>OX336400.1:73635372-74866087 GCA_946902985.2 Meconema thalassinum
ACTGGGACAAGATCATGGAAGAAGAATTGTGGAAGGAAAGAGGAAAGTGGAGAAGTGCCATAAATACCCCGACCCGGCAGGAGCTGGATAAGGGGAAATGATGATGATGATGATGATGATATTTAACTTATAATACAATCATTTTTATCATATGAGAAATGTCCCCTTAACTTATCAGCCCAAGATAGTCAGAAGGAAAAGGTAAAATATCAATACTCAAACTCAGCACAGTTTCGCTGATAATTTGAGAAAAGCACCTCAAATGTCGGAGTTTCCAAATGGCCTTAAAAAGGGGGAGGCAGTGCTCTTATTTCTAAATTTCCAGACACTGCTATTTATGTCAAGAAACAAGAAAACAAGAGACTACTGAGTCCTAGCTCTGGGAGTGGTAAAGGGCCCTCGACGAAGAGGGTGGATTGATTTCATGCTGTATTTATTTATTATTTATCGTATGGCTTTTAGTGCCGGGAGTGTCCGAGGACATGTTTGGCTCGCCGGCGGCTGTAGCTGCTTCAAGCGGACACCGATAGGGTGAGCTACAATTCCGTTCAATTTCAAGTAGTTCCAACTTTCAACACCAGATATCAATGATACCTAGTGGTGAACGTTGGAACTTTGATAGAGCGTTCCAACGAAATCTAACATAAAAATTTAGCTTCACACAAGTTTAGTCTGCAGAAGGATCTTTTACATGCCATAATTCTATGACGTGGGACCGCTGGCTTTACTTCCCCTCGGGGCTACATGACCGCATTGTCGCAGCCCCTAAACTTAAGAACCAACTTCCCCTCCGAAGGAAGGCTTACTGAAAGATTTTTACGCTCTTAAAAAAATCCGACGACTTCGGCCAGATTTGAACCCGCTATCTTGGGCACAGCAGTTCAGCATGCTAGCAACTATGCCACCGAAGCCGCTCATGCTGTACTGAAAGAATAAAAGGATGGGAAATGGGAACAAATATTATATATATTTGGAAAAGGAAACAAGGTTACACACAACACAATACACACGTCTTCACACTTAACCTATACCCTAAGGGAGGGGTGTGTAAAAGTTATTGAATAACCAATGACTTAAAAAAATTATCTTCCTCGTTGGGAGATTAAAGTAATTCTCTCACCCTAGTTAGAAAACCGTATATGAGGACATTAATCTTACGAAAGGGTCGAACTTTATGACATGCCGACGTAAATCAGAATATGACGAAGTGTCATGGCGTTACAATCTCATTGTCGATAACAAAAGAAAAACAAAATTAAGGAACGTAAGGAAATTTACGTTAAGAAATTAATAAAACAAATTGAAATCAAATAAGTTTCCACATATCCATTCACGAAGCTACCCCTTATAATTCACAATTATTTAAATCTTCTTCAGACGTGTAATCAAAATCTCTCTCTCTTGGTACGAGGTTATAGACCAAAATTAGGAACAGAAACGAAACACTCAAAAGATATTATTTTGGTTCAAAGGTTCAATGCTGTATGTTTTCCTCGGTGTTATCTCGATATTTTCATTTTACAGTACCTCATGTTCTGTCTCCCTCGAGGCCAAAATTAGCCCCGAGGGAAGACCGCCTCACACGCCTGTTTTCTTTCTTCTCTCTCTCACAACAACCGATGGCCTCTCTCAGTCCCAGCACACACTTCCACCTTCCCTCTTTCCAAAAACGGACGCGCTCCAATAAGATTACCAGCCAAACTTTAATGATCAGGCTAAACAAAATGAAGGTCGCGTCCACACAATGCCCTCGACACGTGACAGAGTCTCTTCCCCAATCTCCTTGAGCCAGACACATCATGATTATCCAATTTCTCGAAATATATCGCTCCTTTCCATGTCCAGGGTTCGTTTGCAATTGTCCCATAACAGCGGATGTATGGCAGGCGAGGGTGTGTGACAGATGAACTGTCACAAGAAAACAGAAATAATGCCAACCTTCAAAGTTACAGCACCAGCTATTTTATCAAACAGTAAGAAACAAATTAAAATTGTAAATTCTCACTTGGAACTCCAATGGAAAATCGTTAATAAAAAGTAGAATATTTAAATTTAAAAAAGTGCAACAAATTACTTAGCCAATTACTGTCGATAAATTTCAACATTACTGTTCCTGAAATACTAGTTAAATTAAACACCAAATCAACGACAGATCGACTGCAGAAGGTTGACAGAAGGATAATCAGAACAATTATTAATAAAGAACACCAGGTGGAAGGACAATGGAGATTGTTGAGTAATGCATTTGTCTATCGGGAAAGTGATTCAATAATAGACACAATGAGATAGATAGATAGATAGATATTTTATTCAATTAATTCCAAAGAGCCATAGGAGAATTGTCTTTTTCTGTGATTTATCGAGATTGCATGACAATAGACTACTTACATACATATATTTATTTGCAAATGTGGATGTTGTCCATGGTGGCAAATCACAATAACTAAACAAAATAAATACATTTTTGAATACAAGGATTATTCGCTATAAGAAATAATAATTATTATTTTAATACTAAAACAACTATTTAACTACTTTTGGAAAAATAAAACAAAAAATGGTTGGTTCCTTAGTTTAGGGGCTGCGATAATGCGGTCATGTAGCCCCGTGTATTTTGGGTGTGTGTAGAATCTGTCTGATAACCGGTGTTAATTGTAATGTCTGTATTAGTGTGTGTTATCTGTTTTTAATTCAAGTAAGGACTGCAGACATTGAATTTCAAGTAGTTCCTACTTTTACCGCCAAACGCCACCGTCAACAACTACTAGTTCAGAACTTGGCTACCAGACACCACCGCAGTCGGCTCCTGGCGACAAACGTAGGAATCTTAAGAGTGTTGTTTAACCTATAAGTTAATTTAGCTTCACACAGGTGTAATTAGTGGAAGGTTCTTTAACATGCCATAAATCTATGACAAGGGACTGCCGGATTTACTTCCCCTCCGAAGGAAGGCATACTGAGGGATTTTTAACGCTCTTAAAAAGTCCGACAACTTCGGCCGGGTTTGAAGCCGCGATCTTGGGCATAGAAGCTCAGCATGCTACCAACTACGCCACTGATTCCGCAAAAAAAGAAAAGAAAAAATGGTTCAAAAAAATGCAAAATGATTTAGATGAGTTGAATATTAAATCCAACAAATTGCAATTAGAAAAGAAGAAAGGATTCTGAAGAACAAACATATAAGACTTCCACTAAAAATTAATCAACGGAAACAATATGTCATATCTGATGAGGAAAGGGCAGCCAGGTTTTGGGAGAGGAAGAAAATACAGCTAAATTGGCTGACAATCTGTAGAGGACTTAAATGTATTTGGTTTGATTTAAGTGCTTCAATGTGGGCGTAAACTACTGTATGTAAATAAAAATAATAAATAAATAACAAGCTAGCGCCAAAAGAGCTGGATGTAGGACAGGGGAAAATCAAGCAAACGAAAGCGTTCAAATATTTGGGTGAGTGGATATACCCCAATCTCTCCGAGAAGGCAGCTTTCGAGTCACGAATCAGGAAAATGGAAATGGCATATAATCTAACTAAGGCCATTTACAACAAGAAATCCATATCAACAAATGCCAAGTTAAGACACTACCAAACAGTCATCCGTCCAGAGGCTTTGTATGCTGTAGAGTGCCTTGCAATGCATCGCAAGGGACTAACAGATAATCTGGAAGTGAAGGAAAGAAAAATTCTAAGAAAAATCTTGGGTCCGGTAAAAGAAAATGGGGAATATAGGAGATGGCACAACCATGAACTTTACACCCATGTGGAAAAAATAACTTGTACCCTGAGGAAACGGAGAATTGCCTTTTACTGTCATATAACAAGAATGAACCCAGCACAATTGACAAATAGATTTTTCACCTACCGTACTTCCTCAAACATATAACCTAATGGCAGTGCCTTTTGAGGATCCAACCAGCCTTCGGGCTGACTACCCAACAGAGACTTCCTCAAAAAGAAAACCAAGGGAGCTTGGTTCACTGAGGTGGACAAAGATTTACAAGAAGTGGGAATTACAGGCAACGATATTTGGGAACGTGCCACCCTTAAACAAAAACTGACAGCACACCGATGTTTCCAATAAAAGCCAAAGCTTCCAACTGGCAAGAAGTGGACTGCAGAAAGGAAACAACAGCATCGAGAACTAATGCGAAAGTACTGGGAGGACGTTAAAGTCGATGCAACAGGAAACAGTTGAAATGACGTGGTCCTTAGAAGGCCGAATCAAAAGAAGAAGAAGAAGAAGAATAAATAACAATGATTTTTGTTACATGTTTCGGGTGAATTCCATTTTTTGCCCCCTTCATCAGCCATTAATAGATGAGACAGTTTATGTAATATTACAAAGACATAGATAAAAATGACAAAATGACAAAAATTAAAACATATTTAACATTAAAAAAAATCTTTTGTGAGACGTTCATGTCAATAAAAAAAAATCTCTTCTGTTGAAATTGCTTGCTATATTAATGTTACATTGAGTCTTAATATTTAAATGGTGGCGAAATACAAATGCCTTATATTGTTTGTAGTGAAATACCTTTAAATCAGAAAGCATATTAGATTTATGTTTTATTTAAGTTATATAAATAAAAATCAGTGTAGTGATAAGTCGTCGGCCGATACTCGTATCCGAGTTTACGCTTCTCGCCTGCAGTTCCATAATCTTTAGTCCAGACGATGAAGATGGTGCTGATGGCTTATCAGGCCAATTCTCGCATAGAACATGCGACCACATATGTTGCATCCGATGGAGGGTGGAGGACGTGGTAGTATTTGACGTATCTTCTTCCTCTGGCGAATTTCCTCTTCCTGTCTACAACGTTCCTGCTCAAACTGTGCAACTGCAGCTGATATGGTAGCACGCCAGCGAGGGCGATCCAATGCAAGAGTATGCCAAGTATTTGGGTTTATCTCTACCCTCCTCATGGTCTGCTTGAGTTGGTCTTTATATCGTTTTAAAGGAGCACCACATGGCCTCTTGCCAGTGTTGAGTTCACTAGACAGGATTTGCCGAGGTAGTCTGCTGTCACTCATACGATGGATATGGCCTGCCCATCTAAGCCGATGACCAACAATGGAGGCTTCAATACTGTTTATCATTGCTTTCTCAAGGACTGCTATATTAGTTTCATAGTCATCCCATTTGATGTTCATGATTGATCTAAGTTTTTGTTGATGAAAGCATTCTAGTTTCTTGATGTCCCGGCAATATAGGGTCAGGTTTCACATCCGTAGAGTAGCGTAGAAATAACAACAGCTTGGTACACCAATACTTTCGTGCAGATACTTAGATCTTTGTTCAGAAACACACGATGTGAGAGACGTCCAAAAGCCACATGGGCAGCCTGAATTCTGTTTTCCACATCCTTCTCAGAGGTACAGTTCGCTGATAGAATACTACCAAGGTACGAGAAGTGTTCCACCTTTTCCAGAGCTGAGCCAGATATGTTGATATCAAAGTCTGGGGGGATGGTTCCAGGAGAAGGCTGAGTTAGCACTTTGGTTTTCTGAATGTTGACAGTCAGGCCAAAACGTTCATAAGCTCTGTTGAAACAGTTGGCAGACTGCTGAAGCTCTTCTGGTGTGTGGGCTGGAGAAGCATTGTCATCTGCATATTGCAATTCTGTGACCCGAGTGGAATAGGTTAATCTTTTGGAACGGAGTCTGGCCTGGTTGAAGAGCCCCCCATCATATCAATATTTAATTTTCACACCTGAGTTGTTTTCAGGCGATGTCTCATAAAGCATAGCTGCCAGGTACAGGGCAAAAAGTGTAGGTGCAAGTACACATCCTTGCTTGAGTCCATTTGTAAATGGAAATTCCTCTTAGATATCATTCTGATATAATACCTGACCAAACATGCCATCATGGAGAGCTTGGATCAAACTAACAAAATGTTCGGGGCATCCAAAGCGCCTCAAAACCATCCACATAGCGCTACGTGGAACCGTATCAAAGGCCTTTTCAAGGTCATAGAACACTAAGAACAGAGGTGTCTTTTGTTCCCTGCACTTCTCTTGGAGTTGTCTTGCGCAGATTATGTCGATTGTACCACGAGAGGCCCGAAATCCACACTGAGATTCAGGTAGTAATTTCTCCGATACAACCTGAAGTCGATTTAGTAAGATTCGAGCATATATTTTTCCAGCTATGGCAAGCAGGGAAATACCACGGTAGTTGCCACAGATACCGCGATCACCTTTCTTGAAGATTGTAACTATTCTGGAGTTTTTCAGGTTAGCAGGAACATTTTTGGTTTCCCAAATTAGAAGAATGAGATAGAAAAGCCTGGTTTTTAGAGGTAAGCCTCCACATTGAATAAGTTCAAGGGGAATGTTGTCTGATCCTGGAACCTTCCCTGTTTTCATTCTGCTGAGAGCTTTGATAAACTCTTTAAAGTTTGGAGGAGTGTCCATCCAGGGTTGGGGAATATGTTGAGGGACATGCTGAAGAAATTCGTCAGCAGCAGCAGAACCCCGGTTCAAGAGTGAACTGAAGTGCTCCTTCCATCTTTTCAAGATGTCCTGGCTGTCTGTAAGAATGGTGGAATTATCAACAGCTTTCAAGGTTCCTGATGATGATCGGACCGGTCCATACAGCTCTTTCAGTCCAGCGTAGAAGTTGCGTAAGTCCCTGCTATCTGAGAATTTCTGAAGTTCCTTAGCTTTTTGCTGCCACCAGTTGTTCTTTATTTCCCTGATTTCAGACTGACACTTCCGTTTTAGTTCTTGAAAATGCAATTTTTTCTCTCTGGAGGATGGATCCTGAGAAACAGATAGATATGCATCCCGTTTAGCTTTGATGAGGTTCAAGATTTCCTCATTATTATTTTCAAACCAGTCTTGTCTCTTCCTTTCCTCATAGCCAATGACTTTCTGTGCAGACTCTGTAATTATATTTTGAAGTGTGGTCCATTCACATTCTACATCCTTTGTGTTGATTGGATTATGAGTTGTTCTAGAACAGAGGTTTGTTATTCTGTGGCAACGCTATCAAGTTGAAGCTTAGAGGTGTTGAACTTCTTCCTGGTTTGATTCATGAAATGGGTACGTGGCTTTTTATGGATATAAATCTTGAATCGACTAATTAGAAGTTTATGGTCTGTCCAGCAGTCATCAATATTTTGGGCTGTTTTCGTGATCAGGACATCACTCTTGTCGCACTGTCGGGTAATGACATAATCAATCATATGCCAATGTTTTGAGCGTGGGTGCATCCATGTAGTCTTGAAGCGATTTGGCAGTTGGAACTGGGTATTGGTGATAAAGAGCTCATGCTCAGCACACAGGCCAAGAAGTAACAGACCATTAGCATTGCAGTTCCCAATTCCATGTTTACCCATGACTTTTCCCCATAAGAGGCTGTCCCTCCCCACTCTGGCGTTTAAATCTCCTAGTAGTGCAAGCTTGTCTGTAGCAGGCACCTTAGTGAGGACTGTGTTCAGTTGGTTGTAGAAGCGGTTCTTAGAATCCTCGTCATCCGTAAGGGTAGGGGCATATGAAGAGATGAGAGTAATGAACCTGCCTCCTTCAAGAGGTATGTGGAGAGTCATGAGTCTTTCATTTACTGCAGTGGGAACGAGTCGATGATCATTCACCAATTTGGTCTTTACTGCAAAACCTACACCATGGATGCGTCGTTCATTTTCCTCCTTTCCTTTCCAGAAGATGGTGTATCCTGATGAAGCCTCGATGATTTTTCCCTCTCCCGCGAATCTGGTTTCACTCAGGGCAACGACATCAAAGTTAAGTCTGTTCAGCTCATGGCTGATGAGAGCTGTTCTCCTTTCTGGTCTGTTATCGTTGTCTAATAATGTCCTGACGTTCCATGCACCAATAGTAATGAACTTAGTTATCTTTCTTTCTAGATTTCGACCGCAAGTTGGGGTAACCCTCTGAGTGCGGTTTCCCAGACAGGTTATGGAAGTGACTACCGATGTTTAGCCCACATTTTCTAGGGCCTTCCCCATTCAGGGTGGGCGGTGGTAATCCTAAATAGGCCTGCCCAGTCACAGATGCAGGACCGGATCCCCTAGTCACATGTCTCAGGAAGGCGGCCATCACACATCTGCCGCCAACGTGCAGGTCCAGACAAGAAGCCTCCAGTTTACCCAAACCTGCTTCCGTCATCCTTATCCCATCGTCGTTGGGCTTGTAGAGAAACAGCAGGAGAGAATGCCATAGGCATGAATTTGTTTAAGGTGGATCTCAACTTGCCAGGGAGTGACCCACACACTATGGTCCTAGAGCCATTCACTGCGGCACATAGAGCATGAGACATGCAGTTTCCAGCTCCAGAACTGCAATGGAATGCGGCAGACTCAAAATATGATTGAGTTGCGCCTTTACAGCCAATCCATCTGGCATGACCTCTTCCACCTCCACAGCCGTTGGGAACATAAAGGTTCCTCCTCCACCTGCTTTGCTGTTGGGTCGCAACACATTGGCTTTCAGTGGCATTTCCTCCACTGGGGGGCCAACA
The DNA here is from genome assembly GCA_946902985.2 of Meconema thalassinum. Classification (NCBI taxonomy): domain Eukaryota; kingdom Metazoa; phylum Arthropoda; class Insecta; order Orthoptera; family Tettigoniidae; genus Meconema; species Meconema thalassinum. Next base: position 73,643,855 of record OX336400.1, read on the forward strand.
CCCAATCCTAAGAAGGCTCCTCCGCTTAAAGCCGTTGGTCTACCTTAGGGAATTGAGTTATTTACCGCCGCTCAACACTCGTCGTTAGCCGTTTTTATAAGCTGGTTGCCAACCCAGCTAACCCTCCTCCTTTCTCATTCCGGACTTGGGACCGGACAACGGTGGAGTTAGTGATAAGTAAGACAATGGTAATAACAAGAGGAAAGTAAGAAGGAAACGGGATTGTTAAAATTGGAGATGTAGAGCTGGAAGTAGTAGAACATTTCAAATATTAAAGAGTGAATTGATGGAATATGCAAGATTGGATATGGAGATAATAAGAGAATACAATAAGGGAGTGCTTTCTATCATCAGGTTGGGGATAAAGACATACCACTGAAGGCTAAAGAAGTGATGTACAAGACCTATTAAGCGGCTTCGGTGGCATAGTTGGTAGCATGCTGAGCTTCTATGCCCAAGATCGCGGGTTCAATCCCGGCCGAAGTCGTCGGATTTTTTAAGAGCGTTAAAAATCCCCCAGTATGCCATCCTTCGGAGGGGAAGTAAAGCCGGCGGTCCCTTGTCATAGATTTATGGCATGTTAAAGAACCTTCCATTAATTACACCTGTGTGAAGCTCCAGCATACAAGTCAAGAGATTCTGAAAGATGGTAAAACAGTGCATAAAAAGACTTGAATGACTGATGAAATAATACAATTGATGGAAAAGAGGAGGCTCTGTAAAAACCGAGATGAAGATCTTTACAGGAGTACACATGCAGAAATAAGAAGGAAGATACGGTTAGCAAAGGAGATATGGTACACAGAAAGATGCACAGAGATTGAAGACTTAATTTCAAAAAACGACAATTTTAATATCCCTAAGAAAGTCAAAGAATTAACTGGTATCAATAAGATACGGAAAGGGAGTATATTGCTTGACAAAAATGGTGACATCATTATTGGTAATAAAGAAAAACTTGAGAGATGGAAGGAATATATAGAAGAACTGTTTGAAGATGATAGGAAAGAACCTTATGCTAGTGAAGATATAGATGTCGAAAATTGACCAGATATAACAAAAGAAAAAGTAATACATGCTATAAAGTTGTCAAAAAATAATAAAGCCGCTGGTCCTGTTCTCATAACAGCTGACATACTGAAACTCATTAATGAAGAACATTTAGATGTCTTAGTAGATTTGTATAATTCAATCTACAACACAGGAGTCATTCCTCATGAATGGCTACAGTCTATATTTGTTACATTGCCGAAAAAGGCAAATGCCCGTCAATGCAGCGATCATAGAACAATCAGTCTCATGAGTCATACTCTAAAAATATTCCTAAAATTATCCATCGAAGGATCTTCAAAAAATTGGAACAGGATATCAGTGAAACACAATTTGGTTTCAGAAATGCACTAGGAACAAGAGAAGCCCTGTTTACCTTCAATGTCAGAGATGTTTAGATGTGAATCAATCTATGTGTCTGCTTTTTGGATTATAATAAAGCTTTCGACAAAGTTCGTCATGACTGCCTCATCCAAATGCTCCAGAAGAAGAACTTGGATGTGAAGGATATTAGAATCATCAGCAATATTACTTAAGATTTGCAAATGACATGTTGTTTTTCGCGGAAGGTCTACAAGATTTACAGCGACTGATTAACAGATTCGTGGAGGCAAGTGAACAATGGGGATTAACACTTAATGTCAGTAAGACACGTTTTATGGTAGTATCACGAACACAACATCAAGAGAGCTTGATAATCAATGGGGAGACAGTACAGCAAGTGACAAAGTACAAGTATTTAGGAACAAATGTGAACTGTTACATTGACTGTACTGAGGAGATAAAGTCCAGGATTGGTCAAGCCAGAAATGCATTCAATAAAATGAGGAGAGTGTTCTGTAGCAGAGACCTTAATTTACATCTAAAAATAAGACTTCTGAGATGTTATATCTTCTCCACCTTGTTCTATGGAGTTGGGACCTGGACCATAAAGAAACGAGAAATGGACAGATTGGAGGCATTTGAGCTATGGACGTACAGAAGGGTACTGAGGCTGAGTTGGAAAGAAAAGGTCACCAACGTTGAGGTGATGAGGCGGATGGGAAAGAGAAAGGAAATATTAAATACTGTCAAAATTAGAAAACTGCAGTATCTGGGTCATGTGATGAGAGGAGAGAAATATCATCTGCTGCAGCTGGTCATTCAAGGGAAGCTACAAGGCAAAAGAAGGCCAGGAAGAAGACGCATTTCTTGGATCGATAATCTGAAAACTTGGTTCAATTGTTCCACTATTGAGCTGTTTCGTGCTGCATCATCTAAAGCAAGAGTCTCTATGATGGTTGCCAACCTCCTGAGAGGAGATGGCACATGAAGAAGAAGCTAAATTAATTATAGGTTAAACAACACTCTGAGGGTTCCTATGTTCGTCGCCAGGAGCTGACGGCGGTGGCGTCTGTAGCCAAGTTCCGAACTAGTAGTTGTTGATGGTGGTGTTTGGCGGCAAAAGTAGGTACTACTTGAAATTCAATGTCTGCAGTCCTTACTTGAATTAAAAACAGATAACACACACTATTACAGCCATCACAATTAACACCAGTTATCAGACAGATTCATCACACACCCAAAGTACACGGGGCTACATGACCGCGTTGTCGCAGCCCCTAAACTGAGGAACCAACCAACCAAGACCTATTACTTACCAATAATGATGTATGGAGCAGAAACTTGGCCGATGACGAGGAGAGATGAAAGTAGATTACAGGCAGCTGAAATGACATTCCTGAGGAGTAGGGTACAGAAGACTAGGAGAAATAGAGTGAGAAATGAAGACATTCGAAAGGAAGTTAATGTACATTAGCTGAATGATAAGCTGGAGCAGAACAGATGGAGATGGTACACTGACGAAAATGGAAATTGCAACACCCAGAAGGAGTTGTGCTACATTATTGCAATTGAACATGCAGGACGAGGGTTCGGTTGTGTTTCGATGATTACACTTTCAGGTCCCTCTGACCGCAAGCTTGGACAACTATCAATACAGGATGTGCCCACCACGAGCTGCAGTACATTGATGAATTCGGCAAAGCATGGAGTCAATAAGGCCCTGGATCGCTTCCTGAGGAATTGTGGCCCATGCTTGCTGTACTGCATGGGTCAGTTGTTCCAGAGCTGTGGGTGTCTGAAGACGGTTGGCCAGTTGTCGACCCATCATGTCCCACACATGCTCAATAGGACTGAGGTCCGGGGACCTGGCGGGCCATTCTAAGGTAGTGATGTCGTGGAGAGCTTCTCTGGAGATACTTGCAGTGTGAACCCGGGCATTGTCCTGCTGAAACATCCCATTAGCAATGTTCGCCATCATAGGGACAACCACTGGATTGAGTACCCTATCAACGTACTGTCGAGCAGTCATAGTGCCCTCAACAAGCACTAATTGTGATTTCACATTAAAGCCAATAGGTATAGCAATCTTAGTTATGGAAGGAAGAGTTGAGGACAAGAATATGTTAAACAGATTGCTTCGGATGTAGGGTGTGGTAGCTATGTAGAGATGAAACGATTAGCTCAGGACAGGGAGGCATGGAGTGCTGCATCAATCCAGTGAAAAGACTGAAGACTCAAACAACATATAAACTCGTTTTGTCAAATGGAAAGCAGTTTCCATTTTCTGTAGTCTTGATTCGCTCCGTCAGGGATTTTAGAAACGCGCACCACTTTCTGCCTGATTAGTTTCTGAAATAACTAAAAACATTGACTTTTTAATGATTAATTAACAATTTCAAGATAGGTGACAAATTTTTTACCTAGGAAGCTTAGAATAGTCTCTTCTATCGCCAGTGTAACGGACTTCCATCATATCAAATACACCCAGTATAATAACCCCTGGCACTACAGCCCATGAAGAACCTAGGCCTACCAAGCTACCGCTGCCCAGCCATTTGGCCTGCAGGGAGGCATGGAGTGCTGCATCAATCCAGTGAAAAGACTGAAGACTCAAACAACATATAAACTCGTTTTGTCAAATGGAAAGCAGTTTCCATTTTCTGTAGTCTTGATTCGCTCCGTGACGCGTGATCAGCGCAACAGGTCCCCTCGGCCGTTAATCTTGGTCTTCGTGATCGGGGCGTTGCCTCACTGTCAGACAGCTACTCAATTGTCCTCACGAGGCTGAGTGCACCCTGTTCCAGCTCACGCGCTCCTTGTTTGTTATAGCAGTCTGTCACCACTCATTATTCGTCAATGTATTTGTATTTTATTTTCATTTTCGTGTATTTTCATATGTATGTACATTGTTATAATAATAATAATAATAATAATAATTCATTTTGTAATGTCGTTTATTTCGTAAGAAACAGGGGTTAGGATTGAGTTAAATGACATCAGTTGGATCACATATTTACAAAGAATCTGCGTCGATCAGTCAAAATAACACACTAGCATTCACAGGTGTGTTGTAAACCTTGCCATAGGTATCAAAGGCAATACCCAGGCAATACCTGGCTGAAGGTATAAAAACGCTAGAGGTGACAATACGCAAACCGGTGGCAGTGGGATGACAAGCTGCTGTCCACCCACCAGTAGACCCGAAGAAGCTCCAGCAGCTCAAGACGATATTGGCGGTACACAAAATCTCGAGTCTCGCACCGCACCTGACGGCAGTGCCTTTGTAATAAATACAACCACTCTCGCAGGTAAGCCCAGAAAACGCATGTAATGGGAAACTCATATGAATAAATATATCATGCGGGCATATTATCGAATAACTCGTCTTGAAACAGATATAACAAACTACCGCCAAGCACTGCATGCGGCTTTCAAGCAGCAGTATCCTCTGTTTAGCATCACTGAGAAACGAGTCGCGGATCAAAGAAGAGCAATTGTAAAGAATCATTTAGTTCCCGACCCTGTTCTGGATCGAATCAGACAGGAGATATCTCATGAACTATATCCCTCAGTTGCAAGTGTTGAAACTAACCAAATAAATACTGACAATGAGGTCTCCATGAATGAATCGACTCACGTAAATGAACTTCAGAATGGGGAAACAAGCCATCATTCCAAGATCCAAGACGAATTTAATTCAGCTCTGCTTGAATATGCAGGTACTGACCCTACCCAACGTCCAATACTTCCGAGGCAGCAGTCTTCCCGCAAGTTTGCCATGGTGTTGAAAGAACTGAACGAAACCGTACTTCCCAACTATTTAGAAGACCACCAATCTTTCATGGAGGTTCATACTGCTATCTATTGTGCAGCACTAGCTGCAGTACGAATTAATGGGGGTAGGCCACGCCCTCCAAACCAACAGTCTGCTGCAAGGAAACCCAGCGATCCACCATGGGCAAAACGTTTAAAACAACGCATTGAACAACTACGCCAGAATGTGAACAGACTGCAACAGTATAAGAATGGAGTGAGAAGTAGACGTCTGAACAACCGCATACGAAGGATCATGATGGACTCCTCACTAGAAGAATTTCAGGTCCCCGAGGACGCAGTGATAACAGAAGTACTTGATACTTATAAACAAAAACTTGCTGCCCTCTCTAAGCGTCTTAAGAGATACCAGAACACTACCGAACGGAAGAAACAGAACAATGACTTCAAGAGAAATGAGAGAAAGTTCTATGAAGACCTGAAAAAGACACCTCAAGTTCAGAATGATTCTCCAGAAGGACCCAGTGCGGAGAGTGTTACCGACTACTGGTCATCAATATGGTCTAGGCCGGAAGAACACAACAATGAACCTCCGTGGTTTAAGGAAATAGAGAATGCTACCAGACGAATAAATCAAATGGCACATACAGACGTTGATGTTGAGGAACTACGCCAGGTCATCAGCAGCCTACAGAATTGGAAAGCACCTGGAATTGACCGGATCCATAATTACTACTATAAAAGGCTCACATGTACCCACCGTTTACTGGCTATTCACATACAATGTTTTCTGGAAAATCCTGCTGCATTTCCAGTTTTCCTAGCCAGAGGGTTAACCTATCTCAAGCCAAAGGACTCTAAAATCACAAACCCATCTAAATATCGCCCCATCACCTGCTTGCCAAATTTTTATAAGATCATTACATCCATTTGCAAGATGGCGATGTTAAATGTAAGTCACAAACGGTTATCTCTTGAAAATTGTTCCCAATCGGGTGATGTAAGTGTTCAATGTGATAACAATTCTTTATTTCTTGAAGAGGTGTGTCTTAATTGTGAAGACAAATCATGTAGTGGCGAAAAACTTTTGAGATGTGAACGAAATCAACAGGGAAACAAGTACGAGTTGCCGCGAGCGGCGAATGAAGCTGAACTCCTCAAATTAGAATTGGCCTCCAAAGAGGAAATAATCAAAATGCTTGTGGTTGATTTAAAAAATGCACAGTCACAAATATGTCTCCTTAAAGAACGACTACAAGCAGAAGAAGATAGGCCTACTCAGGCAGACTATTTAGAGGTTAGGTCTAAAACCAATGCACGCTTTCCAAGAAGTAGGCCTAACTTGGTGAAATCTGGGAATATTCCTAACGACTTTGTCTCCCAGAATCCGTTTGAAATCCTCAGCCGTTCCGATTCCCAAGTAGAAGAAAGACAAGGTACCGGTATTGAAAACGAGACATCCAGACGCGACAAACCTACCCATAACCCTAAGAAAAGGAGACGTCCCCGTGTACTTGTCATGGGTGACTCAATTCTGCGAAATGTAGGCCCAGTAGTTGATGATGCCGCAGTCTATTGCTATCCAGGAATAAGAACTGATCAATTAACTAGAAAGGTATGGGCAAACGAGGTTCGAGAAGACCCTGAGGTGGTAATGATTCATGTAGGGACCAATTGCTTGAACAGTTCTCCAACACCAACTCACATTATGAATGACGTGGACAAGCTCGTGGACGAAGTGAAAAGTGCCTTTCCAAGTTCAAAAGTGTGTGTTAGTGGTGTATTACAAAGACGTGACATAGACCCACGATACATTAATGCAGTGAATTCAACACTGGATTGGTTGTGTAGTGAAAAACACATTATTTTTTTAGAAGGGAACTCTTGGTTACAAGACAGGGACCTTGCTTATGATGGTCTCCACCTCAATAGAAGAGGAACAATGAAATTTGGAAAACTTTTAAACAGAGTTGCCAAGTTTTTACTCTCGGAAAACTAATTGCTAGAACGAGTGATGATATCTTATTGTTTAGAGAGAAGAAAGCGCTGACTACAAGTGGACACCTAGGTGAAGTACAGTGCAGTGAACATAAGTACAACTCTTTGAATGAGTTCATGCAACAGGACTGTAATATAAGTGCATGCATAAACTCATTAGAATTAGGTGGAGAGGTTAGGTGTTTGTACATTAATAGCAGAAGTATTCGGAATAAGCTTGATGACATTGAAATTCTCTTGCAAATGATAGGCCAGATAGATGTATTGGTAGTTACAGAAACCTGGGTGAAAAGTAATGAGGCAGATTTTTATAACTTCAACAATTTCACAAGTGTGTTTGCTCATAGAGATGACAAAGTTGGTGGGGGTCTGGGTATTTATGTATCACACAAATGGAAAGTGAATGTTAAAAGAAAGTGTGAAATGAATCATAGTTTGATGTGGATTGAGGTATTCAGAGATGATGTTAAAAGTAATAGGCCAACATATAAAAGCATTGATATTATTGCAGCATATAACCCCAATAGAAGCAATGCCATACCCTTCTTAAATTCATTTGAAAGTTTTCTTAGCCAGATAAACAATAAATTATGCATCTTCCTCGGAGATACCAACATTGATATCCTAGCTGATGATCAATTAAGAAGGAAATATCTAAATCTAATAGCATGCTATGGGTTTAAACAGTGCAACACTAAATATGCTACACGACTTTGTGACACTGCAGCTACCTTAATAGATCACGTGTCACTAAACAATTCAGAATTAAGTTATAAAATATCAAATGTCAGCAATGATATTAGTGATCACAGTATATTAATTCTTGATATTTCCAAGACCAATTATAGCACGTACACTCAGTCACATAACTCGACAAAATCAACAACACACGAGGACTCTTGGGATAGGCAACACACTCCTGAAACTAATATATCTATAAACGCTGATTCCCATAATGATGCAAACAGTACTGTTAACTCTCTATATAACTCTTTCATCAAACAATTGAATCTAAGGAACAAGCATAGTCAAAGAAAAATAACAAACAAAACTAACAATAAAAGACAGACTACTAACTTACCATGGGTCACAGCTGAACTCCTTACACTTATGAAACAACGAGACACTCTGCATGCAAAGCTCAAAAATCCCCTTCACAAAAATAATAATGATATGAACCAAGAATACTGTAGATGCAGGAATAGTGTAACAAACTTAAAAAGAAGACTAAAGTCAAATTACTACTCAGAAAAATTCAGAACATATGGAAACAATTCCAATAAAACTTGGGAGACTATCAAAGAAATCATACACAACAAAAAGCCAACAGTTGAGACATGCACTTCACTTGAAATAGACAACAAAATTATCACAGACAATCAAGAGCTATGTGAATCATTTAACTTGTTCTTCACAAACATTGCTGGAAGTCTAGCAAAAGCTATTCCTGAACAGAAGGAAATCCTCAGTAAGGACCACAAGCAGTCAAATTCCCTCTACTTATATCCAACAGATGAAGCAGAGGTCAAGTCCATCATCACAAATTTAAAGAATAAAAAGAGCTGTGGCTTAGATAGGATCAAGACAAATTTCATTAAAAACAATATGCAATCATTTATTAAAATCTTGGTTGAAATGATTAATGAGTCCTTAGTTACTGGCATGATACCAGATGACTTAAAAGTGGCCAAAGTAGTTCCTATATTTAAGGGTGGTGACAAAAGAAATCCAAATAATTATAGACCTGTTTCTATTTTATCGGTAGTTTCAAAAATTCTGGAAGAAGTGGTAAAAACAAGATTGCTTTCATTTCTGAACAAGAATACATTCTTTCATAATATGCAATATGGATTCAGGGAAAAATCTAGTACTGAGGCAGCAACTATTGACCTAATAACAATGCTACAAGAAACTATTGACAAAAATAATATTGCAGTTGGGTTATTTATTGATCTCACAAAAGCCTTTGATACAGTAGATCATAAAATACTGTTGTCAAAATTAGAAAATGCTGGTGTCCGAGGTATAGCTCTAAAATGGTTCCAAAGCTACCTTATTGGAAGAAAGCAGCATGTAGCTTTGAATAAATGCATAAGTTCAGGAAAATATATAACTCATGGCGTTCCACAAGGATCTATACTTGGACCTACATTATTCTTAATTTATATAAATGATATTGTGGAATGTAATTTGAGAGGGCATATCAAATTGTATGCAGATGATACAAATGTCTTCTACACTGGGAAAGACATAATTGAAATCATACAAAATGTGCAACAAGATATAAATACACTCTCACAATGGTTCCAGGCCAATAAATTAACAATGAACCTACAGAAGACCAATTACATGGTAATTTCAAAACAAAGCATGAAAGAAATCACACATGACAAAATATATATAAATAATATTGAAATAAAAGAGGTTAATCAGGCAAAGTATTTAGGTCTAATCATCGACAAACACCTGACCTGGATTGAACACGTTGAACGAATTGCTAAGAAACTCTCACCTGTAGTAGGGATCCTAAGGAAACTTCGGTATCTTATTCCCCTAAACCTTGTAAAACAAATCTACTATTCACTTGTACATAGCAAGCTCCAATATTTAAATGTTATTTGGGCTCACTGCAGGAAATCCACACTGAATGATTTAATGACTATTCAGAATAGGGCTATTAGAAACATATTTAACCTTCCTTACTGCACTCCAGTAAAAGATCTGTACATCAAAAGTAAAATTCTACCCCTCAGCATAAGTGCAGAACTCCGAGCAGCTATGCTAATATACAAGATTAAACACAACACAATACTCTATAGCTCTCCCTACATCTTGAACTCAGACAATCATTCTTATGGAACTAGGCATGCGAAGGACGTAGCCTTATATATCATTCACTCTTCTAAATATGGTAGAAATAGTTTCAAGTTCTCTGCATCACAGTCATATAATAAACTTCCTGATGAAGTAAAAAGTGCACCAACTTTGTCGGTATTTAAGAGGAAAACTATGGAAGTATTGTGGGAAATATTCGATGCATCTTAATACATCAAATAAGTTATGTATAAGATTAAAAATCGTAAGTGCTTACCATTTTAAGGGACCTTGGTCTAAACAATCTTAGATATGGTATCAACCTTATAATGGGCCTATGTCCTTATTCATCAATTTGTGTTACCTTCAGAATTTTCTTCCTTGGTGTGTAAACACACATATTACTGTACAATTCCTCTGTACGAGCCTATGGCTCTTTGGAATTAATTGAATAAAATATCTATCTATTTTCTATTATTGCAAATCGAATTCGTGCGCATTGTGAGGAAAACACCATTCTCGCAGAGGAGCAAAAGGGTTGCAGAAGGAATTCTCAAGGCTGTAAGGAACAGCTCACTATTGATGCCGTGGCATTAGAGCAGGCCTGTCGTAGATCACGAAATCTTTATGGCTGCTTTATTGATTACCAAAAAGCTTTCGATTCCGTGCCTCATACATGGCTTATACAGAGCTTGGAGATTTACAAGGTCAACCCTATTATAGTGAACTTCCTGAAGTGCGCAATGGTTTCATGGAGCACTGCCCTCCAACTTACAGTGGGTGGCACTCGTTTAACATCTTCATTAATACCGATTCGCCGAGGAATTTTCCAAGGAGACTCGCTAAGCCCACTCTGGTTTTGTCTGGCATTGAATCCTCTCTCGCAAATACTGAACAGTAGCAACTACGGAATTAGTATTAAGGGTAATCATGGTGAAGCGTACAAGATGAACCATCTTCTTTACATGGATGACATTAAACTGTATGCATCAACTAAAGTGCACCTACAATATCTGATCTCTATCACTCAGAGCTTTTCTTCATATATGCATCTGCAGTTTGGTTTTGATAAGTGCAGAACACAGACTGTTATTAGAGGCTCGCACTCTGCACAAGGAATACCTGTTGGAGAGGGACAGAGAAGTATTCAGCCGTTGGAGGAAGGCGCATTGTACAAATATCTTGGGTTCGCCCAGAGTACCCGTCTCAGACATGGTGATATCAAGAAGAACCTAACTGAGCAGTATACTTCACAACTTCGCAGTGTTCTCTCTTCAAAACTTAGCGCTAAACATATCATTAAGTCAGTTAACACATTTGCAATGCCCGTAGTTACATACTCCTTTGGTATAATCAGGTGGACTCAAACTGAACTGCACGATCTGCAACGAAAAACATCGGTGCTTTTATCACGCCATCGTATGCACCATCCAAAATCAGCAACAGAGCGCCTGACTCTTCCTCGGTCAGAAGGTGGTAGAGGACTGATAGACATCATGAACCTTCATACAAAACAAGTGAAAACTCTGCGTGCATTTTTCCACAACAAAGGAGAAACATCCCATCTCCATCACACTGTATCTTCAGCTGATGATAATTACACACCGCTCCATCTGTCATCTTTAGATTCACCAGTAAAAGAAATTAAAACTACTGAATACAAGATCGGGAATTGGAAACAGAAGGCGCTTCATGGGAAGTTTCCACATGAGTTGGACCAGCCTCACATCGACAAGTTAGCGTCGCACGCATGGCTGACCCACTCGGTCCTCTTTCCAGAAACAGAGGGATTTGTTGTAGCTATCCAAGACCAAGTTGTTGCTACTCGAAGCTATCGGAAATTTATCATAAAAGATCCAACAACAGAGAGTGAGAAGTGTCGCCGCTGTGGCAAATGTAGTGAGGTCATTCAACACGTTATATCAGGTTGTTCCCACCTTGCCAACACTGACTACAAACATCGACACGATCAAGTTGCCAACATTATCCACCAGAAACTGGCCTTGAAGTACAAACTTCTTCAAAGCTCCGTCCCCTATTGGAAATACACACCATCTGCAATACTCGAAAATGCCACACACAAGCTCTATTGGGACACAGGAGTTGTGACAGATGTCGCAGTCAGTAACAACCGGCCAGATATCATTGTCATCAATAAAGTACACAAAGAGGCATTACTGATAGATATCGCATGTCCCAACACTCAAAACATCCAAACAACAGCTGCTACTAAAATATCTAAGTACACAGAGCTGGCAATTGAGATAAAGCAGATGTGGAAACTTGATTCGGTGACTACCATCCCAATAATTGTATCGTGTACTGGTGTTATACGGAAAACTCTCCACAGTAGTCTATCAATATTGAATCTGCACCCCCAGATATATATTGAACTTCAGAAGGCAGTTCTGTTAAACACATGCCATATTGTTAGGAAGTTCCTTGGTGACAATGCCCTGGCCGAATACTCAGCAAAGCTTGATGATCCAGATGGGAACTTAGCTCATCCTACGAATGAAGGAGACTCGTGAAGACTGCGGGCACGACATGGATGTGAAGTCTCTGAACAGTGTAATAGAAATGATCTCAGTACAGATGGTTCCTTGCTAAGGCCGAACCAGGCTGTAACAGAAAATGTAGCCGGTATTTGCCGTGATAATGTTGTCAGATAATAATAATAAGAGTCAGCTTGTGTAGTTCTGGTGGTAGAGTGCTAACCTTCCCGAGGGTGCGATCTACGTTCGGTCATGTAGTAAATGAATGGGATCTAATACGATCATGTCCATGGATTTCATGGCACATACAAGAAATCCTACGTACATTAAAGTCTGGCAACTCGACGTACCAAAAAGAAACATAAAAGAAGTTAGTGTGTCAAAAAGCCTATTATTACTATTATTAGTATTATTAATATTTTTATTACAGTTGTTGCACTATCTTCACACATACATAATATTTTTTTTTTTTTTTTTTTTTAGCGTATGGCTTTTAGTGCCGGGAGTGTCCGAGGACATGTTCGGCTCGCCAGTTTTGTAGCTGCTTCGAGACGGACACCCAATGGGTGAGCTACAAGTACCGTTGGGGAGGGAAGGAGGGAAGTTGGAATGTAAGGACGAGGAGTTGGAAGGTAACGGCTGTGGCCTATAGTTAGGGACCAACCCCGGCATTTGCCTGGAAGGAAGATGGGAAACCACAGAAGACCATCTTCAAGGTTGCCGGCGGGGGGATTCGAACCTCCTCGCCTCCCGGATGTGAGCGACTGCCATCAGTCATGCCGTAACCACCACGGCTAACTCACCCGGTATACATAATAATAATGGAATGTATTTAAATACATAATAATGGAATGTATTTACATTTGCTATAGCATGGTCAAGCTTAATTAATTAATTAATGTAACCCACTTTATTTTGCAAATATATAATAAATAAAATGAGGAATCGTCATGTAATATCAAGTGTAATATATCATTTATATAAAAATTAAATTAATATAAAGATGGTAAGGAAAGAAAATCTATAGAAGCCTTTCTTGGAATTGTAAAATTTAACATTACAAAACAGTAGTCTTGCCTGCAGTCCTTTATGCAGCCAAGACACTTAATCTACAACATAAAAACTGAGAAATCAATTGGAGATTAAGGAACGCAGAATCATGCAAAAAATTTTGGGACCAAGAATCAAAGATGGAATTTGCCTTCCGAAACCGAATGCTGGCGTCGATTAAAAAATTACTAAAATCACAGACACAATCCGTATGAGAAGGATCCAATTCATGGGACATTTGGACAGAATGGACCCAACTAGGTTAACAAATAAAATCTATACGTTTTTGCAGAAAAAGGCAACAAGGTTCAATTGGTACAAATTGGTTCAATTGGTACAAGGATCGAGAGGAAATTAGGAAAATAACTCATACACGGGGTTTTGAGGGAGAAGAGAGAAGACCTACCATACACGTCTGGTTGCAGCAACGAAGACTCGCTCAATCGGTGCGCATGAAGAGTTATTGGACAAACATCAAGGCCGTCGATTCTGCGTGGTCCTAGGAGACCCATTCGTGCAGAAGAAGATAAAGATGGTATATTGGCTTTCACGGCCAGTAAATTAAAACTCAGCAATTCTTCTAGGTTTATGCCTTATCTTGTGTGGGGTTTCGCCTAAGACACCAAGCTGGCTCATCAGCGGGCTCTTGGTGTCTATGCCTGGACCCCCACAGGAGTAGCGCAGGTGCGCTTCATAAAAAGGGAGGTAGCGCACAGTTCACTACTCCTGTGGGGGTCTGGGCACGGACACCAAGAGCCCGCTGATGAGCTAGCTTGGTGTTCCTAGGCAAAACCCCATACAAGACATGGCATAAACCTAGAAAAATTGCTGAGTTTTAATATTACATATTTAAAATTTTTAAAATGTAATAATAGGCTACATATTTCACCTAATACATAAATATTTACATATTTTGAATGTTGAAATTACATGAAAATCCTCGTCCTGATTATTACTTTCAAGTTTCTTTTTCATACCTGATGTTTTGTGTTTGCAGTGAACTAGCCAACAGTACTCATGCTGCATGGCAAAAACGAGATCTTGAGTTGGCCCAGATGATAGAGAAGCGTTGGACACAAGCTGGACTTGACTCGGTGCAGATTGTCAAATACGATGTGCTCATGAATTATCCTCATCCTGAACAGCCTAACAAGGTAAGTACAGCATATGGCTCAGATTTTTAGCCTACTTTTCACATTTTGCAAAAATGAGGAAAAAGTAGACTTATGAGATCGGGCAAATGTGTGTCTGTCTGTCTGCCTGTCCTTCTGTCTGTCTGTCTGTCTGTCTGTCCTTCTGTCTGTCTGTCTATCTGGCTGTGTGTGTGTCCCCCCCTATCAACTCCTAAACGGCTGGAGCAATCGAAACAAAATTTGGTAGGAGTCAAGATCTATACCTGAATATCTGAAATCTCAATTGAAATTTGAGCTCCATGTTGGATATCTTGGAAGGTATGAATTTCAAAATTGGCACACGTATAGATAATAATATTGCAGTTTAATTCCCAAGAGGCCATACATGGCAGTGTTGCCAAAATGATTATAAGCCTGCTGATAGGTCCAATTTTTAAATGCATATAGCTTTGACAACACTATCAATTGGAATTCAACCAAATTTCGTATGTTGTATGTGTACTTAACCAGATATGACTGAGCATATTCTTAAGAGCCACCAGGGCTGCCAACTGTTAATAAATGCTCTTAATTTATTTTATCCAAATACCAATATATCGGAAAGTATGCAAGCCGACAGCTTTAAACTATGCACACGTCTAGTACCTGACATTCTATATGAATTTGGACTAACTTATATACATCTGTGCTACCAACATGATTCTAAGCCTGCTGAGAGGTCCAACTTTAAATACATGTAGCTTCTATACTATCATTTGGATTTCAACCAAAATTCGTATGTGCTATGTGTACCATAACAGATATGACTATGCGTATTCTTTAGAGTAACCAGGGCTGCCAACTGTTAATATGTGCTGTCTCTATTTTTGTTACCCTAATATCAATATATCAGAAAGTATGCAAGCCAATAGCTCTAAAGTTTGCACACGTATAGTACCTGGCATTCTAGATGAATTTGGAGTAACTAATATACGTCAGTGCTGCCAACATGATTCTAAGCCTGCTGATAGGTCCAATTTTAAAATGCATGTAACTTCTATACTAACTAAAGGATTTCATTCAAAATTGGCACAACAATAGATCATATTATTTCAGATTATTTCTGGCCAATACATGCATGACATTGTTGCCAACATGATTTTACGCGCGCTGTTAGATCCAATGTTTAACTGCATGTAACGTCCATGCTATTCATTGGACTTCAACCAAATTTTGTATTCTGTACCTTAAGAGATGGAACTAAGAATATATTCAGTCACCAGGGCTGCCAACTGTAGTGCTCTATTAGGCTACATTATGCCAGGTATACAGTATTTCGAACTAATTAGAAATTTCGATATTATCAACTTAATTTCGTCATTATTCTAGATAGATCCATATAGATTAATCATTGGCATGGATCTTAAACTTTAAGAAAAATAGGCTCTTTAGTTCGTCACGGAACTTCTTGTTAGACCTGTTTTGTATCATTGCATCTGGAGAGGTTTTGTATCTATAGCAGTGGGGGTATACGATTTACAAGTGAGGTGCAAACAATTTCGAAGAAAACCTGAAGATAAATATAGAAATTAATATACAGAGTTATTCCGAAAGAAAAGAAAGAGAAAACGAGAGCAGATATCAAATACCAAAAGTTTTATGGTTCTTGAGCTTCCTTTTAAATCCAAGAAACCAGTGCAGTGTGTGGATACAGCAAACTGCACATCAGATAAGCCACACATGTTTCCGAATATCTTTTGCTCATTCTAGGCACCATGCAAGACAACATGGGTCTGAACTGTGCATCGAGTAGAACTCTTAGGAAGCTTTCAAAATATTTTTAAATGAGTATTTTTATAATATTTACATTCTTGTTTGTAGTTAATCTACAATATTTTTGGTATTCATAAAATTTAATAACTGGTAAAAGACAGTTGGGTACCATCATCATATTTCTCAACAGTTTCTCTCACAACTTTCGTTTGTCAATTTAGTGTTTTCTAAGCTTCGTATTTTCTAAGATTGACAATTTCACGAACCGAACAACCATATGACAATTTATTATGAGGAAGCCAAACAATGTACAGATCAGTGCGCAACAATGACGGCTCTGGTGAGATCGAGTAATCGATAACTGAGTCTCTGGTGGTGTGTATGTGTTACCAACTGTTGAGGGTGAAATTTCTTTGGAACATACATTTTTGTGAGTTTGAATACACACAGTCAAAATTTCTACAATATTTTGAATTTTGAAACTGTCTAATTTATTCTGCAATCTACAACACTACATTATTCACAAATATATTTGTTATAACTATATAGTCCAGTTGGCAGGTTGGAAAAAGTGGGGTTAGGTGGAAAAAGGTCGGAATTTAATCAAACTTTGGGATGTTGTTCAGGGATGGTTAATTAACATTTTCTCAAGTTTTGGACCTCGAGGACTCTGCGCAAAAAGAGAAGGAAGGAAACTGCAAAAGTTTCGACCTTCCTCCGGTTTTTCCTCAATAACTCTTTTCCCTTACGTCCTACCGCAAAAGCATTCTGTTGCGTTTTTGTAGAACGTTAAATTTTCTACAATTTTGACTATTCAAACATGTTTGTATGTCAATTCGTTTCCGAGATATGGCGCTTCGAAAAAATGTCATTTTTCAAAAATTTGCTAAAAAATGCTTAAAAATGCAGAATTCCACCTTATTGCCTCTGTTATACCCAAATTATGATGAAATGTTGTTGTCATTATGGTTTCTGGTTACAATCACCAACTTTGGAAACCCCCACCCCCACGAAGTCTAAATTGCAATTAGCCCGCCTACCACCAACAAGGGACGCTGCCAAGTACCACTCCCTCCGCACTTATCAGCAAGTACAGGCGTGGTTAGGCAATGAACTTCTCCCATGAGAATGAGGCTGGAGCCTAACTATGTGAGGGGTACTACCAATCGCCACAACCAGAAATGCTGCGCCGGATAACATCCTCCAGATTGTTTCCTGCAAGTGCAGCAAGGCTGTAGCACCGGAGCTAGCAGCTGCATGAAAGCAGGTCTTAGGTGCTCAGCAATGTGCAAGCACTGCACAGGCCACTCCTGCGAAAATGCCTCCGCAACTGATTTGAACGAGGAGGACTCACCAGACATAGTCGACGAATACGACGATGGCGAGGACGTCATTAATAGCCTGCCTGAACACTCAGGAGGTCGACGAGCACTTAGAAGCAGAACCAATGGCTAAGAAATTCCGACAGGAACTGTAATGAGTACAAATGAGTACAGTACCTACTATGATATATAAATGTATATATGAGTACCTTTCAATAATAATATCTCTTCCATATAATGAATAGTGAATACCTTAATATTATTAATTACATTAATTCTTTCCACGAAAGGACTACATCTTTTTTTTAACCTGCCCTGGGATAATTATGTAGTGAGAGGGGGGGAGGTCCATCTGAAAAGTAACTAATATCAATAACAACATGATGTGAATATGGTTGGCTTTCATCAGAGAAGAAAATTAGCTTTTGTGAATTAGGGTTGAGTGGGGGAAGGAGGCAGCGGGGGTGGGGTGGGGGTGGGTGTTTCCAAGGTTGGTGATTGTAACCTGGAACCATAATTAATTACAACAACATTTCATCATAATTTGGGTACAACAGAGGAAATAAGGTAGAATTCTGCATTTTTGGGCATTTTTTAGCGAATTTTTGAAAAATGTCATTTTTTCGAAGCGCCATATCTCGGAAACGAATTGACATACAAACATGTTTGAATAGTCAAAATTGTAAAAAATTTAACGTTCTACAAAAACGCATGAGAATGCTTTAGCAGTAGGACGTAAGGAAGAGTTATTGAGGAAAACCCGGAGAAAGGTCGAAACTTGTGCAGTTTCCTCCCCCCTCCTCTTTTCGCACAGGGTCCTCGAGGTCCAAAACTTGAGAAAATATTAATTAACCATCCCTGAACATCATCCCAAAGTTTCATTAAATTCCGACCTTTTTCTATCTGAAACTACCTGTCGACTGGGCTAATAAGGGTGAGTGGAATTTGTAGTACTTACAAAATTAGGGGGGATACCTAATGGAAAATTTAAGGAATCACTGAGCTATGCAGATACAATCAAAATATATCTTTATGAGGAGGAGGCATGATATGAATTTAAATACCTCCCCATTATTCTCACCCATACTTCATTGATTTGAACCTGTCTTTCGGCGGTTCTCTCCCGACATGTTCCTTACGCTGTTTTTCATGTGTGTTTTGACTTAGTGATCTACTATACATAGATACTCAAAACATGCACAGGTCTTCTCCCTCTTGTCTAAGCCCTCTAAACTCAATGATCTACTATGTACCGCTTCCTAGAAACTCAAACATGCACAGGTCTTCTCCCTCTTGTCTAAGCCCTCTAAGGTCAGTGATCTACTACATACTGCTACCTAGATACTCAAACATGCACAGGTCTTCTCCCTCTTGTCTAAGCCCTCTAACCTCAGTGACCTACTACACACTGCTACCTAGATACTCAAACATGCACAGGTCTTCTCCCTCTTGTCTAAGCCCTCTAAACTCAGTGATCTACTACACACTGCTACCTAGATACTCAAACATGCACAGGTCTTCTCCCTCTTGTCTAAGCCCTCTAAGCTCAGTGATCTTCTACATGCCGCTACCTAGATAAATATGCACAGGTCTTCTCCCACTTGTCTAAGCCCTCTAAGCTCAGTGATCTACTACACACCGCTGCCTAGATATTCAAACATGCACAGGTCTTCTCCCTCTTGTCTAAGCCCTCTAAGCTCAGTGATCTTCTACACACCGCTGCCTAGATACTCAAATATGCACAGGTCTTCTCCCTCTTGTCTAAGCCCTCTAAGCTCAGTGATCTACTACACACTGCTACCTAGATATTCAAACATACACAGGTCTTCTCCCTCTTGTCTAAGCCCTCTAAGCTCAGTGATCTTCTACACACTGCTACCTAGATACTCAAACATGCACAGGTCTTCTCCCTCTTGTCTAAGCCCTCAAAGCTCAGTGATCTTCTACACACCGCTACCTAGAAACTCAAACATGCACAGGTCTTCTCCCTCTTGTCTAAGCCCTCTAAGCTCAGTGATCTTCTACACACCGCTACCTAGATACTCAAACTTGCACAGGTCTTCTCCCTCTTGTCTAAGCCCTCTAAGCTCAGTGATCTTCTACACACCGCTACCTAGAAACTCAAACATGCACAGGTCTTCTCCCTCATGTCTAAGCCCCTAAGCTCAGTAATGTGCGACACCTCTGCTACCTAGATACTCAAACATGCACAGGTCTTTTCCCTCTTATCTAAGCTCAGTGATCTTTTAAACACTGCTACCTAGATACTCCAGTATACACAGGTCTTCTCCCTCTTGTCTAAGCCCTCTAAGCTCAGCGATCTACTACATCCCCAAGGCTTATAAACTACAGAGGTTGCCTCAATTTTCACTCACCAATCAGCGCTCGGAAGACTAATGACATCACAAGATACCAAACCCGCCATGTGGCGAATGTAACGAAACTGTCAACATCAGCTGTTGAGTAGGAAAGAACACTTTATTCTCATAAAATTATTGGTAAATGGGTGATAAAATAACTGAATGTAGCCTACCTACATTTTATGTTGTATCTTGAATTTATTGGAAATTCTCCTTGACTCGGTAGCATTATTAGTGGTGCTGGTGTTAGTGCCATAATCCATGAACCAGTTCCTGATATGTTTTAGCAAACGGGGTGCATCTGCAAAAAAGTATATAGGCTGTTGAGTTACTGGGTTGTTGTAAGATGAGCAGTTCACTGCGATAGACAAGTCCGTCCACAAACCCATGTTCCCACCTCCGCAGTCACTCACACAGGCTACCACATTGTACCCAACGTTGTCAAGCTTGATAGTCACTCGGTCAAGCATATCCTTAGTCATTTTAGAGTCAAAATCGAGGTACACAGGCTGTTTCCAGTTGGAAAAAAGTCCTGTAGCCATAATAACTTACTTGTATGAATGAGGACCTACTATTTCATCCCCTTTTTGATAATCATATGTAGCTGACACTTTCATGTTTTCGTCATAAGAGAGAACTGTTGTTTTTTCAAAACTCTTCATAGTGTGGCCTTTAACTTCCATTACACGAATTACATCAGCCAGAATCCCTTAACTCAAATTTAAACTTGAAGCCCATCTCTGCAATGAAGAAATTCCTGGTAAAGGGTAATGTAGGTTTTGCCTGAGGTAAATGTAACATCGTTTGCTGAGATATCTGATGGTAAATGCAGTCGAAATATCAACTGAAGCCCATTTAACGTGCTTCTTTTTATTGATGATGATATCTAATTGGCTTTTACTCAGCACCCCTGAGAATGTACCAACGACTTGCTGGTTCAGTACTATCTGAGAGGTCTTTCCCAATTTAGCTTATAATTCTTGAACTGTTTTTTCTAGTTTCTCAATTTGCTTCTGGTAATCAATAATGTGTGCTCTATTTTGTAAACATTGCTTTCTTAACTGCTCACTTTCTTCTAAAATCCTGTTGTAATTCTCAAGAAGAATTGCAAACCTGTTGTCATCTGCCTGGGTTTGAAGTGGTGCTTCTTTTTCACTCACTGAATTTTGTTCACTCTCTTCTCTGAGTAGATCTTGAAACAATGTCCTCTGGTTCCTTTTTTATTAATCTTTGCTTCCTTGATGATGACTCTCCTATACTGGTGTGATCTGGAGTTAAATGTAGTGTTGGCACAGCTGGAAGTAATATGAGAACAACAAAGTTGATATGGGATGTACGGTATGTAGTTGTAGGCCTAGCAAGTGTTTTTTTTTAACTGAATATTAAGCTAACTCTCCCGTTTACATTTATGATTTGATAATACAGCCATTGTATTTTGAAAGTTAGTGCTCCAACCACTAAAATACCATATACGAAATATATCAAAAATATTAACAGCTTTAAAATCATCCTAGCATGTCATCAAAATGGTAGGCCAGCTAGGCTCACTTACCATTTGGTTTTAGATTCCTTGGAAATCTTGGCTTTATATTAAGCAATTAGGCCCTGTAGTCTAATTCAAAGTCTTCAGTCTTAAAGTCGAGGGAACATATTCTACTTGTTTGAGGGTTGAAATGATCTTTTCGCTTACATGCAGCAATCCACTGATTGCGAAGGCATGCGTATTTTGGTATCGTGAAAAACGACACGTCATTTCCAACTTTATAATAACTGTGACAAACTACCACAGCACATCTTTGGCCTGGCATGATTATAAACAAAAGGGCCTAAACCCCGTGTTTAAACCACTGAAATCCATACAATATAATGTGTGGGAAAGTTGACTTCCCTTGTATATCTCGCGCCTCACGCGCTACTTGGAATCTAGTGACGTCACGTCCTTTCCCTTCTCCACGCGGTCCCCTCGCCAAAGAGCTCCATGTTGAGGCAACCTCTGTAGTTTAGTAGCCTTGCTACATCCCCATTGCCTAGATTTGTTGACTGCTGTGTATACTGAGAACAACAATATTGTCTTTTACAGATCCATGTCGTGGAGCATTCGGGCAAGATGACCATCATAACTGCTCATCAGGAACATAAAAGCTCGAAGGGAGATGTTGATAATAACCTGGTTGATGCCTACAGTGCTTATTCCAGAAATGGTTTGTATCATACAAATTAGAGCCCAAATATCAGACTAATGTACCTTTTGTTGTTGTTATTTAGAGAGCTGCTGTGGTGTTGGGGTAAAACACCTGCCTCTCACCAGGAGGTCTTAGGTTTGATTCCTGGCTACATCAGAGATTTTGGAAACTGATAGGGTTGGAATGTGCGGACAAAAACACAATTGTCTATTTTTGAAAACTTGTGATGAAACTCACAATGAAATATTATTTTTTACAAAATATTTTTCTGAAATTTAGGTTCTTAAGATATAATTTTTTATAATCAAAACAATGAAACCACAAGATCTCTACACAGTATAAAACAAAGTCCACGATTCTTGGATGTAACGGGTAATCTCGAGAACCACTGGATGGATTTTGATGCAGTTTTCACCATTCTGTAAAGGATTTCTCGAGGAAGGTTTCTTTAGAAAAACATTCATTTATGACCAAAAGAAGCCGAGCAGTAACTATTTTGCGCGAATTTTAAGCTTATGCTGGGTAAACCGTTAAAACTTTCTGTATACTATGAGTGTAAGAATTGTTCAGCATGAAGAGTTCTACAAAAAAGTCTGGGATAGCATTTCTCTATCTTTTATACATCGCCCACTGTAAGTGTTTTTACGGTTTCATTTCTTCCATAAATCTCCATCCAGTGGAAATTTAAATTACTAGCTTCGGAGCACGCCTAACACCCAAGTTTCAGCCAGCATCAAACTGTCGAGTCATGTCAATTTTCAGACTTCAGAGAAGAGTATGTGTGTTTGGAGTTTCGTTGTTCACCTCGGATTTTCTGAATTGCGTCTGGGATCTTCCGTCCGTGCTCCTTTTAAGCTTACGCTAGGTAAACCGTTAAAGATACCAGGCGAAGCCGGAGTGGGTTGCTAGTTTAATATAAACAACGGGTGGTACGTAATACTCTTCAGACAGATTTTGCCTTAACTTTCATAATAGCGAGTGGAAAGGAAGTCACAATGTTTACTGGAAATGAAAGAAATAAGCTTCTAAATGTAACGAATGGAATAAAAATATATCCATGACATTTTTTTAACATTTTACTATTTAACCACTGTCGTCGTCGTTGTTGTCTTCAGTTTTTTGACTTGTTTGATGCAGCTGTCCATGCTCCCTATACTAAGCCATTTGTTTCACCTCTACATAGCTACCACACCTTACATCCGAGGCAATCTGTTTGACATATTCTAACCTTGGTCTACCCCTACAGACAGTTCTTGTCCTCAACCCTTCCTTCTAAAACTGATTTTGCTATTCGTGGGTCTCTGCTAAGTGTCCTACCAACCTATCTCTTCTCTTCATTAGCGGTCGCCAGAAACATCTCTCCTCTCCCACTCGTCTTAATACCTCTTCATTTGTTACTCTATCTACCCGTCTGATCACTTCCAGGATGGCTGAGGTAGGATTTAAACCACAGTTTTGTCTCACAAGGATGAGTCTACCCCATTCCAGCCCTCAGACCAGAATTAAATTTCTTGTCAAAGCCGGAAATCGCAGCCTCCGTGGCTTAGGCGGCAGCACGCCGGCCTCTCACCGCTGGGTCCGTGGTTCAAATCCCGGTCACTCCATGTGAGATCTGTGCTGGACAAAACGGAGGCAGACAGGTTTTTCTCCGGGTACTCCGGTTTTCCCTGTCAAAAATTTCATTCCAGCAACACTCTCCACTATCATTTCATTTCATCTGTCATTCATTTAATCATTGCCCCAGAGGAGTGCGTCAGGCCTCGGCAGCCGGCACAGTTCATATCCTCGCCGCTAGATGGGGGCTTCATTCATTCCATTCCTGACCCGGTCGGAGAATGGAAGCAGGCTGTGGATTTTCATTTTTCATTTTCAAAGCCGGAAATCGAACCCGGGCCTCCGCGGTGACAGCCAAGAGTGCTAGCCACTACGCAATGAGGCGAACCCCAATGAAAGAGTTGGAAAGCTTGAAACGGTCTTGCCTTGCATGATGTTGGAGCAGCAGTGGAAACGTGTACCTTAATCCTGCGCTGGGCCCACGTAACAGGACTAGGGGGAGATGAATTTATATATGTCCAAAATAACGAGAGATCGAAAGGGAGAGAAATCTATCAGAGGCGTGGACTGAACGTACATTCACATGGCAGTGGACCCTGGGCCTAGCCTAGAACTGAAGAGTAGAAGCAAAATAAAGATCCAAAAGATATAACAAATGAATGAACTCGGAGACCACGTAGATGTAATAAGGATCACAGTAGTGTATTCATCAAGAAAGATAATAAAGTACTGACGAGGAAGCGATATGTTCTAAATTGTTAGGTTATGTGAACATAGTAAGACATGTAGTTGCTGTAAGTAGAATGTATGAATGTGCGTGAAGTTTATGTCATAGACATAAGAGAAAGAGGTACGTTAGTAAATTAGCATGCATACAAGGTGCAAAATTAAGTCCGGAAATAAAAGATTAAGAGGCTAGACAAGGGAGTCAGGAAAATGGACATACCGACAAAGAAGTGTACTGTATCCCGAATAGCCTAGAGGATACAAAGAAAGTGGGGTTTAGGAGGGACATCAATTAATAGGGTAAATACTCGTAGGACGGGGAGCGTGATGGCGCAGTGGCTGAGCTGCTCGTCTTTCATCCGGACGGCCGGGGTTCGAATCCCGGTGACAGCGGGGTGGTATTTTCAACTGAAAAATCATGTGGCGTCAGGAAGGGCACCCGGTCTTAAATCCCCGGCCAAAACCAAAATGAGTCTGGTTGGCTCCGGCAACCCCAATTAATTGGGAAAAGCCGACGGATGTACTCGTAGGACGGACGTGACTGAACTGTGACGTCAGAACAATCGACAATTAAAATGAATACCTGAAGGGTAACGTACAGTTTATGTAAAATCCATGAAGGTAAGTTACGGTAAGGAAATAGAAATAAAGGCGTGTGCAGTGAAGGGAGATACGTTGCACAAAAGGAACAATTGGACAAACACAATGACTTACGTGATTAAAACGTAATCATAGGTACACGATACGAAGGTAAATGAATGTATATGATGCGGTGTACGACATAGGCCTACTTGGGGCAAATAAATCTACGAAGATCGAAATTGTGACCACCAGGTACAGATATCACAAGTGGACCAGGGTGCAATAGGGAGGTCGCAACCGAACCCTCTGCCCACAAGTCCTTTGCCAGGTTGATAGAGATCGGTGAATTCACGGGTCATAATTGCGTCCCTGAGCGAACATGCTTGCGTTGCTCGAACACGGGACCGATTGACCTCAGGAAGAAGAAAACCGCACAGAAAGCCATAAAGCCGTAACACTCACAAATAATACATACGGAACATAAAAAGGGGGGAGGTAAAGGTGAAAAATGTCTGCACTCAAATGAAATAAACATACACACGGTAACATACATGGCAAAGGACCAAAGAAATATTTCGAGACGTTACCTTAATGACATGGATGTGAAGCAAATCTCACATAATAAAGATAATGGGAACATGAATTTAATTAAATCACGTCAGGTACGAGCATTTATCAATAGGAAATGATAAATATTAATAAAACGGAAAAAGGGAGCAAGGTATCCCAAACATGGGAGCGGTAGCTCTAAAAAAATATGTTCACCCTACATAAGAAAAACAGAAGAACAGCCCAGAGACAAACAAGGAGTTGTCCCTGGTAACGGAGTAGCATAGATTCAGTAAAGAGAGGGACCACTAATCTCCTTCTTCTTTCTCTTCCCCAATATGCCACTACCGTGGCGTTGGGAGTGGACCACTAATCACGATTCGGTATATTAATGAGTTACTATAATGAACCTGATCGGTAATTACAGAAATGTCCACTTATCTGCTCAGTTATTCTGGCCAGTAATAACCAAGAAGAAGAGAGAACAATTCAAATAATTGGCACAAGAGGAAGAAAAGTAAAGGGGCATAATTGAAACTGGGCAAAAATGGTTCAAGCTTAACGTCCCGTTTATTGTGTGTGAGGACAGGACCCACCATAGTGGATACAAGGATTACGATGGATTATAATTTAATCCTCAAGTGAAATTGAAATTCCGCGACTCACCTGTTCCTTCAGCTTTGCTAGTGATGGTGCTCTCAAGTACCGCCTCAGCTCCATGTCTCTTGGTTAATGAGCTTTCGACGACCCAACTTGCCCGATCTCCTGATCGGCAGGTTATCAACCTCTGTGATTGTCAGGCGTCCGCCGATGCAATGCTTGAGCTCAGGACCTCTGACTTGAGTCCGCAATTTTTTTTAGTAAGGATGCGAGGCTGTTGCTGACCAGGTTGAACTGGGGTTGAATGTCCGGTACATTTTCGCCTTGAACCGACATTGGGACATAACGATATGGTGTGCCAAGTTGTAAGAATTAAAACATGGAGGAGGGTTGCCGCTTGAGGGTAATATTTGCAGTTGATTTGCATTACTAACCTTTTCACTCCCAAGCCCGAGCTAACTTGGACATCCGAGTGTCTTCCGCTATCCCAACCACGAGTTTATTTTATTTATTTATTTTATTTATTTATTTACATAGGTTAACTCGTATTTGAAATTCCTCGCTCTCTCCCGGTCCCGAGTTCAGTCACTATTGCACCCCCAGGTAAGGGTAGTTTTCATTATGGGGTGGAAATAAGTCGTCATAGAAAAAGAGGGTTTCCCCCGAGTCCTACGACACCCCATATGTTTAAATTCGATTATTAGTTAGTGAGATACTAAAAAGCCGATGACGTATTAGTTTTGGGTTCTTTAATTAAAAAAAACTCGTCTATAAATAATCATTTAAAAAGCCTGTCCTAATTGCGCATGCTTACAAAAAATCACTATTTCACCCCCGGGTAAGGGTAGTTTTTATTTTAGGGTGGAGATAGGTCATCCATAGGAAAGGGGGCGTCACCCCGATTCCTACGACATGTCACATGTCGAAATCCGACCATAGGTTCAGGAAATATCAACATAAGTGTAGTTAGGCCCCCCAAATTATCACCACATCATCGTAATCCTCAGGGACTCACCACTTGCTTTACTGCCTAGAAACCCCAACCTATAACCCGGGATGGGGCATGCATAAGCAGGAAAGATACTTGGGAGTGAAAAGGTTAACGCAAAGCGATCATGAAATTTGCTTTAATTAAATTTGAAAACTTGCCAGATATTGATCCCGGGTCAAGGCTATCCAACAGTGGAGAAACTTACTTCTTTTTAATTATTTTATTATATCTCCCCACCTTGTACTGCATGTTTTCAGACTTGTTTTATTCACATGATCTAAGGGGACTATTTAAATGATAAACATTGATAGGGAAAATTGTTCTCTTCTCTCATTTGAATCTGTATTTTCCTTACTTCCTATTCAAAACCATGAATGGATACTATTTACGATTATCATCATCATCATCATCATCATCTACGGTTTCCAGCCCCTGGCTGGGTCTGCTTGGAACATAAGCCTCTCCATCATTTTCTATCCTCCCATCACCTTTCACTCTTCACTCTGTCCCACTCCTCTCCTCTTTTCTGCACTCCTTCCTTCACACCCACAATCCACCTATCTCTTGGTCTCTCGCCCTCCATTTCCATCTCATGCATCCTCCTTGGTATCCTGCCCTCCTGCATTCTCCTAACATGTCCGTACCAACTCATTCTTGACTTCTCTATGCTCTCTTGTAAGGGTTTCTCTTCCACAATCTCTCTCAATTTCTCATTTCTTACTCTATCCTTTCTTGTTATTCCTAATCTGCTTCTTTGAAATTTCATTTCGCAAGCCTGGATCCTGCTCACGTGTCTCTTCTTCATAACCCACGTTTCTGATGCATAGGCGAGTTGTTGTTGTTTGAGTCTTCAGTCTTTTGACTGGTTTGATGCAGCCTCCATGCCTCCCTGTCCTGAGCTAATCGTTTCATCTCTACATAGCTCCGACACCCTACATCGGAGGCAATCTGTTTAACATATTTTAACCTTGGTCTACCCCTACAGTTTTTGTCCTCGACCCTTCCTTCCATCACTAAGCTTGCTATTCCTGGGTGTCTTAGTATGTGTCCTACCAACCTATCTCTTCTCTTCATTAGCAGTCGCCAGAAACATCTCTCCTCTCCCACTCGTCTTAATACCTCTTTGTTTGTAACCCTATCTACCCATCTGATCTTCATCATTCTCCTGTAACACCACATTTCAAATGCTTCAATTCTCCTCTTTTCTGCTGCACCAATAGTCCAAGTTTCACTTCCATAGAGCGCCACGCTCCAGGCAAAGGCTTTCAAAAATGACTTCCTAATACCTAAATCTATATTCGATGTCAGCAGATTCCTTTTTTGTAGAAATGCTTTCTTTGCCTGAGCCAACCTACTTTTAATATCCTCTTTGCTTCGTCCATCACTGGTTATTCTGCTTCCTAAGTAACAGAAGTCTCCTACTTCCTTCAGCTTTTCACCTGCCAATTTGATCTCCATAGAGGTTTCTGATTTATTTCGGCTGCATTCCAGTATTTTTTTTTTATTTTTTTATTGGGACATAATATGTTCGATACAATACATGTTTGCTCTTTTGGGGTACGTCCCTGCTCGATACCAGACCTCTCACGCTCTGCAAGAATCCATGGGCTTGCCTTCCTCTCTCACTGATCTCCTTGTGATTTCTACCACTTAATTCTACTCATGATAACCATTATAATTTTAATAGCACAGTATTTTCTCCCAGAATAATAATAATAATAGTAATAAAAATCTAGTCTGGTCAGTGTCCATCAATGCCAAGCTTAAACATTATTGTTCGGTTATTCTCCCAGAAGCCATGTACCCAACAGAATGCCTGGTATTGAATAGGAAAGATCTGATCGAAAAGTTAGAAGCCAAAGAAAGGAAAATCCCGAGGAAGATCCTTGGACCAATCAGTGAAAATGACGAGTAAAGGAAACGGCGTAACAACGAACTCTACCTGCACATTGAGAGGATAACATACACCATTTGGAAAAGGAGGATTCAATTTTATGGCCACATAACATGCATGAGCTCGCAGAGACAGACCAACAAGATCTTTTCCTACTTTGTTAACAAGAAAACCAAGGAACCCTGGAGATCAGTGAGAGAGGAAGGCAAGCCCATGGATTCTTGCAGAGTGTGAAAGGTCTGGTATCGAGCAGGGATGTACCCCAGAAGAGCAAACATGTATTGTATCGAACATATTATGTCCCAATACTCGCTTATGCATCAGAAACGTGGGTTATGAAGAACGAGACACGTGAGCAGGATCCAGTTAAAAGATCTTCGAGAAGAAGGAATCGTTTTGTGTAGGCTAAGCATAGGTTATACAAGATCGACCCACTCGTACCTAATGAGAAGGGAAGACCCCCCCCACTTTGAACCTGTGGAGCCGTTTTCACCGTGGCCCACATTTATCCTAGTGTGTGGATCTTGCTGACCTACGAGACCTTGGTTTGCGATGACACTCTCACTTATATTAGCCGATGACACGGTGGCTGCTGATCTCACCATCCACTTTATAAGTGAGAGTGGGTTAGGGCCAGAAATCTAAATTTAAAGTTTACGTTGACTCAACGACTTGTTCGTTTTTAAATGCTGTATTCCCCCCCCGTAATTTCTGTTTATCCGACGAATCAACGTTGGCTATTGTCCATTGTATTCAATTTCCTTTGTTTCCAAATTTCTTTCATCCTTCTAGAGTGACGATCCTTCTCCTCTTGAGTCCACTTTCTCCGAATTGTTTGTTTCTTCCTTTCATGTAATTTTGCCTTTTGAATAGCTTCTTGGAAGAGTGATCTGTTTGCTATTGTGTCTGTCTGAATTCCTGCGTTTGTCAAATCTTTGTCAATTTCAATGAACCATGTGGGTTTTATTTAATTCTTTTGTTTATTATATTTCGGTGTTTTCCAATTTAGATGTCCACCCCTAAATTTTTAATTCCATTCCAAATTTGTATACTTTAATCTGTGTTAAGAGGGGCAGATGACCTCTTAGTTCCACCCCTTAAAACAACAATAACTAACTAACACTTGAAGACATCCAGGAACGTGCACCTCTCCAGAGAAGACTTCGAGCATTCAAGAGCTTCCAAGAAAATCCAAAATTGAAAACCTGCAACAAGTGGACTGATGAAAGAAAGGAGGCTCACAGATCGCGAATGTGAGAATATTGGGGAAGAGTTAAAGCTCTGGGGTGGAAACTGTTGAAGTAACATGGCCCACAGCAGGACGAAACGAAGTAAGAAGAATCAGGTCAGGACAGTTCCTATGATCATTTCCAGCACTGGCGTGATTCTGACCAACTTAAAGGGATCTCTCGCAGATTTGAAGGCGTTTTTAGGCTTATGCAGAAGAGAGTTGCATAGTAAGGCTGTTTGTTCTTGGGTAATCAAGTCTGAAAGGGTGAGGGAAAAGAATTTAATCACGGAGTTATTGAAGAATTTGCTCCTTATGATGTATATCGGGGATTGTAAATGTTTCATTACCAACAAATATGTTGAGAATGTGTAAGCGCATGCGCAAAACAAGCAATAATAATAATAATAATAATAATAATGATGATGCCTCCTGTATTTACTGTATAGAGCAAGAGCTTGTTGCACAGATGCTGTTTGAAGACAATATAATTTCGTAATGATCTATTTATTTTGTATCGAGATCAGTAAGCTAAAATGGTATGGACATATGATGCGAATGGGAGAAGCCTGAGTCCCGAAGCGATTATTTACTGTGAAAGTCATGGGAAGGCGCCAAAGGGGAAGGCCTAGGATGAAGTGGATGGACGCAGTGAGGGAGAGCGTTGAAAAAAGAGAAGTGAAAGTGGAGGATGTACTGAAAGAGGGACGAGAGTGGTGGAGAGACAGAAAAGTATGGAGGTCCTTGATTCACACCCCAACCCAGATCACTAGAACCGGGAAATGAAGAAGAAGAAGAAGAAGAATGATCTATTTATTTTGTGGGTCTACCCACATAACAATATTTGTTTATACCACCGCTAGGATCTTGACTAGAATGAGAATAGCAATCCGATTGGCTGTTGTACTTAATTTTCCATACAAACTGTTGGTAAAAATGGCACCTGTTCAATTCTTTGAGTTATATAGAAGCTATCATGGAAGACAGAACTTAGCATCGAAGGTACAAATCATATGGTAATAGACCCAGCTGTACCAGCGTGTATGCCAATACTAGCAGAAGCTTCCATGCTAACGAGTGTTGTGTGATATGGGCGACAAATACCATTAGTGACCAGCTAAATAACCTATTCTCAGTTACGTATTTTCAATACTTAATGTGCTTAATATTATTAACACTGGTACATGTTTTGAACAATATTATGTTGTTCTTCACCAGAATACACATCATAAAACACTCATGGGCATAAAATACACTCAAATGCATGCAGTTCATTAAAAAATAGTCACTTGTATAGACCAAAATACCACAATGTCTATACACTTGAAAAAATGTCCCATATGCATTTTAAAATGGAGAAAATGATCTTATAATAATAAACTCACCAATATTTCAAAAATTCAAAAAATGCACGCCACAGCTGACCTTGGTCAACAGAGCAGGTAACATTGTATTCCGTTTGCAACGAAAACAAGAGCATCTGTGTACCTACGGCACCGTTCTTCTGCATCCAATATATATATTTTTCTACTAATAGCAATACTTACCAAAATATTTTTTTTCAATATTTTTAATTATCTTGTATCAGCTACTAACTTCTTCTTAACTCTGAGAACGTAACTCCCTCGTATAAAGCTGTGACATGACTAAATTGGAAGAAAAAAAACACCTTAAAAGGCCGATTTCTCCAAATATGACCAAAAAATCGACCAAACTTAAAAAAAAAGCCCTTAAAATGGAAAAATAGGAAATAATGCAAAAAGATGCAAAATAAAAATGACATATTTGAAGGTGGGGTGGCCCGTCCGGAGTTTCTATGTACTTCAGCATTGTTTTAGACAACTCAGTAAAAAGATGACATGTCATCAACATCAGCATACTGGAGATCAAGAACGGATGTAGCATCTCAAATAAACTCCAGCTGTAGAGGTCACATGTCTACTAAATGCGCTGTTAGTTACTTCCAAAAGCAAAAATTCAAACTCAAATAGTACTACTTAATGCCCAACAGATGGCAGAACATGCCAGAGATCCACTCGGTACTCGAAAGCGAATGGGGAATAGAAGTTCTTTTGCAACGTTTATAGACGGGCGAAGCACTCAACGGGTTAAAAATAAAAATAAAACACCCTTGTAGTTAGGGTGGCCATAAATGTTTTGGCTGGACCGGGACATCGTTGTACTTGGGGTGGGGCGTGCCTCCAGTGAGGTCCGAAAACCCATAGTCTTACTCCATGAAAGTAGGTTTGTGAAAACAAAACTAAGATTATTTTTCTTCATATTTATTACTCACATGGTTAAAAACTTGTAAACCATAATAACTTCGTGTTCCTTACCTACTTAAACTAACAAACAATGGCTTGGCTAATCAACAGAAATCTTCTTATATTTATTACTCTCACGTATCAAAAAACCTATTCTTCTTCTTCTTCTTCTTCTTCTTCGCGAATGACTCACTTAGGACCATGCGGAATCAACATTTTCTGAGCTTTCCTCCTTGCCCAATAGTTCTTCATTTTCACTGATTGCTGTAATTTCTGTTCCTCCGACCAGGTACGTCGCTGTGGTTTCTTCTCATCTTCCTCAAATCCCCTTGTGTGAACAATTTTCCGGATCATATTTCTATCTTGTAAATTTGGTGAACCCAATTCATTAAGGTCTTTCTCTACTTGTTTATACCATTTTGGTCTTGTGCGTTTGATTTGCAGAAATTTGTGGATTCGATAAGTGAGTCTGGTAGGATTCATTCTTTCCAAATGGCTTGGAAACTGAATTCATCGCAATCTCATTGTATCAGTTAATTTAGAAACTCTTTTATAAATTTCAGAGTTGGGCTTGGGGTAGTGTATGCCATTTACAATTCTGGGCCCTAAGATTTTCCTCATGATTTTCCTTTCTTTAATCTCTAATTTTTCCTTTAAGGTCTTACGATGTAAACTGAGCGTTTCTGAAGCATATAGAGCTTCAGGTTTAATCACTGTACAGTAATGACGAATTTTGCTGTTCCAGGACAAGCTTTTTTTGTTATAAACATTCTTTAAAGCAATTTCCATTTTCTGAATTCGTGATGCTACAGATTTATTTTCATTGCCATTTTCAGTGATCCATTCACCTAAGTATTTAAATTCTTTCACTCTTGCAATCTTATTGATACCAATGACAATTTCAGGTGGACCATTCTTAATATTTGTCATAAATTTAGTTTTTTCATAGGAGATTTTTAGTCCTATTTTGGCTGCTTGCTCCTCCAGTATAACAAGCTGTTTCTGTGCATCAGCGACGTTTTTGGCAATTAGTGCTAAATCATCAGCAAACGCTAGACAATCTAAGTCAATACCCTTAATCTTTGGGCCCAGGCGGTGAGATGGTGCACCTGCTTTCCGCCATTCTCTGACAACTTTCTCAAGAGCACAATTGAAAAGTAAAGGGGAGAGCCCATCCCCTTGACGAACACCTGTGTGTATTTCAAACTCATCACTACAACCACCCATAAATTTAACTTTAGCCTTCGTTTCAGTTAGTGTATCTTTAATAATATTTCTTGTTTTGTTATAAAGTCCAAATTCTGTTAAAACATTAACAAGTGACATGCGATCTATACTATCATAGGCCTTTTTGAAATCAACAAATGTGATGACATAATTTTTGTTTGTTGTGTTCCGAAAATATGATATAGTATTCTTCAGGTTCAGAATTTGCTCAGCACAGGATCTCCCCTTTCTGAATCCACCTTGGTATTCACCAACCTATTATTAATTATAACAGATTTATTTTCCTTGATACCAACTTACCCTAACATCTAACAAACAATTGCGTAGGTTTTTAATAGAATTTTTTTCCTTTTTTGACAAAATTACATTTAATTTTAATCAAATAAATTAAATAAACATTTGTTAATATTAATGTCACGCTAAACGTGGGAGGTTTGCTTGATTTTAATCATCTACCTGTTCATCAACGTTCAACGTTCATCACGAAGTACAGTTGATACAAGCAAACATGCATCAAGTAGCACAGAAACAATGAATTTTCGTGCACTTTTTAAAACTGTAGTACAGTTTATTCAAGCTTTTATGATTTGCTATGAAACTATTGATAAATTATTGTCTTTGCAAGTTAATTTTTTTTTTTTTAATTTTTGCACGGAACCGGGACATTGTAGGGAATTTTTGGAAACAGACAGGACACCCTCAATAGCGGTCTAAACCGGGACGTATGGCCACCCTACTTGTAGATGATTTCTTCCTTAGTTTATTATATTCGTTCAGCCCCCTAAGGAGCACGTGGAACCATTAAATAGCACTGGAATTCTTCATCGTTTTGAACTTCTTATTCGCCCAAACTTTCTTCATTCTTTCACTCTGGGCCTGCCGTCTTTCTTGTGTCCATGAGTTTTGGAGTTTCAAGCTTTTCTCAGACGGATTCTTGGGTGCAAATTTGTGGGTGATGATCATTTGTCTGTATGCACTCCTTGTTGTAGCTATTGGATCAATGCCGACTTCAGTAAGGTCCATTTGTGTATCTACTAGCCAGCGAATTTTCGTTTGTCGGTTCCCATTGATGATAAGAAATATTTTCTTAGTCAGACATGAATCATCCATTCGTGTTAAATGTCCATAAAATTTCATACACCGTTTGCATGTGACTGAAGAGAATCGTTCAGTTAATGCATCGAGTTCTTCCGAGCTTTTTCGCATCGATATACCCTCTTGAAACTTGGGTCCGAATATCTTCCTTAGTATCAGTCATTCAATTTTCTCGATGTCCTTGATGTGACCTGTGAGTGACGATGTCTCAGATGCGTAGAGTAGGACAACAGTGTGGTAGTGTCGGAGTTTGGCTTTTGTGGATAGGGATTTCTTCCTTAGTTTAATTTTCATTATCTAACTTTCAGGTGAAGTAAGGAGTCGACCTGTGTACGCAAACTATGGTCGTGAGAAAGACTTCAAGATATTATTTCAGCATGGTGTAGATGTTTCGTCAACAATCTGTATTATTCGATACGGAAAGATTGCTCCTGGATTGAAGGTAAGCTATTATAAAAATTATGTTCTTCTTCCTTATCTACCAATTAAGTATGAAGTTGTCAGAAACTTTTATTAACACCAAACTATATGTATCTTTGTATTTGAAGAAACTTTTACAAAAAAACTGCAATTGTAAGTGACCACCATTTGTTGATTTGCTGTCAATTTGATCAATGAATGTTTCTCAAAATCAACAATATTTTAAAAGCCAAAGGAAATAAATTGATTTTTTCATTGATTTCATTTTAAAAAAATCATGAAATCATGCATTTTTGTAACTTTTAATGTTAATAATAATAATAATAATAATATTGTATGACCTCGGATGCCGGGTGCGAGCTTTGTTATTTTGACACACAGAGGGCAGTTTGCATGTCGAATTTTGTTGTTCCTTGAAGCACTATGAAAGTCAAGGAGGTTAGATATCTAAGCTCCTTGACACTATAGCGCTTTCTAGTAATGAGGAACTTATGTGTTGGCGGAAAATACCGGAGATTAATTTTGCCATTATGAACACTGCCTACTGAATTCAAATGGGTTCTTTAACATGCCAACATCATATGACATATGTGTTGTGATTTATGCCGCCTTTCAAAAATCACTTACCATGGCCAGGAGCGAACCTGCAAGCTTGGGGTTGGTAGTCCGACACGATAACCACTCACCCACCGTGGCAAGCTACAGTACTTTTAATGTTAAAATGGTTGCCACGATGGGTGAGTGGTTATCGTGTCGGACTACCAACCCCCAAGCTTGCAGGTTCGCTCCTGGCCGTGGTAAGTGATTTTTGAAAGACGGCAAAAATCACGATACGCATGTCATAAGATGTTGGCAAGTTAAAGAACCCATTTGAATTCAGTAGGCCGTGTTCATAATGGCAAAATTAATCATCTGGATTTTCGGTTAACACAAAGTTCCTCATTTCTCTACTAGAAAGCGCTATAGTATCAAGGAGCTTAGATATCTAACTTCCTTGACTTTCATAGTGCTTCAAGGAGCAACAAAATTTGACATGTAAGCTGCCTTCTGGGTGTCAAATAACAAAGCTTGCACCCAGCACCTGAGGCCATACGATATTATTATTATTATTATTATTAATGTTATAAACATTTCTTATCCAAAACGTAAAATTAGAAAATTTTCTTAATTATGCCAAAAGTTGAAGGTGTAAAGGGCCCGGTAAGTTTTCAAATTGTGAGTCTTGGAGAGTTCTTATCAAACTAAAGAAAAACAAATTTCGATAATCACTTCCGGCGTAAATGCATTTCAAGAAAAACATCCTAAAATCACTTGTTTCATTACTTGTTTTGTTTTTGAATAAAATTCTATCCAAATTATAATTATTTCTATAATGTGTTCCCTAATTGACGTTGTGAGGATTCAAGAAGAAATAATTTCAACTCTGAGATTTGCTGATGACATGGTCATCTTGGCCGACATGCCAGAGGATTTGAATGAGTTTTTGAATGGTATGGACTCCGTCTTGAGGAAAGAATTCATGATGGAAATTAATAAACAAAAATATTGGAATGCAGCCGAAATAAATCAGAAACCTCTATGGACATCAAATTGGCAGGTGAAAAACTAAAGGAAGTAGGAGACTTCTCTTAGTTAGGAAGCAAAATAACCAGTGATGGACGAAGCAAAGAGGATATAAAAAGTAGGTTGGCTCAGGCAAGGAAAGCATTTCTACAGAAAAGGAATGTGTTGACATCAAATATAGATTTCGGTATTAGGAAGTCGTTTTTGAAAGTCTTTGTCTGGAGCGTGGCACTCTATGGAAGTGAAACTTGGACTATTGGTGCAGCAGAAAAGAGTAGAATTGAAGCGTTTGAAATGTGGTGTTACAGGAGAATGATGAGGGTCAGATGGGTAGACAGGGTAACAAATGAAGAGGTATTAAGTCGAGTGGGAGAGGAGAGATGTTTCTGGTGACTGCTAATGAAGAGATAGGTTGGTAGGACACATACTAAGACACCCAGCAATAGCAAGCTTAGTTATGGAAGGAAGGGTTGAGGACAAGAACTGTAGGGGTAGACCAAGGTTAGAATATGTTAAACAGATTGCTTCGGATGTAGGGTGTGGTAGCTATGTAGAGATGAAACGATTAGCTCAGGACAGGGAGGTGGAGATCTGCATGAATTAGAGCAATATTCTCCATTTTAGGTCCATATTGAATATGTTCATTAATAAAACTATTAATAATGTCCGTCTTTCAATACAATGTTAATAATCTATTTATACAACTGGGTACATGTTTCGTACAGTTGTCAGTTGTTTATGTCTTAATGTATATTTGGGCTGAGGAAGTACAGTACTGCAGTATGATATAATTTCAGGTTAGAAACGCCCAGAAACATGATGCGATTGGGGTAATTCTCTACTCAGACCCAGCTGATGTTGTTCCCAATGACACAGACGGGATGTTTGTATATCCATACTCAGAAATGTTACCTCCAGATGGTATTCGTCGAGGTTCACTTCTCTTGGAAATGGGAGATCCTGAAACTCCATTTTGGCCCTCCATTGGTAAGTATTTTATTTATTTACATTTGCTCATTGGAGCACTTAACCAAAACAAGTATATACATGTCTCAAAAAGAATATTAAAGATTCAGCTTCTTATTTTCTTCTTTTCCCAAAACATTTTCATTCTAGTCGACCTTGCCGCTCTCTCTGCATCGCTTATGGTGTAAGTTTTGCGGGTAAAGGTTTTTAAGGGAAGTCGGATGATCTTGTTTTTCAAGATATTCTTCTCATCTTTGTTAGCAATTTGGGACATTGTCAAGCCGAGTTCATCCAGATCATTTTGAATTTCCATAAACCAAGAGTTCTTTGTTTTACTTTTGAAAAAATAATTAAATAATACTTTTAATTGTCTGGTATTCGGCAGGCGTGAGATATGACCAAAAAAAGCAAGTCGCCTTTTTCGCATAGTTTCTTTATAAACCACTTCCAGGGCCGGTCTTAGGGGTGTGCGACATGTGCGGTCGCACAGGGCGCCAACGTTTTGGGGGGCGCCATAGGCGTCCCCAAAGATAAGCAAATTTTGATTTATTTCCTATTGAACAAATGGCAAGATAGGTAAATGCGAGTTCGTCAAGCAAATAAGGGGATCAGTTTAAAAAAAAAGTTCAACCGGTGTTATCTCTCACGACTGAAAACCCTACGCGCACCTTAGACCATGACGGACCGAAGTTAAACTCTGTGAAATAGTGATTAGCAAACACTACACAGTATCTTTCTCTCCCTTGCCTTGCCTTTCCACTTTCGCGGAAACGCAACCCGGCTCGACTCCTGGTCCCGAGACCAACCAAATCGCCCTTTGGCAGCGCTTGGGCATTTCCGTGATATTTCGGTTCGGTTCGCTGTTGTAGCAGAGCTGTAGCAAGGCGAAGGAGAGAGAAAGAAAGGGAGGAAGGCAGGGAGAGAGGGGAGTGAGGATGGAGAAAGGGGTGTGGGTGTGGCACGAGCTGGAGACAGAGTCACAGAGAAAGAAATCATAACAAACGGCACGTGTGGCTGGGCGAAGTCGGCGTCGACCTGCTCGTAGATGGCAGGACGTATTAGCACAATACACGGGAGTGTTATGGCCCTTGATAATTGTCGTGGTACGGATGGTGTAAAGTCGAGACGAAGAACGAGAAACCCTACAACAATGGCCTCCTCCGGTAAGCTAGTGAATTTGCAAACAAAAAACGAAGGTTGCAGCATGCAGAAGAAGACAAGAAGGCAGCAGAAGCTTTTAAAACATTCATCCGACCTTCAACATCGATAGACGGGAGATCTTCTCAAACAAATCCTACTGATCAGTCCAATAATGTACCAATCTGATCATTAATACTTTGACAGAAATGGGGTTAAAGCTAGAGGACCTTAGAGGACAAGGCTTTGACAACGGCGCGAGTATGAAAGGTAAACATAAAGGAGTTCAAGCTCGCATTGTAAAACAGTTCCTGCGCGCAAAATCTGTTCCATGGGTTAGCCATTCTTTAAACCTAGTTTTATCTGATTCAGCCGAATGCTGTCCTTACTGCGTTACTCTATTTGGCATTATTGAACGCATACATGTTTTATTTTCGTCGTCTCCTGGCCGGTGGTCTATTTTGTTGGCTCACATTTGTAATTTGACTCTAAAATATTTGAGCGACACTCGCTGGGAGTGTCGCATAGATGCAGTGAGGCCTCTTAGACACGATACGAATGGGGTAGTGGCAGCCTTAAAGACCATTGAGGGGAATCCTGCTTTTGATTCGGGGCTACGCCATGAAGCTGAATACTTGGCGAAAACAATTGTGACATTCGAATTTGTCGTTGCTGTTGTAGTATGGTACGACATTTTGTTTCAAGAAACCATAGTTAGCAAAGCCATGCAAGCAGAAGCAATTGATATACAAAAGGCGTCTGCTTTCGCGGAAGGTTATATCGCGTACCTTGAAAAATATTCCCAAGAAGGCTATGAAAGCGCTATAACTTCGGCTAATGAAATCATTGCGTCTGTGTCTCTTGAGGTCGAAGAAGGTAGACGGAAAAGGAAGACTAGACCCCCTAAACGGTTGATTGAGGAAGATGACTCTGACCAAGTCATCGAGTCAGGCACTGAGAGTGACAGTTCTGAGTCAGAGTCGGAGCCGGAGCTGTCAGAGGCTGAAGCTCAGGCTAAGGTTAAGCGCAAACAAGTGAAGCTACGTCTCTTCAAAAAAAAGTGTCTTTGACAAACTCCTAACTGTAGCTTTAAAGTCTGTAAGGAAGAGATTCTTTTCCTTTAAAGAGCATTCCGATACATGGGGATTTTTGTACGATCTAAAGGCACTGCCTGGGTCTATTAAAGATAGTAGTCCACTCATGGATCATTGCCTGAACTTGCAAAAGCAGCTTTCCAGTAGAAATAATGAGTCTGACGTAAGTGGGATGGATCTATGTTCTGAGCTGCAACATTTGAGCCCTTGCGTACCACCAAACGTAAAAAACCCTCACGCTGCCTTGAAGTACATTTACAGCATGAATATGATTGACGTATTTCCAAACGTCGAGGTAGCTTTGCGAATTCTCTTAACCTTGCCGGTAACTGTCACTTCGGCTGAACGTAGCTTTTCAAAATTGAAGTTGATTAAAACCTACCTGCGTGCTAGAAGGGGCCAAGAGAGAGTGTCAAAACTTGCTTTAATTTCAATACAGAACGATGTTGCGCGTTCACAGGATTTAGCCCAGTTAGTAAAAAAGTTTGCTTCAGTCGAAGCACGGAAAGCTCCCTTCTCATAAAGTTTTGGGGTTTAGTGTGATATTTCCTGTGTGTCGTAGTCGTTTGAATTAGTAAAGCTTGATTCCTGTAAGTTTATTTCTCCAGTGATTTTGTTGTGTTGACATTTTGCATCACAACTGTAAAAATAGTTATTGTAATATGTTACGCATCACCTATTAAGTAATGAAGTCCAGTATTTTTGCATCATGCGAGCGTACAGCTGATATTTTGTATGTTACCTTGACTATTTCCTCACTACAGCACAAGTAAAGCATGTTCATGTAATATAGTAAATGGGTAAATGTACTTTAGGTTCATTTTATTTAATTTCATCCGATAACTCGGTGCCTTGCCTTTGCCTGCATTTTCTTTATACTTTCTTGATTCCTCTATATGACACCGCATAATATTTGCCAGAGTTAGGCAACCCGCCTCACACAGAGGGGCGCAAAATCGATTTTCGCACAGGGCACTGAAACCCGTAAGACCGGCCCTGACCACTTCATTTGGTAATAGACGCCATTGACCATCCACCTGATGTTTTTTATTAATTATAGTTCTGAGAATTCTTCTATCAGTCTTCTGTAATGTTTAACTTGAAAAGTGTTTCACAAGCATATATTGCTTCCGGTTTAATAACTGATTCGTAATGTCGTAATTTGGCATTTATGGAGAGTGATTTTTTTTTGTAACTAGACCAAGTAATATATTGCGCTTGTCTTAACTTTGTTGGTCTATTTTCGATTGACGCTTTCTCATTCAAATTCCATGTTATAATCTCCCCTAAATATTTAAATTTATGTACAACTTTAATTTCATTATTGTTAATCAATGTAATAGCTTGTGTTTCCACATCAAAGGATGCCATTATTTCAGTCTTTTCAAATGAAATTTGAAGTCCTACTTTTGCTGCAATAGACCCAAGTTCTTCAATTTGGTGTTTAGCCTCATCTATACTGGTTGCAAGCAGTGCAAGGTCATCCGCAAAAGCCAAGCAATTCAGTTTTATATTAGTACCAATCTTTACATTTGGAGGACAAGTTTTGTTCCACTCACTCATGATCTTTTCAAGAATACAATTAAATAATAATTGGTAAGTATATTAAGTTATAGAAAAGAATTTCTTTTAAGA
Source organism: Meconema thalassinum (assembly GCA_946902985.2). Taxonomy (NCBI): domain Eukaryota; kingdom Metazoa; phylum Arthropoda; class Insecta; order Orthoptera; family Tettigoniidae; genus Meconema; species Meconema thalassinum. Next base: position 73,685,635 of record OX336400.1, read on the forward strand.
CAGTCAACTCGAATGTGCCCAAGTAAATTGGGTGGGGAATAACACGTCTCCTAACCTGCAAAATGTTTTTAAAAATAAATTATACGGTACAATTTATATACACTTCTCAAGAAAAGGGTGGTGGTAATTGGATGACAGATGCAGAACCTGCTTACTTGGCCTTTTCTAGGTTAGGCGGATATGTATAGGCCTACAGTAAAACTTTCTCAAAACGGAATCGCAAGGGTCCAGTTTTTTCCCTCGAAATAGACAAGTTTCCGCATTGAACAAAATTATGCAGGAAGATACACAAAATACTTACCCCTGATCCATTAGTCTACTTTTGGTGATACAATGTCTCAGTATTACAGATAACACACATTAACACTGGTTATCAGGCAGATTCTACAATCACCCAAATAACACAGGGTTACATGACCGCGTTGTCGCAGCCCCTAAACTGAGGAACCACCAACAATATCTCTGTAACACAAGATGTATTTTCTTTTTTTACTCACAGGCCTCTATGACACATTCAACATATGTATTATGTATGTACTCAATGTACTTATACACTGAAAACCGGACAATTTCACACACTGACAACTTTTACTTTTCATACGCTTCAATAACCTTAACCTTCTCGTTGCTTGCCACGGTGAGTAAGTGGTTAACGTGTCCGACTACCAAACCCAAGCTTGCAGGTTCGTTCCTGGCCGTGGTAAGTGATTTTTGAAAGGCGGCAAAAATTACGACACCATGTCATACGATGTTGGCATGTCAAAGAACCCATTTGAATTCAGTAGGCCGTGTTCATAATGGCAAAATTAATCTCGGGAGTTTCCGCCAACACAAAGTTCCTCATTTCTCTACTAGAAAGCGTTATAATGTTCAAGGAGCTTAGATATCTAACCTCCTTGACTTTCACAGTGTTTCAAGGAACAACGAAATTCGACATGCACGCTACCCTTTGGGTGTCAAATAACAAAGCTTGCACCCGGAACCCGAGGCCATACAATATTATTATTATTAACTTCTCGTTCAGTGTCAATGACGTATATTTCGTAGTCTTCACAACTGACACAAATTTATCTACAGGACACAAAGTAATAATAATATCGTATGGCCTCGGTGCCGGGTGCAAGCTTTGTTATTTGCACCCAGAGGGCAGCTTGCATGTTGAATTTTGTTGTTCCTTGGAATGCTATGAAAGTCATGGAGGTTGGATATCTAAACTCCTTGACACTATAGGGCTTTCTAGTAGAGAATGGAGGAACTTTTTGTTGGCGGAAAATCCCGAGATTAATTTTGCCATTAACACGGCCTACTGAATTCAAATGGGTTCTTGAACATGCCAACAACGTATGACATGTATGTCATGATTTTTGTCACCTTTCAAAAATCACTTACGCCGGGCTTGGGGTTGGTAGTCCGACATGTTAACTACTCACCCACCGTGGCAAGCTAGGACACAAAGTTACAAGACTGTTTACATTAGAATTGGGCTCTAGGTGTACATCGAGATAAGGATCTCTATGAACTATGGCAAGAGTCGGGCAACTAGTGGAGATTTAAATCCCATTCTTTGAGGAATTTGCGAAAACCAGATCTCATTAGAGCAGCGTCATATGGTACGTAAACATCTGGCTCACCCCCTGGTGAAATATTTATGTAGCAATTTTACTGCAGTACCGGATATGCCCAAATAAATTGCACAGCTAAAGCATAAGTTTCACATTATACAGTAAGGTTTGAACAATTATGTTCATAATTTCGTTCTGTTTCCGTGTTGAACAGATTCCGCTTTATAAAATACTTGCAACCCACCCAGGCTTCGCCCGGAAATTGAAGCATCATTTATACAGAGAGTTTAGTTTGTATGTAACGGAGACCCTCGCTTGCTCACTTGCCCGCGTTGCGCGCCTGTCTCCCGCCAGGCACTTTGCCGTTATGCGGCGCCTGCTCGGCACTGAGTCATTGAGTATAGGAATTTGTACTTAAATTTGTACTGCAATGTGATCCTTGACCAATCTTTTGACGAATTGACTTACGGAGAGGGATTGTCGAATTGCTTTCAACAAGATTCTGCCACTGCTCACACTGCCGAAGCATCCATGACAGAATTGCGTCGCATTTTCGGTACGAGGAACGTGTGGCCCCCGCGAAGCCCAGACTTATCACCATGTGACTTTTATTTGTGGGGGACGCTTAAAAATAGAGTGTACGAGAGAAACCCTCACACTATAAATGAGCTTAAAGACTATATTACAGCTGAAATACAGTCAATCGGTGCTGAGGAATTTCAGAGAGTAAATGCCAGTTTCATAAAAAGGTGCCAGCGATGTGTAGCAGTGAATGGCGAAAATTTTCAGCACCAGCTGTGAACTAGGTAAGTACAAATTCCTATACTCAATGACTCAGTGCCGTGCATGCACCGCATAACGGTAAAGTGTGTGGCGGGAGACAGGCTAGCGCCACGGGCGAGCGGGCAAGCAAGGGTCTCCGTTACATACAAACTAAACTCTCTGTATAATTTATGGAGGAATCAAAATTCATAGTAGAATTCTCTTTATCGAACCACAAACCATGAACATTTCTTCCCTGTGTCAAAGGAACTTTGGGGATGACTCCCTTTGTCTTTGTGAGTTCTTTCTTTCTCTCTCTAGTGACAATCTAGAAATTATTTGTTGCTCAGTTTCATTGTTATGGTACGTGATAAGCGTATTTTTTTCGATTTCAATGAACTACCACCTATAACCGTTTTACGTCTCGGCATGAAGGGTTAAAATCACTGACTGGACTGTTAATTATATTGTCATGGAGATAGCGTGTGCAATGAATTCTTGTCAGACGTAAATTAAGAATGGCGAGGTGCATGAATCACAAATCCCCCTTCCGTCCAATCTAAACTTGATTGTGTATTCTGTGGAACAAAAAGTTCACAGGCGAAGTAAAGAAAAGCCGAGTTGCAGGGAAACTCCAAACACATCCACTCTTCTCTGAAGTCTTAACTCAACACGACTCTACAGTGTCTGGGGTGATAGGCCCGCTCGCCAGACAGCTAGCTCTTAAACTGTGTCCAATGAATGGACATTGTTGGAAGAAATGAAAATGTATAAACTCTTATAGTGGGCGAAGTATTGAAGATAGAGATATGCTGTCAGGGACTTTTTTGTAGAACTTTTCATGCTGAACAATTCTTACACTCATAGTGCTGCATATAGATATTTTTAACGGTTTGCCCAGCGTAAGCTGAAAATGCACGTATGCCAGTTTTTTTTCCTGACTTTTTCACGGAAATCGTTACTGCTTGGCTTCCTTTGGTCATAAATAAATTATTTTCTATGGAAACCTTCCTCGAGATATCCTTTACAGAATGGTGAAAACCGCATCAAAATCCATCCATTGGTTCTCGAGATTACCCGTAACATCCACGAATCGGGGACTTTGTTTTATACTAAGTAGAGATAAATAACATGCAAAGCCATACCCAGTGCGCTGGGACCATAACTTTCCTTCACATTGGATAAGTTTCTGCTTTATAGACGTTCCGCTTTGGCCAAGTTTTACTGCATAACACTTATGTACAGTAGTAACCCGCTTATCCGAGGTAATTGGGACCGAGCGTCGCTCGGATAGCAGAAAACTCGGTTAAGAGGGAATGTGTAGGGAATCGTATTTATTTCAACGAATCACAAAACGATGCAATGTGTGTATAAACGTCAAAATACTACTAATGCAAAGCTTAGTGGGTCAAATTTTACTGCCCAATCAATACTGTTTTGTACAAATGAAACTATTTTTATTAGTTTAATCCAATATTAAGGGACATGTGTTGAGTACCTTTGCACTCTTCTTCAGCCTTTTCAAGGACATCAACCTTGTGCACATACCTAAGACATACTTAATTTATACGGAACATGCATATAAACCTTAATATGGGATGGCTATTCACCTCAGCTTAAAGAATGAGTAATAAAAACTAGATAAAAAAACATAAAAACTATAAAAACTTTACACTACATATACACTGCTGTTTAAGGGGGTGTAGTCTGGCTACAATTGCCCTTTTTAACTGGTAGGACTTTGTGGCGATGTCTAATGGGCTAGTCAGTATCCCTTATGCCTATCATGTAGCCTACATGCTATGAAATTTACTCCTGTTGATATATCCTTTTAGAATAGTGAGGGACATTGTTACGAATCTTTAATTCTTGCATTGTTGTTGACATGTCCCTTAAGAATGGATTAAACTAATAAAAATAGTTTCATTTGTACAAAACAGTATTGATTGGGCGGTAAAATTTGACCCACTAAGCTTTGCATTTGTAAGTGTCAACACGGACCTAAAATGGAAAATATTCCAAGTAATCTGAAATACAACTAGTCGAGCAAGCGAAGCAACATACGGTGATGCGGGACTTAGAGTAAAGATCAACGAACGGCTCCGATCCCTGACTAAGTTCGTCTATATGAACTCATAAACCAATATAGTACAATATATTTCCGTCAATCAATACCAAACTCTCCCGCACACTCAACTTGAGGGGTGTTGGGCTAGTTCGTTACTATCGTTATTAGCAGCACGTTATGATGAATTTTAACACTAATTTAATCAATTACGTTGACATTATGAGTGCCTCAGTTAGCACAGAGCCTCGGGAAAGCAGGTCTCGGTTAAGCGGGTTTCTACTGTACAACATTGAACAGGTATACAAATATTAAGTTATAAAACTTTCAGAACCACTTGTACTTCTACAGTGAAATTCTATTGCTGGAGTGGGGCCGGCGACCGGCTGCCGGGTGCGCGCTCCTCCGTCAGCTAACCGAGCTCGGGCCGCGTATAGCGCGCAGGTGGAAACCGTAACAAAGTACCGTACATTAATTAATGGTAAATTCACCAGCAAATCATGATTAAAGAACTTACTTTTTCACAGAAGATGCTGGAAATGTTCTCCTTCAGCTGACAGACAGGCGTTGTACCGTGTAAATAAATTAGTGTTTACACGTTGTAATTCCCTTCTGTTTTGAGGGATATCTGCTGCCGCATATTGTTCTCCAGGTCCACTAGAGTACACGTAATTGATCATTACTCTTCGTATTTTAAATTACCCCACAATTAAACATAAAGCGGACTTAGGTCCGTGCTTCGATTAATAGCATTAAACACGAAGGGCGAACAGGAATAGCTACATAATGTAATGATGTAGCTTCCAAAGTTACTGTCTGTCAGCTGAAGGAGAACATTTTCAGTATCTTCTGTGAAAAGGTAAGCTCTAACTTTTACCTGTTGACGTGAGGTCATCCAGATTCCCCCCCTAAAAAAAAAAAAAAAAAAAAAAAGTGTGCTTCTTTAATTAAATCTTGCAAGAAGCTGTTGTTTATGTTACGTTCTTATCTGTGAGCTGACACTTCACACCCTGGTTGATGAAAGTTTAGTGACTTAATGACTTTAATAACCCTGGTTATCTCACCTGCGCACTATCCGCGGCCCGAGTTCGGTTAGCTGGCGGAAGGCGCGCGTGCCCGGCAGCTGGACGCCAGCCCCGCTCCTGCAAAAGAATCTCACTGTACTTGCATGCAATGATATGAAGTGCATCATACCTCATGTAAGTTGTCCGTATTGACATATAAATAAAAATACCTATGAATAGGTAAAAGCACTATATTATATTGAAACCTGGAGTGGAGTTCAGTGGTTGAGGAAGGATGGTGGACAGACAGAGTAAAGTGGAGGGGTGTCATATTAGCTCAGACCCGGCTTAGGCTGAAAAACGGAAATTGATGATGATGATGACTATCTTCTTCTTCTTAATTTCCCGGTTCCAGTGATTTGGGTTGGGGTGTGAATCAAGGACGTCCATTCTTTTCTGTCTTTCAACCACTCTCGTCCCTCTTCCAATACATCCTCCACTTTCACTCCTCTTTTCTCAACGCTCTCCCTCACTGCATCCATATACCTCGTCCTCGGCCTTCTCCTTTGGCACCTTCCCATGACTTTCTCAGTAAATAATCGCTTCGGGACTCGGTCTTCTCCCATTCGCATCATATGTCCATACCATTTTAGCTTACTGATCTCGATTTTGTCTTGTAACTTTGGGATTCCTGTTTTCTCCCTAAATTCCTTGTTTCTGATTTTGTCTCTGCGCGTCTTTCAAATTATACCTCTAAGGAACTTCATTTCTGCTGCCTGGATTCTACTTTCCTCCCGTTTAGTTGCTGTCCACGTGCCTGCTGCATACGTCAATATAGGTGTGTAATATGTTGAATACAAGATTTTTTTACATTTCTCGGGAACTTCCTGGTTCCACACCACTATATTGAAACTAAATATTGACTATATTGAAACTAAATGACATATAATACTAATTTCAGTTAACTTGTAACCATCCTCAGTTAAAATTATAAATATTAAACTAAAAGCATCAATATAATCTAAACATTAACAATATGTCCCGGTCATGAAAACCAAGATTAACGGCCGATGGGACCCGATGCGCTGACCACGCGTCTCCCCAACATCTGCAGGCCAAATAGCTGGGCAGCAGTCGCTTGGTAGGCCTAGACCCTCCATGGGCTGTAGTGCCAGGGGTTATTAATATTAACAATCTGTAAACAAAATTAAGCATCAAAATATTACAAAAAATAGTATTCGTTGAATAACCTTCCAAATATTAACTGAAATCTGCTTTAAAAAATGTTAGTTCAGAGACAAAAACACTATCTTGATACTTACTAAGTCAAAAATTGAGGAAAAAACTCTGTCAATCAATACATGTATTGTACAAATTTATCAATCAGGCTATTATTAGCCCTTCTTCAGCCCTATCATGTCAAATACAATCATGCCAATAAATCTGCATATCAACATCATTTCATCATCTAAAAAACACATTTTAAAATTAAAACAAAATACATGCTAAAAAGCACTTGAACAACTCTATAAAACATCCTATAAAATCCATTGACGTCATGTTTGATGACTTAGCGTTCTATGTCACAGTGAGCTTGACCACATAATTGAGCTTCAAAAGTTGAGCTTATCATTCTTGAATGGGGCTAGTTGTTCAATGATGGAGGTCTCTTCTCAATTAGCATGAAATCCTGCTGAATTTAGAATTTGCTCGCTTCATACCCATGTCTGCCAAAAATAGAAAGAACACAGAAAATTAATAGAATGTTAGAAGTACATAAAATAATCACTAAGTAGTGTGAACTTGAAAACGAATGAGCTTACATCCAACGTGCGGGGGCCGAGAAAATGGGGCCTAACAATCATGTCCAAGCTCGAAATAGATAACAATCTGTGAAACTACGTCCATCGCAAGTCCATTTTAGAAACAATGGTTTGTTGAAGCTATTCGAACAACTGCTACGAGAATAAGCCAGCTAATCAAGGTTGTCTGGCGCAGTCAGCTGGCATTTGAGGGTGCTCAAATGTGAGAGAGCAGTGTCAGTACATTTACTGGCACGTTAAAGATCCCCTTCGGGGCAAAATTCCGGCACCCCGGCGTCTCTAAAAGCCAGGGTGGTTAAAAGGGACGTAAAACCAATAACATTATTATTATTAATCAAGGTTGTGACTTTGGCAGATGTCGAAGGTAGAATTCTCAATTTCCTATATCATTGTTTTACATTTTCATCAGAATCCATCGCAACTCCAGTTTAGAAACATCTTGTAGTGCTTGAAATTTTTATTTCTTCTTCTTCTTCTTCTTTTGAGACCACAAAGGATCACTTTACCCAACCATTAGTTCGTCGACTTGTAGGAACTGTACGAGCCTTATATGTGGAATTTTTATTTTTATCAAATTATTGTAAGGATATCCATTTTATTTTATTTTATTAATGTTATTAGTTTTCGCCGATGATGTCTTGGTGTGAGGCGAGTCAGAAGAAAAGGTGCAGGCTAGACTACATCTTTGGCAGAACGAATTTGCGACCATGGGTCTTAAAATCAGCAAAACCAAGTCAGTTGGTTTGGTGATGAGTAGCAATCAATGGTCCATCTAAGACTTGGAGATGAGGAGATGAATTTTGTGGACAAATTCCGGTACTTAGGTAGGATTCTTTCCTCAGACAATACCATACATCAAGAGATTAACAACAGAATACAGAATGCTTCCAATTTCTGTCAGGCGCGTCAGCTACTTGGGACGAAACATTTCCACAAGCTTCCAAGGTTAGTTTGTTCAAGATGTACCTAATACCTATACTAGCATATGGACTGGAAGCAGCAACCCTTACTGGACCAACAAACAGTCGTCTCCAGGGAATAGAAATGAAGTTCCTCCGTTCTTGCCTTCAAAAGATGAAAATGGATAAAATAAGGAATGGGGATATCCGACAACTGGGATTGGAAAGGAGCCTGCTGGAAACAATCGTACTCAAGAGATTCAGATGGTATGGTCATATAAAGAGGATGGCTCCCCAAAAGATACCTCGAGTGTACATTGGCCAGAGACCAAGAGGAAGACCTCGCGATGTGTGGGAGAAGCTAGAGATAACATCATCATCTTCTTGAACTGGCTCCAGTTTCCAAGGTGCGGTGAATGAGCGCTCTCCTTATCTTTCCAAGAATGTTTCCTCCTCCATAATTTGCTGTAAATCCAGACCTCTGCCTGCAAGATCATTTCTAACCTGGTCGATCCATCTCTTCCTCAGGCGACCTCTTGGTCTCTTGCCTTTCAGTTCTTTCTCAAACCACACTCTAGCTGTTCTTTGTGTGTCCATTCTTTTGAGATGACCGAACCATTTCAGCCTGGCTTCAACACAGATCTCATTAAGAGATTGTTCTACTTGAACAAGATGGCATATCTTATATTTTTTAAATTTTGTCCCTTCTTGTCTTCTGAATCATAGTTCTTAAAAACTTTATCTCCACTGCTTGTTGTTTGCTGGTATTTCTCTTGGATTGGGTACAGGTTCCTAAGCTATATGTAGTAACAGGTACAAAGAAGCTCTTGTAGAGTATTAGTTTCGATTTTAAAGGAACTTGCTTATCCCAAAGAAGCCCTGTCAGGTGATAAAATTGTGCTCCATGTTGAATTCTACTAGTGATTTCTGCAGATGGTTGGTTATCTGTGGATACTACACTGCCAAGGTAACGGAACTCATGTAGCCTACTTGTTCTAACAACTGGCATCAAATACAGGAACAACAGACAGTTATGGATGGATAGGAAAAATTGGAGACAGCTCACATATATAACCGCACCAGGATTGCTGGTTGCAAGAAATGATGATGATGATGAATGTTAAACTCTATTAACGTTGAAGATGATATAATTGAATATCGAAACATGTTTGTTTAAATATTAATAACCATCATTTCAGAGTATTGACAAGGTGGATTAAATAACAAAAATAATATTAAACTATTTATTTTTACCTAAAGTCAATATTTAGTAGATTGCAACTTGGCAACTACACAACCGATACATTTCTTAACTCTTCATAATAACTTCGCCAACACATATTCCATAGTTTTTCTCCACAATACCTGGCAAATACACATCAAGCATCATGTTCATAACCTAAGTTATTCAACATACAGTAACTTACATATTTTCACATACACATCTCCTCATTTCTATGCTGTTTTCAAGACATTTTTTATGCTTTATTAACAAAATTATTCTAACAGATCTGTTTCTTTTTTGAAAATTTTACTCGGTGAACTTTGGTATGGTACTACTCAGTTACTCTTCAAATACCACACTGAAAAAGGTCACAATGTGACTGAAATCGGTATGGCTTCATTATTATTATTATTATTATTATTATTATTATTAATTTATTAGCCACATTGGACCCCTTGAGTCTTTCCATGTACACTTTTCCTTTGAAGGTTGTATTGTTTGATTCATCTTATCTGCCCAGTACTTCTTCATTCGTTCTGATCGCAGTCTGAAATCTCTACAGGCCGTCTGTGCATCATTTCTGCTAAAAATTTGTGATTCTTAAGAAGGGTGGTAATTTTATTCTTGTTCTCTGCATCTGTAATTTTGAGTCCAGCTGTTTTGAGATCCTCTTGAATTTCTTTGATCCAATGCCCTCCAGTCTTCTTTCCCAGATTTCTCATCACTAGCTGTCGTAAAATCCTGTTTTCTGGTAATCGTAGGATGTGAAATAAATAAGAAATTCTTTTCTTTTTCATCGTGCTGGTAACTGGGTCAATCTCTCGATAGACTGTTTCATTGGAGAGGATTTTCCTGAGTCCTTCAACATGGTACTTTTTATTTATGCAGGTTCTGATAATTCTTCTTTCAGTTTTGAGGAGCTGATCAGTTCTTCTTTCATTTTTAATTTGGAACAAGGTTTCGCAAGCATAAGTGGCTTTGGGCAAAGTTACAGTTTTGTAGTGTTTCAATATACAAGGGCTGTTTTTTTTTTTTAAAGCCCGTAGTTAGTGCGCATGCCGCAACAAGCATGCGCGCTACCTTCCGGCGTCCTTTGTGAACAAGCAGGCGTCAGTTGCAGCTGTGTAGCTAACCTGTACGCTGAAATGTGCATCTTTACAATGTTCAAGATTATTGATTCGCCCGCCGCATGTGATGTACGATCTATGATACGTTTTTTGAGTGCAAGAAACATGTCGGCTGCAGACAGTCATCGTCAGCTTTGTGAGGTGTATGGTGATAATGCAATGACGGAAGGTAAAGCGCGAAAATGGGTACGCGAGTTCAAAAGTGGCCGTGAAGATGTTCATGACGATGAACGCTCAGGTCTGTGATCACAGATGACTTGGTGACTACAATTGACACGAAAATTCACGAGGACCGAAGATTCATGATAACCACTCTATCAATGGATTTTCCTAAAGTGTGAATTCTTGTTTGTCAGAGCAGGTGGCAAACTTTTATGCAGAGGGATTTCAGAACTTAGTTTTAAGGTATGACATGTGCCTAAATAAACAAGGCGACAATGTAGAAAAATAGAGGAAGGTATGTAAAAACTAAAAATAAATATGGTTTCAAAATAAAATGTTCAGTAAATTAAAAAAAAAAACAGCCCTTACTTAAAAAACAGCCCTTGTACTAAATATTGACTTTCGGTAACAATAAATAGTTTAATATAATTAACACGTCAATAAGGAATCGGGCTATCATGGTCATTTTTATGTCATTCTATAATACAAATAATGTGATGATATTAAACAAATAGACAGGAATGAATGAATGATATTTATTCAATTAATTCCAAAGAGCCATAGGCTCGTACAGAGGAATTGTACAGTAATATGTGTGTTTACACACCAGGAAGAAAATTCTGAAGGTAACACAAATTGATGAATAAGGGCATAGGCCTATTAGTAAAGTTGATACTATATCTAAGATTGTTTAGACCAAGGTCTCTTAAAATGATAAGCACAGGATTTTTGAGCTTATTTGATGTATTACGATGCATCGAATTTTTCCCACAATACTTTTGTAGTTTTCCTCTTAAATACTGACAAAGTTGGTGCACTTTTTACTTCATCGGGAAGTTTATTATATGACTGTGATGCAGAGAACTTGAAACTATTTCTACCGTATTTAGAAGAGTGAATGATATATAAGGCTACGTCCTTCGCATGCCTAGTTCCATAAGAATGATTGTCAGAGTTCAAGATGTAGGGAGAGCTATAGAGTATTGTGTTGTGTTTAATTTTGTATATTAGCATAGCTGCTCGGAGATCTGCACTTATGCTGAGGGGTAGAATTTTACTTCTGATTTACAGATCTTTTACTGGAGTGCAGTAAGGAAGGTTAAATATGTTTCTAATAGCCCTATTCTGAATAGTCATTAAATCATTCAGTGTGGATTTCCTGCAGTGAGCCCAAATAACATTTAAATATTGGAGCTTGCTATGTACAAGTGAATAGTAGATTTGTTTTACAAGGTTTAGGGGAATAAGATACCGAAGTTTCCTTAGGATCCCTACTATAGGTGAGAGTTTCTTAGCAATTCGTTCAACGTGTTCAATCCAGGTCAGGTGTTTGTCGATGATTAGACCTAAATACTTTGCCTGATTAACCTCTTTTATTTCAATATTATTTATATATATTTTGTCATGTGTGATTTCTTTCATGCTTTGCTTTGAAATTACCATGTAATTGGTCTTCTGTAGGTTCATTGTTAATTTATTGGCCTGGAACCATTGTGAGAGAGTATTTATATCTTGTTGCACATTTTGTATGATTTCAATTATGTCTTTCCCAGTGTAGAAGATATTTGTATCATCTGCATACAATTTGATATGCCCTCTCAAATTACATTCCACAATATCATTTATATAAATTAAGAATAATGTAGGTCCAAGTATAGATCCTTGTGGAACTCCATGAGTTATATATTTTCCTGAACTTATGCATTTATTCAAAGCTACATGCTGCTTTCTTCCAATAAGGTAGCTTTGGAACCATTTTAGTGCTATACCTCGGACACCAGCATTTTCTAATTTTGATAACAGTATTTTATGATCTACTGTATCAAAGGCTTTTGTGAGATCAATAAATAACCCAACTGCCATATTATTTTTGTCAATAGTTTCTTGTAGCATTGTTATTAGGTCAATAGTTGCTGCCTCAGTACTAGAATTTTCCCTGAATCCATATTGCATATTATGAAAGAATGTATTCTTGTTCAGAAATGAAAGCAATCTTGTTTTTACCACTTCTTCCAGGAAGGTGGTTGAATATTTTGTGGTGAATTGATGTATGCTTTAGAAGTATTTATCTTGTTCTAGAGGGTGTGTACCGTGTTCCAATAGTCAATACATCGGTTCCTAAGATCCTCGTGCAGCCCATCAGCTACAGTGATGCAGAGAAAATCCTAGAGTAAGTGTGTACAACATTCAAACACTGTACCAGAATTACTGTACATTTTAATGGTTATGTTGATTTCAAATATCAGTTTCAATATTGTACAGAAAGTACAAGCCATTTGGATGGAAAGTCGAGAATTGAAATGTCTGGGCCATTGTTCTGATCACTGAGTTAATTGAGAAAACATCTTAATTCTCACTGATTAAAGGTACCGGTACATTACAGTATGTGCAGGATGACCTTGTCATGTTTTGACTGGGACAGTCCCGCTGACTGTTGATTACAATTGGGTTGGTTGGTTCCTTAGTTTAGGGGCTGCGACAATGCGGTCATGTAGCCCCGTGTACTTTGGGTGTGTGTAGAAAATTGTCTGATATCCGGTGTTAAGTGTGATGGCTGTATTAGTGTGTGTTATCTGTAATATTCAGGTTAGGACTGCAGACAATCAATATCAAGTAGTTCCAACCAAATGCTACTGTCAACGACAGCTAGCTGTGAACTTAGCTACTAGATGCCAATGCAACCAGCACCTGGCGGCGAATGTTGGAACTTAATAAAGCATTAATCAAATCTAACCTAAAAATTACCGACAGTAGTGGCTACGCGGGCTAAAGCGCAGCGTTAGGTCAAGGGGCCAAGCTCTCTGCTGACTCGGTAGACGCGTGGGTTCGAGCCCCACCGTCGGCTGTCCTTGAAATGGTTTTCCGTGGTTTCCCATTTTCAACACCAGGCAAATGCTGGGACAGTACCTACTGACAGGCCACGGCCGCTTCCTTCCACATCCTTGCCCGGTTTCATTCATCTTCATCCATTCCATCTCTCATACCGACGCGCAGGTCGCCCACGGGCGTCGACTTGAAAGACCTGCACTCGGCCTCTCAGGAGGCTACACGAAAAAAAAAAAAAGCTTCACACAATTGTAATCAGTGGAAGGTTCTTTTACATGCCATAAATCTATGACATGGGCCCGCCGGCTTTACTTCCCCTCCAAAGCAAGGCATACTGAGGTGATTTTTAATACTCTAAAAAAATCCGACGACTTCAGACGGGTTTGAACCCGCGATCTTGGGCATTAAGGCGCAGCAAGCTACCAACTACACCACCGAAGCTGCTGATTACAAGTAAAAGAAGCATTATTGTCTCATTTTTAAAGGATTGTCATCATCATCATCATCTGTATCATATTGCACACCTATGTTTTTCTGTAACATTTACTGAATTGCTATGTGTTTTATGGACTTTTGGGTAAACTATAATATTTTATGATTTTACACCCAACAACAGTACACAGTCCCCTGGGCCCAATTGATGAGATTCTTGCCTCGGATAGTGGGTAAACGTTAGGAAGTGGAGAATCCCAGACCAGTATACATGTTAGTGTAAGCAAGAAAAATGTAAGTAAAAACTCCTGTTTAAGAGTTTAAAAATGTCTAACTAATATGAATCCTCCTGAAAAGGAAACATCCTACTTGAGTCGTCAAGTTACAAAACTCGTTTAATCCACTTGTGAATAAGAATCATTTTCATGAGAAACGTTTCTCTGGACTTCGCCTCACATATCTTTTGTGTTTGTTGTTTTCTACTTTTTGCTTTGTGTATTTGGTTTTGTGTTTGCTTTGTGCTTTTGAATTTTACTTTTTGCTTTTCTTTCTTGGTTTTGTGTTTGTTTTCTGCTTTTGCTATTTTGAATTTTGCTTTTTCTTTATTTTTCTTGTTTTTTGTTTTCTGATTTTGCTTTTGTTTTTGAATCTTGCTTTTTGCTTTGTCTTTTTTGTTTTGGTTTTGTGTTTGTTTTCTGCTCTTGCTGTTTTTGAATTTTGCTTTTTGCTTTGTGTTTCTTTTTTGTTTTGTTTTCTGCTTTTGCTTTTGTGTTTGAATTTTGCTTTTTGATTCATGTTTTTTGTTTTGGTTCTGTGTTTGTTTTCTGGAAAATCAAAATAAAACAAAACAAAATAAAACAAAATAAACAAAACAAAATAAAACAAAATAAAAAGTAAAATAAAATAAAATAATTAAATGAATAATTTTAGGACATGATCCTTATTCACAAGTGGATTAATCGAGTTTTGCAACTGGACGACTCACTTGAGTCTTAAACCTGGTCTGTCTGTCCACCATCCTTCCTCAACCACTGGACTCCACTCCAGGTTCTGTTCTCTCACACTGTCTTTCACCAAATCCAACCACCGTACTCTAGGTCTTCCTCGTCCTCTCTTTCCGGTCATCCGTCTTTCCATCACTTGCTTTGGCATTCTACCATCATTCATCCTTTCAACATGTCCGTACCATCTCAATCTGTTCTGCTCCAGCTTATCATTCAGCTTCTGTACATTCACTTCCTTTCAAATGTCTTCTTTCTCATTCTATCTTTCCTACTCTTCTGTACCATACTTCTCAGGAATGTAATTTCGGTTGTCTGTATTTTACTTTCATCTCTCCTCGAGGACAAGAACTGTAGGGGTAGACCAAGGTTAGAATATGTTAAACAGATTGCCTCGGATGTAGGGTGTCGGAGCTATGTAGAGATGAAACAATTAGCTCAGGACAGGGAGGCATGGAGAGCTGCATCAAACCAGTCAAAAGACTGAAGACTCAAACAACTCTCCTCGTCATCGGCCAGGTTTCTGCTCCATTATTGGTAAGTACAGTCGAGCGTCAAAAATCCGGACTAATTGGGACTGGAGGGGTTCAGATTTCCGATTTGGTTGGATTTTCGAACATAACCTAGAAATTCCTAGTTACACTAAAAATGTTATGATAAATAAAAATAAACACTTTATGTACTTACATAATTATGTACATACATATTGTACTTTGATTAATTTGGATCTTTAAATCCAGAATAAATGCACTTATTTTACAAAAACAATTCACTACATATTTACAAATTTACATATGTATGTATGTATCATGATTTGATGATTTGGGGAAACAAAGAGGAGGAGGTACAGTAACAGTTGGACGTGTGGAAAGGAATAATACAAGGATATGGGATGAAATTTAGCATAAATAAGAGTGAAATGATGATCACAACAAGGAAGAAGGAAAGAACCACAACGGGAATAACAATTGGTGGGAAACAGCTGAAGAAAGTGGAGAGTTTCAAGTATCTGGGAAGCCTGATACAAGATAATGGAAGAAACAATAGAGAAATAAATGAGCGGGGGAGACAGGCAGAAGCATTCCGGAGGAGTGTGAGAAGCATGTTATGGAGCAAGGATGTCCCTCAGAACAGCAAAAAGATCATATATCGGACATACTATGTCCCTATCCTGACGTATGCCTCGGAGACCTGCGTTATGAAAGGAAGGGAGAAGAGTAAAATACAGGCCAGTGAGATGAGGTTCTTGAGGAGCAGTATTGGAGCTACAAAGATGGACAGAATAAGAAATGAGAGGACCAGAGAATTAATGAAGGAGGAACCATTACAGGATGGTATAAAGAAATCTAGACTTAGATGGTATGAACATATAAAAGGAATGGAAGAGAAGAGGATACCCAGGAGGATACACGAGACGAAGTGGGAAGGAAAGAGACCGAGAGGAAGACCGAGAGACAGGTGGCTGAAGGGGGTGGAAGAAAGCGTGAAGAAGAGAGGAGAAGACTGGACAAGGGTGGAGTCTGAGAGATGGTGGGAAGACAGAAGACGTTGGAGAGGCTTGTGTTCCAAACAGACCCGGCCAGTGGCTGGAAACTGTGCAAGATGACGATGATGTACTGTACGTATGTATACACAAAAAAATAAACACAACTGTACAAAATCACTAAAATATTTTATTTGAAAAACTTGCTAATTTTGGGTTGTGTGAGTTTCGAAACTCGTTGTTCTCTCACAGCGCCATGCAAAACACAGTTCACATGTTTAAAGCGGGCGTGCAGATTTAGACGTTTGGATTATTGACGCTCTACTGTAAAAGGTATTATACATCACTTCTTTAGCCTTCAATAGTATGTCTTTAGACTCCGAACCTGATGATAGGAAACACTCACACATTGTATTCTCTTGTTGATCTCCATATCCAATCTTGCATTTTCTATTAATTCACTTCCCAAATATTTGAAGTGCTCTACTACTTTTACATTTCTACTACCGGTACTAAAAAGTGTTTTCTTTTTTTTTTCTTATTTCAATATTTTTAATGTGTTGTTCTTCAAGACTTTTAGACAAGCTACACCGTTTGTCGTATTCAGTTTTTTAACCCTCTCAGTGCCACGCGCCGATCAGATCGGCTCTCGCTGCTCGCGTCAAAAGTGCCAAAGCCGATTCAATCGGCACGCTGTTTATATCATATTTTGTGGATTTCTATAGGCATATGTCCGTGATTATTTCATACTGTTGGAAAGGTGAGGTTTCAAGCTTGCCTGTGCGGTGTTTACTTTTTTCCTTCGAAATGCGTTACGCGATAGGTTTGAGTTTGTATTCACGTCCTCCCTTTGCGCTCCACCAATCACGCGTATTCCCGCCAAAATTGCGGTGCAGTTGTTTTCTTCTTGCTGAAGTGTTCTGCCTACATATGTATCTGAGAACTTTCTACAGCTGGAAACGTAGTGTTTCTTTGAATATGACTCTTAGGTGTCGTTAATTTGGAATCAAAACTGATTTTTTACACACACACAAAAAAATGAAAAATTGAACAATTATCAGAATAACCTCAATTAAAAAGGTTTAGATGCCGTATTTACTTTTATGAACATAATGTATGAAAGAATGAGGTATTGGTTATAATGCAAAGCAAAAATAATGATTCTATCGTTGGAAATGTGCTATTTATGATTCTTTTTCAAATATTCTGCATGACCATTCGAAATGGCTTGGCATTCTTGGCAAGTATTTCAGGAAATGGCTTGGCACTAAGAGGGTTAAATTAATTTGTATTAATTTTGCTTGCCATCTGTGCTACTTGCTAATTGGAGAGGTATTGTAGCTCGAAACATTTCCAAATAATATTTACACCTGGTGTTTTTATCTTCTGACCAGGTAGAGCTTCAGTTTTTTAAATTAATTTGTATTATTTTTGCTTGCCATCTGTGCTACTTGCTAATTGGAGAGGTGATGTAGCTCGAAACATTTCCACATAATATTTACATCTGGTGTTTTCATCTACTGACCAGGTAGACCAATTATTTAAATATATTCAAGGTCTGTTGGAAAAGTATTCGACCTATTTTTTTTTTTTTGCGAAAACCTGATAGATTTGAATCAAGCACGCTTGCATGAGCCGACCTTAAACCATCGTGCACATGCGTGAATTTTTTCCTGTCTGTCGATAGCGTCTGTTGCTGGCAAGCAGCATTTGAGTGAGGTAGTGCGTAATGCTCTTGTTGGTTTTTATTGCAAGGACTGGGACTTGGTTTCCGGGTCGTACCCATACATCCAGGACTTGTCACCAGTCATTATGGTGTTCATGAAGTTTGTGGAGTTCAGCATGTCCTGTGAGACTTCAACACGAAGTTGCTTTTGCTCCACCGTCAACTCTGAGATTTGCCGATGACATCGTCATCTTCGTCGACACGCCTGAGGATTTGAATGAGTTTTTGAATGGTATGGACTCCGTCTTGAGGAAAGAATTCATGATGAAAATCAATAAATGTAAAACAAAAATATTGGAATGCAACCGAAAAAATCAGAAACCTCTATGGATATCAAATTGGCAGGTGAAATGTTGAAGGAAATAGGAGACTTCTGTTACTTAGGAAGCATAATAACCAGTGATGGACGAAGCAAAGAGGATATAAAATGTAGGTTGGCTCGGGCAAGGAAAGCATTTCTAAAAAAAAAAGAAGGAATTTGTTGACATCAAACATCGATTTAGGTATTAGGAAGTCATTTTTGAAAGCCTTTGTCTGGAGCGTGGCGCTCTATGTAAGTGAAACTTGGACTTTTGGTGCAGCAGAAAAGAGGAGAATTGAAGCTTTTGAAATGTGGTGTTACAGGAGAATGATGATCATATGGGTAGATAGGGTTACAAACGAAGAGGTATTAAGACGAGTGGGAGAGGAGAGATGTTTCTGGCGACTGCTAATGAAGAGAAGAGATAGGTTGGTAGGACACGTACTAAGACACCCAGGAACAGCAAGCTTAGTTATGGAAGGAAGGGTTGAGGACAAGAACTGTAGGGGTAGACCAAGATCAGAATATGTTAAACAGATTGCCTCAGATGTAGGGTGTGGTATCTATGTAGAGATGAAACGATTAGCTTAGGACATGGAGGCATGGATTGCTGCATCAAACCAGTCAAAAGTCTGAAGACTCAAACAACAACAACAACTGTCTCAGCACAAATTTCGTGTTGAAGTCTCACAGGACATGCTGAACTCCTTGAACAGAACACTATAATCACACACTACCTCACTCCAATGCTGCTTGCCAGCAACAGACACTATCGACAGGCGAGAAAGAATTCACGTATGCCCACGAAGGTTCAAGGTCGGCTCAAGCAAGTATGCTTGATTCAAATCCATCAGGTTTTCGCAAAAGAAAAACAAAAAAAGGTCGAATACTTTTCTAACAGACCTCGAATGACATACATAAATCTATTGATAATGGTAAAATATCTTTCTTGTCTTGCATGCTCTAACAGGAAGATGTCTGGTCGATTACCCCCGCAGGACTGGATTGGAGGACTCAAAAGATACCGCCTGGGACCTGGGTTTGAAAAAGTAAGAGGAAGGGATTCCACTCTGAATTTGGCGGTGAATAATATCTATCAACAACGTGAAGTACACAACGTGATTGGGATGATAAACGGTAGAGAGGAACCAGGTATGGTACATGTGAGGATACTAACCTCACAAGTTCACCTGTAATGAGCAGGGCTAGGATTTACACTATACTGGGTCTTTCATATAAAGTAAGAACGGCAAGCGTCAGTTTTGTTATTTGCTTCTGCGGTGGCCTTGGCCGAGCTTGTGGCGCGCCATGGCCCCCTGCTTTAAGCGTGTGTACTATCCTGGATGAAATATTACCTTATAAAAGATGCTGGAAGTGTCGTCCTTCCTGGGTTATACAGGCATTGCATCTGGTAACCACATTCTGGCTGACGCGATTGAGTTCTGCCACTGTAATGTTTCTGATTTTTTATTTTATGCTTTTTATTGAGCACTGAGTCAGTAGTGTCAAACTTATTTACATTTACATGAACCTGTGCTAGTGAAGGTTATTTCATCAGGAAATTGCTGAATAAATGCATCTCGTACCCGCCGAGCCGACTCATACTTAAAATAAGTTTTACATACAAAATTACGATGTTGCAATGATAACTGTCTCAAGTTAACATCTGAGGTTCAGACTGGCGACTGAACACCTGCACTTTTATTGCAAGGTCGAGTACAGTATATACTATGCGCACGCTTTCAATACTACAGCAGGGGGCCATGGCGCGCCACAAGCTCGGCCAAGGCCATTGCAGCAGCAGATAACACAGCCGCCGCTCACCGTTCTTACTTTATATGAAAGACCCTGTATGCATTTGCATATATCTTTATTACACAGATAAATGGTATGGATTCTGTCGTGAGGAAATATTTCATGATCAAAATTAATAAATGTAAAACAAAAATTTCAGAATGCAGCCGAAAGAAATCTGAAATCATCATCATCATCATCATCTTGAGCAGTTTCCAACCGCTGGTCGGGTCTGCTTGGAACATAAGCCTCTCCATCGTTTCCTGTCCATCCACCATCTCTCGTCATTTACTGTGTCCCAGCACACTCCTCTTTCCTCCACACTCTTCTTAACTCCTTTTGTCCATCTGTCCCTTGGTCTTCCCCTTGGCCTCCTTCCCGTCATTTCCATTCCAAACATCTTCTTCGGTATCCTCTCCTCTTCCATCCTCCTCACATGTCCATACCATTGTAGCCTAGATCGCTCTATTCTATTTTGCAATGGTTCCTCTCTTACCATCTCCCTGACTCTCTCATTCCTTACTCTGTCCATTCTTGTCACTCCTACCCTACTCCTCTGGAACTTCATCTCCACTGCTCGTATTTTATTCTTGTCTCTTTCCTTCATCACCCATGTTTCTGAACCATATGTCAAAATTGGCACAAAGTAGGTCTTGTAGATGATTCCTTTACATTTTTGTGGCACATCTTTATTCCATATCATCCCCCTAACACTCTTGAAAAATCCATCTGCGCACCTTCCCCTCTCATTTATTTCCATCCTATTGCCTCCCTTTTCTTCAATTATGCTTCCCAAGTACTTGAAGCATTCTACTTTCTGCAACTGCTGTCCTCCAAGTGTTATGCCCATATCCAGTCTGTTCTTCTTCCTCGTTGTGATGACCACTTCACTCTTATGTGCTGAGAACTTCATCCCATATGACAACACTACCTTCTCCCACTCATCTAATTGCTCCTGCACCTCTTCCTCATCCTCCCCCCATACCAGAAGGTCATCAGCAAACAACATTGCCTTCATTTTCCTTTCCCCAATGCT
The DNA here is from genome assembly GCA_946902985.2 of Meconema thalassinum. Lineage (NCBI taxonomy): Eukaryota > Metazoa > Arthropoda > Insecta > Orthoptera > Tettigoniidae > Meconema > Meconema thalassinum. Next base: position 73,706,863 of record OX336400.1, read on the forward strand.
ATTTACCACCTTTCGTATGATTTCATCCATCACCACTATAAATAACAGGGGTGAGAGGGCACTTCCCTGTTTCAGACCACTCTCCAGTTGAAACCATTCCGTTCTCTCTTTTCCCACCTTTACACAGCTTTTGCTTCCCTCGTACATTGCTTTCACTCTTGCCACTGTCTCCTTGTTCACTGCTTTTGCTCTCATTGCTTCCCATACCTTGTTTCTATTAATACTATCATATGCTTTCTCAATATCCAAGAAGGTCATCACCAGATCTTTCCCATATTCATAATGGTGTTCTTGTAGCTGTCTTACTGCAAAGATGAGGTCAACTGTTGACCTTCCTGGCCTGAATCCATACTGTTCTTCCCTCAGCCCATCTTCAACTTCTGTCCGAATTCTTCTCTCCAGTACCTTCTCAAATATTTTGGCGCAGTGGCACATGAGTGTAATTCCCCTGTAGCTCTTGCATTCCTTCCTACTTCCCTTTTTAAATATGGGTATTATTATCCCTCTTTTCCTGTCCTCTGGTATTTTCTTCTCCCTCCATATCACTTTCATTACTCGAAAGAGCCACTGTGATCCTATCACCCCTGCTGCTCTCACCATCTCCACACTCACTTCGTCTATTCCCGGTGCCTTTCCCCCTTTCATCTTCTTTAATGCTTCCTCCACTTCTGTCCATGTCAATTCCTTCTCTGAAATGTCTTGGTCACTGTCTGTTTCTTCCTCCACAATGTCCACTACGCTGGTTTTAGTTGGATTTAGGAGTTCCTTGAAGTATTCTCTCCAGATAACCTTTACTTCTTCCATATTTTCGACCTCCTTTCCATTCCTGTCCACCATTCTGACATTTTCCCCTGTATCTCTTCTCTTTGCCTTTATCATTCCATACAACACTTTCTTACTGCCATCACAGTCCTCCTCCATCATTTCTGTCCATTTCTCCAGCCATTTCTTTTTCTCTTCCTTCACTACTTCTCCTGCTTCTTTCTTCCGCTCTTGGTATTCTTCTCTTGTTCTGTCTGTCCTCTGTTGGAACCATTTCCTGAATGCTTCATTTTTCTTTTTCACTGCTTCCTTAGTTCTGGGGTTCCACCATGGTGTTTCCTTCCACCTTTTCTTTCCACTAGTTCTGCCACACACGACTTCCGCTGCTTCTACCAACACGTCCTTGAACCTATTCCATTCTTCTTCACCTGTTTTCGGATCATCCTTCGGTAATTTGTTCCTCACTAATATCTGGAACTTCTCCTTATTTCCATCCTCCTTCAGCTTCCATGTCCTTATTCTTCTTTCTTGGTTCTCAGTTCTCCTCTTTTCCTTCAGTCCTCTCACCTTGGCGACCAGCAGACGGTGGTCACTGTCCAGGGCTTCTGAAGGTATTACCCTTATATCCGTGATACTCTTCTTTGTCTCCTTCCCGCATAGAATATAGTCCACCACTGATTTCCTAGTCAAATCCCTGCTGTACCAAGTAATTTTATGGCTCTCTCTCTTCTATGGATGTCAAATTGGCAGCTGAAAAGCTAAAGGAAGCAGTTGGTGGTTGGTTCTTCAGTTTAGGGGCTGCGACAACGCGGTTATGCAGCCCGTGTACTTTAGGTGTGCGTAGAATCTGTCTGATGACCGGTGTTAATTGTGATGGCTGTATTGGTGTGTGTTATCTGTAATTCAGGTAAGAACTGCAGATGATCAATTTCAAGTAATTCAGCCTCCAAATGCTACCGTCAACGACACCTAACTGTGAAACTTGGCTACTAGATGCCACCGCAACTGGCGGCAAACGTTGGAACTTAATAGAGTGTTAATCAAATCTAACCTAATAATTTTTTAGCTTCACACAATTGTAGTTAGTGGAAGGTTCTTTTACATGCCATAAATCTTTGACATGGGCCCGCCGGCTTTACCTCCTCTCCGAAGGAATGCATTCTGAGGGATTTTCAATGCTCTTAAAAAATCCGACGACAACGACCGGGCTTGAAACCGCGTTCTTGGGCATAGAAGCTCAGCATGCTATCAACTACGCAACCGAAGCTGCCTGAAGGAAGTAGGAGACTTCTGTTACTTAGGAAGCAAAATAACCAGTGATGGACAAGCAAAGAGGATATAAAAAGTAGGTTGGCACAGGCAAGGAATGGGATGGAAGCGGTCATGGCATGTTAGAAGGTACCTTCCTGGCATTTGCCTGGAATTGACAATGGGAAACCTCGGAAAACAGTTTCAAGAATGGCTGACAGCGCGGGTCGAACCCATGTCAACCGAGTGACTATCGCTGTTGGTACTTGTCTAATGGCAATATTTTAAATACTAAAATATACTTGAAGATGATTTGGCTAAACTTGGAAGATATTTCCACAAATGGAGGCTCCAACCCAGTGCTACAAAAACTGAGGTATCTTGTTTCCACCTGAGCAACATATTGGCTAATACCCAACTCAATGTAAAATTTGAGGGGAAGATTTTGAAATATAACAAGTTCCCAAAGTACTTAGGAGTAATACTGGACCGAACACTCTCTTACAAGCAACACCTCCAGAGCACAGCTGCTAAAATTGGAAGCCGCAACAATATATTGCTAAAGCTATGTGGAACATCTTGGGGAGCTTCGGCCACTACTACAAGATGCTCTGCCTTAGGTCTAGCCTTCTCTGTGGCTGAATACTGCGCCCCAGTTTGGCTCAATAGCCCACATGTCAAACTCGTTGACATCCAGTTGAACAACACCATGAGACTAATCACTGGTTGTATAAGAACTACACCAGCATATTGGCTTCCAGCCCTCAGCAATATTCTTCCACCCCACCTTCGTAGAGAAGTTGCCTTGCTACGGGAGTACTACAAGATTATGGATCACCCTACACTACCTATTCATGAAGACATCCCCTCTCTTCAAATGAACAGGCTCAAATCCAGGAAGCCACCCATTTGTCATGCCCAGAGGCTTGTAAGAAACCATTTTGATTCCAGCATGCAGTGGATTAGTGAATGGACACTAAAAGCTTGTCCTGTATCGAGCTCCTTCCTGGACCCTACATCCACTCCAGGTTCCGATCTGCCTAGGAGGGCTTGGGAAACTCTCAATAGGATTCGGACAAACCACGGAGTATGCAATGGAACTTTGTTCAAATGGGAAAAAATTTCGTCTCCTCAGTGTGATTGTGGTGCTCCTAATCAAACCATCCAACACATTACAACTGACTGTCCTCTGAGGGCATATGGAGGGGACTGGTTGACTTCCTGTTGGCGACACCTGACGTGGTCCAATGGGTAGACTCATTAAACCTGAGACTGTAAATAGTGTAAATAGTAAAAATAATGTACAGTAAATTTTAAAGTGATTTTCTTTGTAACTTACTCTGAAATCTTGTATTGATTATATTGCCAAACGATAAATAATAATTTTAAATACTTGTTCCACTTTGTCAGTGCCTTTGATAAAGTAAAATATATAAAATATTTGGATGTCTTAAGGAAAATCGGTCTTGACATGAAGGACATTTGCTTTGTTGCCAACTTTTATTGGAACCAGAAAGCCATGGTTAGGGTCAATGAAGTCCACATTAACCTTCAGAGTGCTATTGATGAAACGGTTCGTCACCAATTCGATCACTCGGTGGTGCTAATGACGAAACGGTTCATCACCAATTCTGCCACATGGTGGTGCTAATGACGAAACGGTTCGTCACCAATTCTTCCACGCGGTGGTGCTAATGACGAAATGGTTCATCACTAATTCTCTCACGCGGTGGTTCTAATGACGAAACGGTTTGTCACCATTTCTACCATGCGGTGGTGCTAATGACGAAATGGCCTGTCACCAATTCTCCCACGTGGTGGTGCTAATAAAGAAACGGTTCGTCACCAATTCTCCCACACGGTGGTGCTAATGACAAAACGGTTTATCACCAATTCTCCCATGCAGTGGTGCTAATGACTAAACGGTTTGTCACCAATTCTACTATGTGGTGGTACTAATGACAAAACGGTTCGTCTCCACGCCCGCACCGTTTTAGTTCCACATTCCAGATTTTTGAGATGATGTTATTTGAAAGTAGACTTACCTGGTCTTTGGTGATTGTCCATAGAACCATTTACTTAGCATTTTTAATCTCCATGGTGATGCGAATTATGCTATTCCTTCGTTCAAAGAATTGGAAAAGTTTTTACTTCTGTGAGCTGTAATGAGTAACAATTGACCTTGTAGTTAGGGCATGGTGAGGCAGCTGTCAAGCTGACCCAGGCGGACCAGATTCGATTCTCGGTCAATGCATGTTAGTTAATTTATTGCAAATATGTTAGTCTGTCGATCAATACATCAAGTTACATATAATTCAACAGTGGTACATGTTTCGGGCTATTAAATAGTCCTTCCTCAGCCACAATTTATCGAATCTAAAGAAACAATCTCATCACATCAAAGACACTGTAACAACATTAAAACATGCATAAAACTTGGTAAAAACAGGTCAACAACATGGAATAAAATGTATGTACACATCGCTAAAAGATCACTAAAATGGCTCTCCGGTCCATGAGTTCGTGGAAAAGTGAGTAAGTTCACATGGAATATTGTCACTACATGAAGTCAGCCAGTCACTGTTCGTTTTTACTGATATCAATGTGGCTTGAAGGAGTTAGAACATTTCTTAACATGGACGCCTGGAGCGTCAAGTTGTGTTAATATGCGGTCGAAACGGACGAAAAATGGATCCCAAGAAACGTGGCCAGTTAGCTCAAGCGAAGAAGCTGATGGTCCATAAGTGAAACAAGAGGAGCCAAAATCTTAAAGAAACAGAAAGAAAGGCCAAAAATTAAAGTGAGAACCCAAGAAAACAGGGAAGGCAAACCTGATCGTGTAGAAAACCAGTGAAGTCATACCTGAGGAGAGACCCACGTGCGAACGAGGCCTGGGAGAGCACAGGAAGCACTGACACGCTGGGTTGAGCTGAGCAAGTCAAGAGAGGCAAGGCAAGGGAGGGGGGACGGAGAGGCGGGGAAGGGCTGCGCGGAGAGTGAGCGCAAAAGAGAGCAAGGTTGTGGCTATCGTGTGGGAGGCACAGGTGTAGGCAAACCGAAAGAAAAAGAACATTTTATGGGGGTTTGTTTAAGGGGATGTTAATGGTGTTTCTGGTTAGCGTGTCATAAAGTATGTTGCTGTCAAAATTAATTTCGTTAAGGTTAGCACATGGATTTAATTTTTGAGCCTTATCTATTTCAATCTGCTCCAGAATGTTTAGCATAGTGCCTTTACTTCCATAATGTAGAATTTTGAGATCGTGCTCAATATTTGTGAATTTATGCCCCATTTCAGACACATGGTTGCCCATGGCTGAAAATTTTCTCTGTCTGACTGCGTTTAAGTGCTCATGGTATCTAATTTTGAAATTCCTGCCTGTTTGGCCCACATAATCAGCATTGCAATCGTTGCATTGCATTTTGTAGATGCCTGATCTGTTGTATTTGCTAACCTGATTGACCAAATTCGAATTGAATAAGTGGTCTTGAGTGGTATTGGTAGTCCTGTAGGCAATTCTCATATTCTGTTTTTTGAATGTGTTGGTGATGTTATGGGTGAGCGAGTTCGTATAGGAGAATATAGCAAAATGGGATTTTTCTTTCTTAAACGGTTTTGGGTTTGTTTTTAATTTTGTTGACAATGTTGTTGACATATGTCTTCTCATAGCCATTGGCCTTGGCAATTTGGTGGATGGTGGCGATTTCTTCTCTGTATTTTAGTTCAGACATGGGTATGTTCAGGGCTCTATTGACAAAGCTTATAAATGCCGCTCTTTTGTGGCTCTCCGGATGGTTAGATGAACTCTGTATAGTAGAAGCAGTTTGAGTGGGTTTTCTATAAATGCTGTATTGGAGTTTTCGGTTCATTTTAGAGATGTTGAGGTCCAGGTAATTGATAGTGCCATTAATTTCAGATTCGGCAGTGAATTTAATGTTGGTATTCAAAAGATTGAGTTCCATTAAGATGCCATTAATGTTCTGGGAAGAGTTATCAACAATGAGGAAAACATCGTCAACATATCTACCCCAGAATGCTATGCCTTGAATTTTATTGATGATGTTATTGGATTATTAGTAGTCTAAATATATATTGGCCAGAATGCCGGAAATTGGAGAGCCCATAGCCAAACCTTCAGTTTGTTTGTAAATCAGCTGATCAAAAGTGAAAAAGTTGTTTTCTAGGTGAACTTAAGTAAATTAGTGAATTCTTTGATTTCAAGTGTAGTCTACTGTGTGAATTAAGATTATCCTCAATTATCTTGATTGTGGGAGGTAAGGAATGTTTGTATACATGTCTTTGATGTCGACAGTATGGAGGGTGTGGCATTCGCTTATTTCAAAATTCCTAGTGGCTTCACAAAATTGGACAGTATTCCTGAAAAAATGGTTGTTTCTAAATTTGTAATGTTTGCTAATAAATGTTGCAAGAATTGAGAAAGTCTATAAATGGGGCTGCCCCTGAAGTTGACAATGGGTCTGATAGGGATGTTAGATTTGTGTGTTTTGGGTAAGGATTTAAGGCTAGGTAGGCTGGGGTTCATGTTAACTAATTTGCTTGATTGCTGTTCATCCAGAATGAGGTAAGTATCTTTTAATAACAGTTGTAGTTTCTTTTGGATTGACGCAGTGGGATCTTTTTTTGTGATGACGAAATTTTGACTGTTAAGGAAGTCTTTAGTTTTGTCAATGTAATCAGATTTATTGATAATGACCACGGTGTTGCCTTTATCGGCTTTGGTGATGATGAGATTATTATCCACTAATTTCTTTTTAAGCTGGGTGAAATCTTGAGTATTATTAGTTTTAACCGTGTATTTTTCCTGTTTAATGATTTTATCTATTTTCTTGTTAATAACATGTCTGACCTCGCTCTGTTTATCGTGCGGTAGGCTTCTGATAGCACATTCAGATTCCGCTACCAGGCGTGTTAAGTTTTTACGGTCGTGAAAAGAATCCCAGTTGTGTTTGAAACCCTTTTCTAAGATTTCATTTTCTTTGGAGTTGAATGGTGTGTTGGATAAATTAACTATCGGTTTATGAAAGTCATGGCCGTTTTGTTTGGGTTCGGCATCAAGTTCAATGTTTTTGCCCCGATTGAGCCATTGGAATTTCCTGTCCAGTTTGCTAATTTTAAGGGAGGCATTAGTCGCTACTTTTTCGTTCACGTAAATGAGAAACGAGTCCCATTCTTTTTTCTTAGATAAATGGGCTGCCTCCAAATGCGTGGCATACAGCGGTTGTTCATTTGATCTTTCTTAATGTATAAGAATTTGAGTTCCCTTTGTAGGATTTTGTCATTGATGATCAATTGGGTATTGAATTCAAATTTGTTGGCAAACTTCTTCTTCTGAAAGGGTCTAATATGATTAGGGAAAACTTTGTGTAGTCTGCATTTCTTAATGAATTCAATATCTTTGATGATGTTCGAAAGTTTGATTCTGAGGTCGTTGTAAAGGAATCTGACCCTTTTAGCTTGACGTGCCTCATTGATTGTGGGATTTACGTCCTCCATTTTTGGTCCGTATTGACTTTGATGATTTATTGCAAATATGTTTGTCAATCAAAGTCAATACGGAAAAATGGAGGAAGTAAATCCCACAATGCATGTGAGATTTTCAAAGTGAAATGCTATGTCCTGTGGATCGGATTCCACGCAAAAAGGAGGTCCCGTGGCTCATGATAGCGAGATTATCGGTCACAGAAGTCGGCAGTCCTTTGCTTTTGTGCGAGCGTAGTAACGGTATTTTTCTCCGATGACTTGTTGACTGCATGAAGCACAGAACCTTGGGGTGTGGCTGTTGGGAAAGGGAGGGTAGGTTCTGAGTGAAAGTGCATTCCTGTTGTATTGTTTGGGCTTCGAAGATAAAGGAAATCTGTGCTGTACTACGCACGGCAACATACTTGTATGTTTTGAATATTGCGCATGTAGGACTACTGTTACATCGCAGAGAAATGTAGTTAAGTCTTCTCGAATCTCAATGATTTCATCTCTACGTATCATGTCGCGTCAAAATTCTTTTTAATGACGGAGAGATTGCTTTACTTAGGATGATGATTAGTTGCTGTGAGAATTTCCGTTTTTAAAAATACTCTTGGAGTCCTGCGAATAAACTGCAAAGCGAATTATCCGCATGCAAGTTATCAGGAGTACACTGTATAGAACAAATTGAGAAATGTCGCTAATGGAGGTGGAAATGGTAGTGAACATCCCTTGTGTTAATCATCGTGTTTCTACTACAGTTGAACATGGATAACTCGAAGCTCAAGGGACTGAAAAAAACTTCGAGTTATCCATGAATTCGAGTTATGCAAAACGGTCGTTTGGGAGGAGGTAGGGTGTATAATAATGGAAAACGACCCTTTAAAACATCAAATTCTTTTATTTCATGCTTTTTATTAATTAATTAATTTATTTATTTACACTGTTTACGCCCACATTGGGGCACGAAAATCAAACCTTATATATAAAGTCTTCCAATATTTCAAATAATAAGTTCAGTTCTTAATTCTTGATAATTTTTTCCTTTCCCAATACTTCTTCATTCTGGAAGACCTTGCAGCTCGTTCTTCTGCTGATATAACATATTGCTTATGCTGTGAAATTTTGAATGTTAGTCGAGTGTAATTGTTATTCAGAAGCCGTTTCTCCTCTCTTTGTTCAATTTGATGTTGAGTTATTTTCAATTCGTCTAAATCCATTTGTATTTCTTTACACCATGTGAGTTTTGTTTTACTGTTCCAAAAGAAGTCAAAAAGTTGTTTCAGGAGTCTAGTATTTGGCAAGCGGGATAAGTGTCCAAAAAACACGATCCTTCGTTTTCGCATCGTGTCAATGATAGATTCATTTTCCTTGTAAAGTATTGAATTGGGCAAAAGTCTCCACTGGCCCTCAACCTGGTGTTTTTTATTATTGTCCGAAGAATCCATCTATCAACCTTCTGTAGTTTGTCAGTTGTTGATCGGGTGTTTAGTTTAAATAAAGTTTCACTTGCATATGTTGCTTCTGGCTTAACGACGGAGAAATAATGTCGAAGTTTAGTATTAATGGAAAGAGACTGTTTCTTATATGTTGGCCAGGTAATCTGTTGTGCTCGTCGCAATTTTAGTGTTCTACTATCTATTGATGCTCTCTCATTGGCATTCCAAGTGATGATCTCACCAAGATATTTAAATTTTTTCACAATCTTTATATTCTGGGCATTATGCAGTACAATATGTGATGTGTCAACTTGAAAAGATGGCATCATTTCTGTTTTCTCAAAAGAAATTTTCAACCCAAACTTTGCTGCTAATCGTTCCAATTCCTCTACCTGAAATTTAGCTTCTTCGATACTAGTTGTTAATAATGCTAGATCATCTGCAAGAGGGAGACAATTTAGTCGAATATTTTTTCCAATCTTAACATTCGGTGGACAAACCTTATTCCATTGACGCATAACTTTTTCCAGCACACAATTAAACAACAATGGAGATAATCCATCTCCCTGCCGAAGACCAGTATGGATTTCAAATGACTCAGAGGTTTCACTTCTAAACCTAACTCTAGATTTAGTATTCTTAAGAGTGACCGCAATAAGGTTAACAAGTTTTCGATTTAAACCAAATTCAGTATGGACATTTAATAGAGATTCGCGATGGATACTATCATAAGCTTTTTGAAAATCAACGAATGTGATCACTAAATCTTTGCTCCTAATCCTGCGATAATTTATAATTCATTTTAGACTGATAATTTGATCTGGACAGCTTCGTCCTGGACGGAAACCACCCTGATATTCACCAAGTTCATTATCAAGTTGTTCGTGAATTCTGGAATATAAAATCTTTGAAAAAATGTTATATGTGACATCCAGCAACGATATTCCTCGATAATTGCTAGGATCTGATCTATCGCCCTTTTTGTGTATGGGGTGTATAATTGCAATATTCCACTCTTCAGGCAATTTTTCTGTGTTCCAAATGTCAATAAGATGTTTATGTAGGTTATGAATAGTCTGTACATTAGCATTCTTCCAAAGTTCTGCTACCACTTTATTCTCTCCTGCCGCTTTAAAATTCTTAAGTGAAACAATCGCTGTATGCATTTCATTGTAAACCGGCGGTATGCTCTTTTGCAGAGGTGTTTTATTTCTAGGATAGGGATCGAATTCAAAAGAATCTACAGGTTCATCACTATTACGTAATTTTATGAAGTAATCAGCAAAAATTAGTGCATTGTCATAATCATTATGGGCCACCTGCCCGTTCGAATCCTTCATCAAAAGAGTAGGGGGAGTAAATTTTGATTGGTATTATTTAAATGTTCAATAATAGTCTCTTGTTTTATGGCGATTGAAAGCTTCATCAATAGATTTTAATGTTTCCTTCTGATATTCTCTTTTAACCCTCCTGATTTCTTTGGCCGTTAACCATCTAGCATTGATTAATTCTTCCCTAGAACTTTCAGTTTTTTGTTGTTGGTCCTTCAACCAAGCTGTATGCCGGCGTAGAATTGCTATATCACAATCCTCATTCCACCATGCATGTTTCTTTCTTTTTTTAATGGGAGCAATGTCTTCTGCTACAGCCTTTAATTTGTTAACAGTGGTCCCCAAGTTGTCACTTAAAAGTGTGATGGATTGCTCAAAATATACTGGATTATTGATAACTGAACTAGGATCATACAATCTTTTGCTATTGAATTTTTGTGGTTTATTTTCCCTTTTAGGAGTCAATTTGATTTTAATTTTGGAAATGTAATGATCCAAATCAACATCAACTCCACGAAGGACTTTTACATTAAACATTTCTTTGTGAAATTTCCGATCCATGGCCACATGATCTATCTGAAATTCTCCCAACTTAATATTAGGACATTTCCAAGTCGTTAATTTATGTGGTCTCCTCTTGAACCTTGTTGTCTCCATAATTAGACCATGGTTAGTACAAAATTCAATTAATCGTTCACCATTCCTGTTTGTAAAGTTATGCGCTGGCCATCGCCCCACCACTAGACGAAATTTCCTCTCACATCCAATCTTTGCATTGAAATCTCCAAGTAAAATTTTAATATTAGTAACAGGTATATTCGTTACCAATTGGTCAAGTTCATCCCAAAATAGATCCGTTCCCTCAGTATCAGTTCTATTTTTGTCATTTTTTGGTGCATGAACATTTATCAATGTGTATATCTTGTTTTCCACTTTAACTGCTTTTTAATGACATTTTAAATGAAATTACAGTACCTTTTTTTTTTAAGAAAATAATACAGTACTTGAAATGAACTAAAAATTAACGAAACCAGTCTTAAATACTCTAATCAAAAAACAAAAGAAAGTTTTGTTTTCAGCTGATAAATACAGTACTTACATCTTGCCTGTTAAGACACGATGCTACCGACTCGAAGACTCGCCGCACACTGACGAAGGAGGGGATGGGGGGAAGAAACACTATCCGAACTTAGCTGATCGTCCACGAACACCGAAATTGACTTACGAAGTCTGCTTCCCTTTCGAGGCGTTGTCGAAGCAAGAGGGGGGAAAGCGATAAAGCGAGAGAGAAAGAGAGATGCGCTTACTGACCTTGAGCGGAACCGAAAATCAAACTGGGACTGGGCTTGAAACTGACAAAACCTGTTTCAGCCAAACAAATCTTTATTACTTCCGGAACCAAAACTTCGAGTTATCCACAATTTTTTTGCATTGTCAGTATAGGAAATTCAAGGGACCGGAAAAAATCTTCGTTTTATCCATGTTCGACTGTATACTTATTATGTCCACTGCTCAACACAACTTACTTTATTTGATGTGCTAACTCGTCTTCAGGGACATGTTTCGGACTTCCAAGCAGTCCATTATCAGCCTAGTTCAGTAAATTATGGTCTAAAATGTGCACCTCATTGGTGATGGTCACTCATATTAAAATACATATATGAGGATGAAATGACACTGATTGGTGAATGTATAAGAGTTCTTTTAAAGGACCATTAAAAGAAATTTAAAAGACGGGTAAAAGTTAAAAAATATGTCGCTCTAGACGTCCGGTGCAGCTGAATTTATAATTTTCGTAAGAAAAATATGTATTGTCCGTTGAGCCATTATTCTATTTAAACACAAAATGTGATAAATGTTCCGGCAGCTGAATTTGACGATGGGAAATTGTTGTGAGTGTGAGGAGGTCCGGGCTGACCGTCTTCTAACGAGTCTCTGAAGAGGAGTTAGCACCTCAAACAAAGTAAGCTGTGTTGTGCAGTGGACATAATAAGTATGTCAACAAGGAAAATGATTATAAAGGACATTCATTGTGTTATCATCCAATTCAAATGGTCAGTTTGATTTTGGTGATCTATATCTACAGTGAGGACGATCCCTATAGAACGAGGCTTTTCAAAGGCCGTGCCGTGGAAATGTCGCACTTATAGCATGTGCCTATTACAACAGTGCCGATAAGCCCGTGATTGGTTGGTTCCTTAGTTTAGGGGCTGCGACAACACGGTCATGTAGCCCCGTATACTTTGGGTGTGTGTAGAATCTGTCTGATAACCGATGTTAATTGTGATGACTGTATTAGTGTGTGTTATCTGTTTTCAATTCAAGTGAGGACTGCAGACTTTAAATTTCAAGTAGTTCCTACTTTTGCCACCAAACGCCACCGTCAACGATTACTAGGCCTAGTCCAGAACTTAGCTACTAGACGCCACCGCAGTCGGCTCTTGGCAACGAACGTAGCAACCTAAGAGCGTTGTTTACATTCTTAACCTATACAATTTAGTTTCACACAGGTGTAATTAGTGGAAAGTTCTTTAACATGCCATAAATCTATGACATGGGACCTCCGGCTTTACTTCCCCTCTGAAGGAAGGCATACTGAGGGATTTTTAACACTCTTAAAAAATCCGACGGCTTGCATTTATTAGATACTCAACTGGCAAGATACCTTAGTTGTGATAATTAACCCTCTCAGTGCCACGCGCCGATCAGATCGGCTCTCGCTGCTCGCGCCAAAAGTGCCAAAGCCGATTCAATCGGCGTGCTGTTTATCTTATATTTGTTGATTTCTGTAGGCATATGTCTGTGATTATTTCATACTGTTGGAAAGGTGAGGTTTCAAGCTTGCGTCTGCGGTCTTTACTTCTTTCCTTCGAAGTCCGTTACGCGATAGGTTTGAGTTTGTATTCACGCCCTCCTTTTGCGCTCCCCGAATCACGCGCGTTCCCGCCAAATTAACGGTGCAGTTGTTCTCTTCTTGTTGATGTTTTCTGCCTACAGATGTTTCTAATAACTTTGTACAGCTGGAAACATAGTGTTTCTTCGAATGTGACTCTTAGGTGTCCTTAATTTAGGCTCAAAACTGATTTTTACAAAAAAGAAATTTAAAAATTGAACAATTATCAGAATAACCTCAATTAAAAAGGTTTAGATGCCGAATGTACTTTTATGAACATAATGTATGAATGAATGAGGTATTGGTTATAATTCAAAGCAAAAATAATGATTCTATCGGAAATGTGGTGTTTATGATTTTTTTTTTCGAATAGTCTGCATGACCATTGAAAATGGCTTGGCATTCTTGGCAATTATTTCCGGAAGCGGCTTGGCATTAAGAGGGTTAAGCCTTGCCTCCGGTGCCGGGTGCAAGCTTTGTTATTTGACACGCAGAGGGTAGCTTGCATGTCAAATTTTGTTGTTGCTTGAAGCACTATAAATGTCAAGGAGGTTAGATATCTAAGCTCCTTGACACTATAGCGCTTTCTAGTAGAGAAATGAGGAACTTTGTGTTGGCGGAAAATCCCGAGATTAATTTTGCCATTATGAACACGGCCTACTGAATTCAAATGGGTTCTTTAACATGCCAACATCGTATGACATGTGTGTCGTGATTTTTGCCTCCCTTCAAAAATCACTTGCCATCGGACAGGAGCGGACCTGCAATCTTGGGGTTGGTAGTCCGACATGATAACCACTCACCCACTGTGACAAGCATTGGAAAAAATAATAGGTGTTGAGACTAATAATTTGCACAGCTCTGAATTTGTGTGGTAACCTGTATATCTGTACCTCATACAGTTGGCTGAAATACAATGAAACATAAACTGTGGAATATTGTTCATGGTTACTGTTTACAGATAGATATGTCATCGAGGGCAATCATCGTGATTCTTGGACACAGGGCACTTCGGATCCATCCAGTGGAACAGCTCAACTTCTGGAGTCAGTGAGAATATTTGCAGAAATGAAGAGCAAAGGTCAGTGTTGGATTCTATCCTCATTTCTCTTCTTCCTCTTCTTTCGAATAACCCATTCGGAGGGTACAATGAATCAAATTTTCTTCATCCTTTTAGAGTGTCGATCTTTCTCCTCTTTGAGTCCACTTTCTGCGAGTTGTTTGTTTGTTTCTTTCTTCCTTTCTTTCTTTCTTTCTTTCTTTCTTTCTTTCTTGAAATTCTGCCTTTTGAATAGCTTCTCTGAAGAGTGATCTGTTTGCTATTGTTTCTGTCTGAATTCTGGCATTTGTCAATTTCAATGAACCATGTGGGTTTGGATTTGTAACTATTCAGTAAGTTGAAGATCTGTTTAGTTAGTCTACTATTTTCCATTCTATAAATGTGCCCGGAAAACTGTAATCTCCTCTTCTTCATTACATCAGTTAATTTTTCACATTTCAAATATAACTCTCTATTTGGTCTTGACCTATATTCTGCATTATTATTTAGTTTAGCTCCCAGTATTTTACTCAGAATTCATCTTTCAGTCTTCTCTAATTTGTCTAAATCACCAAATCTTGTTACTTTAAGTATTTCTGCCGCATACAGAGTTTCAGGTCTGACCACTGGTTGATAGTGCCTTAATTTAGTGTTACAGGATAAGTTTTTTTAATTATATATATATATATAAGGAAGGAAGGAAGATTGTAGTTTTACGTGACCGTGAATCTTGTGATTATGAGCCACGGGACCTCCTTTTTACGTGGAATCCGAACCACAGGACATGGCATTTCACTTCGAAAATCTCACATGCATAGACCGGGAATCGAACCCGGACCGCCTTGGTGAGAGGCATACAGCTAGACCGCTGAGCCACCACGCCCCCTGTATATATATATATATTATAAATATCCTCATTTCATTATAACCTATTAACCGGCCGCGGTGGCTGAGCGCTATTTCTCTACCATGTGCCTCACTGGCATCGAGAGGGCGTGGGTTTGTATCCCAGCTCGGCCGTCCTGAAAATGGCTCTAGTGGTTTCCCATTTTCACCACTAGGCAAATGTCAGGACAGTTCCTTTCAATACGTCCACGGCCGATTTCCTTCCAAAATCCTTTCCCTGACACAACCTGAAATAAAATAAATGGCCATTGGCTGCATTAATAAAATTCTTCTTCTTTCTCCGTTAGGGTCTTCTGCGGACCACGAACCAATTTCAATGTTTAGTCCTTTGTTGTTCTTTCTTCTTCCTCCAGTGCTCCTTCATCTTTTCGCTGTGTGTCTTCTTTCTCTCTTCCGAACATTTTGAGCCTGTTTTCTTATATTGCCGTCCGTGGAGTCCTTCCATTCCCAAGACCTTTTTTTTTTTGAAAATTCCCATCTCTAGAGCATCTTTTTCTCTTACATTGTTTTTTTTTCTAAACCTTTCTTTACTTCTTGAAACCAGGCTGTTGTTGATTTCTTTTTCCAAAGATATTTAAAAATCTGTTTGGTTAACCTGCTATCATTCATTCTATATAGATGTCCAAGAAATAACAATCGCCTCTTCTTTATTGTCTCCGTTATGTTTTCAATGTTCCAATATATTTCTTCGTTACTTCTTAATTTCCAAAACTCTGTAGTTCTTAATGGACCGAGAATTTTGCGTATAATTTTTCTTTCTGACAATTCTAATTTATCCAATTTATAATTTAGTATTAGACATTCACTGGCATAAAAGCATTCTGATTTAATTACTGTTCTATAGTGCTGTATTTTCAATTTCTTAGATAAACATTTTTTGTTATAGATATTCCTGGTTATACCATATGCTCTTTGAATCTTCTGCACTCTTTCTTCTACAGCAGATTTTTCTAAGCCATTCTTCTGAATTATTTCCCCCAAATTTTTGTACTTATCTACCCTCTTAATTTGACCAATTTTTGTTATTAGTGTTTCTGGAGCATTTTTAGTATTTGTCATAAATTTTGCTTTTTGTACAGAAATTTTTAAACCTGTTTTATTGGCTATCTCTTCTAATAGATTGATTTGTACTGTTGCATGAGCCAAGTTTTCAGAAAGATTAATAAAATTATTTTAACCTATTAGCGGACCATACATGTTAATTTTTGTGCCATGGCTACATTTGAGATTTGCAGCAAGTAAAAAAAAAAACATGGCACTACAGCCCATGAAGGACCTAGGGCTACCAAGCAACCGCTGCCCAGTCATTTGGCCTGCAGATTATGGGGTGACGTGTAGTCAGCAAGTCGGGTCCCATCGGCCGCTAATCTTGGTCTCCATGACCGGGGCGCTGTCCCACTGTCAGACAGCTACTCAATCGTCCTCACGAGACTGAGTGCATCTTGTTCCAGCTCTCACGTCAGTTTCTGAAATTCCTGACAGAGCCGGGAGTCGGAACCGGGGCCTCTGGTGCGAGGCAGGCGCGCTACCCCAATACCACAGGGTCGGCTGCAAGTCCAGACATGGAGGTTTGAATCCCAGTATTAATAGTGACCATCGAAGTTTGTTTTTTTAACCCTTTGAGCGCTATTACGGTTTCCGTACCGCTGACTGCCAAGCCCAGTTTCCACTTTTTGCAAGCGTTTCTTTGACCACTCACAGTTCAGCAGGTAGAAACTTGATTTTTTCATTCTTTTTTTTACTAATATGATTGCCTTTACAAATAAAGACTTACATTTATGATGGTTATGACCTAGTAAACATTTGGCATCGAGAACCAAAAATAATACAAAAATAAACTGAAGAAGTATTGAGAAATGGGAAATTAAAATCAGTGTAGAGAAAAGTAAGACAATGGTAGTAACAAGAGGAAAGAAAGAAGGAAAAGGGAATTTTAGAATTGGCAGTAGTAGAGCACGTCAAATATTTAGGAAGTGAATTGATGGAAAATTCGAGATAGGATATGGAGGTCAACAAGAGAATACAATGTGGGAGTGTTTTCTATCGTCAGGATCGGAGTTTATTTGGGATAAAGACATATCTCTGAAGGTTAAAGAAGTGATGTATAAGACCTATTCTTCTTCTTCTTGTTCTATATGCCCTGCCCAGTCTCCTGGACGTTGGCGATCAATTTGGATCAATATCAATATTGGCCGTGAAAGCCAATATACCATCTTTTTGGAAGCCTTCATAGGGAGGTTTATTTATTTATTTATTTATTTACATAGGTCCCAATGAGCCTGAGCTCGTGTTAGGGACAATCAAGTAACATAGTTACAGCATGGCATATATATAATTATTGTAACATTATTGTTTAGTTTAATAGTAACTTAGATTGCTAGTGACTAACTTTACAGAGATAATACGATATGATACATTGCATTGCTTAAGGCTATTGTACATTGGCTATTCATTCCTTAATAGGTAGTCTTTTGTTTTCCTCTTAAATGTTTTTATAGAGAAACTTTCCCTTATGCCTAATGGTAGCGAGTTGTATTCTTTTATTATAGAGGACATAATTCCTTTAGTTCCAAATTTAATGGATTGGGAATGGCTGGTGAATATTTGATTTACTCCTCTTGTTGCATAATGATGAATGTCATTTGCATGGGTAAAATGGATGTGTGTGTGTATCAATTTGTTTTCTAATTTGTATACAAATACTGTTGCTGACATAGCTATTTGTTTTTGCAGTGGCATAATTTTAGTTCTTGAGTACAATTCATTTGAGGGTGTGAGCCAAGGTAATCCAAAGATAGATTTTATAGCACGTTTTTGGAGTATCTCAAGTTCTTTTATCAGCTCCTTCTTACAATATCCCCATATGAAATTCATGTACATTAGATGTGAATGTATCAGAGCAAAGTATATATTTTTCAATTGTTGGCTAGTAAGACAGCTATATCTTAATCTGAAAATAATACCAATTAAAGGGCTGATTTTATGTTTTACATTTTCTACATGATTTTCCCAGGTTAGTGTACTATCTAGTGTGATACCTAAGTATGTTGCCGATTTAACCCTTTCTATTTCTTTGTTGGCTATGTTGACTATGTTTGTGGTCTCAATCTTGTATGATGGTTTATGGAAGAATAAATATTTTGTTTTAGTGATATTGATAACCATTTTGTGTGCTCTCAACCAATCCACCAGCTTATTGAGATCATAATTAATATTTAGCATAATTTCCTGTTCAGATGTTCCCAGATAGAGTATAAAAATATCATCTGCAAATAGTTTAAGCTTGCCTTTCAATTCTAATAATACTATATCATTAATATAGGCCAAGAAAAGAATTGGTCCTAAGACAGAACCTTGAGGTACTCCTGTGTCAATTCTCATTTGAGATCCTTTTACATTATCGATTGCAACATATTGTTTTCTGTTAGTGAGGTAGTTCTTGAACCAATCATGTGCAACTCCTCTGATGCCTGCAAATTCTAGTTTATTAAGGAGAATCTTATGGTTAACCAGATCGAAGGCTTTTTGAAGGTCAATTAGTACACCAGCAGCTAGTTTGTTTTCATCTAATGCCTTTTCTACATCAGTTACTACTTCAAATATAGCACTATCAGCTCCTCTATTTGGAATAAACCCATATTGGCAGTTTGCAAAGTAATCATTTTTCATGAAGAAATTCATGTCTTCGTTTAACAACGCTTTCTAGAACCTTGCTGATGGCAGATATAATATTAATGGGTCTGTAATTTGACGGGTGGGTTTTGTCCCCTTGCTGCTTGAGCTTTCAGCTCTCCCAGCAAATAGGCACAGATGGGCTTCATAAGAAGGGAGGTAGCGCTCAGTTCGCTACTCCAGTGGGAGAGCCCGCTGATGAGCCAGCTTGGTGTTCCTAAGCGAAACCCCACAAAAGACACGGCACAAACCTAGAAAAGTTGCTGAGTTTTAATTCACTGGCCGTGAAAGCCAATATAACAATATGGATAACGTTCGTCTATATTCAGCAACACGGTGTAACTGTTCAATAGTTCTTGTGCCAGTCCAGTCTTGAAGATTCCAAAGACAAAACGTCCTTTTCCTGCCGGTCAATTTTGCCCTTTAAAATGAGGTGTAATATTGCGTATTTTGCACCACGTAATACATGAGCCAGGTATGCAATTTTCCTACATTTGATGGTAATCATTAGACCTATTACCGGTACTTACCAACAATGACCAGGAGAGATGAAAGTAGATTTCAGGCAGCCGAAATGAAATTCCTGAGGAGTATGGTGCAGAACACTAGGGGAGATAAGAGTGAGAAATGAAGACATAGTTTTATATATATCTAAAATTTATTTTTAGATTAAGGCTTTAAAGCCTGAAATAACACGGTAATGTTGGCCTAATGTTATACAAAACCCCTGTATTCTGTCATCGGATTTACATTAAAATGAACAATCTCCGAACTCAAGATATCAGGGTTCCTTTCTTTCTTTCTTTCTTTCTTGGTAGAACCACATCCACAATGCGTTGCCAAGCAGTTCAAGTTTAGGCTTTTTCAATGTTTTGCGATTCATAAGAGTGTTTTCACCATCTATCGTCACTGTACATGATTCAACGTCTTTCCGATTTCTACTCCAATCTTTTGTTGTAGTAACGCCTACATTGAGTTCCTTGGCAATTTTTGGAGTGATTCCCCCTTGTCCAGTCTTGGTAGCACTGCTAATTTTGGAACTCGTGTAGTGTCCGTTGCCTGCCGCCATTAAAATCCGGAAAATTTTCTATAGACATGGCCAATGTTACTAATATACAGGAGTTGAATACTTTATTGCTAGAGGGTGTTACTGAATTTTTTCACAGTGCCAACATTATTGTTTCCAGACCAATATTTTCATCCAGACCAATGGTTTTCGCCTAGACTAATAAAGGTTAGGTAGCGCGGCCCTATGGGCCGCGTTAGGCTAATATAAACACCCCTGGTTTTTGTCACGCACAGTAGGGGTATTCACGCATCAATAATCTTTATCCAGGCCAATGGTTTAGCCTAGTAGTACAATCATCCAGAGAGTTGCCGGGGAAGTGAAGTTGGCAGCAAATATGGCGGCATGCTTTTTGGTAAGTTTATTACTTAAAAGTTAATGTTGACAATTACCTTATTTTGAAAGTGAGAACGTGGTGTTTGTTAATGGCAGTTGGCTTTAATAACGTGGCACAGTAAGTACAAACCATTTTCAGAACGCTACTAAGAAAAATAACGCACTTTTGAAACGGGCAACGGACACTACACGAGAGCCCTAATTTTTCATTTAATGAAAGAGTAACGTGTATAAGTTTCACTCCTGACATGTTGAAAAAAAACACACAATGTACAGTTAACAAATTACTGTACAGCACTGTAATGAACACAGAAGAACAATGTCGTAAAACCAATGAACAGTAAGCACTAAAAACTTCACAGTGCAGTACGTACTGCATGAAACACGACGACAGAAATGACACGAGAGATGACGGAGCACTAAAAAACAGACAAGCGATAACAAGTACCCGTAAACAACAATGTTGCGACGGGTAGTGAGTCACCGCTACGAGTGGGGACAAGTTCGGCTCGACCACGGTCGGATTAACCGGAGCAGCGGACCAGCCGAGGCCGGACGAGAGGGGTTCTACTGTATAAAAAAAAAAAAAGCAAAGATGATTTTTATTCATTAAAATACAATCATAATATGAATACAAAACATACAACATTGGTTTATTTCAGATAAAAACCAAATGGGCTTTCAAAAGGATGTTGGCACTTAGGTCCGTTTGTTTATAGAAACAAAATTTGTAAAGATATTAAGTATAATGGGTAAAATTTTCGCCTTTAAAACTAATTGTAATATTATTATACACATTAGGTACATGTTTCAAGCAAACTATGTGCTCATCTTCAGCCTATACAAATCAACTATACTAGATCAAAGAACATGAAGACAAAAGATATATGAATGACCTTGATATGTTGGCATTCCCCATAATCTAATATAAAATATAAAATTAGGAATATAAAACTTAGATTAAAAATATTGGAATCTAGTTCACATTTTATATATATTTTACATCAGGTCGGTGTGGACCAAGTGTTCTGTTAACATTCTTGTCCTAATTTTAACATGCTATAATGTTGTTGCACTTGGACTTGACGGGGCTATGTTGCACAAATTATTCTCTTGCATCATACGGAACCTTGTACTTGGTAAGGCGTGTCAGCCATGGTTTGCAGTCGTGGTATTAACTGCGAAAATATGAAAAAATATGATAAAATGGGGAATTTGAGAAGTCCAATGTTTTTGAGAAGAGAGCCTTGGTAGAAAGATATTTTTAGAACCTTTTTGTTATGTCCTCTTTGAACATTAAGCTATTTTTCTACATAGTTACTGCATTTGATTGAACATTTATTATGGCGTTGCAGCAATTTTTGCATGCCCATGTCGTAGAACTCGGCCGCCTGTGATCGAAATCAATCTTGTACCATGTTTTCACTTCTTCATCGGTGTTGGTTCGGCCACTGTCTTGGCAAACCAGTTTTTGTGTTTCCCCATTTGTTTCCACTCTGTGTGGTTGTACATATCTGTATTATTTGTCTTCATTGCATTTATTCATTGTCAGGTTGGTTTTGTTTATGTTGATTGGTTGTCGTGATTTATTTGTTTTGATTGCATGTAGTATTCCCACTGCCATGTTTCCAGTAGGATATTTTGGCTTAGAAGGTAATTTTGTATTCTAAGTTGGCCACATTGATTCTTCTTTAACTTGTTTTTGAGCTCTACTGTGATTGGCAGCTTTCGGCCTATCAGAGGCCTCTAATTTGTTTTTTAAACTCTCTACTGTGATTGGCTGCTTCCAGCCTATCAGAGGCCTCCTTGCTGCTTGTAGCGACCAATCACGTGTTTCTTCTTCGTTGTTCTCTGAGTGTAGCCATGACACAATGCTGTGCTTCAACGTTGGTTGTGATATATCAACAAGTATCCAGCTAATCATTTCTATAATTGGTGCTATCTTCATAGTAACCGTGCTTAGCAATCATGTCCTATGCACATGATTCATATTTTGTTAGGGCAGTGACATTACGGTGATTTTCGATCTCATCATCACCATGCTTGATGGTGCTACGCGCCATATCGACGAATTCTTCAATCCGCGGCGTCGGATAGTTTGTTGTAATGTGTTTACTTCTATCTTCATTTACTGCCTAACAATTTGTCTTCACGCGTATGAATAATGATGATGCTTCGTGTGATAAGTAATTCATCGTGTCTGGAAGCATGTTACAAGGCCAGGCAACATCACTAATTGGAGGTTGACGCTGGGCTTAACTACTTTACTATTGTGACAATACCGCGCGATTGGCATATCCCGGTATTTGTATGATAGCAACTATTTTGACTTCCTGCAACATCACTGGAATGGAAGTTGACGCTGGGCTTAACTACTTTACTATTGTGACAATACCGCGCGATTGGCATATCCCGGTATTTGTATGATAGCAACTACTTTGACTTCCTGCAACATCACTGGAATGGAAGTTGACGCTGGGTTTAACTACTTTACTATTGTGACAATACCGCGCGATTGGCATATCCCGGTATTTGTATGATAGCAACTATTTTGACTTCCTGCAACATCACTGGAATGGAAGTTGACGCTGGGTTTAACTACTTTACTATTGTGACAATACCGTGCGATTGGCATATCCCGGTATTTGTATGACAGCAACTACTTTGACTTCCTGCGTTTCACACATAATTTGTTTTATTAACAATTCATTTTGGGCTTACGGTATCGGCGCATCACTGTAAGTCAGTCCTGGTTCGACGACACATTCTCGTTCCATGCGACCTGTTTTTTCATTATTTGTTGCAACTCCACTTGTGTTGCATATTTAAATTATATCATTCTATGGAACCGCCGTGTATTGCATGCCGTTCTATGATGTACTGATCTGCAGCTACGTTCAAGACAATATGTGTGTTTTAGGCTCAAGACGTAACGTGTGTTAATTCTTTGAGTGTTTCTTCTATTGTGTAAATTTGTGTTAGTGTTTCTCATATGTTTATGTGCCACCTTTGAATATTTGTTTATGTGTCACCTTTGGATATATGTTTTATGTGCCACCTATTTGATAATATATCTTATTATTAGTTAGTGGTGGTGTCGTGTCCTTTATGCCTTCCTGGATTTCCTTATTTAGTGACAATAATATTGTCTGGTCCTCCACATGTTTGCTAAATTGTCAAGCGACCTTTGTAAAGTCAACCCTTTGTATTATCACATCATTATCTAATGCTTTGGCCAACAAATTATACATTGTCCACTATTACCAGAATACTCTTGGTGGGTTGTTGACTAACCGCGTTGGCCATTACATTATTTGGTCCTCTCCGGGCCGGATATTGAGCTGTTTACTATTTTGAATTATTAAGCTTTGTGTTGGCCATTTTGGGCCCTTGTTTCTTGCTATTTCACCAGGAAGGCCATAAATTTAAATTGTATACGTTCCCATTAACTTCCCAAGGACACAATACAGTATTCTATGTTCAGATGTTTGTTTACAACTTAATCGAGACCATTGTCTCAGTGTTTATTTTTTGTGTTAGTTAAGTTGGTTTTGTTAGTTAGGTGAGCAACTCTGGTAATTACATCTAGGCGGGCAATCCTAAAGTCATTATGGATGATGCCCAAAAACGACTTTTAGTTAGGAAGCGTGCAGTCGCTAAGGGCATGCTTACCTCACAAGAAAAAGTAATTAGCAACTTTCAGGACATTACAGAAGAACAATATCAAATGTTAGTGTTACGCAAACACAAATGCGAGGAAATTTATGAACAATATAACGAAGCGCAAGTCGCTTTAGAGGATATTACAGACAATATCGACGAAGAAATAGCCGAACGTTGTGACTTCGAAGATAAATATTTTGAGTTGATGGTTAAAATTAAACTACATTGTGACAATTTCAAAAAATCCAACACTACAGACAGTGATAACCCTTTGAATAATTTGCAGAGTGCACAATTTCCTACTGCTAACGTAGCTGCAGCGCATATAAAGTTGCCTGAAATTCAAATTCCGCAGTTCAGTGGCGACTTCACAGACTGGTTGAATTTCAGAGATAGCTTCAAGGCTATAGTAATTGATAACCATGCTCTGTCTGATATTGTTAAGTTCTACTACCTTAATTCTAGTCTTAGTGGTGAGGCCAAACTCCTCTTAAAGAACATTACTGTGTCAGATGATAACTTTATGGTTGCATGGAACTTGCTGACAACTCGATACAATAACATTAGGCTCATAGCGCACAATCATGTTACCAAGCTTTTCAAGCCCCCCGCATACGGTAATGATTCAGTGTCCTTGCGTGCCATCATCGACCACTTTGTTTCTCATGTCAATGCGTTAGAAGCTTTGGACTTTAACGGGATTTCCCTTCAAGACCTGTTATTGTCACATTTTATATTGGAGCTACTAGATATTGATAGCATCCGTGAATGGGAGAATCATGTTGATTCTGGGAGAATTCCCACTCTCCAGGACTTGGTTAGCTTCTTAGAGAAAAAATGCAAGGTACTGGAAATAACTGAAAAGAATGGGTCCAGGCCTGCATTACATACTGCTGTGACCAAACTTAAAGCTGAAGGTCATTCGCCTCAGAAACCCATGTTAACTACTACCAAATCTCGTTGTACATATTGTAGGAGCATTGATCACCAATTGTCGAAATGTGGTACCTTTATCAAACTTTCGTCCACAGCCAAATGGGATTTTGTCAGGTCTCGAAAATTGTGTTATAATTGTTTGCGTAATTTCGAGCCTAATCATCAATGTTCGAAGTACTCTTGTAACACTTGTTCCCGAAAACACCACACTCTTCTTCACTATGAGCCCTCCAGTGGCACTAGTAATGATGCTTCTCAAGCTCATGCTAACGTGGTAAACACTAGTTGCAGTAACGTCGCTCGTGACAATCAATTTTCAAGGACTCTATTACCCACTGCCAAGTTGAATATATTAGCTGGCAATGGCTTACGTGTACCTGTCACTGCACTACTTGACTCTGCATCAGATTGTAACTTAATTTCGTCACACTTAATTAAGAAATTAAGACTCCACACCAAACCTATGAAGGTACACATTCACGGTGTTGGTCAAAATCAAAGCACTGCTACTGTTGTTGCTGATGTGAACGTTTTTGCCTGTGCTACTAATTGGTCTGCTAAGCTTGAATGTCTCGTGGTTCCCAATATTGCACTTGAGCTACCCGCTGCTAGTTTCGATACCTCTGAATGGAACATTCCATCACATATTGATTTAGCTGATCCTGATTTCAATTGCACTAAATCTATTGACCTTGTTCTTGGTGCAGAATATTTCTTTGACCTGTTATGTCCTGGTAAAATCATACCAGTTGGTGATTTGCCCATCATTCAAAATACCTCTGTGGGTTGGGTGTTTTCTGGGAAGCTGCCCAGTGCAAGCACCTCGCAACCATCGCACGTGGTATCAGCACTTACACTCTCACGCCCTCATGTAGAACAACAGCTGGAAGCGTTTTGGAACGTTGAAGAAGTTGAAACCCCAGTGTTGTCTGTTGATGAATCCATATGTGAAGAACACTTCGTTGCTACTACCACTCGCAAAGACGATGGTAGATTTGTGGTTAGACTCCCTCGCAAGGTAGACTCGGAGCCTCTAGGTGCCTCTTGCTACGCTACACTAAATCGTTTTCACTCTCTCGAAAGACGTTTGGCTCGTAACCCTGAGTTAAGGTTAGAATACACTGAATTCATGCATGAATATCTAGCCTTAAACCATATGCAAGTCGCCCCCCACCCGACTGATGGTGAAGTTTACTACATTCCCCATCATCCTGTTTTCAAGCCGCACAGTACTTCTACAAAGCTCAGAGTGGTATTTGATGCTTCGATGGTTACTACGTCTGGGTGCTCCCTTAATGATACTTTGTTGGTGGGCCCTGTAATTCAGCAGGATTTGTTCTCTATTTTGCTTCGGTTCCGTACTCACTTGATAGCGTTTGCAGCTGATCTGAGTAAAATGTACAGACAGATTCTTGTAGATCACAAAGATCGTGACTTACAGAGAATATTTTGGAGAGACTCTCCTTCAGACCCAATGGTAGAATATCAATTAAACACCGTTACATATGGTACTGCCCCAGCATCCTTCTTAGCCACTCGTGTGCTAAAGGAGCTCGCCCTCACTGATGGCACAGCCTTTCCAGCTGCCACTCAGATTGTTTTAAACGACTTCTATGTTGATGATTGTATCTCGGGATGTGATTCCGAGCATGACGCACTCATTCTGTATGATGAATTGACCCTTCTTTTGAGATTAGGTGGTTTTGAACTGTGTAAGTGGAGTTCAAACTCCATGACTCTATTAGATAACATTCCTCTTGATCATCAAGAGAAACAACAACTCCGTAGTTTCGGCGATGGTGAAGAAACAGTCGCCAGAACGCTAGGACTTTATTGGCAACCTATCGATGACTTGTTGCGGATTCAGTCACCTATCGTGAACTGTTACACTTCAATTACTTTTACTAAGCGTTCATTTTTGTCCATTGTTGCCTCTATCTTTGACCTCTTGGGTTTAGTGTCACCTATTGTAGTTGCTTGTAAGATTCTCTTCCAAGATTTGTGGATTCACAAACTCGGTTGGGATGACCCCCTTCCAATGGAAATCACGCAAGCTTGGCTGAATGTTTATAGCAATTTACCTGCGATTTCTGAGATTTCTACTCCACGTTTCATTAAGCCTGCTTCAGAAATCAAATCTATGCAACTTCATGGCTTTTGCGACAGCAGTCAGCTGGCCTATGGAGCTTGTCTCTATTTATTGTCAATTGATACCTACGGCGTCGTCACTGTTGCACTTGTGTGCGCTAAGTCGAAGGTTGCTCCTCTTAAACAGTTGTCTTTGCCCAGACTTGAGTTATGTGGTGCACTTTTGCTTTCCAAATTAATTGCAAAGGTGCAACCCGCTTTGAACTTGCCTATTGAATCCGTCTATTGTTGGACAGATTCCACTATTGTTTTGTCTTGGTTGGCTTCGCCCCCCTCAAAATGGAAAACCTTTGTAGCCAATAGAGTTGCTGAAATACAAAGGCTTACTGTTCACTGCGCCTGGAAACATGTCGCTTCCCGTGACAATCCAGCCGACATAATTTCCCGAGGCTGTATGCCCTCAGAATTGAAAAATAATCAGCTATGGTGGTATGGTCCAGCATGGTTGAAGGCCTTTACAAGCTCCAGTACTTCAGATATCTTTGACACTCCTGTGTCTGAATTGCCTGAGTGTAGAATTTCGTGCGCATATGTATCTAAACCTGTTGACATTGATTTTTTAAACAATTTTTCTTCCTACACAAGATTGTTGAGGGTCATAGCCTACTGTATTAGGTTTTTCTCTAATTGTAGAAATACCACTAGGATCAGTGTGGTCCACTCACTGCCATTGAAATTGATGTTGCACTACTTACATGTGTGAAAATGATTCAAGCTCAGTGCTACTCTACTGAACTTACTGCTCTAATGAAGAATGAGCAAGTGCCATCCACTTCCACCATCGGCAATTTGCATCCTTTGCTTCACTCTGATGGCACTATTCGTGTGGGAGGCCGTTTGGAATTGGCCGACCTTCCATTTGATACAAAACACCAGATACTTTTGCCCAATGACCATCATTTCACTAAAGTCCTGGTCAGACATACCCATTTAAAGTTGCTTCATGGCGGGGTCCAGGTTGTGATTGCGACTATCCGACAACGCTTCTGGATACCGTCACTACGAAAACTTGTTCGTAGCCTGTCTCGCTCTTGTGTTACTTGCGTTCGCTACGCTGCACGTCCTTCTGAACAGTTAATGGGTCAACTCCCAGCTGTTCGCCACCATCAAACCTTTCCCTTTAATCACGTTGGTGTTGATTACTGTGGTCCATTCACTATCAGGTACGGTGGCCCCAGGTCAAGGGTCTCGACTAAGGCTTACATCGCAATGTTCGTTTGTATGGTTACGAAGGCTGTGCACACTGAGGTCGTCACTTCCCTCTCCAGTCATGCTTTCGTTGTAGCCTTTACTCGCTTCTGCAGTAGAAGGGGCGTTCCCGCTCAAGTGTATTCCGACAATGGTACCAACTTTCAAGGCGCACAGTCTGACCTTGCTGATCTTGGTACGTTGCTCTCCTCTGCAGATTTTCAATCTGTTGTTCAAGATTCTACGTCATCGCTAATAATTCAGTGGCACTTCATTCCTCCTAGTTCTCCGCACTTTGGTGGAATTTGGGAGGCAAACATCAAATCTTTGAAATCTCATTTAATAAGAATCATGAAGGCTCAAGTACTTACGTATGAAGAATTGACCACTCTCGTGGTGCAAATTGAAGCCATTCTAAATTCTAGACCCATTTCGCCTATGACTGAGGATCCTACTGACTTGTGCTATCTCTCGCCAGGTCACTTTCTTGTTGGACGACCTTGGAATGCCTTGCCCATTCCTGACGCTTCTGAAGTGCCCATCAATAGGTTGTCTAGATGGCAATTACTTCAACAGATTATGACTTCATTGTGGCGTAAATGGTCCACAGATCATTTACTCTCCCTTCAACAACGTCGCAAGTGGAACCGTATGTCTCCTAACCTCAAGGTTGGCACGCTTGTGCTTATTATGGACGACAATGTTTCTCCTACTTACTGGCGACTTGGACGTATTCTTGAGGTTCATTGTGGTAAGGACGGCCTAGCTCGTGTGGTCTCTCTACATACCACCTCTGGACTGTTGAAACGTCCCATCGTCAAGGTGTCTCCCTTGTTGCCGCAGAACTAAACACTCTTGTATTTTCATAAACAACCTGCCTGTTGTTTCTGTGCGGGCAATATGGTTCGGCCACTGTCTTGGCAAACCAGTTTTTGTGTTTCCCCATTTGTTTCCACTCTGTGTGGTTGTACATATCTGTATTATTTGTCTTCATTGCATTTATTCATTGTCAGGTTGGTTTTGTTTATGTTGATTGGTTGTCGTGATTTATTTGTTTTGATTGCATGTAGTATTCCCACTGCCGTGTTTCCAGTAGGATATTTTGGCTTAGAAGGTAATTTTGTATTCTAAGTTGGCCACATTGATTCTTCTTTAACTTGTTTTTGAGCTCTACTGTGATTGGCAGCTTTCGGCCTATCAGAGGCCTCTAATTTTTTTTTTAAACTCTCTACTGTGATTGGCTGCTTCCAGCCTATCAGAGGCCTCCTTGCTGCTTGTAGCGACCAATCACGTGTTTCTTCTTCGTTGTTCTCTGAGTGTAGCCATGACACAATGCTGTGCTTCAACGTTGGTTGTGATATATCAACAAGTATCCAGCTAATCATTTCTATAATTGGTGCTATCTTCATAGTAACCGTGCTTAGCAATCATGTCCTATGCACATGATTCATATTTTGTTAGGGCAGTGACATTACGGTGATTTTCGATCTCATCATCACCATGCTTGATGGTGCTACGCGCCATATCGACGAATTCTTCAATCCGCGGCGTCGGATAGTTTGTTGTAATGTGTTTACTTCTATCTTCATTTACTGCCTAACAATTTGTCTTCACGCGTATGAATAATGATGATGCTTCGTGTGATAAGTAATTCATCGTGTCTGGAAGCATGTTACAAGGCCAGGCATCATCACTAATTGGAGGTTGACGCTGGGCTTAACTACTTTACTATTGTGACAATACCGCGCGATTGGCATATCCCGGTATTTGTATGATAGCAACTATTTTGACTTCCTGCAACATCACTGGAATGGAAGTTGACGCTGGGCTTAACTACTTTACTATTGTGACAATACCGCGCGATTGGCATATCCCGGTATTTGTATGATAGCAACTACTTTGACTTCCTGCAACATCACTGGAATGGAAGTTGACGCTGGGTTTAACTACTTTACTATTGTGACAATACCGCGCGATTGGCATATCCCGGTATTTGTATGATAGCAACTATTTTGACTTCCTGCAACATCACTGGAATGGAAGTTGACGCTGGGTTTAACTACTTTACTATTGTGACAATACCGTGCGATTGGCATATCCCGGTATTTGTATGACAGCAACTACTTTGACTTCCTGCGTTTCACACATAATTTGTTTTATTAACAATTCATTTTGGGCTTACGGTATCGGCGCATCACTGTAAGTCAGTCCTGGTTCGACGACACATTCTCGTTCCATGCGACCTGTTTTTTCATTATTTGTTGCAACTCCACTTGTGTTGCATATTTAAATTATATCATTCTATGGAACCGCCGTGTATTGCATGCCGTTCTATGATGTACTGATCTGCAGCTACGTTCAAGACAATATGTGTGTTTTAGGCTCAAGACGTAACGTGTGTTAATTCTTTGAGTGTTTCTTCTATTGTGTAAATTTGTGTTAGTGTTTCTCATATGTTTATGTGCCACCTTTGAATATTTGTTTATGTGTCACCTTTGGATATATGTTTTATGTGCCACCTATTTGATAATATATCTTATTATTAGTTAGTGGTGGTGTCGTGTCCTTTATGCCTTCCTGGATTTCCTTAGTGACAATAATATTGTCTGGTCCTCCACATGTTTGCTAAATTGTCAAGCGACCTTTGTAAAGTCAACCCTTTGTATTATCACATCATTATCTAATGCTTTGGCCAACAAATTATACATTGTCCACTATTACCAGAATACTCTTGGTGGGTTGTTGACTACCCGCGTTGGCCATTACAGGTGTCAAACCGCTGACCGGCGAGTAACTGCTTCAAGTAGTGAAACAGATGATAATCGCTCGGCGCAAGGTCTGGGTGGTCCATTTGCTCTCATCCTAAGAATCAGAATCAGATTAATTCTAGACTTTGAGTAGCAGAATGATGTTATGCAAATGACAATAGGCCACATCGCTTATTCTGTATAGCATGTCGAAGCTTTGTGAAGTTCACACAGTAATTGTTGTCCCTCGACTATTTTGCCATTCCTCTAATAAATTTATGCTTGTGTTTGTGTTGCAGGGTGGCGTCCTCGGCGTACCATCATATTTGCTAGCTGGGGTGCTGAAGAATTGGGTGAAATGGGTTCTGAAGAGTGGGTGGAGGTAATGTGAACATTCATTTCATTTTCTTATGGTTTTCATGTACTTTTTCTTGAGGAAGGAGTTAAATCTTCTGATGTAATTGTATGGAAAACTTGATAGAGTGTTTCTAACCAAATCATCATCATCATCTTGAACGGTTTCCGACCGCTGGTCGGGTCTGCTTGGAACATAGGATCTCCATCGTTTCCTGTCCATCCACCATCTCTCGTCTTTCACTGTGTCCCAGCACACTCCTCTTTCCTCCACACTCTTCTTAACTCCCTTCTTCCATCTGTCCCTTGGTCTTCCCCTTGGCCTCCTTCCCCTCATTTCCATTCCAAACATCTTCAGTATCCTCTCTCGCATCCTCCTCACATGTCCATACCATTGTAGCCTAGACCGCTCTATTCTATTTTGCAATGGTTCCTCTCTTACCATCTCTCTGACTCTCTCATTCCTTACTCTGTCCATTCTTGTTACTCCTACCCTACTCCTCTGGAACTTCATCTCCACTGCTCGAATTTTACTCTTGTCCCTTTCCTTCATCAACCATGTTTCTGAACTATACATAACAATTGGCACAAAGTAGGTCTTGTAGATGATTCCTTTACATTTTTGTGGTACATCTTTATTCCATATCATCCCCCTGACACTCTTGAAAAATCCATATGCGCACCTTCCCCTTTCATTTATTTCCATCCTATTGCCTCCCTTTTTTTCAATTATGCTTCCCAAGTACTTGAAGCATTCTACTTTCTGCAACTGCTGTCCTCCAAGTGTTATGCCCATATCCAGTCTATTCTTCCTCCTCGTTGTGATGACCACTTCACTCTTTTGTGCTGAGAACTTCATCCCATATGATAACACTACCTTTTCCCACTCATCCAATTGCTCTTGTACTTCTTCCTCATCCTCTCCCCATACCACAAGGTCATCAACAAACAACATTGCCTTCATTTTACTTTCCCCAATGCCGCTTTTCGTATGATTTCACCACTATAAATAACAGTGTGAGAGGGCACTTCCTTGTTTCAGACCACTCTCCAGTTGAAACCATTCCGTTCTCCCCCTTCCCACCTTTACACATCTTTTGCTTCCCTCGTACATTGCTTTCACTCTTGCCACTGTCTCCTTGTTCACTGCTTTTGCTCTCAATGCTTCCCATACCTTGTTTCTATTAATACTATCATGAAAATGAAAATCCACAGCCTGCTTCCAGTCTTCGACCGGGTCAGGAATGGAATGAATGAAGCCCTCATCTAGCGGCGAGGATATGGACTGTGCCGGCTGCCGAGGCCTGACGCACTCCTCTGGGGCAATGATTAAATGAATGACAGATGAAATGAAATGATCGTGGAGAGTGTTGCTGGAATGAAATTTTGACAGGGAAAACCGGAGTACTCGGAGAGAAACCTGTCTGCCTCCGTTTTGTCCAGCACAGATCTCAACCACGGACCCAGCGGTGAGAGGCCGGCGTGCTGCCGCCTAAGCCACGGAGGCTTCTATTAATACTATCATATGCTTTCTAAATATCCAAGGAGGTCGCCACCAGATCTTTCCCATATTCATAATGGTGTTCTTGTAGCTGTTTTACAGCAAAGATGAGGTCAACTCTTGACCTTCCTGGCCTGAATCCATACTGTTCTTCCCTCAGCCCATCTTTAACTTCTGTCCGAATTCTTCTCTCCAGTACCTTCTCAAATATTTTGGAGCAGTGGCACATGAGTGTAATTCCCCTGCAGTTCTTGCATTCCTTCCTACTTCCCTTTTTAAAATGGGTATTATTATCCCTCTTTTCCTGTCCTCTGGTATTTTCTTCTCCCTCCATATCACTTTCATTACTCGAAAGAGCAACTGTGTTCCTATCACCCCTGCTGCTCTCACCATCTCCACACTCACTTCGTCTATTCCCGGTGCCTTTCCGCCTTTCATCTTCTTTAATGCTTCCTCCACTTCTTTCCATGTCAATTCCTTCTCTGAAATGTCTTGGTCACTGTCTGTTTCTTCTTCCACAATGTCCACTACCCTGGTTTTAGTTGGATTTAGGAGTTCCTCTAAGTATTCTCTCCAGACAACCTTTACTTCTTCCATACTTTCAACCTCCTTTCCATTCCTGTCCACCATTCTGACATTTTCCCCTGTATCTCTTCTCTTTGCCTTTATCATTCCATACAACACTTTCTTACTGCCATCACAGTCCTCCTCCATCATTTCTGTCCATTTCTCCAGCCATTTCTGTTTCTCTTCCTTCACTACTTCTCCTGCTTCTTTCTTCCACTCTTGGTACTCCTCTCTTGTTCTGTCTGTCCTCTGTTGGAACCATTTCCTGAATGCTTCATTTTTCTTTTTCCAAGCTTCCTTAGTTCTGGGGTTCCATCATGGTGTTTCCTTCCACCTTTTCTTTCCACTAGTTCTGCCACTCACGACTTCCACTGCTTCTACCAACACGTCCCTGAAGCTATTCCATTCTTCTTCACCTGTTCTTGGATCATCCTTCAGTAATTTGTTCCTCACTAATATCTTGAACTTCTCCTTATTTCCATCCTCCTTCAGCTTCCATGTCCTTATTCTTCTTTCTTGGTTCTCTGTTCTCCTCTTTTCCTTCAGTCCTCTCACCTTGGTGACCAGCAGATGGTGGTCACTGTCCAGGGCTTCTGAAGGTATTACCCTTATATCCGTGTACACTTCTTTGTCTCCTTCCCGCATAGAATGTAGTCCACCACTGATTTCTAGTCAAATCCCTGCTGTACCAAGTAATTTTATGGCTCTCTCTCTTCTTGTACCAAGTGTTTCCAACCATTAGCCCATTTATCTTGCACAGTTCCAGCAATCTCTTTCCTTCCTTATTCCTGTTTCCTCATCCTTCACCACCAATCAATTCCTCAAAACCCCTTCTATCAGTTCCGACATGGGCATTTAGGTCCCCAATGACTATCAGGTTTCTCCCTACTAACTGCTTCTGTAACTCTTCTTCAAACTCGTCCTTCTCGCCTTCTGTGCATCCCACCTGTGGTGCATAGACTTGCAGAATGTCCAGGTTTCTACCTTTCACTGTGATTCTGGCTCTATTATTCTATCAGTTACCCTCTTTACTTCCTCCCTCAGCCCTTCTCTCACCACCATTCCCACTCCTTTTCTCTTCCCCTCCTCATTTCCTATCCAGTATAGCTGCAAGCCTTAGTTCTTTTCTTCCTTCCCCTCTCCATCTAGTCTCTGCTAGTCCGAGTACATCCAGTTTTCTCCGCTCCATCATATCCACAATCTCCTCCACTTTTCCTGTCAATGTCGTTATGTTCAGAGTTCCAATTCATAGTCCATTTCCATAGCCAGGTCTGTTTCCCTTAGATCTGTCATTTCCGAGGCCTGTTCCTGTTTTAAAAGCAGTTCAATATCCACTACTGGTTTGCTAGGCCTTTCATTTTCATTTCATATTTATTCATCAGTGCCTTACACTATATTTACAATACACTGAAGGGAGTCTCTGAAAAGAGCAAAGCCCCACTTCGCATTCAGGATGCGTCAGAGCCCCCTCTATATATACTGGATTATATGTACACAAGATGGCAATTAGTGAGAATCGAGCAATGATAAATTATTTACAGTATACATTAGAGGGATGGTAAATTTATATAGGATAAGACAGGACAACAAGAGAAGAGATCACATAAATATTGCAAATGAAACACTAACACAACAAAGAATCGGGGCATAATTTATGAGGAACAACCTACTTGTTGAACAAATAATGCCGCAGCTTCCTCTTGAACTGAACGGCATTATTGTTGCTGGCCTTCAGGGAACACGGTAGGCTGTTCCATGCACAGACCGATCTATTTACAAAACCCAGTTTGTACGACTCAGTCCTGGGTAGTGGGGCGTACAGCGTAACTCCCCGGCCCTTCTGAGCTGATCGGTAGCCAAGGGAAATTTTGTCTAAAATAGCAGATAAGTCTGTATTATTAAAAAGTTTTTGCAGGTATAACAAATCAATTTGGGTAAATAGGTTCTCAATAAATGGAAGGCTACATTTTTGGCGTCTGATTTTGGAGTCTACGTTGGAATTTTTCGAAAGAATGAATTTAGTGGCACGATTTTGTATCTGTTCTAGCTTAAGGATATTTCCCTTGGTACCGGGCCTCCATGAAGGTCACGCGTGAATTAGCAGCGGTCGTATCAGACTCGGGTAGGCGGTCCTCTTCACTTTGGTAAGGCAACCACGTAGATTTCTGCTTAGCATACCAAGTTGGCGTGCAGCTTGGTTCCTCACTGCGTCGGTGTGGGTGTTCCATTTCAGGTCGGAAGTGATGTTGAGTCCAAGAAGTTTGACGCACTGCACACGGGGAATTGGAGTGTTTTCAAAGTGATAAGGGTTGGCCGCTGGAATTCGATTACGGGTTAGGGAGATTAGATTACTTTTGGAAGAGTTGACAGCCAGGCCATTAATTTTGCACCAGACACTGATGTTATTTAGATCCTCCTGCAGGGCGGTGAGGTCGCTATTGTCTTTGATCTTGCGATAGAGGGTTGTGTCGTCGGCATATTGGAAGATGTTTCTGGAGACTGCATGGGGAAGATCCAAAATGAATATGTTGAAAAGTAGAGGACAAAGGACAGATCCTTGAGGGACACCAGATGGGACCAAAACAGTAGAGGAATGAGCGCCTTGGAAGACTACTCTCTGATGCCGGTTTGTAAAAAAGTCAGTCAACCACCCCAGTAGTTTACCACCAAAGCTGTAAGAGCGCAGTTTATCAAGGAGACATGAATGGGGAACCGGATCAAAAGCCTTGGTCCAATCGAGAGTAACGAGATCCACTTTCCCGCCTGGTATTCTTTCCAAGGCTTGTTGCCAGTCGTCCACAGCTGATGTGAGTAGCGTTGTACAGGAACGTCCAGGTAGAAACCCATGCTGGTATTCGTTAAGAGAACCTGTTTCTTTCAGGAAACGCAACATCTCCCTCGATAGCAGGCGCTCCATTACCTTACACAATATGGATGTCAATGATATGGGGCGGTAGTTGGTTACTGATTCCTTATTACCAGTTTTGTGGACAGGAACAACGTTGGCGATTTTCCAATCAGATGGTAGTTTCCCATATTGAAAAGAGGTGTTAAATACTGTGCAGATGGATGGAGCGAGGGCCTGAGCACACGTTTTGAGTATTCTTGCTGGTATATTATCAGGCCCAGTGGCGGAATTGGGGGATAAATATGACAACAACTTGCAGACCTCATCAACGGAGAAATAAATGGATTCAAGTTTAGGGAAAGGAATATTTCGATCTATTATATAATTTTGTGATGGCGTAAAGGAAGAAAAGTTCTGAGAGAAGGAGGAGCAAAATGATTGAGCAATCTCCGCGGGTTCAGATAAAATTTTGCCGTTATACGTGAAATTTGTGGAGGGCGTGCTTCTTGATCTGGAGCTGATATATCGCCACAGAGATTTTGTGTCCGAGGAGCCCAAATTTCAGATGAAATTGCTATGGCTGTTTCTAATGGTGATTTTTGTTAAATTCCTTTGGATCTTGTACTTATGGAGATTAGTGGGGGTGGGGGTTATGTTTCCATTTTTTGTACAATCTATTTCTCTTTTGTAACATTAGTACAATCTCATTGGTAATCCAAGGAGATCGACGATTGCCATTTAATTTAACATGTGGAATGCACTGTTGTACACACTGCCAGAATATACTTTTCCACTCTGTCCAGAGGGTTTCTATGTCAACGGTATGCACTACCGGAAGATTGGAACGAAACAGAGAATTTAATAATGACCCGTTTGCTTTGTTGTAGTTGAGAGCTGTTTTGTATATTTTCTTCGATTTTGGGTGGAGTAATTTCAGTTCAACCCTGGTTGCTTCATGATCACACACGCCTTCAATTACTTCAATGGAGTCCACTATGTCCACGTTATCTGTGAGCACTAGGTCCAGGGTGGTTCTGCTATGGTCCGTGATTTGAGTGGGTTGCTCTACCAGCTGCTGAAGAAATAGGCCGTAAAAGCATGATAGAAATTTTTCAGAAAGAGAATTAAGAGCTTTTGGAGTTTAGTTCGAGAGCCAGTCAATTTGAAGTTTGAAGTCACCTAGCAGGAGAATAGCGAAGAATTTATTCTGTAGCGCCTGTGCTCTTGAGAGGGAGCGAAGAAGGGCTTTGTTGTGGAGGTCTTTAGAACGCGGGGCTCGGTATGCAGAGCCAACCAGAATGGGACCCTGCTTGGTTGTAATCTGTCTCCAAACTACCTCCGCCTCAACTTCGAGTTCGGGCACGCTTCTGGGTTGTAGCTCTGGGAGACAAGCTATGAGAACTCCACAACCTGTGGAGGGCCTGTCATTTCTAAATATTATATAACTGTCCGAAATCACCTCATTGTTGTAAATGGAGGGATTGAGCCAAGTTTCAGACACACAGATGAGTGATGGGGCTTCTTCTATCAGCCAAGCATCAACGAGAGGTTTGCGTTTCCGAAGCATTATGCTGCGTGCATTAAAATTTAGAACTGAAATATTGCTAGTTGATTTACTGTATTGAGATGATTGCGTGGAAACCGAATTAGTGGAGCTATCGAATAGTGAGTTTGACAACTGAGGCATGGAGCACTGCCAGCAGAAGAACGAATTTTCACCTCTTGGTATTTTTCTAAATTGACCTGCAGTCAATTTGGCACAAGTGCGATGCACAAACTGTTTACATTCAGAGCACTGAATCCGGATCTGGTTTACTCGTCCTACAGAGTCACACTTCACACATTTTACAGTTACTGGGCCCGGATTAACTTGCACGTCACCAGCCATAGCCAAGAGAATGGGTCCCCAACCACAGCTGAGAGAAATGGGAGGGAGCGGCTGACGAGGGTGGACTGATTTAAGCCGTGCAACCTTGAGCCAGGTAGGGTGGCGAGGCGGCTGTCCAGGCACTGGCCGAGATGATGAACACAATACTAACGAACTAAATTCACATTTGCTACTTACAAGAATGTCTTCCCAGCACTTTGCGTTCGCGATCGAACTTCTTATATCCACACACTCACTCAGAGAAACTTTAGAACTCGCTATCACTCTATTTACAAACAAGAAAATTAAATATGTACGGAGCCGACTCACTGCCCGTCTCTCACTCGCCGCCATCTTGGACTCAGCTTCACCATAACCCTGGCAAGGGGCCTGTTTTTGGTCCGCGAGAGGTATTTTATTTCCCTCAAACCCTCCGGAAAAGTCCGGCGAGTTGTCCTATCCGCCACCTGGGACGTGCCCGATAGAGGAACAGGCAAACCTCCACCTACAAATTTAGCTACACACTACCAATTGTATTGGTAGGTTCTTTTACATGCCATAAATCTATGACAAGGGCTCGCCAGCTTTACTTCCCCTCCGAAGGATGGCATACTGAAGGATTTTAACGCTCTTAAAATTCCGTCGACTTCGGCCGGGTTTAAACCTGCGATCTTGGGCATAGCAGTTCAGCATGCTACTGACTACGCCACCGGCCAAAAGCAAAAGCTTTCAAAGATACCCGCCACTTAAGTGGAAAAACCAGCGCAAATTGCGGTTCTCATCAGGAGGAAAAATTGTCCTTGCTTCTTCCATCGGTGATTTGAAGTGCCTTCAGTGTTTTTAGAAAACTCGATTTGTTTCCCTTATTCTTAATTTTATTTTCCATTTCCTCTTCTAGTATGTAGTTAGTTTTAGATTCAGTTTCATTTAAT
Organism: Meconema thalassinum; assembly: GCA_946902985.2. Classification (NCBI taxonomy): domain Eukaryota; kingdom Metazoa; phylum Arthropoda; class Insecta; order Orthoptera; family Tettigoniidae; genus Meconema; species Meconema thalassinum. The sequence continues at coordinate 73,745,785 of OX336400.1, forward strand.
TTACATTTTTAGTATCACCCAAACCATTAGGGGCCGATAACCCAGATGTAAGGCCCCTTAAAACAACAATTATCATCATCATCATCATCCTTAGCGTTGGCGATAGCCTTGGATCAAATTTGCTGTAAAAGTGTGCAGTCGGTAAGTTTCTTCACCGCTTTAAATGTGCATATCTGTGTCACTGTGTGTCAAGTTTGTTAAAGATAATTTGGTACATGAGAAGTTTCTGCAATTTATTCAATGATGCAGATAAAGCCATCAAGATAGGCAGTTGTGAGTCAATGGCAGTAAGAACAAGATGTTCAGTTAAGAACATATAGCCTACTTTCTCCTTAATGCATGGGTATTGTTATAAATCTTTGTCCTTTTCAAGGAGTATAATTGAATGTTGGTTGTAGTAGCTTGTTGAAAAAGAACGTGCTATACGGTTATTAAATATGAATATGAGGTGCCCTTTGCTAGTGGTACCTCTGTACCAAATTTCTTCCGATTCGGTTTTACCGTGTTTGAATTGATAGGGGGAATCGATTTGCACATATACATGGCCGCCATATGCAAACTATTGGACTGATGGCCTTGTAGCTTGGTCAAAGAACGCTTCTCACATAAAGGTATGTTGTTGTAAAATTTGGTAGAGATCAGATACTTACTTACTTTACTTTCCGTGTCCGGGAGACACACTAAATTCTTCCTTTCCAGAACTCTGCAGCTCTTATCCCTCGGTCTGTGGCCAACATAAGGTCTTCCTGGCTGCAGGTTTCATTAAGATCTTTGCACGTGAGCAGGTGTTGTGGAGTCTGGATTTCTCCACAGGCACATCGTGGATCTTCTGCATAACCCCACTTCACAAGGTTGCTACGACACTTAGGCACTCCTGTTCTCATCCGGTTTAAGGACCTCCAGGTGGTATAAGGCAAATGACTACCACTGCTCAGTTCTTCTTTAGGGGTAAACCCCTCTGGTACTATTTGTTTCCAAAGTGACACACGCCGGACGTCTGGCTTGGTATGGAGGGGTACTGTTCTCTTAATAAAACTCTTCCTGGATCTTAGGCGAGGAGTGGTCACCTTGTGGTTGAACATAGAATGTCTGGGATCTGTTTCAAGCTTTTGTCCCTCTTTCTCTGCTGCCACCCTGCGTCGAATAACTGGAGGTGCAATGCCAGCGAGAGGGTAGATCTTCTGCACTGGAGTAGGTCTCAGACATCCAGTGACAATACGTGTGGACTCGTTAAGAGCTATGTCCACTTGCTTGGTATGGGCAGATGCTCCCCACACTGATGATTCGTACTCTCCTACTGCAAAGCAAAGTCCCAATGCTGTTGAACGTAGAACCTGAGGGTTCGCTCCCCATGTTGAACCTATCAACTTCCACATTATGCTATTTCTTGAGCTGATCTTGCACTTCAATTCTCTACAATGTTTTCTGAAGCTGAGGGTACGATCAAGCTTGATTCCCAAATATCGAGGCGTTTCACAGCTTTCGAGTGTCACTCCTTTCCAGACAACATTCAACTTTCTCCGGGCCTCTTTGTTGCGAAGATGAAATGCGCATACTTGTGTCTTTCCAGGGTTAGGTTTCAGGTGATTCTGGGTGTAATAATTGTCCAATCTCTCAAGAGCATTGGACAGTTTTCCCTCCACCTCCTCAAAGCTCCTACCCTGTACAGCAATAGCGGTGTCATCCGCATAAATAAATCGCCTGGCCTCTAAATATTCTGGCTGGTCATTTGTATAAATGTTGAATAGTAATGGGGATAACACACTGCCTTGAGGTAACCCGTTTTTCTGGTTCCTCCATCGACTTTTATTCCCTTGAAGTGTAACATAGAACCTTCTGTTCTGGAGCATCCCACGTATGACATTTGTTAGATTCATGTCCTTAGTGATGTTGTACAGCTTGGTTATGAGCTTCTTATGGTTCACTGTATCATATGCAGCACTGAGATCTATAAAGGCGACACCAGTGATAAGTTTATTCTCATAGCCATCCTCGATATGTTGTGTCAGGTTTAGAATTTGGCTGGAACATGATTTCCCTGGTCTAAATCCAGCTTGATCTTGAATTAGCCGGTTATCAATGAATGTTGCAATTCTTTCAAGGATCAACCTTTCAAATGCCTTGTATAGGTGGCAAAGAAGAGAGACAGGACGGAAGTTCTTTGCATCCGTTGGTTCCTTGCCTGGTTTTAGCAGTGCGACCACATGAGCTTTCCTCCACAGCTTTGGTAAGTGCAGGGTCTCGATACATCTATTCATCATATTCACCAGCCACTGGATTGTTCCTGGTCCAAAGTTCTTGATTTGTTCTGTCCTGATGTCATCCGGGCCCGCAGCTTTGTTGACTTTCATCAGCTTGATGGCATGTTCTAATTCTGCTGATGTGAAAGGATGACCGAGAAAATTATTCTCATCTTCACTAGGCTTCAGCTTCACAGGCTGAGTGTTCGTGATGGTTTTCCCGTTACGGAGCAGCTGATGAGCTATTTGATTTGGTGTAACCTTGGTGAGATCCACTGGTGGACTCATAGGGTCGTTGCTCAAGTTTTTGACCAGCTTCCATGCTCTTCTACTGTTCTGGGCCATGTCAAGGTTTGCTAGTAAGTTCATCCATCTTTCCTTTCTTCCGTCAGCGATGCTCCTCATGAGTTCTTCACCCGTCTGAATTGTGTCATCTGCAAAAGGGTCTGTCTCGTATTTCTCCTGGTAATCTTTTAACAGATCCTTAGAATCAGCATTGAGGCCAGAAATGAACTGGGTACGGCAGCCTCGGGGAATATGTCTACGAGAGATCTTCTTCACAAGGTCAACAAAGTCTTCATAATGACTTGGCTCTGGTTGTAAATTGGACAGTTCCTCATCCAGCTCAATGGAAAACCCCTCCCAGTTTGCCTTTTTAAAATTGAAAGTTCGTTTAAAAGGGACTTCGTCAGGGCTGACCACTCCTCGAACTGAACGTGTGATTGAGCTATGTTGTGTCCTAGGGATGGGTTCCTCCACTGCTTTAACTACATGTTTTATCACTTGCTCACTTATGAAAATGTTGTCAGGGTTGTAACCTCTATGCCATCTACCGCTGTTGAAAGATGGTCTCAGTTGGGGTTGTGAATCAATCTCAATCCTTCCCTCTCTGCCCATTGCTCGAGATCAGATGATTAGGTTGGTCGTAATTTGATTTAAGCTTTTTACATTTGGGTGCCACCATTACGTTTCCGTCAAGATGGCGGCGATATACGGTAAAACATTACACTGAGGTGCTCTTTGCTAGTGCTACCTCTGTACCAAATTTCTTGCGATTCGGTTTTACCGTGTTTGAATTGATAGGGGGAATCGATTTGCACATATACATGGCCGCCATATGCAAACTATTGGACTGATGGCCTTGTAGCTTGGTCAAAGAACGCTTCTCACATAAAGGTATGTTGTTGTAAAATTTGGTAGAGATCAGATGATTAGGTTGGTCGTAATTTGATTTAAGCTTTTTACATTTGGGTGCCACCATTACGTTTCCGTCAAGATGGCGGCGATATACGGTAAAACATTACACTGAGGTGCTCTTTGCTAGTGCTACCTCTGTACCAAATTTCTTGCGATTCGGTTTTACCGTGTTTCAATTGATAGGGGTAATCTATTTGCACACATACATGGCCGCCATGTGCAAACTATTGGGCTGATGATCTTGTAGTTTGGTTAAAATATGCTTCCCACATGAAGGTATGTTGTTGCAAAATTTGGTAGAGAACAGATTATTATGTTGGTTGTAATTTGATTTAAGCTTTAAACATTTGGGTGGCCGCCATTACGTTTCCGTCAAGATGGCGGCAATATAAAACATGACACTGAGGTGCCCTTTGCTAGTGTTACCTCTGTACCAAATTTTGTTCAATTTGGTTTCACCATGTTTGAATACATAGGGGAATTGAATTTCACACATTCATGGCTGCGATCCGCAAAGTATTGGGCTGATGACCTTGTAGTTTGGGCAAAGGATTCTTCATACATAGAGGTATAATGTTGCAAAATTTGGTATAGATCAGATGATTAGGTTGGTCGAAATTTGATTTAAGCTTTTTACATTAGGGTGGCCGCCATTACGTTTTCGTCACGATGGTGGCGATATAAAACATGACACTGAGGTGTCCTTTGCTACTGCTACCTCTGTACCAAATTTCGTTCAATTCGGTTTCACCGTGTTTGAATTGATAGGGGGAATCGATTTGCACACATACATGGCCGCCATCTGCAAACTATTGGGCTGGTGACCTTGTAGTTTAGTCAAAGAATGCTCGCCATATAAATATATGTTGTTGCAAAATTTGATAGAGATCGGATGATTAGGTTAGTCATAATTTGATTTAAGCTTTGAACATTTGGGTGGCCGCCATTACGTTTCCATCAAGATGGCGGCGATATAAAACATAGCACTGAGGTGCCCTTTGCTAGTTCTACCTCTGTACCAAATTGCGTTCAATTCGGTTTTACCGTGTTCGAATTGATGGGGGGGGGGGGAGGGGGACGACGACAGACATTCAGGGTACACACACTCACACACAGACAGACACACAATTTTTCTCCCTGTGTAGATCTCATAAGTCTACTTTCATTTTTTTCAAAAATCGAAAGTAGGCTAACATGGAGAGCAAAACATTATTTTTCTCTCACATAATTTCAATAAAATAAGCAGTCACGTATGGACATGTTGGTAAGGTGAGTTGGGGTAAGTGCATACTGTTCTGCCTTTTGAGGGGCTGAAACGGTGTAAATAAGGGTTAGGTGTGTGTATAAGGGTGTGAGAACAGTTGCGGGTAATTAGGGGGAGCGAAAGGGATGTTTAAGACTGTGAGGCTCTCCGCGAGGATGAGATGTCGAAGGTACCGGAGGGGAAACGGGCGAAGCTCTAGGGGGAAATGATTATAATCTAAGGGATGCGCCTCAGGGATGGAGGTGCTATTGGATGGGCTGAAAGAGCTAAAGACGTTGCTGATCGCGCGTTATTACGAGCAGTGTGTGCGTGTGCTTACCAGAGGACAAGGTTGCCTAGGTGTAAATAAACTGATAGCGCTGGCACAGCAATCTTGTGGTGGACGGTGTCTGAGTGAGGTGTGTTTAGGGAATCAGGCAGTATAGTAGGGTGAGGGCAACAATAATAACAATCGGGCGTTGATAATAAAAATGTACTAGTTTACTAGTGGCTTTTGTGTAGATGTAGATGTGCTTCCCTGAAGGTAGGGATAGCTCAAACAAATATAATTACAATGTGAATAGGTGTGACAAGTGGGAAGGATAATAATCAAGTGTAGGGCCCTGAGAGTTACACACTCACCTGAGGTACGAAGATAGCGATACTCGTTCGGGCGGCGATACGGGATGCAACAGACCTCTGTCCCCTGTTCTGGAGGCCTATTTAAGTTTGCTGACTGTTGCAAGATTGCACATAGCTGTATTAGTAGCCAGTTCCTGTATTCTTGTTTATGAATGTTGTAAGCGTTTGTGCAAGAGCTGTGGTTTAGCTCTGCTACCTTGGTGTAGCAAGAGTGTATTGCTGTTGTTGTTGATTACAGCCTAGGGGTGTCTTGAAGGGTGAAATAGTGTAGGGTGCTGGACAGATAGTTGTGAGTTGCGTAGATAGCAGGGGTGTGTTTGTGGATAATTATAGATGTAGAGTTAGTTGTAGCTTAGTCGTATATTTTGTAGGTATATGTGCGTATACCTCTTAAGGGTGCTATGCGCCCTTAGGGCCATAACAATACCCTAGAAATGGAAGTGCAACTTTGAATTTTAAATGTATCTAAACTAATTGCAATACCAAAACAAGACTTCTTCTGCATATTGACTGGTTAATTGTGTGTGACTACAGCATCTTGAATGTATGCTTCGAGAATGTATATTCTATTAGGAAATTAAATATCACTATAAAGTCCAGGGTACGCACTTGCCCCGTGATATGGGGCAAATGCATTTCTAGCCTATATTCTTCCATTAGATGTACGAGGCACGTCCAGAAAGTAAGTTCCGTTTCGTAATAAAATTAAATTGTGTACTGATACAGAAAATTTATTTATTGCACAACATTCTACCCCTCTTCACTTTTCCACATAACTGCCGAACTTTTGCAGGCATTTGTCATAGCGTGGCACAAGTTTTTGGATACCTTCTTCATAGAAGTTTGCCGCCTGTGTCTTCAACCAGTTGGAAACATCTTCTTTCAGCTCATCGTCATTGTTGAAGTGTTGACCGCCAAGGGAAGCCTTGAGATGTGTGAACAGATGAAAGTCGCTAGGAGCGAGGTCAGGGCTGTATGGAGGGTAGTCAAACACGTCCCAGCCAAATCCCTGTAGGAGGTTTTTTGTCACATTTGCAGCGTGTGGTCGTGCGTTGTCGTGAAGAAAAACAACACCTTTTGACAGCAACTCTCGGCGCTTATTCTGTATTGCGCGGCGCAATTTCCTAAGTATCTCGCAGTAAGCATCTGCGTTGATTGATGACCACGCGGTAAGACATCAATGAGTAAGATGCCTTTCCAGTCCCAGAACACTGTGCACATCATTTTCCGAGGTGTCAAGATTTGTTTCGGCTTAACCTTTGCTGGGGATGAAGTGTGCCTCCATTCCATTGATTGCCACTTACTTTCAGGGGTGTCGTAAGAAAACCAAGTTTCATCTCCTGTGACTATCTGTGTCAGAAATTCTTCGCCGCCTTCATTGTAACGGGTCAAAAACTGAAGTGCACTACCCATCCGTTTTGTTTTGTGTTGCTCCGTAAGAATCTTTGGTACCCAACGTCGGCAAAGTTTACGAAAGTTCAGTTTTTCGGTAACAATTTCATGAATTAGTGATCGTGAGATTTGGGGAAATTCCATAGCAAGAGCACTAATTGTAAACCTGCGGTTTTCCTGGATCTTGTCATCAATTGCGTGAACCAGTTCTTCTGTAACCAAAGATGGACGCCCACTTCGTTCTTCATCGTGCACTTCACTACGTCCTTCATTGAACTGTCGGACCCATCTTCTCACCATTGAATCACTCATCGCATTTTGTCCATGCACTTCGCAAATTTGCCGATAAATTTCAATTGGTTTCACTTTCCTAGCATTCAGAAAACGAATCACAGATCTGATTTCACAAGCGGCGGGATTTTCAATCAACACCGACATTGTACGAGTAAACATGCACAACAACACGTACGTGGCTGACAGCGCTCTCCAAATGGTGCACGTTTCTTCTCCTTGATACAGAGCATCTACCGCGCATATGCAGAACCGCGCATATGAGGAACTGCGCTGCAGCGGAACGTACAACTAGTTGAAGACACAGGCGGCACACGTCTATGAAGAAGGTATACAAAAACTTGTGCCACGCTACGACAAATGCCTGCAACATTTCGGCAGTTATGTGGAAAAGTAGTTTAAGGGTTGTAGAATTTTGTGCAATAAATCATTTTTCTGTATCTGTACACAATTTAATGTTATTACCAAACGGAACTTACTTTCTGAACGTACTTCGTATAACACATAATCGTGGGGCAAGTTAGTGTTCTCTACTTATTAAGCTATTAGATGCATATTTCAGAATTTATAAAGTTATGTTTTCTATTAAATTCTTCAACTTAGTATGTTGGGGTGTGTAAGATGCAAAATTACAGCCATTGGAAAAACATCACAAGAATATGAAAATTAAAGACAAAAACTGGCATTTACTTACATTTATTAGTAGGTAAGTTGCTTAGGTTTCAAAGCAATTTATTAACTTATCAATAACGAGCGAACTTACCCCGCATACTTCTTCTGACGGGGCAAGAGCAACCCCTCATGTTTTCGTAATTAGTAACGTGGTATTTCTATGATGAAATATGTTAATGAATTTTAGGCCATACGATATTATATTATTATTGAAAGATGGTCCAGATACAACATGGATTCAGAAAGAACGGTGAACTCTGATGGTTAGTTGACAGCATTACTTTTGGAACTGGCCTATACATCTGTGTGTTAATCGACTTCACCCGCGATGTTTAGTGTTAAACGAAAGCAAGACAACTTCTCCTAACTCCCCAAGAGATGGCACAATGAGTTTCAAACGTACAAATATATTATGGACCCGTGATGCACTTGCCCCAAAAATGATCTTGCCTCAACTTACCTTACTACTTATAAAAAATAAAATGAATTTTTTCAACTTTTTATTGCGCTGGAAAGTATAATTAAATAGTTTTCATGCAAGGAGATTGTTTATTTAATTATACATATACATACAGAATACATTGTATTTATTTGCAAATGTGGCTGCTGTCCATGGTGGCAAATTACAATTACTAAGCAAAATAAATCATTCATTTGGTATAAGAAAATAATAATAGAGATAAATTATAAAATAAGAATAAGGATAAGTCATGTACCGCACATCACTGTCTCCTGATCTGGTACTTTCTTACAAACTCCTTGAATTTCCCAACATCAGAGGGCAAGGGGCTGAAAATGTCCCCTTGAAAAATGTTCCATTCTACGTTGCCGCCCCCCCCCCCCCCTCCAATGAAAGAATATTTGCCCCAGTTACTGTTCCACTGACTTAATTTTAATTTACAACTAGCTGAAGTACCCGTTCTTCGAACGGCTTTTAGTACTTGCTGGCCTAAATCATTATTAATCGCACATTCATAATGTAGTTATGTTATTTCCATGTTACCAAGTACATGATCGCTTCTTTATGCACTTTGATTTGCTTGTTTGTTGTCACAATCTACCAACATGTTATTTTATAGTTTTAAATGAATAATCTGCACATTGTGTTGCCCAATACACATATAATATAACAGAGAAAGCCAACAAATAAGAACCGAGTCATCGAAGTTTACGAGAAGGTAATACCGTAAACTATTACGTTTCTCGTAACAGTATTCCACCTGAAGACGACACTGTGTAATATGCTTGATTGCTGAGTTTGGTAAATACCGGTAGCCTGCACATTGCGTTACCCATTAAGCAACTAAAACAACAGAGTGGGTCATTAAATTGGGAATCGACTGAAGTTTTAGCTTGGAGGACTGTGTTACAAAATATTTGTTCCGTTTGAGGCGACAATTTGACCTACATCCTTTGCGCTTCTTCATTCTTCTGACAGCGACATCTTCTGTCCCTACAGTTTTCAATCAAAAATATTGGAGTATTGACGTAGGCCGTTTATAAGGTAGATCTCTTATTTTAATAGCATCATATTACTATCATTTTTTAATACATGGCATTTAAGTATTTGCAAGCTTTTCCATTTTCGATTTAAAACAATTTCTGTAAGGATATCCATTTCTTTTTGGCTTTGTTAACTAGTTTTAAGATTTAATATCAATCACGCTGAGAAAGGTATCAATGAAATACCGAAACATGTACGATTAATAATGTAATTAAACATTTCTTTAGTGTTTGACTAGGCGGTTTTAATAAGATATTACTATCAGTCAAGACGGTTATTAGTAATTACCATTGCCATAATGGTTAATGTTTACGCATTTTACATGTGTAGACTACATGCATTTTCACTCACCTACTTATTAATCAGAGGTAGGAAAGTGAAAATCCTCAGCCTGCTTTCAGTCGACCGACCGGGTCAGGGAATGGAATGAATGAAACCCCCATCTAGCAGCGCGGATATGAACTGTGCCGGCTGCCGAAGCCTGTCGCACTCCCCTGGGGCAATGATTAATTGAATGACAGATGAAATGAAATGATGTGGAGATTGTTGCTGGAATGAAATTGTGACAGGGAAAACCGGAGTACCCGGAGAAAAGTCTGTCTGCCTCCGCTTTGTAGGTGAGAAAGTGCGTTTATATATTGGAAATAAATATCAGCTTCTATGTAGTAAAAGTTAAATAACCTGTCTTAAATATTGAACACCTATCGTTCAACGTCTTCATACTATATTTAAACATATAAACATTATGCTAAAAATACATCAAACTTGATAGCAATTATCATATCCGCAGTAAGTAATATTGCGGAAACTACGTACCATGTCATGATAAAGAGTAACAGTAACGGAACAAACTTCAATCATCCCAAGTAATAATAACAAAAACAAATTAATCATAGAAAATTTTTCTAAGTTTATGCCGTGTCTTGTGCGAGATTACGCCTAGTAACTCCGAGATGGTTCATCAGCGGGCTCTTGTGGTCTATTTGCGGACTACCAAAGGAGTAGCAAACTGCGCGATACCTCAATTCTTATTTAGAACACCTCTGCTACTTTACTGCGAGAGCTAAACGCTAAAACAGTCTTTCACCTCCCTATAAAGGCTTCCAAAATGATTGTATATTGAATTTCAGGGCCAAGCAATTAAAACTCAGCAACTTTTCTAGGTTTACGCCATGTTTTGTGCGTTTTTTTTATTGTCCGTGAAAGGCAAATTACCAACTTTTTTGAAATAGATTTGCCCAGTTCTGCAGTAAGATTAATATGAATACTAAATAAACTAATGTGACAGTTGGTAGTCTTGGACACATTCGTCTGTAAATTTGGGTTTCTGATCATGGTAAGAAACGACAAAAAGCAGATAAATATTGGCCAACAAAAATATTCAGTTAACAAAAAACAAATCGATAAAAAGGATGAAAGTAGAAAGCACTATAACATTGTGAAACAGCGTAAAGATCCATATACTTACATACAATAACCGGAACAAAGAGTATAAAATTATACTCAAAATCACGTCTCGATTCAGACCCCACAACTACCTCTATAAATAAAACAGTTTATGTAGCGACTAACATAGACTAACATCGCTCGGCATTGACCGTGTTTTATAGCACATATTTAGGTTTTACTCGCTAACCGTTGGAGATACACAAAAAGTGGTAAGCACCTTTCGGATAGAAAATTAAATTTTAAAGCTCATATATGCCATCAAAAGTTTGCTATTTCTTAGCGTTCTCTTTTTATTTGAAATGGAAATATGAAATTTTGAAACCAAAGGGTGTAGTGACATCACTAAAATGGTCGCCATTTTTAAATAGTGCAAAATATCGAAATCAAAAGTAGCCTATGTGTAAACCTTGTAAATCAGCTACATCAGTGCAAAATTTCATTTCAATCGGACTAGTGGTTCTTGCATGATTGAGTAACAGGACGACAGACAGACACCATCTCATTTTTATATATTACTGTAGTATGATTATGACTATCTGCCCATATACGGTATGTACTTTCCTTTCCCAATCTGTCATGAATGTCTACCCATGCAATTTCCCCCTTGTAAGCTAAGAATATGCCCCTAGTCTAGCTCTTGAACGTCCACCATCCAGACTTTCCCATCTCAAGTCCTGGATCATTCTACTCACACTATTCGTCAATCTGTGGTCCTCCATTACATACCAGGCGGCCTTCCTTGCTATTTTTTTTAATGAATAATCAAAATATCATTTAATGATGAACAGGATTACTGTACTGTATGAATGAACCCCCCTCCCAGAAAGAAATCCTGCTTATGCCACTGTTTAAATCTAGCTTGTAATCAAATGAAACCTCTATTTTTATGTATCTCTAGCAAGAAGTGACACTTATGCTCTGGTTCGCAGGAGAACCTGGCTGAGCTGACAACCCGAAGTGTTGCCTATATAAACACAGACACCTGCGTGTCAGGTCCACACCTGGAGATCTCAGCGTCTCCCTTGCTAGCGAACGTGGTGTTAGAGGCCACAAAAATAGTAAGTTTACCAATACTATCAACTTTTAATAATTTTATTAATGCAGCCAATGGCCATGTACTTTTCTTTTCAGGACGGGTCAGGGAAGGGATATTGGTAGGAAATCGGCCGTGGACCTATTGAAAGGAACCGTCCCGGCATTTGCCTGGTGGTGAAAATGGGAAACAACGAAAACCATTTTCTGGAAGGCCGAGGTGAGATTCGAACCTACACTCTCCCGATGCCAGCGAGGCTCGAGGTAGCGCTTCAACGCTCTCGGCCACCGCGGCCGGTAATACTATCAAAAACGATTCTAATGGGATGAGGGAGTCTCCGCCCAATCAATACAATTAATTACTGGCAATTAACAATTTATTGCCTCTGGGGAAATGTTTCGGGCCTCATGGGCCCTTCTTCAGCCGCAAAGATTATGTACATATTCACATCCATCATATTAATTAGACACAAATCATGCTTATTTTGAGAAAAAACTTTAAAAGTAACACTCTAAAAGCTATTTCTGAAACATCATCTTAACCATATTATAAAATACAAAAACAAGTACAGCTAGAAGTGACACGTGTGGTCTTAGTGACCTTCTTAATGTTTTGATCTGGTATAATGCCCAATTCAAAGTGCTATTAAAATATTTACTTAAAATTTTTAAAAATATTTGGAGATAATTAGAAGATGACCAATGGGCTTATTGGCTCTCCTTTGTAGTTCTGCGTCCCATTTTTCAGCCAATCTTCATGGTTTGGCTTGAGAGTATATTTTGAACAAAGCTGGACCGTTGCCTTTCCGGCCTTTTTCCTTAATGCTGGATTGGGTCGAGACATTACAACAACCTTGTGATGAAACGTCAATCGGAACCTATGAAGGGGGTGAACCAGCCAAAGGGTATGTCTGCTGTCCAAACTATAAAGAGATAATAATGAGTCTTAGAAGGAACGAATGCGTCAGAAAAACGAGGGATAAAACGAAAATTTGTGGTGTTAACTTACTAAGCTCGAATTGAAGGTATAACTGACTGTCAGCCTTCCTACCTGGAGGCTGTAATAGGAAGAAAAAGAAGTATCATTATAGTCGCCTACACGTATGAACATGTAAGAGGATGACTCAAGCGCCGGATTGCTTACCTTTACTTAAGCTGTTGAAGGTTCAGAGTGTGCTGTGTCTGACGGCATGTTGCTGTGTGAACTGAGCTAGCCCGACCTTGTAGCAGGTCAGGAACTGGAAGGAGGGGAGGGGGAGGGAGGAGATGTGTGTGGGGGTAATGATAGACTTGTTGCAAAGCGGAGTATGTCTTAGGATATGTGTGAGGGGCGGGGGTGCCTTTACGTGGGGGAGGAGAGATAAACAAGGAGGCTGACGAACGGATCTGAGCTTCAATAATTATGTTTATGTTTTGACTGCTATGGTTGTTGTGGCGAAGGAAAAAATTAATAAATATTTTCAAAAAGTATGTTAGCATCGAAATTGATTTCTTAGATTATGTATTGGATTAGTGCGCTGTGCATTATCTATTTCAATTTGCTCCAATATATTCATAATAGGCCCTTTCCTGACGTAGTGGATAATTTCTAAATCTTTCTTTATGTTTGTGAAGGTGTGATTAGCGTCTTTCATATGGTTCCCCATGGCCGAAAATTTTCTATGTTTGATTGCATTTACATGTTCAAGGTATCTCGTAGTGAAACTACGTCCGGTCTGTCCTAGGTAATCTGAGTTACATTGCTGGCATTTGAGTTTATATATGCCTGAGGAATTGTATTTGTGGGATTCATTTATTTTCATTTTCATTTTTCATAGATTATTTTATGGTTATTGTTGTTAGTCTTGAACACGATTTTGGTGTTGAATTTCTTTAGAATGTTTGTTATGTCATAGGTGTGCCGATTAATATATGTAAAGACAGCAGATTGAGTTTTTTCTTTTCTTATGGGGGTGAGTCGGGAATTGGGTTTGTTTTTAATTTTGTTGATGATTTTTTCTATTTCTGTTCTGGAGTACCCGTTGGCTTCCGCTATTTGCAAAATGACGTTTATTTCATTCTGGTAGTCTTGTTCGGTCATGGTGGTGCTGATGGCCCTGTTAACAAAGCTTATAAAAGCTGCCCTTTTATGGCTTTGTGGATGGTTGGAATTATTCTTTATAACTGTGCTGGTTTGCGTGGGTTTCCTATAAATGCTATATTGGAATTTCTCGTTTTTGATTGACAGATTGAGATCCAGGTAATTAATCGAATTGTTGTTGTTGGTTTCACCTGTGAATGTAAGGTTAGGATCTAGGTTATTCAGCCTAACGAGAAGCTGGTCTAAGTTGGTGACATTTCCGTCAATAATGACAAATATGTCATCCACATATCTTCCCCAGAATTCTATGCCTTTTATTTTGTTTAAGATTTCATTCGCTTCTAAGTGGTCGATATAGATGTTGGCAAGAATCCCAGAGGCTGGGGATCCCTTTGCTAAGCCTTGGTTCTGTTTATAAATGCTATTATTGAATTTAAAGTAATTGATGTTGAGAGTGAAACTGAGGATCTCAATAAATTCTTCGATTTCTATTTCTGAAAGTTTGTCGTTATCTTTTAAATTGCTTTTGATAATTTCTATTGTATTTTGTATTGGTATATTTGTATACATATCTTTTATGTCAATTGTGTGACATGAATGTGTAGGTTTAATATTCAGATTTTTGGTTATTTCTCAAAACTGAAAAGAATTTTTGAAGGATTTATTTGCTTTAAATGTGTAATTATTCTGGAGGAATTTCTGTATAAACTGGGCTGTTCTAGATATGGGACTGCTCCTGTAGTTGACAATCGGTATTATGGGGATGTTGTCTTTATGGATTTTAGGAAGAGATCTGAGGGTAGGGATTTTCGGGTTCATATTGATGAGGCTATTGTTCTGCTTATCGTTCATGATGAAAACAACGTCTTTAAGTATTTGTTTAAGTTTTCTTTGGGTGGATGCGGTTGGGTCTTTGTTGGTTTTGGAAAAAATTTTGTTGCTGAGAAATTGTTCCGTTTTTGTGATGTAATCTTCTGTCCATCAAAAACGAGAAATTCCAATATAGCATTTATAGGAAACCCACGCAAACCAGCACAGTTATAAATAATAATTCTAACCATCCACAAAGCCATGAAAGGGCAGCTTTTATAAGCTTTGTTAACAGGGCCATCAGCACCACCATGACCGAACAAGACTACCAGCATGAAATAAACGTCATTTTGCAAATAGCGGAAGCCAACGGGTACTCCAGAACAGAAATAGAAAAAATCATCAACAAAATTAAAAACAAACCCAATTCCCGACTCACCCCCATAAGAAAAGAAAAAACTCAATTTGCTGTCTTTACATATATTAATCGGCACACCTATG
The DNA here is from genome assembly GCA_946902985.2 of Meconema thalassinum. NCBI lineage: Eukaryota > Metazoa > Arthropoda > Insecta > Orthoptera > Tettigoniidae > Meconema > Meconema thalassinum. Next base: position 73,760,838 of record OX336400.1, read on the forward strand.
ACATAGCAAACATTCTAAAGAAATTCAACACCAAAGTCACGTTCAAGACTAACAACAATAACCATAAAATAATCTATAATTCTAATAAAATACAATGAATCCCACAAATACAATTCCTCAGGCATATATAAACTCAAATGCCAGCAATGTAACTCAGATTACCTAGGACAGACCGGACGTAGTTTCACTACGAGATACCTTGAACATGTAAATGCAATCAAACATAGAAAATTTTCGGCCATGGGGAACCATATGAAAGACGCTAATCACACCTTCACAAACATAAAGAAAGATTTAGAAATTATCCACTACGTCAGGAAAGGGCCTATTATGAATATATTGGAGAAAATTGAAATAGATAATGCACAGCGCACTAATCCGATACATAATCTAAATGAAATCAATTTCGATGATAACATACTTTTTGAAAATATTTATTAACTTTTTCCTTCGCCACAACAACCATAGCAGTCAAAACATAAACATAATTATTGAAGCTCAGATCCGTTCGTCAGCCTCCTTGTTTATCTCTCCTCCCCCACGTAAAGGCACCCCCGCCCCTCACACATATCCTAAGACATACTCCGCTTTGCAACAAGTCTATCATTACCCCCACACACATCTCCTCCCTCCCCCTCCTCTCCTTCCAGTTCCTGACCTGCTACAAGGTCGGGCTAGCTCAGTTCACACAGCAACTCCAGAACGGCACGTCAGACACAGCACACTCTGAACCTTCAACAGCTTAAGTAAAGGTAAGCAATCCGGCGCTTGAGTCATCCTCTTACATGTTCATACGTGTAGGCGACTATAATGATACTTCTTTTTCTTCCTATTACAGCCTCCAGGTAGGAAGGCTGACAGTCAGTTATACCTTCAATTCGAGCTTAGTAAGTTAACACCACAAATTTTCGTTTTATCCCTCGTTTTTCTGACGCATTCGTTCCTTCTAAGACTCATTATTATCTCTTTATAGTTTGGACAGCAGACATACCCTTTGGCTGGTTCACCCCCTTCATAGGTTCCGATTGACGTTTCATCACAAGGTTGTTGTAATGTCTCTACCCAATCCAGCATTAAGGAAAAAGGCTGGAAAGGCAACGGTCCAGCTTTGTTCAAAATATACTCTCAAGCCAAACCATGAAGATTGGCTGAAAAATGGGACGCAGAACTACAAAGGAGAGCCAATAAGCCCATTGGTCATCTTCTAATTATCTCCAAATATTTTTAAACATTTTAAGTAAATATTTTAATAGCACTTTGAATTGGGCATTATATCAGATCAAAACATTAAGAAGGTCACTATAGTAAAGCCATGATTACTTCCGACTTGACGTTTCAGTGTTACCCTCGAGTTATCTAGCGGTCAAAAGGAAAATCACTTTAACTAGACAATCACAGGCAGACATTCAAATCAATATATCACGACAAATTGAGTTTCGCTCGCAATGTCCCCATTTAGCAAAAAAAAAACTGTAGCCCAGCACTGAAATGTCAAGTCGGAAGTAATGGTGGCCTCACTATAAGACCACACGTGTCACTTCTAGCTGTACTTGTTTTTGTTTTTTATAATATGGTTAAGATGATGTTTTAGAAATAGCTTTTAGAGTGTTACTTTTAATGTTTTTCTCAAAATAAGCATGATTTGTGTCTAATTAATATGATAGATGTGAATATGTACATAATCTATGCGGCTGAAGAAGGGCCCAAGAGGCCCGAAACATGTCCCCAGAGGCAATAAATTGTTAATTGCCAGTAATTAATTGTATTGATTGGGCGGAGACCCCCTCACCCCATTAGAATCGTTATTGTACACGTCAATACGGACCTTGTGAAATGGATAATCCTCCAATTAATCTTGAATACTATCAAATTCGTGCACTCTGAAATTATTGCTGTAGAGTTATGTAACTGGGGTGGAAAAATACTATGAACTTTTCCACCCCAGTTACATAACTCTATAGCAATAATTTCAGAGTGCACGAATGTGAGTCTTCAGTCTTTTGACTGGTATGATACAGCCCTCCATACCTCCCTGTCCTGAGCTAATCATTTCATCTCTACATAGCTACCACATCCTACATCTGAGGCAATCTGTTTAACATTCTAACCTTGGTCTACCACTACAGTTCTTGTCCTTGACCCTTCCCTCCATAACTAAATTTGTTCTTCCTGAGTTTCTTAGTATGTGTCCTACCAACCTATCTCTTTTCTTCTTAGCAGTCGCCAGAAACATCTCTCCTCTCCCACTCGTCTTAATACCTCTTCATTTGTTACTCTATTTACCCATCTAATCTTCATCATTCTCCTGTAACACCACATTTCAAATGCTTCTATTCTCCTCTTTTCTGCTGGACCAACAGTCCAAGTTTCACTTCCATAGAGCGCCACGCTGCAGATAAATGCTTTCAAAAATAACTTTCTGATAAATAAATCTATATTCGATGTCAACAGATTCCTTTTCTGTAGAAATGCTTTCCTTGCCTGAGCTAACCTACTTTTATATCCTTTTTTGCTTTATCCATTACTAAGCTATACCCAGCATGCATTGCAATGCCAATCAAAGACAGAAAGGAAGATAATAATAATAATGAACCTTTGGCCAAAAACTGGCATGAACTGTATTGGAATAGTCAGCAATACCAGATAACACAGTCTCCTCATGTCACCATCAGCAAGCCATTCTCACACCTGGCATTGGGGTGTGATAAGCAGGGCATTTTATCAGGGGGGAACACGTACCCCTTAAACATTTGAAAACTGTTTAAGAAAAAATATTGGTACATTTGTATCTAGTCCGGCAAATATAACTTCCGACTTGAAAGTTCAACGATCAGCTGGCGTCAACGCGCTGTTCACAACACCTGGAGGAGATTTCGAGTTCTCCTCGATTTAAATCGATCTATCGAATCAGTTTCTTTTGGTCGGCAACTCGGCACTCAGCTGCATAATCGAAACAATAGGGCACATTATTTTTTCTGCTCTACAAAAGCTTTGTGTAATTGCTGCCCTATTCAAAGAAATTTATTTGTTTAGGCAAAAATAAGTAATATAGGCCTACTCTAATAATTGTGGAAAGGAAGTTCTGTTCTTATAAGAACGCAGCCTAGAGTTTTGAGATGGGGTAGGTTGTTACATTGTGTGTGCGGTTAGTTTTGAAGGATGAAGAAATTAACAAACTATTTTACATTCGCCCAGGCTTCGAAAAAGCTGAAAATTAATGAATTAATGAGTTAATAAATGAATCCAATGCAACCTTTCATTTAACATGTCAGCCCATATAGTAATAACTGGACTCGGCAAATTGCCAAATATTGCAAGATCATGATGTTTTGTCGACTACAACCCTTAAATTTTGTTTAGAAAAAAAAAAAAAAAAAAAGCTCTGGTGATAAGTATACTGATAGCACAATTTGGCTACTGTGGGATTTAAGGGTTCCTGTTAAGTCCCTCACCCTTTTATGTTACATAAATAATTTGTAGCCAGAAACCTTCCCTGGAGTGCACACAACAACTCACCCAAGTTTCATCTCAATTGGATGGATGGTATATGAACGCATAGGGGACATACAAACTATCCTGTAACATTGATTTTTATATACAGGGTCATTGATAAAGGTTGCAGCAATTTCAAAAAATCATAGCTCAGGAACTATCTCTATATATATAAGAATGAAAGTTTGTCTGTTTTTTCTGAATTTCTATGGATTTTTGTGTTATTTACGTGTTTCAGACGGTTTTATGATGGATGCGCGCAAAAATAAAATTTTTGTCTGTCTGTATGTATGTCTGTCTGTCTGTCTGTCTGTCTGTGGACAAAGTGGTTGTTCCCTTATAACTCGAGAACGGCTGGGTGGATCAACGTAAAATTTGGTACAGATATCCTTCCGAGGCACAACACTAATCATTGATGTAACTCTTCTCTGTTGCTCCAATAAAAGGTGGCCTACCCCCTTAAAACACTTGCTGAAATAGGCGTAGAAGGGCGAGACAAAGCTCATTTTCAGCCCCTCAATGTGAGAAATGAAACTCGGGGGAGGGCCCCCGAAAACCACCTTTTTAGGCCCTAAAACCAACCGTTTTTGAGATATTCCCAGAAAACTAATTTCATTTAATACAATAATATAAAAATGAAATCAGACTGGAACAATTGAACCAGAAATACAGAGATCTTAAACTGAAAGCGAAGAGATTAATACAATTGGAAAAAGAAAATAGTTGGACAGAATTCACTAAGAAACTAGAAGAGGACAGCAGAAACAATAACAAGCTCTTGTACAGAATTTTGAAAAACAAAAGAATCCCGTATGTCCCAATAAAAGCATTAGAAATTGAAGATGGAAACATTGTATGGAAAGAGGAAGATGTAAGAAGGGAAATGAAGAAATATTTTCTCCAGCTATATAATGGTAAGGATGTAATGGAGGAGGAATGCAACACTCCAGAAAATCAGAGCAGCAGTACGGAATATGAGCCTCCTCTGACTTGGTCAGAGGTTGAAACCGCTTTGAACAGCATGAGTAGAGGCAAGTCACCTGGCATAGACCAAATGAGTGTAGAAATGATAAAGGCTGCAGGAATCCATGGACTTCATTGGTTGTTCAGAGTTATGAATGCTATCTGGAAGGAAGAAAAAATCCCAGATGATTGGACAAAGGGTATTATAGTCCCTCTCTTCAAAAAGGGAAGTAGACGTCATTGTGGCAACTACAGGGGAATCACCCTTTTATCACATGGACTTAAGCTAATGGAGAAGATTATTGCTAAACGGATAAGGAACATCCTTGAACCCCAGTTAGAAGAAGAGCAATATGGATTTAGAGGCAACAGAGCAACCACCGACCTCATATTTGCAGTAAGGATGATCATGGAAAAATACTGGGAGAAAGGAAGGGATATCATCTTTGTCTTCTTAGATATAGAAAAAGCCTATGATAGCTTGCCTAGAGAAAAGATATGGGAATGTCTATCAAACAGAAATATCCCACAAACTCTTATCAGGAAAGTGAAAATGCTGTACAGTTATTGCCAGAGCTGTGTGCAAATAGGAGATGGGTATTCAGATTAGTTTGCCACAACTAAGGGAGTGCAACAAGGCAGTGCGTTGTCACCACTGCTATTTATCTCTGTGATGGATGAAATTATGAAAAGGGTGAAACAGAATTCTGGAAATGATTTCAAGGCATTTGCTTTTGCAGATGATGTAGTGGTATGGGGTTGCACAGAAAATGAAGTACAGCAGAATCTAAATGCTTGGAACCACCAATTTAAGGAGTTTGGCCTCAAAATCAGTCATACAAAGACAGTAGCAATGACAGTCAGCAGACAGAGGTTGCATACAAGCATTGAGCTGGATGGAGCGAAATTAGAACAAGTCGATTATTTCCAATACCTCGGTAGCATTATAACTGAAGATAACAGATGTTCTGCTGAAGTCACCAACAGAATCCAAAAAGGAGCTCAGTTTTATCACCAGGTCAAGAACCTCCTTTGGGACCAACAAATTCCTTTAACATCCAAGAAAATGATGTATCAGGCCTACTTCTTACCTATAATGACGTATGGACTTGAAACTTGTACTATCAACAGAAGAGATAGTAGCAGACTTCAGGCTACAGAAATGAAGTTCCTGAGAACAATGCTTCAGAAGACCAGAAGAGACAAGATCCGAAATGTGAAGATTCGTGCAGAGATTCAAGTGAAACCACTTCATGAAGCAATAGCAACATCAAGGTTGAAATGGTTTGGTCATGTGAAGAGGATGAATCCAAGCAGAATGGCAAGAGTATGGCTTGAGCAAGATGTGGAGGGCAAGAGACCAAGAGGCAGACCACGGACACACTGGATCTCCCAAATAAAAGAAGACCTGCAGGGAAGAGGTGTCGATTGGCACCAGGTAGAGGAGGAGGAAATATACCTGAATAGACAAACATGGAGAGCGCTCTTATACCGCACCCGGGAAGCTGGAGACGGTTAATGATAATGATGATGACAATAATGAAAAAATGCAATCCGGTAACCAAGGCAACAGAAACTCACAGGTCCATCTATTGCTGTAGGACGCAATACAATTCCATTTTTTACATTACTGAGATAGTTTGCAAACGGTTATAAGGTTATAACGGAACAAAATCAAGCTGTAAAATTCATCAATACATAGGGTATAATGCGCTTAAGGGGGTGATGGGGTACTCTAAAAATTTTTCACGCGATTTACACGTGCGGGTGTGGTACGGAAGGTCTCTTACGTCCCTATCTCTATATTGTTTTATTATTATACTACGGCCTACAACGACGAGACAAAGCTTATTTTCTGCCCCTTGGTGTCAGAAACAAAACTTGGGGACCCTAAATAGCCGTAAAGGGTTCCCGAAAACTACATTTTAAGCCTCTAATACCAACAGTTTCTGATATTCCAAGAAAACTAATTTCATTTAATAAACTAATGAAGGAATGCATGCCAATAGCCGTGACAAAAGCATCTCAAAAGGTGACATCCAACTTTCCATCTATTTCTGTAAGAAGTAATGCCTCTCCATTTATTAAATTTCTGTGAACGTTTGCAAATGGCAATAAGGTTATCACGGAACCGACTAAAACTGTAAAATTCATTAATGCGCTTAAGGGGGTCAGGGGTTAACATAAATTTTTTCACACGACTTAAACGTGTGATATGTCGTACAGAAGGTATATTATATCTCCAAACAGAAACATGACGTGTATTGCGTTTCGTCTATGAGGTTTTCAATTTTATTTTCACCTCAGGAGGTACACGTTAGGTAGGCTAAATTTATTTTCTGAGCAAATTTTAACTAATCATTTATCTTTGTCAACAAACAGGTTCCAAGCCTCGAACCATTGCAACAGTAGCTCAATTGATTACGTCTGGCTATTAATACCAAAGACCGTTCGAAGAATGGGTACTTCTGCTAGTTTGAGATATAAAAACAAGTATTTTTTGTTAAATTCACCAACTCAAAAAGGCTTTTCATACCTTATAATGTTTCTATGTGCGCTCCCTTGGTTGCTCAGCAAACATGTAGTCGATAGTCTATTTCGTCCCAAGTGTGCTGGATCATCTCAGGCGTGATTGTAGTAACAGCAGCGGTGAAGCGTTGTCTTACATGTTGCAGATCTCAGACCGGTTCACTGAATACAATGTTTTTTACGTACCCCTATAAAAGAAAGTCTAGGGGTGTCAAGTCGGGGCATCTAAGAAGCTATTGAATAGGACCGGTGTGGCAGCTTCTGAGCATCGGCTAAAGGTCACGGGCGGAGTACAGTCACATTTAAAACTAAAACTCGATGAGTTCCTGATTAGTTTTCAGGTCGAATTATTAATTTATCTTACTTGTAACGATAGGTATGATTTTTTTGAAATTGCTGCAACCTTTTTCGATGACCCTGTATATAGATTGCTTGCTTGATCTGAAGCACTTCTATAGTTGCCTCTTCTTCTTCTTTCTTCGATTCGGCCAACTAGGGACCACATCAGTTCAACTGTCTCTTCTTCCGAGCTCTAACTACCGCCCAGTGTTCCCGCATTCGTCTTCGGTGTTGTTCTTTTCTCTCTTGGGACCAAGCCTTCCCTGTCTTCAGCTTCGGCTTTTCCTGGAAACCTTTGTGCGTACGTAGTTTTTCCTGAAGTGGAACACGCTCCTGGATATCTTTAGGGGAAATTTCCATTTCACGTAGATCTTTCTCAACTTCCGTAAGCCATGCCCCTTTGGTTTTCTTATCTTGGAAGTATGTCAATATCCGTTTTGATATCCTGCCTGGGCTCATTCGTGTCACGTGGCTATAAAAGGCAATCCTTTTTCGAATCGTTTCACTGATCTTCTCCACGTGCTTGTACAATTCGTGGTTGTGACGCCTTTTGTACTCGCTGTTTTCTTTGATGGGACCCAGGATTTTCCTCAAAATCTTCCTTTCTTTAGCCTCTAGTTTTTCCATCAGACCTTTCTTGTTCATTATCAGAGTCTCAGCCGCATACAGAGCCTCTGGTCGAATGACAGTGCAGTAATGTCTAATTTTGGCGTTTAAGGATATCGATCTCTTATTGTAGATGTCTTTAGTCAGGTTGTATGCCATTTCCATTTTATTAATGCGTGACATGAAGGCTTCCTTCTCTGATAGGTTAGGCTCTATCCATTCACCGAGGTATTTAAACTTTTCTGCCTTCTGAACTTTTCCTAGTCCGACCTCCAGTTCCCTGGGCGCTGACTTTATATTTGTCATGAATTGTGTCTTCTCAAAGGAGATTTGAAGCCCAGCCTTCAGTGCTTGATTTTTCAGCTGGTTAAGTTGTTCTTCTACCATATCAATGGAATTTGAAAAGATCACTAGATCATCTGCAAAGGCTAGACAGTCGATTGTAAGATTCATATACTTGTACCCTAGCCTTACGCCATTTTCTACCCTTGAATTTTTCATTTTGCTTCATTATTATTAAAGTAGTTAAAGTATGTTAACCTGTGAACTATTGACTTGTTATTGTGACGAACTTCAGGAATGATGTTGTCTGCACTATTTTATTGTTTGTTGTTTAGCATTCAACCGTTCCTATTTAAACTGGTGGCCTATTGTATTGTGGTTATCTTGTCGATGTATCGATTACACAAATGATACAATATGTTTATTATTATTAACAGCAAGTTCGATATCTACTCTGGAATAAGCAAGTGCCACTAAGATCAAAACAAACTCTGTTTCGAACATCTTTGTCCCTATATTGACTTATGGGTTGGAAACATGCACAACTACCAAAAAAGATGACAGCAGACTTCAGAAATTAAGTTTCTAAGAAGCATGTTTCAAAATACTAGGAAAGACAAAGTAAGAATTGAGAAGATTAGAGAACAATCTGGAATAAATCAGTCCCTGAAGGAGACCCTAACTAGGGCACGTTTGTGATGGTTTGGTCATGTCAAACGTATGACAGAAAGAAGAATTGCAAAACAATGGTTGCATACTGAGATTACTAGAAAGAGACCTGTTGAAAGATCTAGGAGGAGATGGCTGGACCAAGTGAAGGAAAATATCACATCCAAGGGAATCAACTGGGATGAAGTCTTGAAGGAGCAGTGGTACATGAATCGACTAAAATGGAGAGTGCTCGTAAACCACACCCGGGATACTGGAATGGAAACTTGATGATGATGATGATGATGATGATTATTGAGACAAACTTCAGGTGTGATGTCTACACTATTTTGTTACAGTATTTATGATTTTACAAACTTACACAATACTGTGGTACTCATCTACTTCAAAATGAATGACAAGAACAACGGATTCTTTCATCATTCATCCTTTTCACATGTTCATACCATCTGAATCTATTCTGCTCCAGGTTATCATTCAGCTTCTGTACATTCACTTCCTACAAAATCAGTAATTGACTACTTTCTGGTGGAAAGGACTAATCGCAGAAAGCTGATAGATGTGACAGCTTTACCAGGAGAAGCATTTGATGGGGACCATAGAGTTGTGGTGGCAAAATTTAGATGGGAAAAATTGGAAAACCTAAAGGAGATCAGAGAAAGTAAAATAAAAATATGGAAATTGAAAGACAAAACCGTACAGGAAAATTTTCAGGAGAGATTGAAGCAACAAATCCCAGTTACTGAAGTGGAAAACATAGAAGAGGAATGGTCTCACTTTAAAAAGGCATTTGTTGGTGCAGCAGAGTGTGCTTGTGGTAGGACGTCAACAAGAGTGAAAGAGAAGGAGACACCATGGTGGAATGAGGAAGTGAGGAAAGCAGTGAAAGAAAAGAAGTCTGCATGGAAAGAATGGAACCGAGATCAAACAGAAGAAAGCAAAAGGAAGTATCACGACAGCAAACGGAGGTGTAAGAAAGTGGTAGGAGAAGAAAAGAAGAAAAGTTGGGAAGAATTTACACGAAGAATGGAAACAGATGTAAGTGGCAGTAAAAGGGCTTCTAAGAAGTAAGAGGAAAGAAAGAGTTACTACAAAGCTAGTGAAAAAGGAAGATGGAGAGTTGTTAACACACCCAGAAGAGATAAAGGGACGATGGAAGGAGTATTTCGATAAGCTATTGAACGTGAGCAATTGTAATGGTGAGATGGAAGTGACACAACCTGACGACTCTATAACAGAAGATGATATAACAATGCTGGAGGTGGAATTAGCAGTACAGAAAATGAAGATGGGAAAAGCAACAGGGGTGGATGAAGTCAGTGTAGAAATGATAAAGGCTGCTGGACCTGTTGGTATGCAATGGCTGTATCGACTGCTAAAGTGTGTGTGGAAATGGAAATGTGTACCAGAAGACTGGAAGAAAGGGCTAATAATACCAGTGTTTAAGAAGGGGGACAAGAAGGTGTGTGATAACTATAGAGGGATCACCCTCATATCACAGATAGTAAAAATACTGGAAAGGATATTAGAAAGAAGAATGAGAAGAAAGGTGGAAGGAGAGTTGCAAGAGGAACAGTATGGCTTCAGGAGTGGAAGATCCACAGTGGACCCAATCTTTAGCTTGAGGCAGGTGATGGAAAAGAACTGGGAATATGGAGAGGATTTGATCATGACTTTCATAGATCTAGAAAAGGCATATGATAGTGTCCCCAGAGAGAAGGTATGGGAAACCATGGTTAAGAAGAGACTGGGAAGAGAAATGTTGGAAATGGTGCAAGCAATGTACAACAACTGTGTTAGCAGGGTACTGACCCCAGTTGGAAAGACAGATTGGTTTACGAACAAGACTGGACTAAGACAGGGGAGTGTGCTGTCACCTCTCTTGTTCATAATGGTGATGGATGAAATAGTAAAGGAAACAAAGGAAGCATATGAACATAAAGAAATGAAGTTACTGTTATTTGCAGATGATATTGTGGTCTGGGGAAGGAACACCGAAGAAGTGCAAAAACAACTAGATGCACTGAACGAAAATATTCAGAAAAAAGCAAGACCATGGTGATGACAAGAGGGGAAAGACAAGGAAAGGGCACTGTGAAAATTGGAAGTCAGAGTTTGGAAATTGTGGACACGTTCAAATACCTAGGAAGTGAATTGATGCAAACTGGTAGGTTGGACATGGAGATTGGCAGGAGGGTACAGCAGAGCAATGCATTCTATCAAAGTGTAAGAAAACTTGTTTGGGATAAGGAAGTACCAAGGAAAAGCAAGGAGGTAATGTATAAAGTGTATTATGTACCCATATTAACTTATGCAGCTGAGACTTGGACCCTGACAAGCAGGCAAGAGAGTAGAATCCAAGCCAGTGAAATGAAATTCCTAAGAAGTATGATAGGAAAGACAAGGAAAGACCGAGTGAGGAATGAAGATGTTAGGAAGGAAGTTGGGATGGGAAAACTAAATGAGAGAATTGAGAAGAATAAACTAAGGTGGTTTGGACATGTAAAGAGGATGGAGGAAAATAGAATACCAAGACAGATGCTGGAGGCGAAGTGCAAGGGTAAGAGACCAAGAGGAAGACCTAGAACAAGGTGGATGGATTCAGTGAAGAACGGCATAAGAAAAAGAAATCTGGACTGGGACAAGATCGTGGAAGAAGAATGGTGGAAGGAAAGAGGAAAGTGGAGAAGTGCCATAAATACCCCGACCCGGCAGGAGCTGGATAAGGGGAAATGATGATGATGATGATCAAAAATGTACGGCACAAAATGCAGGACGCATTACTCACACGTAGACGAAGAAATTATGTTATATGAACATGGGTCCGGAAATGCTTTGTTTCCATGTTACACCTCATTGTCTCCAACTCATTAAGCACGGGAAACACACAAGAACAGAACGTTAGAATCATGGGGAACATGCATTCTTGGTTACGTCTAGTTACGTTGCCATTATCGTAGGTGCACCGCCAGTTTTTGTTTTACATGGCCCTGTTGCCATCCGACTTAGCAGATGTACCTTAAGCTGTGCGACAAAACATGTACTTCATGCACGATGAAGTACCTCCTCATTTTAGTGTTGATGTCTGTTGGCTTCTAAATAACAGATTTTGTGACAGATGGATAGGTAGAGGAGGACCAATTGACTGGCCTCCGCACCTAAACCCACTGGACTTTTATTTGTGTGGACATCTGAAAGCTCTTGTGTATCGAACTCCTGTACCAGATGTTCAGAATCTGCGTGCCCGTATTATGGAAGGCTACGAAACCATACGCAATACTCCATAGATACATCAGCACATTCGAGATTCACTACGACTGCGGGTTGATGCATACATCAATGCGCATGGAGGGCACATTGAACACCTCCTGTGACAAAGAGATGCATGTGGTATGTAGGTATGTTCTGTTCTTGTGTGTTTTTCATGATTTATGCGTTGGAGACAATGAGGTAAAACATGGAAACGAAGCGTTTCCGGACCCATGTTCATATAACAAAATTTCTTCGTCTACGTGTGAGGAATGCGAGCCGTACCTTTTTGTTACACCCTGTATACTGTACATGGGTGTTTTCATGTACGGTAATGATATTTGAGTGTGAAATATGTTTGTTCTTCCCAGGTTCCACATCCCTTGAAAGAAAACTCATCACTGTTTGATGAGTTGATAACAGAGAGAAAGAAGGCTGAGGATGATTTGATAAGTGAATGGTAAGTAGAGTTATCATTGTTACTAGGGACCAGACATCTATGCGGTGAAAACTATTAAAATATGCATGCAACTATGCATTAAAAATGTAGAAAATACGCGAAACACTTACCCTGCTGATGCCTTAAATGTTGCGCCTCACCCGCGTTCTGGCTGATTTCCAGAATTTATGGCTATGTTCAGAATGGCACAAACTGAATGTGGTTTGAGTTACAAATAAATTGAAAAGTCCATTCGATTTCCGAATCCTTACACTACAAATGTAATAAAAATCCGACCCGATTGAAAAAAAAACTATATTGTAAAAAAAAAACACATTTATTTATTTATTTATTTATTTTATTTATTTATTTATTGAGCAATATGAAGGAACACAGGCACCAGCCCAAATACATTCCTTCTTGACATTATCTGATTAAACAACAACATGTATCAGTGAAAAATAGAGAAAACAGATTACACAAATTACACAAATGAAGAACAGAAGATAAATACTACAAAGGAGATCGTGAAAAATATAAACCATAAAATGAAAACAAAACTGTACAAAGTAGAAAAAAAAGTTAGCGCCAGCGAATAAATCTACTTGAACATCAATTGAATAATAAAATGATAATATTTTAACTAAAGGCGAATTAGAATGGTGAACACTTTTAGATCTTGGGATGTGAAAGAGTGCTTGCTGTCGAGATCTTACTTGTGGTACATGAAAAGTGATGAATTGAAATAATTATTCTTGGCAGTCAATTTTTCCAGTTAAAATTTTCCTCTGCAGTTACAAAGAACTTAACGACCTTCTGCTTTTCAAAGACATGAAATTGAACAAATTTCGTAAAAACTGAGTCGAAGTGTCAAATGGACAAAATACATTGAACGTCTTATAATACATGTATCTTAGAAATTTATTTTGCACAATCTCAATGTGATGAATTTGATCTTTATAAAAGGGCTGAATATTCTAACTTGCTTCGAACTAAACTTTCATACAACTTAACAATTACTCCAGTTTTAGTAAATAATTTGGAGTTTCTAATGACAAAACCAAGCATCTTGTTGGCCGAACTAATTATATTTGCAATATGGCTATTAAAGGTTAATTTGCTGTCATAAATAATTCCTAAATCATTTATCAACGGTACAATTTCGAGTGCTGTTTCTCCAATACAATATTTAGGATTTATATACTCCTTCTTCCTTGTAAATACCATAACTTTACATTTTTTTACATTAAGGACTAAATTATTACTAACACACCAAGCTACAATATTATGAACATCCCTCTGAAGGTTATTCTCATTACTCAAGTTGTATATGATCTTATATAGCTTTACATCGTCAGCAAACAATAAGCAGTCAGAGTAACATAGAATATTAGGTAAATCATTAACCAAAATTAGAAATAGAAGAGGCCCAAGATTAGATCCTTGTGGGACACCAGAAGAACTAACAAAATTACCTGAAATTTCACTTCTGAAACAAACAAATTGCTGTCTAAATTTTAAGTAGGAGCATAACAATTGTAGTAATGGTTTAGCAACTCCAAACTGGTACAGCTTTGTCACCAGAATTTTATGGTCTACTTTGTCGAAGGCCTTTTCTAAATCCATGTATATCACGTCAGTTCTTCTATTGGTATCTAATACATTGTAAACCTTTTGAGTAAAACCCAGCAAATTTGTAATAACTGATCTGCCAGGCATAAAGCCATGCTGATATTGTGAGAACTCAACCTTAATATGATTGTAAATCTTAGAATATAGAATGTGCTCATATACTTTTGCTATAGCATTTATCACTGAGACCGGTAGTTCGATATCATTTCAGAGTTGCCTCCCTTTAGGATTGGAATAATTCTAGACATTTTCCACTTTCCAGGAAAGCTTGACGTCTTTAAAGAAAGATTAAAGATGAAGGCCAACTGAGAAACCAATAAGTCCACACAGCCCTTGATTATGTATGGTGGTATGCCATCAGGCCCACAGGATTTCTTAGGCTTTAATTTTCTATTTATAGTTGTTCATACTTCATCCACCGTTATGTGAGTCATGTTCAGCATATCAATCCTGGGCAAAACAGGAAATTCATTCAAAGATAAATGATCCGCGTTATAAATAAAATTCGTTTTGATATATACTGAAGAGAAATACTCAGCAAACCCATCTGCAATACTTCCAGCTGTATAATGATTTCCGTTTAGTATAAATGTGTAGTCGCGTGTTCTTGATTCCCGCTTGCTTTAAACATACGTCCAAAACTGATTAATGTTATTCTTAACTCCATTTTCTAGACTATGAATGTAAACAGCATAAGCCATTCGTAATTTTGTTTTTAGTTCCGATCTAAGCTGTCTAATTCGTTGTGCTTCAAATCAATTTGAATATTACCTAAAACCAAATCCAATGTCTTGAAATTAGAATTTTGAATATTGTTGTGCGATGTTAATCCAAGATACGAGATGAACTGGAATAAACGACGACAGACCGTGGACCCTTCATTAAAATTATAACCGGTGTTGCTAATTTCAGGTACGTTGAAATCGCCCACAATCAGGCAGTCAGATGTTATAAGACTATCAACGTTTTCAATGTAATTTAAGTATCCTTCATATACAGAGAGTTTAGAGGAGGGGGTAATGTAAACAACATTTATGAATAATTTACGAGTATGACCCTGAATGTAAAGAATTAAGGATTCGCATGGTTGTTCATTATAGATAGAACATAATTTGGATTTATACCCCTTTTTGACTGCTACGGCTACACCTCCACCTCTAGACTTCCCAGATATAAACATATCCCTATCATTTCTGAACATTACATAACGATCATCGCATAACTCACTATCCATAATATCCTGACCCAAGAAACTCTCTGTTAATACAATTATATCATAATCACAACACAGTAGATTTTTAAGAAACACTTCAGGTTTTGTCCTAAGGCCCCGAACATTTTGATAATAAATGGACAATTCATTTACAGACATTATATATACACCGCGGACAGGCCAACAAGGACCACGCAAATATCACTTCTTTATAGGTCTAGTTTCCTTCTTTCTCTTCCAGAAGTCTTTCATCCTGGTCGACTGTGCAGCTCTTCTTTCAGCAGTCCATTCTCCTCTGTTGAGATTTTTCTTCTCCCCGACAAGAATTTTGAGACCAAAAATTTTTTTTCTGTACTCTATTCGATTTAGACAATCTTCTTCAGTAATTTTGAATTTTTGAAGTTCTTCTTTCATTTGTTTTACATAGCCTCCTTGTCCTTTATAGTTCCAGATTTTATCAAAAATTTGTTTGTTTAACCTTGAGCAATCCATGCGGACCATATGTCCGTAGAACTGAAGTCGCCGTTTTCTGATCATCACTTCAAGGTTGTCGATTTTACTATAAATTTCTGCATTCGATCTCAGTCTATAACCTTCCTGTGTTTTCCTAGGACCATAAATCCTTCTTAAAATTCTTCTTTCTATCTTGAGCAAATTCTCCATTCCGGTTATATTTGTAGTTTCCATGCCGTACAAGATGACTGGTCTAACAACAGTATTAAAATGTCGTAATTTTGCATTGATAGACAGGTTCTTTTTATTGTATATATTTTTTGTACAAAAATTTAATCTTTCCAATTTCCCTTTTTTGTTCTCGATTGCCAATTTATCCGTCCCATTGCTACTAATTATTTCTCCAAGATATTTAAATCGGTCAGTGACCCTGGTGCTCCCATAATTTGTTTTTATCATTTTCTTAGTGTATTTCTGATCACTTGTCATCATCTCTGTTTTTACCAACGAAATCTGTAAGCCCGCTTTTTCCGCCGTTTCTTTTAACTGATCAATTTGGTTAATAGCTTCTTGTTCTGATTCAGCAAACAACGCTACGTCGTCAGCAAATGCTAAACCTTTGACTCTGAGGTTCTTATTCTTTGTACCAATTTTAGCACTTGAATCGTTCTTCTCCCAAAACGTCCTCATGACTTTATCCAAGACCAAATTGAAAAGCAGTGGTGATAGACTGTCCCCTTGTCTTAGCCCAGTTTTTACCTCGAAGGGCTCGCTAACTTCATTTAAAAATTTGACTCTGGAAATCGTATTAGTTAATGTAAGTTTTATTAAATTTATGGTTTTTTGATCAACTTGGTATTCCTTCAATGTGTCAAAAACAGTATCCCTATCCACTGAATCATACGCTTTCTGAAAATCAACGAATGAGATAAAGATATTCTTTGGCCTGTTGTTGTAATATTTTAATATCAATTTTAAACTAAGAATTTGTTCTGCACACGATCTATTCCTTCTGAAACCTCCTTGGAACTCGCCAAGCTGTGGTTCGATCTGTGGTTCAAGTCTGTTTAAAAGTAGTTTGGCAAATATTTTATATGTGACAGACAACAATGAGATCCCCCTATAACTATTGACATCAATTTTTGAGCCTTTTTTATGTAGTGGATGAATTAAGGCGATTAACCAGTCTTCTGGAATTGCTTCCTCAATCCAAATTTTCTGGAATAGATTTGTCGTCGCTATTAAAAATTCATCATCTACAAGCTTCCACATTTCTGCAATTATTCCATCTTTGCCTGAGGCTTTATTGTTTTTAAGTGAGTTGATAATACATTTAACTTCATTTACATCTGGGGGCGTAGAGTCAAAATTTTGTGTTGTAAATTTGAAACTCAACTTGTCTGTCGGTTTTGGACAATTTAACAACTTCTCAAAATACGCAGCCAAGATATCACAATTTTCCTTGTTGTTTAATGCTAGCGTACCATCTTCCCTTTTGAAATTTAAACTCGGCGCTGAATATCCAGTGATTTCATTCTTAAATGCTCTATAAAACAATCGGGTGTCATTTTTCTTAAAATTGTCGTCCATTTCCATTATTTGGTCCTTCATATATTTTCTTCGAATCGTTCTTAAAGTCTGGTGGGCCATTTTCCTTAATCTTTGTACTTCCTCTAAATTTTCTGGAGTCTTGTTCCCGTTCCACTTGTGCCAAGCACAATGTCTTTCTTTGATCACTCTTTCACATTGTTCATTCCACCAAGCATGTTTCCTATAAAAGTTCAACGGTGCAATTTCCTGAGCTGGTTCAAGAAGGTTATTAGTAACATCATTCCAATTGGTTGGTATTTTAAGTTTTCCTTGAAATTCTATCCTTTTTTCATTTGTAAGAACCTCTCTATTAATTTTCGGAATTTTAATTCTAGTTGTATTTTGTTTGCGTGTAAAAGGTATGAAATTCATCTTGATTTGAGAAAGGTAATGATCTGAAGTTACATTAATGGATTTTCTGACCTTGACATTTTGAATTTCTTTGAAACAATTTCGAGAGATAGCTACATGATCTAGTTGAAACTCACCCAGCAACGCATTTGGGGAGACCCATGTTTTCTTTTTACTTGGTTTTGCTTTAAAATGTGTGGACATAATCTTTAAGTTTAGATGTTCACAGAGTTTAACCAATCTCTCACCATTCCTGTTGGTTCTATTGTGAGCGGGATATTTACCTATTATATCAGAAAATTTTCTCTCAGATCCAAGCTGAGCATTGAAATCTCCAAGTAAAATTTTTACATGATTAGAAGGAATTTTGAGAATTTCGGCTTCTAACTCGTCCCAAAATTCATCAACTTTCTCTGGATTCGTTTTATTATCCTTATTTATAGGAGCATGGGCGTTGATTAGCGTGTATCTCTTATTGAGAGATTTTATAGTTAGAAAAGATAGTCTGGCATTCACACTTCTAAAAGCGATAACTGCGTCCAAAAATTTCTTGTTGACCATAAAAGCTGTTCCAAGATGTGGCATGTTCTTCATCACTCTCTTCCCAACTTTTCCTTTGAAAATTCGGAAGTTGTCAGATTCAAAGGTGTCCTCATCCAAGAACCTGGTCTCTTGAAGGGCTAATATTGTAATGTGATGTCTATGAAGTTCTGTTGTTAGTTGTTTTAATTTTCCAACCTGAATTAAGGAATTCACATTGTATGTTCCAAAAAAATATTTTCTCATTTTCTTGAATCTTGAACTGTTCTTGTGGTGCTCCGATTCACCATAATGTAACCCTAAACTGCTAGGCACCCTGGAATCCGATTTACGCCTAGCATTGTCTTCAGGGTAATCATGACCAATAGAAGCTAAATCCATGATATTAAAGTAAATGTGGGTTGGACAAAGTCCAACGTTATACAACTAAGATTGTGAGTCCTAGAGGTTGCCTCAAGATGTGTTCTGGCTCTTATTTTACGGCTTAAGCCAACCCTCCTCCTTTCTCCGGGCTTGGGACCGGCAACAGAAACTACTGAGCTACTCAATCCACCCAGTAGATCCTGCAGGCGGAGTACAGACATTAGTATACAATAAAAAAAAATAGTGAATAAAAAAACTGATATAACTAAATATAAATCAATAATGCATACCAAAGTATGAAGAGGAGCCAACGAACAATTAAATACATTTCTGTGCTAGTACATCGAAATCACAACTTACTCAGGTCCTCGTTAGTACTGATGACATGAATTGGACTCCCTTCTAATTTCCTAATCATGATCTTTCCACTTCTTCTAACCCAAAGGTATTTATAGCTCTTTTCCCGCTGCAGTTGCTTAGCCTTTGCAAATAACACTCTTCTAGCTGGGGCAAGTGATTGATTAATATAATTATATTGGCTTGGAAGTTGCCATACCAAGGTGTGTTGTAGATAGGGTCCGCTTAACCTTTCGTTTGGCAAGAAATTGCTCCTTGTGGGTCCTTCTAACAAATTTAACAATAATTCCTGAAGTAGGACGATTGTGAGCCTTTTTCAGACCATGACAGGCATCAATCATGTCCTCCTTCAAATCTAAAGCGTTGCCTATATTAATGACAGTCTGTACGACATCTTCATTAGGGGACTCTGGAACACCAAATATTTCCACAGTGTTTGACCTTGAATATTGCTCAAGGTCATCACACCTCCATGCAAGATTATTTGCTACACTCGTCAGACGTCCGTTTTCTGATACTAAATTGTCTAAGATAGTTTGTTGCCTATCAATAATTTCCTGCTGTTTACTGATAAGTTTACTACTTTCATCCAATCTCTCATGATAGACATTTCCCCAGTTGTCTCTCAATGTCAGTAGTAGACTTGTTTACACTGTCCAACTTCTCCTGCATAGATAGTAATAGTTTGTATATTTCACCAACAGATGGCACGACAGACGCTGGCTGGTTTTCACTGTGTAAACTCTCACGCCTCTTACTATAGCACTGTTTACACCTCCATAATTGACTCTGCGATAGCATATACTCTACATCCGCTTCTTTGAGATTCACACATTTGCTGTGAAACCAATTATTACATTCACTGCAGTGAATTTTGGCTGTTACGTCGTGTCTAGGCACTGCCTTGGAACATTCCAAGCAGGTACTCATCGCTACACTCTTTGGATATACAGTATCGACTTGAAAGGCAAAGATGTGACAGTGAGGATACCCCTATACTTCAGTTGAATTAGGTTGGTAATACTGGTGTTCTAGTGTTTACATGCTCGTAACAACTATAAAAACTGCTCAATTTGGCAATTATTTACATTATATATTAAATATTCCCGAGTAACTTACTGCACTCTTAGACATATGTTTAAGTCGTTCTACTTAAAAATTTACCAGAAACAACTCTATTTACACGGAGCACAAACTGACCCGACCGCCTTACACCGCCATCGAGAACCATCGAGGAAGAAAAAAAATAAAAATTGTAAAATCAAATGTGCATGCACTGATCATCATCATCATCTTGCACAGTTTCCAGCCACTGGTCGCGTCTGTTTGGAACACAAGCCTCTCCAACGTCTTCTGTCTTCCCACCATCTCTCAGCCTCCACCCTTGTCCAGTCTTCTCCTCTCTTCTTCACGCTTTCTTCCACCCCCTTCAGCCACCTGTCTCTCGGTCTTCCTCTCGGTCTCTTTCCTTTTCCTACAGCAACAGTATCTGCAAATCGCACACTTTGTACATATTTTAAAAGTAATTTTTTAAAGAAATTATAGATATTTATCGAATTAGAGGGCAATTTGTCACTGCTAATGTCTATTCTCTTTCATTTGAATGCTCATTTGTCACGATCGGTCGCTTGTGAGCGCTGCAGGAGGGATTTATTCTACTGAAATAATATATATGATTGCAACTGAAATCTAACTTCCTTGGCAAAGAACAAAATTGGAAGATGTTCAAGAAGAAGGCTGGTGGTATGACAAACCAACCATCCAACCCAAGAAATTTGACACCTTTTTCTTGGAACAACAAGCTAAAGATGCAACCACACCTGATCAGCCTGGGTATAATGCAACATAAAAAATAAATAAAAAAGGATATAAGAGGAAAAGGACCAACCAACAGGAAGGCCTAGGAGACTCTATAGAGAGTATGACCAGAGGTGGAGAAGAACGGTTTGACGATGTTCACGATCGGAAGAAATGGAGAGCGCTTCTTACCACATTCGAGAAAGTGGAGATGAAAAATGATGATGATCATTATGTTTATTATTATTATATTAAGTTAGAATACAGAATGCTAACAAAGTGTCTTCTCTCTGCAGTTTTTATTGGGATTCAAATTTTTGATGAGAAATACAAAACTGGAAATATACAATACCATCATTAGGCCAGTTCTAACTTATGGTGCAGAATCATGGAGTTTAACAAAACAGGAAGAACACCAGTTCAGGTTTTCGAAAATAAAGTGTATAGGAAACATTTTGGACCATTATTTGACTCTGCATCTCAAAGGTGGAAAAAAAGATCAAATAAAGATATACACTCACTATCACAGCAAGCACCAATACTCAACATCATTACTCCAGAAGACTTCAATGGGCTGGTCGTTTACTAAGGATGGGAGATGATAGGATGATCCTACATATCCTACAACCAAGAGCAAAAAGGCCAGTAGGAAGACCACGAAGTTCCTGGAAAAATGATATCTTGTAGACATCTGAATGTGGACAACTGGCAAGACAGAGTTCAGTGGAGGCATTTTGTGAGATTGGCACGGGATCTTCGTGTCCCATAGAAACCTTCTGAGTGGGTGAGTGTGTTATTATTATTATTATTATTATATCGTTCCCCACCTTGCCAGCCAGCATCTCAAGATCACGCCACCTCCTGATGGGCCTCGCTTGGCACCAGAATTCACACTGGCCAGGGGCAGCAGAGTGAGCCGCCCTCATGCTCAGCCCTGAATAGACTGTGTTCAACACTTGGGCTAGCTCTAAAGTCGAGCCGTTGAGTCTCCGGCTCTGATATTTGGAGATGGTGGTTGAAACAGGGAAAGAGACCACCATAGCCAATGTACGGCAATGTGAAGCTCTTAACAGATCCTTGCTATGAATGTAATTCTTCTCTAACGTCTGAACAATGTAATGTTGAAATCCCACACCCTTTTCCAATTTCATTATTATGTTATCCGACGATTTGCGATTACAAGACCTAAGTTATTTGAAGAGGCTGGAAGAGGTACAGTAGAGTCCCACTAATCTGAACCCTGTTCGGATTAGCGAAAATTCGGATTATGTGGATTTTCGCCAAATACGACAATATATGACTTTAAGGCTCGAAAACCAATACTGTACTGTAATGTTTATATAAGCACGGTTGACGTCTTCCTAGCTTGCAACAATGCCTCTGCGACACATAAGCTTCCACTAATAGTAATCGGCAAATCAGCAAACCCACGGTGTTTCAAAAACATGAACTTGAACTCACTCTCTGTTTTTTTTTTTTACAAAAATCACTGACTTCACTTCTTAAGTGTATTTGCTTTTCCGTTTGTTTTGTCGTTAACGCAAAGAAAATTGCATTCAAACCTCGTTATGTACATTGTTAGTAGGGTTTTAGTTTTTTTTTTTTTTTTTTAAATAAGATAGCCGACAGATTCACTGTTTACTCCTGTAGCATTTACCGTATTTACTCGCCTATAACACCCCCTCACTTATAACACCCCCCCCTCAATTTTCTACTATAATGGGGGAATAAATATTGTAAAGAAAAAAAAACTGGAATTGGGAAGGAGAAATAATCAGAAAAATGTAGCCAATAGGCCTACAACATTCCATTTAACGGTAAAACCCACGCTTTTGCCAGCACCACCTGTGCATTGTTGACCCCGACAATGGCTACTCACTCCCCTTACCCCCCAGCTTACGAGCTCCGTGTCTCGCGTCCCACACGGCCGTGTGTAGTGTATAATTAAGAAGCGTGTAGTACACAAGCAGGACTGAAAATGAGCAAGAGAACAAGTTTTACGGCATCCTTCAAGTTGAAAGTGCTAGAATTTGCTGCAGAAAATGGAGTGAAAGTGGCGAGTTGTAAATACGAAGCGCAGCCGTGTATGATTCGTTATTGGCGTAACCAGAAGGACAAATTATTGGGAACAAAGAAAACTTCTAAGTCCTTCCGTGGTGACGAAAATCTGGTGGGCCGGTATTATAAACAAATCTTCTACATTTCAGGTAGTTGCCACGTAACATTGCAACACTGCGTAACCTTGAACTCGACGCACATAATGCTGTGCGGCTGCAGCACTGCCTTAGTCCTGTGGCCAGTCAGCTGTGATGATGCAAGAGAGTGGCTATGTAAATGGGCTATTATGCATTTTATCGTAAATAAAGTCTAGGTTAAAATTACTATTTTGTGTATTGATTTAAGGACGCT
Source organism: Meconema thalassinum (assembly GCA_946902985.2). Classification (NCBI taxonomy): domain Eukaryota; kingdom Metazoa; phylum Arthropoda; class Insecta; order Orthoptera; family Tettigoniidae; genus Meconema; species Meconema thalassinum. The sequence continues at coordinate 73,784,111 of OX336400.1, forward strand.
ACGTGCTCCTTTGTGTGCCTTTATACCATGCCATCCTAACCTATATCAAGGGAAATTTTCACCTATTTCACCCTCCCCCTCCTATTTTTGAAGCCAACAATTCGGAAAGAAACAGGGTGTTGTAGGCGAGTAAATACGGTACTGCATGTTTTTCTGTGCTAATAAATTTACGTTTTTACTTGGAAAAACTAGTTTAATCTTAATCTTTATTTTTTCCTGTTTTAAAATTCAGAACAACTTTGGTAGATATTTTTTCCTAGCCCTGTTCGGATTAGGGGCATTTTCGGATTAGTGGGGTTCGGATTGGCGGGACTCTACTGTATGTCGTCACTTACCATTAATCAGCAGTTGTGTTGGCAAGCGGTTCTTTGAATTTAGTTGTTGCCAAATCTCTTTTCTGCAGTCTAGTTCATATTTTAGCTTTCAGTTGGTCATCACAAAATAATTACAATTACTGGAATATGTGAAAAAATAATTTAAAATAAATTACAAGTGAATAAGAAATATATATGAAGAGCTTACGGAAAAGACGGGGTAAGTCCATTTTTTTGGAAATAAGTTTATGGTGCATTCTGGGGGCCAGACATCGTAACTACAGATCAGTTGAAATTAATTTCAAGCAGAAAGTCACCTAGATACTGAGATTTTTATTTTTAGTGGAAAAAGAAAGAACGTCCCATATCGTCTCCATTTTTCATAATTTAACTTAAGTTGTTAGTTGTTAATCACATGTAATTTACATGTACTTCCTTTATAAGAAATAAATTTGGCAAAATAACTATATTGCTTACCCTCAATTGAGGTGTTTTAAGTATTTATTTTTAGTGTTGAAAGTTTAAATTGGCTCTCCTGAAAAATGTACATAATGTGACTTACCCCGTTTGTTCTGCCCTCAATTCTGAAGGCAAGCTCTCTCCACAGATAATAAAAGACAAAACTATATTTATTTCAAAGAAGAGGCTAATGTCTGCTCGTGTTTTACTGAAACAGTCCTTCTTGTTTTACAAGGAACATAACGCATTAAAAAAAAATACAATCAATAATCCAAGATACCGTACACACACAACATTCACAGCCTTCTCAATCTGTCAGATGGCACTACCCTCATGACGGTTACTTGAGTAACTATTCCAAACACCGTTCTTCGAGTGGAGTCTTCATATATTGTTATGGACTGTTGGAGAAGGAGAAAACCAAGGGATGAAATGGTATATTGGCTTTCACGGCCAAGGAATTAAAACTCAGCAATTTTTCTAGGTTTTTGCCGTGTCTTGTGTGGGGTTTCGCCTAGGAACACTATAAAGTAAGAGATCCTTAACAGGACCCAAAGAGCTTCTCTTTTTTATTGTCAAGTGAGAAATCTACTATGGGATGACAAAGTACCCCAGGAAGCTAAAACATGGCCTTTGAAATGTGGATTTATCGCAGAATGCTGAAGATACCATGGACTGCACGAATAACTAAAATTGAAGTACCGCATAGAATGAACAGACAACGAAACTTATTATGCACCTTTAGAAGACGAAAAACCTTATACCTGGGACAATCTTGCGGAACACCAAATATCGACTTCTCAAGTTGATACTGGAAAGAAAGATCGAAGGTCAAAGAGGTAGGGGCCAAATAAGGATTTCCTGGGCGGATAACATAAAATAGTGGACAGGATTACCCAGCATCGATACATTATTCCACGTCACAGTTCATAAGCAAAAGATACATCATGTGGTCGCTAACATACATTAATGGATAGGCATCCGAAGAAGAAGAAGAAAATACCTACTTCATCCCAATTCTCACCTATGGACTTGAAACATGTACCCTACTCAACAAGGCTAATAGTAAAATCCAGGCAACAGAAATTAAATTCATCAGAACAATGAACCAAAAGATCAGGAATGATAAGATTAGGAATGAAATTAACAGGCAGGAAGTTGGTATCAAAATACCTGTCATTGAACTCCTAGGAAGACACAGATGACAGTGGTTTGGACACGTCATGAGAATGGACAGAAATACAACACCAAGAAATTATTTCGACAGAGATGTGAGAGGGAGGAGACAAGTAGGAAGGCCAAGATATTGATGGATGGACACAGTGAAGTCCGAGGTCAACGATCAGTATGTGAAATGGGAAGACATAGAAGAACTGCAACTCTACTCTGACGGAAAGAAATGGCGAGCACTTGTATACCACACCCAGGAAACTGGAGCTGGATATTGGTGATGAACACCAAGGTAGGCTCATCAGTGGGCTGTTGGTGTCCAGCCCGGGCCCCCACAGGAGTAGCGAACTGTGCACTATCTCCCTTCTTATGCACCACATTCTTTACTGCAAGAGATAAAAGCTCAAGCAGTCTTTCATCTCCCTATAAAGGCTTCCAAAAAGATGGTTTATTGGCTTTCCTAGGCGAAACCCCACACAAAACACGACATAAACCTAGAAAAATTCCTGCGTTTTAATTCCTTGACTGTGAAGAGCTGCAATATCAATTGTCAATAAGGCAACACTGTACCGACAGTCGTGGCTACGCTGGCTAACGCGCAGCATTAGGTCATGGGGCCAAGCTCTCTGCTGACTCGGTAGACGCGTGGGTTCGAGCCCCACCGTCGGCCGTCCTTGAAATGGTTTTCCGTGGTTTCCCATTTTCAACACCAGGCAAATGCTGGGACGGTACCTTCTGACAGGCCACGGCCGCTTCCTTCCACATCCTTGCCCAGTTTCATTCACCATCATTCATTTCATCTCTCATTAACTCCTCTCATGAGGTTGGCGTCAGGAAGGGCATCCGGCCGTAAAATCCATCGCCACAAAGACTTCCATCGCATAATAAGGGGTAGACATACATACATACATACATACAATAAGGCAACACTGTAAAAAGTCTTCAGAGCTCTGTGTATGTTTTCAGGTCGAACAACCTGAGCTATGACTCTGATGTCGGACCATTCCTCTACCTTGCAGGCACTCCGAGTGTCAACATCTGGTTTAGGAAGAACAAGCAACAGGTAAAACTGGACGAGGGTTATTGTAAAAATTATTTTGTAACTTAAATATTAAGAGGTGTATTCTTGATGAGAAAACACATCAGTCTAAGGCAGTCTTTGTCAAACAGCCCAATTCATATTCTGTCAACTTAGCTGGCACACAGTCCTTTGGGATCTTCGGGTAAATTCTAGTACTTAAGTATACTGTATGATTACTAGGGTTTGGAAGCTTAAGCCCTAAAGAATACAAAATATGCAAGCAAATATTCCCTAAAATAGCTGAATATGTCTTTTAAAAAGTACAAAATATTCAAGCGAATAAGCCCAAAAATTAGCTGAATATGACCTTCAAAAAGTACAAAATATGCAAGCAAATATGCCCTAAAACTAGTTGAATATGACCTTTTAAAGTACAAAATATACAAGCAAATATGCCCTAAAAACTAGCTGAATATGTCCTTTAAAAAGTACCAAATATTTAAGCAAATATACCCTAAAAACTAGCTGAATATGTCCTTTAAAAGTACAAAATATGCAATAAATATGCCCAAAAATTATCTGAAGATGACCTTATAAAGTACAAAATATGCTATCAAATGTGCCCTAAAACTAGCTGAATATGACCTTAAAAAAGTGCAAAATATTCAAGCAAGTATGTCCTTCAAAAGTACAAAATATGCAATAAATATGCCCTCAAATTAGCTGAATATGACCTTATAAAGTACAACATATACAAGCAAATATGCCCTAAAACTAGCTGAATATGACCTTAAAAAAGTGTAAAATATGCAAGCAAATATGACCTAAAAACCAGCTGAATATGTCCTTTAAAAGTATAAAATACAGTATGCAATAAATATGCCCTAAAATTAGCTGTATATGACTTTATAAAGTACAAAATATACAAGCAATATCCCCTAAAAATAGCTGAATATGACCTACACATTTCAGTGATGTGTAGCAAGTATTGTAGTATTACTAACATTAAATGCGATAACACAGCAAGCTCATGTAATCATAGAAACTGATAGAACTACAATATCTACATTTAATCTTCCAATATTCATTCAGTACAGTAGTAGCATAGCCTTAGGACGCAGTTCTCACTTGCTTTTCCTAAAAAGAGAACCCAATTCCCATGCTTTTTGGTACCTATCAGCGTAAATTAGAAAACACTGCCTAGCAGGTGCTGCACCTCACTTTAGACAAGATGGACTTCACTGCAGTGTGACCAATATGCTGGTTGTGAAAGGAAAAAGGGGCTGTACAGGCAAGTCCAGACTTATTGCATACCCCGTATCGTATCTTCGTTGTGTATCATCCGATGATACGATACAATGCAACACGAGAATTTTCTTCCACCATATCATCCATGCTTATCCATATCCAAATCCGTAACAAATCAATGCAACGGAAAGAAATGAGCTGAATCTCCTAGTTTCGCACCAGCTTTCAGTCGACGATGACCACAAATTTGCAGGTAGTGGTGGCCGCATATATCTATCTTCACTATGCTGTAAAGAAACAAGAAATCACGACGTTTGTGGATATCATAGATCTACAGTATGCCAGTATCTGTTGGCGGACATAAATGTTCAATCAATCAGGGGAATGCTCAAAGATTCACATCCGTCAGATTTTGAGTTGTTGATAAGCAACCGTATGAGTTGTTGTTCATCTCCTTTCATCTTTTGAGATGAACAACAACGAAGGCACCGGGTGTGAATGAGTTGAGTGTGGAGATGGTGAGAGCAGCAGGAGAGGTGGGGATACAATTGTTGTACCGAGTGATGAGGACAGCATGGAAGGAAAGGAAGACCCCAGAGGACTGGAAAAAAGGAATAATTGTCCCGATCTTCAAGAAAGGTAGTGGAACAGATTGCAGAAACTATCGGGGAATAACACTGATGAGTCATTGTGCAAAGATCTTCGAGAACGTTTTGGAAAGGAGGATTAGGACAAGGATAGAAGGAGGGATGAGGGAAGAGCAACATGGCTTCAGAGCAGGAAGGTCCACAGTGGATTTGATTTTTGCTGTAAGGCAGTTACAAGAACAGCACTATGAGTATGGAACAGATCTACTGATGGCCTTCCTGGACATTGAGAAAGCATATGACAGTGTATGCAGAAACAAAGTATGGAAGTCCCTGGAGGATAGAGGAGTAGAGAAATGGACTATAAAGAAGATAAAGGAGATGTACAAGGGAAGCATGAGCTGTGTGAAAGTGGGAGGAGAGAGATCGGACTGGTTGGAACAGAAAAACGGCCTGAAACAAGGAAGTGCACTGTCACCATTACTTTTCATTGTGGTGATGGATGACATAATGACCCGAGTGGCACAAGTAATTGGGGAAGGAAAGATGAAAGCAATGGTGTTTGCAGATGATTTGATGATTTGGGGAAATAAGGAGGAGGAGGTACAGAAACAGTTGGACGTGTGGGAAGGAATAATACAAGGATATGGGATGAAATTTAGCATAAATAAGAGTGAGATGGTGATCACAACAAGGAAGAAGGAAAGAACCACAACGGGAATAACAATTGGTGGGGAATAGCTGAAGAAAGTGGAGAGCTTCAAGTATCTGTGAAGCCTGATACAAGATAATGGAAGAAACGATAGAGAAATAAATGAGCGGGGGAGGCAGGCAGAAGCATTTCGGAGGAGTGTGAGAAGCATGTTATGGAGCAAGGATGTCCCTCAAAACAGCAAAAAGATCATATATCAGACTCACTATGTCCCTATCCTGACGTATGCCTCGGAGACCTGGGTTATGAAAGGAAGGGAGAAGAGCAAAATACAGGCCAGTGAGATGAGGTTCTTGAGAAGCAGTATTGGAGCTACAAAGAGGGACAGAATAAGAAATGAGAGGACCAGAGAATTAATGAAGGAGGAACCATTACAGGATGGTATAGAGAAATCTAGACTTAGATGGTATGGACATGTAAAACGAATGGAGGAAAAGAGGATACCCATGAGAGTACACGAGACGAAGTGGGAAGGAAAGAGACCGAGAGGAAGACCGAGAGACAGGTGGCTGAAGGGGGTGGAAGAAAGCGTGAAGAAAGGAGAAGACTGGACAAGGGTGGAGGCTGAGAGATGGTGGGAAGACAGAAGACGTTGGAGAGGCTTGTGTTCCAAACCGACCCGGCCAGTGGCTGGAAACTGTGCAAGATGATGATGATGAGTTGTTGTTGTTTCCTAATGGCTAGCCCGGATTCCAATCTATCAGCTATCTTGCGTTCCAATGGAGTTGTGTGAGGTTTCCTGAAGTTCTAGCAGTCATTTTTCTCCCAGGTTCGTGACAAAGTGTACATTCTTCAGATCTCTGGATGTTGATTCGTTTCAGATGAACTGCAAGGCAGTCGTGGCCAGTGTTAAGTCTGAAGAAGGCTACAACTTCTCTTCTTAGTGTTAATTTATATTGATCCCATTTAGCATCAATGTCCTTCCATAATTTGGTTTCTGCTGTTTTCTTTGCCGTTTCTTCATACCTGTTTTTGATAGTATTTTTCAAGATCCTTTTTGCTGACATAAAATCAGTCTGACTGACAGGTTGTTTTTGTGTTGTAACTTTTTTTGCTAATCTGTCTGCCTTTTCATTACCTGCTATTCCAACATGAGAAGGGATCCACTGAAATGAGATCTGTTGTGGAGTCTTTGAAGGGTTTTTATCATACAAAAATTTCTTTCAATTCTTTATTTTGAGGCTTATAATTTGACGAGATGGCTTGGATGGCTGCTTTTGAATCTGTAATGATAACACATTTTTGATAATCAATGTTTCTGCCTAATAACTGATGGAGTGTATGTGAAATAGCTCTTATCTCAGCATCAAAGTTTGTTTTGTTTTGGCCTACTGGGAAGTAGAGTGAGAAGAGAGATGAATGTATTCCTGCTCCAGTTCTATTTTCTTTGTCTTGTGAGCCATCTGTAAATATTTTTAGCCATTGATTTGCAACCGTATGATGCAACGCTTGCTCGTCCAGACTAGCACGTCTGCATTGCGTGACGTCCCTTTGATGTGACGGCAAAAGACCGCCAAGCGAGCGAACAAGCCGTTGCGTATCACCGTATCGATATTATGCAATGGATTGATGATACGGGGTACCTTCCACACTGACACGCAATGGGGATACACAACAAGTCTGGACCCGCCTTAACGTGACCTGCCAAGGCCAAACTGGCTGTGAGATAACACGGAGTTTCCTTGTTTACTAATTGCTCTGAGGTTAATTTATCTGCTGGTCAGGAATCTTACTCAGTGAGACATCTGGAAGGTTGATATGAACATGGGGGTTAACGGTCGAGATTTTTCTCCGAGCGAAAAGTTCGAAAATAACGTGTGTGAGATGTGTAATGGATCTAAAAACGATAGTAGGGCCAGTCTTGAAGTTTGTGAAACATGCGTGTTTAAGAATGCGTTCGCAAGTGAAGTGCCAAATTCGGAAGACGATGAAGTTTCAGATAACCTCACTTCGACCGCATCGCATCTATGGTTCAGAATAAAATCTCTGGAGCTCGAGCTATTCTCAAAAGACGAAATAATCAAGATGATATCAATTGATTTAGAAAATGCTCTCCTGGAACTGAAGGGCTTAAAGGAAGGTAGGGCAAATATTAAGATACCGGGAGAACATGGTAGGGATTATACATAGGTTAAGTCAAAAAATCTTAGGCATACCAGGCCTCATGTAACAGGCAATGGAACTTCACATAAAGGCATCGCAACAGCGAATAGATTTCAGAACTTAAAGTCAGAAGATGACGTAGTAAACACAGAATGTAACCTTCCTATGGTCTCGGAAAGTCAAAGGAAATCCCGTCGGCGATCGAAGCGTAAACATGCCCGTACGGTAATAATAGGTGATTCTATGGTGAGGAATGTTGGGCCTGAAATTGAAGAAGGAATCACATATTGCTATCCGGGCATGCAAGTGGGGCAACTAACAGTACATGTGAACAATAATAAAATAAAGGAAACACCCGAGACGTTAATTATCCACGTTGGTACAAACGACATTCTAAACTCAACAACACCCAGTGATATAATGGCCGAGGCTGATACTCTTATTGCGACAGTAAAAGTGGAGTTTCCGGAGACAAAGCTTTGTCTCAGTGGAGTGTTATATAGGAATGATGTCCACTACCGCTATGTGGATGCTGTAAATTCCACACTAGACTGGCTGTGTCGCAATGGAGACGTCCTTTTTGTCGATGCAAATGGATGGCTTAATGACTATGATTTTAGTACAGATGGGTTACACCTCAATAGGAAAGGGACCTCTAAGTTCGGTTAACTGCTGAATAGGATATCTAAGAAAATGCTTTCGAGAAACTAATTCAGAAAATGGGGGGCTTAAATGAGTGCACTGGAAAAGATACAGTAAATCAGTACCACAAAAAACAGGACTCGAGTCAGGGGAGCAAGGGATTACTAATTGTGTAACGTTTTGCTAGCCCACACGTTGAGCGTACAATTGTAACGTTTTCACTTTGCTCCACGTTGAGCGTACAAGTGTAATGTTAATTAACGCCCCATGTTGGTAGCAACAAGTGTAGCAGTTTGACTGGCCCTAACTGTTGGGTAATAAATGTAACTGTTTACCTTTGCCTAAGCTATGTTGTTTTAATGGGAACCAAGACCTCAACGCAATGTTGAAATCTAAATTTGTATTTAACAACGTCTAGCTCTGGTAGAACACCTTCAAGAATCTAATTCACTCAGATCGTGGTATGATTTGATCATTAACCCAACAAACAATTGTATCAGGAGAAGGAATTGGTCTATATCTAATGCTACCTACTGAAAGCAAAGATTGCATTGTAAAAGAAATGAATTTATTATATAAAACAAGAATAGCAAAATTAATAATAATAATAAGTTTAAAATTTAAATTGGAGCGTTGCGATTTTAATATTACCGATAGAAAATTACGTGAAAACGGAGTCTGATAAATTATTGATTTTACTCTTATTCCCAAGCTATGAAGTTACTGAAATATGAACTATAAAACAAAGAGAAATGAGAGATTGCATATTACTGCGTCATTCGCGCTTACCACTGGAAATTGCCAAAGCATTTCCCTCGTACTGGATTATGCTGTGTGCTTCCCACAGTCTCCTGGACGTCGTCATCTCGTCGATGTTTGATGATATACTGCTAGATTTGAAGATTTATGGTCCGAACCTCGGAACCAACACGTATAACCACACTGGTTAAGTTGTAAACAGATAGTTCTCCACTCCACGGAACATCGGAGCGACACACACTTGCAACCGAACTAGTCAAGTCTTTCACAGATTGTCCACGTTCCACGGCGCGCTGAACGATATATGCACCCGCCGCATCCCCACTCCAGTCCCGACTTCTAGCTTACGTGGTCTCCACTGATTGGCTGAGCACGCCGCGCGATCATCCCCTCCTCCGGGTCATTAAACTCGGCGCGGCGATGATGAAGTCGATTTCCGTTCCAACTATCCGCCTTTTCTTGGCGCTGCAACCCCGCTTGCGTAATACTTTTTGACAAGAATCAGCCCGTATCTGAATTTCCAGTGAGTCATGTCTCTCATAATATCCTAACTGACGAAACTCCGTAAAATTCCGTAATCACATAATTTTCTATGATATTGTCGTTCGTAATACTTTGCTTGATAGCGTTTTCTAAGACATAGAAAACCTATCTGTATGCTTATAATTTTTATAAAATGCTCCAAAAATATCTTAATTATAATTATAATAAATTAATAATAATAATAAATTAACATGAAAAACTCTCTTGGCTGAACAATTTGCCGCGTAAATAAATATAGAATGGCTTCCTACTGACTTATGCCAGTGGCATAAAACCCCTCGAAAAACACGTTACATATTCGCCTCGGATCATCGGATGATTTACCGTGACGACGGTCCATTATCCGATTATCCCAGACACGTTAATAAACCCCATCCAAAATACATATTACATAAATGAAATCACCCTAAATTACAGATATATACACTCATAATTTTTCTTCACGCACTTTGCGTCAAAGTTTGTTGTCACTATGGATTGCACTTTGCAACCAGTCCAATGCTTTACATATAGAATAGTGTTCCACGGATATTTCCGCCTCTCAAATTTCTCTATGTTGGAGAAATAGACATAATTAATGTGTGAGCACTATGTATTTATGATGTCATATCACACGCATTGAAGGTGTTCTGATATATTTATATCACCATAGAACTTCCTAATTTCACTGGAGGTCCCTTCCTTATGGTGAAATTTAATCTCACTTATCACTGATCACACGATCACACTATTGTGCCAGCGCATCGTGACCATAATACTTGATCTCTCTTTATAAAAGATGAAATTAATATTGACTTCTGAAAAAAAAAGACAGTAAATGCGCATTACATATAACACCAAATATTTCTGTGCCGTAATCGCCCTGTCTTGTTAAGTTCCCGTAGACCATATACTACTTAATACTAGTTCTCAACACAGACCAGTTCTCCTCACACAAATAATACCTTTGTACAAATTACCTTAAATTACACACTTAAAAATCTTACATGGCGAGGCCGTAAACAGAAATCACGTGTGCTGTTATGTATGAGTTTCATGAAGGACTGTCTCGCCTTCTGATGGCCCATCTTTTGTCCCGTGGATGCCTTAAGCAAAAATACCCTGTCCATGCGCTCACCCATCTCTTGGGGACAAATGGGAATTCACCAGCGCTACCAAATTCTGGCCTTGGTGTATCGAGACATTTTAGTGCTCAAGAGCATCCGACAATCCCGTCATATTTCCCTGTACCTTAAAAACTCTCATTTACTTACATACTACCCCCCTGTGTGACTTCTGATACGCCTGCCTGGAAGACCATCTCCTCCCACGCACCAAATACCACACTTACTCATATGATAGGCTGGCTCGCCAGCTAAACATCCTCACTTTATGACACATACTTTCGGAGACTGTATATTATACGTCCCGTATAATCTGTTTCCCTTACCATCCTCCAGCACATATGCTGTTTTGCCAATACGTTTGGAAACTATAAATAATACTGCGTCACCTGCTTCCAACCTTGCCAGTGGCTCCCTTAAATGAACGTCATCACGTTGCTCTACCTACCTATTTCTCAGTATCTGTAACGATGCCCTGTTGCTACTGTCCACACATGCTAACCCTACTTTCCTCTGGTGTAACACCTCTACTTGACACTCTATGACCTAAAAATGTCACTTCTGACTGACAGAATGACGACTTAGACAGCTTCAAAGTGAATCCTGCCTGATCTAACTTCTGAAAAACTATATCTAAATGACGTAGATGCTCCTCAAAACTGCGTGAACTGGTTACAAACTCTCCTGCGTCATCCCCTAATGCGATGTTTAAAGCCCTAATTAACCCATAAGGTGCTCTACAAAATTGATAAAGGTTATATTTATGACTAAAAGCTGTAAATGGTCTATCTTCGTACATAAGTGGCACTTGCCAAAAACTGGAACTCAAATCTACACAAGTGAAATACTTCTTCCCCTCAAATGTTTGCATTAATTCCTCTATTGACATAGATTTCAGCTGATCTGAACTAATTCTACTGTTAACCAAACGAGCGTCTAAACAAATACGAACTGTTCCGTCGGCTTTGGGTACCGTGATCAAAGAATTAACATACGGACTGTTAGAGTGCTCAATAATCCCATCTTCAAGCATCTGGTTAATTTGTGCCTCAACTGCACTCTGATAAGCGAAAGGTGCAGGATATCTATGTCCTGTGAATACTGACCTATCAATAACGTTCAATGAATGTGTATAGCAATTGGCCATACCAATGCGATCCTCAAAAACTCTCCTATTACACCATAACACATCATAGAGCCGAACACATTGTTCCACCTCTATATTTCCCTGAAATGCAGCATCACGTAACGAGTCCTCTAGACTACCTTTCGTAATCACACTGCCCACAAAACATGGAGAACCCCGCTCTTCGGCTGGCGATATCTCATTTAAAGTGCAAATCACACCTACAACACTATTTCTCTGAATATGGCCATTGAACGCTACTTCTACTTCAGAATCTCCCCATTTAAATTTCAAACTCCCTACATCATAACATAAGTTACCAGACACTCTACTTAGCCACTCTGAACCCAAGATAACACTGAATACTAAATTTGGAATTACAAGGCAAATCTGCTTCTCTACATGATTATTAATTTTAATGTCTACTAAAACTTGCTTAGAAATTACTTTAGACCTCTTCCCAACAGCTGTGATAACAAAAGTACTTTTAATTGGCATCTCCTCAAAATTTACTCCAGTTCCTTTCATTTTATCATAAAATGCACTACTTATGCAACTCTTCATACAACCACTATCAATTAAAACATCTGTGTACGCCTCGGACACGTTAAATTTAACTATGGGGCTCTTACTAACCACTTCCTGAATAATACCTTCATCATTTAGTTCATGTAATAATTCATTTCTTACATTTAGGTCATAGGGTTCCTGTATAATTGTTTGGACAGGGCATGCTACAGACTGAGATTCTGACCTTACTTCGCAGCCTGGTTCGCGTTTAAAGAACCGCTACAGCTGGCCGTAGTACTCCTAACTACTGAACTGGTCTGGTTGTTCTGGGCTGTGTTGTCATTGTTTGGCTGTATATTACTACCACTAGGCTGTCCTCTTCCTTGACCCCTATTCTGGTTGTAATTATTGTCATTATAATTTCTCCCTTGATTTCCCCTGAAATCATTGTTTCTCCCTTGATTTCCCCTGTAATCATTGTTCCTCCCTTGATTTCCCCTGAAATCATTGTTCCTCCCTTGATACTGATTACCATAGCCATTTCCTCTGTTCTGATTTAGCTGATTATTATTATTTCTATTTTGAGCGTTGGCCGCTTCGCCACCGTTCCCTTGAACTTCCTGATGCCTGGCTTCATTAGGTCTATTATTATTATTACCCTGGTTCCGATTGAAATTGTCCTCATAACCCCCTCTCCCTAGTGCATCAAATGTGCTTAACAAATTTTCTACTTGTGATATTGTCTTTACATTCTGGATACGAGCAGCCTCCTTGATCCTATAGGGAAAGTGCCTAAGTAGCAACCTCACCACATCACTTTCCTCCTTCTAGCCATCCAGATATTTACACACTAATACCTGCCCTAAAAAGTATTCGGTCATGGTGAAGCTTCCTTTAGGGTTATATTTACCACTCACTACTCCCTCACGATGCTGCGACTGAATAACCTCATTCCAGAACTTTTCACAGAATTTCATTTTAAAATCATTGATATCAGTAAACTTGTCTCTGTAGACAGCAAACCAATTCCTCGTTTCCCCCACAAACTCTTGTTCTAAAATTTCAACTACCTGGCACCACTCAATACTACCATTTTCCAACCTCTCCCCGAATTTATTTTCTATAGTGTTCATGAACTCCATTGGGCACCCTTGTCGATTGCTGAACTTCCCCAATTTTACCTCCCTGTGTGTGCTATTCACAAAAACTGGCCTATTCTGACTATTTTCTTGCCTGATCCTAGCTTTTAATTTTAATTCTAATTCTGCGATTTTCTCCTCAGCCTTCCTCTCAATACTGTTTACTGTTAATTTAATGTTTCCTTCTGATTCTTCCACTTTATCATATAGCTTTGCTTGTTTCTCCTCAATCTTGCTAATGCTCTCTCTATTACTCTCTCTTAAATCATTTACTTCTGCAACTATTTGTGAGTGGACTTTCTCAATTCTACCCCCCAGCTGTTCCTTAACCTCTTTAGTAGCTACCTGAATTTTGTCAATTTCTCTCCCCAATTGCTTTTTGACCTGCTGTGTTTCCAATTGCACTAGTTCTTTTAAATTTTCAGCCTGTGTACTGATTCTAATTTCCAACTCCTCCTGTACTTTTCCTAATTTTCTGTCTACATCTGCAATAATCTCTTTAGCCTTTTCTTCCATCACCCCCCTGATCTCACCTCTAATCAGTTCGAATTTGTCACTCATTTCCCTACTGTTTTGTTCTAATTTAGCATTTAAAGTTTCAGTACTCGCTCTATTTTCCTTACTGTTTTGTTCTAATCTGGCGTTTAAAGTTTCATTACTCTCTCTATTTTCCCTACTGTTTTGTTCTAATTTAGCATTTAAGGCATCTGTACTTTCTTTATTTTCCCTACTGTTTTGTTCTAATTTTGCATTATTCTGTTCTAATTTTGCATTTAAGGCATCACTACTAACTTTGTTCTGATACATAAACTCGAGAAGTAAAGTTTTTAATTCTGGTTGGCCGCCTACACTCCCTGTTTCAGTATCGGGATTTACGTCCGCTACCCCGGGACTACCATCACTCGACATACTGCTCGTATCATCACTCTCCCGTTGATGACCACTACGTAACCTCATCTGTCTTTCTTTCTCATCCCCCATAATGATATACACTGATACAGACAAATAACCCCCAAAATACAGGCACAGAAATATATACCCTTCTCCTTCCACAAATGTTATTAGGTTTTCAGCCCCAAGTTGTCGGCGACAATTGTAACGTTTTGCTAGCCCACACGTTGAGCGTACAATTGTAACGTTTTCACTTTGCTCCACGTTGAGCGTACAAGTGTAATGTTAATTAACGCCCCATGTTGGTAGCGACAAGTGTAGCAGTTTGACTGGCCCTAACTGTTGGGTAATAAATGTAACTGTTTACCTTTGCCTAAGCTATGTTGTTTTAATGGCGCCAAGACCTCAACGCAATGTTGAAATCTAAATTTGTATTTAACAACGTCTAGCTCTGGTAGAACACCTTCAAGAATCTAATTCACTCAGATCGTGGTATGATTTGATCATTAACCCAACAAACAATTGTATCAGGAGAAGGAATTGGTCTATATCTAATGCTACCTACTGAAAGCAAAGATTGCATTGTAAAAGAAATGAATTTATTATATAAAACAAGAATAGCAAAATTAATAATAATAATAAGTTTAAAATTTAAATTGGAGCGTTGCGATTTTAATATTACCGATAGAAAATTACGTGAAAACGGAGTCTGATAAATTATTGATTTTACTCTTATTCCCAAGCTATGAAGTTACTGAAATATGAACTATAAAACAAAGAGAAATGAGAGATTGCGTATTACTGCGTCATTCGCGCTTACCACTGGAAATTGCCAAAACATTTCCCTCGTACTGGATTATGCTGTGTGCTTCCCACAGTCTCCTGGACGTCGTCATCTCGTCGATGTTTGGTGATATACTGCTAGATTTGAAGATTTATGGTCCGAACCTCGGAACCAACACGTAGAACCACACTGGTTAAGTTGTAAACAGATAGTTCTCCACTCCACGGAACATCGGAGCGACACACACTTGCAACCGAACTAGTCAAGTCTTTCACAGATTGTCCACGTTCCACGGAGCGCTGAACGATATATGCACCCGCCGCATCCCCACTCCAGTCCCGACTTCTAGCTTACGTGGTCTCCACTGATTGGCTGAGCACGCCGCGCGATCATCCCCTCCTCCGGGTCATTAAACTCGGCGCAGCGATGATGAAGTCGATTTCCGTTCCAACTATCCGCCTTTTCTTGACGCTGCAACCCCTTGCGTAATACTTCTTGACAAGAATCAGCCCGTATCTGAATTTCCAGTGAGTCATGTCTCTCGTAATATACTAACTGACGAAACTCCGTAAAATTCCGTAATCACATAATTTTCTATGATATTGTCGTTCGTAATACTTTGCTTGATAGCGTTTTCTAAGACATAGAAAACCTATCTGTATGCTTATAATTTTTATAAAATTCTCCGAAAATATCTTAATAATAATTATAATAAATTAATAATAATAATAAATTAACATGAAAAACTCTCTTGGCTGAACAATTTGCCGCGTAAATAAATATAGAATGGCTTCCTACTGACTTATGCCAGTGGCATAAAACCCCTCGAAAAACACGTTACAATTGCACACCCACAACATCAAAATTTGAAGGGGGAGGGGGGTCTAAGATTGCTCTTGGTAAACTGTCAAAGTGTAGTAAACAAGCAAATAAAACTCAGTACAGCAATGGAAGCATATGAAATTGATGTGTCGATAGGAGTGGAATCATGGCTGAGAGAAGGGGTAGGAAATAGAGAAGTATTCCCAGAAGGGTATGTAGTCTATCGTAGAGACCGAGGAAATAAGAAGGGAGGAGGGGTGTTTATACTGGTGAAGGAAACTTACTGCTCACATGAATGGTTTACCGACGAAAAGGATGAAATATTAGGGATAAAATTAGTTTGTGACAATATGAAGGAGGTGGGAATTATAGGAATATATAGGCCTGGGAGAGAGAAAAGAGACATGGAAATATTTGAGAAACTAATAGATTACACTCATAAAAACAATAATGACATGATAATAATTGGGGGGGATTTTAAACTTGCCAGAAGTTGATTGGAATGGAGCTGCAACAGAAGCCCATGAACAGAAACTTGCAAATAAATTAGTTTGGGAGGGAGGATTTACACAAGTAGTGCAAGCACCAACTAGACTCAGCAACTTGCTGGATGTATTCCTGATAAAACCAGGGGAACTTGTTGAAAAAACCCACGTAATTGAAGGAATAGGTGACCACAAGGCTGCAATAATGGACGTTGGTATGGTACCAAAAAGGCTTAATAGGAGGGTCACACAGGACAAGAAATTATACAGAAAAACTAAATTCGATGAATTTGGAGCTTACCTGAAATCAAAATTTAATTCTTGGATAAGTGAAGGGAGAAATGTGGATAAACTCTGGGCAAATTTTAAGGAACATTTGGGAGGGTGAGAAGATATTTGTACCTATTAAGAAGGGAAAAACAACCTCAGACCTTGTTTACTCTACAAAGGATATACGAAAATTAAAAAGGAAATGTAGAATGGTAAACAGTCAAATCAAAGAGGGCAGGGGAAACAGAGAAACCAGAAAGCAGCTAATAAAGGAGCTCAATAGGTTGAAAAAGGAAGCAAAGGAAAATTACATGAATGGCATACTTCATGAGGGTAAAGACCACATAGGGAAATGGAAAAAGATGTATTCATATATTAAAAACCAAAAGGGAAACGGAATCCACATTCCCACAATGGAGGGAGAAGGGGGTGAGCATTTATTTGCAGATAATGAGAAAGCAAACCTATTTAGTAGGGAATTCATAGATTCAGTGGAAGATTGTCAGGAGTTGGAAACCGTAAATGAGACTGGAGAGGGTGAAACACATAAGGACACAAGAAGCTTCACCTTTACAAACGAGGATATTTTTAGAGAAATCAAACTGCTTCAGCAAGGAAAAGCAGCAGGGTGTGATCAAATTACTGGGGAATTAATAAAGGCAATGGGGTGGTACATAGTGCCTTATTTAAAGTTTCTTTTCGACTATGTCATGAACAATAGTAGAATACCAAAGGAATGGAAGGAATCTATAATAATACCAATTTATAAAGGAAAGGGAGATAGAAGTAAACCTGAGAACTACAGACCAGTAAGTCTGACCAGTGTAGTTTGTAAAATCTTGGAGAGTTTAATAGTAAAATATATTAGAGGGGTATGTGAAGATAAAAATTGGTTCCTGAGGAGCCAGTATGGATTTAGAAAGAAATTTTCTTGTGAGGCACAACTGGTGGAATTTCAGCAGGACATATCAGATCGGTTGGATCTAGGGGGACAGTTGGACTGCATAGCTATAGACCTTTCCAAAGCTTTTGACAGAGTGGAACATGGAGTATTATTAAAGAAAGTGGAGAGAATGGGATTGGACTCGAGGGTTGTACGTTGGATAGGAACATTTCTAAATTCAAGGGTTCAGAGAGTCAGAGTAGGGAATTACGTATCACAGGAAGAGAAAGTTAAGAAGGGAATTCCACAGGGTAGTAAAATTGGTCCATTGCTTTTCCTAATATATGCAAATGATTTAGGGAACAATATAGCATCAAAAATAAGATTGTATGCAGATGACATTTTCGTCTATAGGGAAATAAATAATATAGAGGATTGTAAAATATTACAAAGGGACCTCGACAGTATCCAACATTGGGTTGAAGAGAACCACATGAAGGTTAACGGAGGTAAATCAACTGTCACAATATTCACAAACAAGAGATTAAAAACTGAATTTCAATATACATTGGATGGTGTAATCGTACCAAAAGATGACAAGTGCAAATACTTAGGTGTGAGATTTGATAGTAAATTGCACTGGAAGGGTCAAGTTGGAGACATTGTTGGGAAAGCATATAGATCGTTGCATGTCATTATGCGACTACTTAGAGGATGCAACAAAGAAATAAGAGAGAAAAGTTACCTAAGTTTGGTTCGTCCAATATTGGAATATGCAAGCAGTGTATGGGATCCGCACCAGGAATACCTAATAAAAGAAATTGAGAGTGTTCAAAGGAAAGCAGCAAGATTTGTGATAGGGGATTTTAGGAGAAGAAGCAGTGTATCAGATATGTTAGAGAAGCTTGGGTGGGAAACATTAAGTAAGAGAAGGGAGAAAAACAGACTTGTAGGGTTATATAGAGCATATACAGGAGAGAAAGCATGGGGGGAAATCCGTGAGAGGCTTCAATTGGAAAGTAATTATATTGGCAGGGCAGGCCACAAATTCAAAATTGGACGGCACTTTAGCAGAAGCGATTGGGGTAAATTTTCATTCATTGGGAAGGGTGTGAAGGAATGGAACAGTTTACCAAGGGCTGTGTTTGATCCCTTTCCAAAATCAGTCCAGTTATTCAAGAGCAGAATAGACAAAACCAGGGAAAAGAAAGAAGTGGTATAACTTAGTGCTGTATTCCTAGAAACATTTTACTTGCTATGTAATTCCTACAGCAGTTGTGAGAGGGGAGTTCAATCAATGTGTGAATAGTACATTAAGTTACTGTATTCTTTTAATATTGTGTAGTGTTTGTTACTGTATTCATTTGGGTGTTTATTACTTTATTCTTTTAATATTGTGTAGTGTTTGTAAATTATGTACCTCATTTGCCACCGAGGTTGACATCTCATTGCAAATAAAGTGATTTTGATCTGTATAGAAGCATTTTCTCGGAATCAAGTCTCCTAAACCTGCTATCTGCCTGTTCCAGGAATATATCTATATATTTCCTACACCATTTAGAATTCTTGTGTGTGAAACTCCACCCAGAAAACATGTAGCTTGTAACCATTTAAACAAAGGTGCTCAAAATATAACCAAATATCACTAAAATGAGAAAAATAAGATGAAAACCATAAAAAACATCACAATTATGCATTTATAGCCAAAATAAAATTGCTTTAAACGTGGTCAGGGACCCTTCATTCACACTTATTTTTTAAATTTTAAGCAAAATTATTTCAGGGAAAAAATATAACTTTCTCTTAACTTCCGAACCGTAATTATTACTAGGGGTTCTTGCTGCAGTGGGTGAGTGGTTAACGTGTCGGTCTACTAACCCCAAGCCTGCAGGTTCGCTCCTGGCCATGGTAAGTGATTTTTGAAAGGCAGCAAAAATTATGACACGCATGTCATATGATGTTGGCAAGTTAGAACCCATTTGAATTCAGTAGGCCGTGTTCATAATGGCAAAATTAATCTCGAGAGTTTCCGCCAACACAAAATTCCTCATTTCTCTACTAGAAAGCGCTATAGTGTTCAAGGAGCTTAGATATATTATTTACTAGGGGTGTAATTTTGTGGTGTTAATTTTACAGGAATTTTGGTGCATTGTTTGTGGAAATATTTATAATAATAATAATATCATATGGGCTCGGATGCCGGGTGCAAGCTTTGTTATTTGACCTCCAAAGGGCAGCTTGCATGTCAAATTTTGTTGTTCCTTGGAACGCTATGAAAGTTGAGGAGGTTAGATATCTAAGCTTCTTGACACTATAGCACTTTTTAATAGAGAAAAGAGAAACTTTTGTGTTGGCGTAAAATCCTGAGATAAATTTTGCCATTATGAACATGGCCTACTGAATTCAAATGGGTTCTTTAACATGCCAACATCTTATGACGTGCGTGCCGTGATTTTTGTCGCCTTTAAAAAATCACTTACCACGGCCAGGAGCGAACCTGCAAGCTTGGGTTGGTAGTCCGACTCGATAACCACCCACCATGGCAAGCAATATTTATTATGAAACAGTTTGGCTGTAGAGGATAAGAGAAGCAGAGGTAGACCTTGAAGGAGACAGTTAGATTCATTGTTGAACGATTTCAAAATGATATTTATAGAAGCAGAGGAGATCGCCATGCTAACTGGTAATAGGGGATCATGGAGGCGACTTGTTCACAAACAGAGGCTTGCAGACTAGACTGGAGGCTGAAAAGCAAAACAGTCTCGAATTAAATTGTATGTATGTATTGTGCCCGTTTGGTCCGGGATATCACACGGCCAATGGCTAGAATCAAACCCTGTGAGATCCCATCACAAACCAACACACACATTGTGATACAATCAAAAATCAAAAATTTCACTATCAAAACTATACACTTCTCTCTCTACATGTGATTGCTATCACCTCTAGGTTCGCTTAAATGTAACATTATCGCTCTGAATATTATACAATTTCTAACAGTAAATTTCCAGCCAAAACAACAACATAATAATCCTCATCATCACCCTTTTGTACGTAGTTCGTGGGCTGTTTCATTGCCTCAGTCAGTTATCAATCTTCACATTGCACTAATTATACCTACATTTCATTTAAGTATGCTTCGGTGGCGTAGTTGGTAAGCATGCTGAACTGCTGTTCCCAAGATAGCGGGTTCAAACCCGGCCGAAGTCGTCGGATGTTTTAAGAGCGTTAAAATCCTTCAGTATGCCTTCCTTCAGTGGGGAAGTAAAGCCGGCGGTCCCATGTCATAGATTTATGGCATGTAAAAGATCCTTCCACGGACTAAACTTGTGTGGAGCTAAATTTCTAGATTAGATTTCGTTGTAACGCTCTATCAAAGTTCCAACGTTCACCACTAGGTATCATTGATATCTGGTAGCGAAAGTTGGAACTACTTGAAATTGAACGGGACTTGTAGCTCACCCTAGTGGTGTCCGCTTGAAGTAGCTACAGTCTCTGGTGAGCCAAACATATCCTTGAACACTCCCGGCACTAAAAGCCATACGATAAATAAATAAAATAATTAACTCATAATACAGTTTTTGATGTGTGGGTGGGGTGATTCTGAAAAATGAAAAGGAAATGGGATGATGAAATGTAAATGGGTCGGCAATGCAACGGAAACAATGAGCGCGCGCGGTGGTGCAGATTGGAAATGGGACGGAAATGTGTAAGAGGAACCATCGCATACGGTTATCAATTTCGACTTGATCTTAGATGATTTCATCCTTATTTGTGTACTTATTTTAGTATTAATTTACCTCAAGGTTTGGAGGCCCCATTATAGGTATTTCTACAATAAATCATCTTCAAGTTGTCGTTCTTTTGTGTGAAAATATTCATTATATCATATTTGTTGAAAACAATTATGATTTATTAAATCTTCATACTTTTGCTGTATTCTTATTTAATGTAAGCACTCGAGGTACTGTCGGCCATGTGGCTATGTGGAATGAAAATCTCATACGGTTTACTTAAGGTTTGGAGGCCCCATTACAGATATTCCTACAATAAATGATCTTCAAGTTGTCGTTCTTTTGTGTGAAAATATTCATTATATCATATTTGTTGAAAACAATTATGATTTATTAAATCTTCATACTTTTGCTGTATTCTTATTTATAGTAAGCACTCGAGGTACTGTCGGCCATGTGGCTATGTGGAATCTATATCGCAAACAAAATTACTTCAAGGTTTGGAAGCCCCAAGTTATTCTTCCTACAATAAATCATCTTCAAGTTGTCGTTTGGTGTGAAAATATTCATTATATCATATTTGCTGAAAACCGGTCAGGATTTGGCACTGCAGTTTTAGAAGTAGTTATTTCAATGACTAACAGAGTTCACTGTTAACAAGGGATAACATGTCACATGTTACACATCATATGCGACTACTGTAAGGCTCGTAATTTTTATTGGTGGTTAGACCCCTGTTCGGCGCATCGCTTCAATTGTCAACTGCGACGCTTGTAAGCTCATTTGTCACAGCCCGTTGGATGTCTGCGATATCTTGATGAATCTTTCCTTTCAGTCGCCTTTTCATTCGCGGAAACAAGAAAAAATCGCAAGGGGAGAGGTCGGGGGAATGTGGCGACTGTGGGATGGCAATAACAGAATGTCTGGCCAGATACTCGGTAACAGATAAAGCAGTATGGGGTCTTGCAATGTCGTGCAGTAAGAACCAGTCCTGAGAATGCCACAAATCAGGTCAAGCAGTGAACCAAACTCTTTACATCGAAGTTCTGAAACTTTTGCGACAAGATTTAAAAAAGAAATTAGTGAAGTGTTATCTTCGGAGTGTGGCAATGTATCAATGTATGGAGCCAAAACCTTGACACTTACAACAGAAGAAGACAGAAGAATAGAGGATCTAGAAGTTTGGATTTGGAGGTAATAAGTTGGAAAGACAAAATAAGAAATGAAGAGGTATTGCAGAAAATATCGTCGCTGTTAAATCAAACCGGCATATGTGCAAAAATTGAGTTTTTGAGTTATTTCTTTTTTTCCCGTCTATTATGTCGAACCGGCATATCATATAGTTGAATAAAAATCCGTCATATTGCGTTGGACCGGTATGCATTTACGTGGAAATAGCCATGTTGTTTATCAGAAGACAGATCTATTGCGCAATTCGCCAGTCGCTTCAAAACCTTCAAGGAAGAAAGACGTCCATCATGTAAGTAAAACTGAATTATCTCACAATACTACATTTTTATTATTACCCAGATATGACTTAATGGCAGGTAATCCGGTTTACATTTAACATTAATGCGATTCTAGCAGCCTCAACTAAAACAATCCGGCATATTTTCTCCCGGCGAATAAAGCAAAATGTTAATTAAAACCGAAACTGTAAACTCAAGTGCACTGAAAAAATTGATGAGAACTATCGGAAAGGCAGTCGTTCCCAAGTATTAGAGGATTACATTGAATCGTAAAAGGGAAAGAGGCTCTAATCAATCATATTCGATAACGAAAGATGGAGAAAAAATACGGGTATGCAAACATTTTTTTTAAAAACACTTTTGACCTATCGGACAGAGCTATTCGTACATCCTTTGAAAAAACAGACAAAATTACAGGTGTGCTAGGCTTGGAAATGAGAGGCAAGCATGGAAAGGATGGAAAGTTGGATAAAGAACTCGTGAAGAGTGCAAAGGATCACATAGAAAAAATTCCCAGAATTCCTAGTCATTACTGCAGATCTCAAAGTTCTCGGGAGTATATCAATGGTGGAAAATCTATCGCCGAACTTCACAGAGATTATCTAAAAGAAAGAGACGACTCAAACCTTGCAGGAATCAGGTACTGCCAGTACAGAGCTATTTTCAAGTCATACAACCTTTCTTTTTTCACACCGAAGAAAGATCAGTGTGATGTTTGTCTCATATACCAAAACACGAAACAAAATACGACAGAATATGAGAATCACATTATAGAAAAGGACTTGTCCAGACTGGAAAAGGAGAATGACAAGAAAACGACAGATTCAACCGTCGTAGCAGTATACGACCTACAGGCAGTGCTGTCATGTCCGCAGGGGGATGCGTATTCCTACATTTCAAAGCTAGCCATTTACAATTTAACAATTGCTGAACTGAAGGGCAACAAAACGGTAAACTGTTACACTTGGGATGAGACACAGGGAAAAAGAGGCGTGATTGAGATTGGGAGCTGTGTGCTGAAATATCTGCAACATTTAAATGACAAAGCTGACTGTCCAATAGACGTCGTCTTTTACAGCGATAATTGTTGTGGACAACAACAAAAAAATAACTTGATGATGACAATGTACAAATATGCTGTTACAACATTAAAAAACATAAAATCTGGTTGGTTGGTCCTTATGTTTAGTAAAGGGCCACACCCAAAACTAGGGGGATTCGGCTCACTCTACCATTGAAAGAGAAGTTAAAAGAGCACTCCGAAGTAGACCGATATACTTACCTTCCCAATATGCCATGGCCATAAAAACGGCAAAGAAAAGTGGCAAGCCTTACCTGGTTCATGAGTTGAGACATGAGGACTTTTTGACATAAAAGCTCTGAAGGACTCCCATGTAATTGTACACATGTTGGACATTCGGATCACATGCCTGGGAGGAGGCGAAGAAAAGAAATAAACGGGGCAATGGGAGCGTGAATCCTGTTCTGATGCAATCTTATTCCAAGAGACTTACCATTGATGAGAAGAAGAAAAAGGGTATCCTAAAGTTAGTTATCCCCGGGATAATACCGTCAAGTTATTCAGATTTCTATAAAAAATTGTGAAACTTTGAAGTTACCAGCAAAGAGAAGATCAATATTTTGTTAATTGTTGTTAAAAATATGTGAAACAATAAATTATTTTTTCATTGACAACATTATCTTTTTTTGCTACCTAAAACAGGTTCCAAAAGAAGGAGCCACTGTGACACAAAAGGAAATATTACACTGATTTTAAAGTCATACTGGCATATATGCGTATTTCTCTTAATTTAAGCAATTTCCGATTTATTTTTAACTACTACTTCAATAAGCAGTATTCGTATAAATTTTATTCATGCATAAGGTGGCATTGAGGTGAACCAAACAGACGTTAAATGGAAAATATCACATGCGAAAACTTTAAAGTGCTCGTGTGAAAAATGTGCATTTTGCAGATATGCAGATATGCCGGTTCACAGCGACGATATGAGAAGAAGGAATGATGTTAGAAAAGATACGAAAAAGTAAAAAGAATTGAATTGGACATTGCATAAGAGGAAATTTTGAGGGCTGTTTTTTTATCAACCTCCGATGCGCTATAAAAATAAAGATAGATTGACATAACAAAATGAAATTATTGCTAAACGTTGAGGTGTTCTGTTTTTATTTTTCAACATAATCGCCAAAACGATTGAGCCATTTGTAGTATTGTGACACCAGCTTTCCAATACCCTCTGCAAAGAATTCTGCCTCCAGTGAGGTGGGTACATCTGGATAGTCTCCAGAAGTTCTTCGTTGGTGGAGAGGCGTTGTCGCCCAACCACACCTTCAATTCTCGAAAGAGGTGAAAATCACCCGGTGTGAGGTGTGGACTAAGTGGTGGATGGTTGAAAACTTCCCACTTGAATTCTTTCAGAAGTTCTTTCGTCCACGTTGTTACAGTGCGGTCATGCATTGTCATGGATCAAAACCACGCCGGACGAGAGCATTTCCCTTAGTTTGTTTTGAATTGCTTTGTTTGCAGAAAACGTGTCACACTTCGTAACTCACACTTGGTTAGAGTATCGATGGTGTGACCATGAGTAAACCGGCCATTAGGCAGATAAACTAAACAGAACTGAAGATTGCACTTTCACATTTGATCATGTTTTTCCAATGCCTTGCCAAGAAATTCAATTCTGATCTGAGGGCTGGAACAGGGTACACTTAGCCTCGCGAGGCAAAACTGAGTAGAGGTGGGATTGATTCCCACCACAGCCATCTTAAAAGTGGTTTTCCATGGTTTCCCCATTTGAATTCCAGGAAAATGCCGCGATGGTTGCTAACTTACAGCCACGGCTGTCTCCTTCCGAATCCTCGCTTGACTTACAAATATAAATGACATCATCTTCCTTATCTAAAAGCTAAGCCTTGTCTCTGCAACCACAGCCCACAATCTTCAGCAGTTCTCTTCATTGTGATGTAGGAAGCAAAACCCAAAAAAAGTGATTGTGTTTCTAAGGCATGAGAAATTGATTTCTTCCCTAGGAAGACGATCCGGAGAAAGTTGTCATGCCATAAGACGTGTCCAAGAAATTTAGTTTTCCTTTGCTCTAATGAATGAAGTAAGGTCCGTTTCTCCTTAACGTCGTCCAAGATTTGTTCATTAGTCTTCTCTTCCCTTGTCAGTCTCCTCCAGAACCACATTTCAGCAGCTTTTAGTTTTGATAGTGCTTGTTTTCCCTCCGTAAGTTAGTGCACTCCAAAATAAGTTTTTAACAAATTTCTTCCTGGTCTCAATTCCTATGTGCTTAATTAACAATAGATTTTTCCTGCTCTGAAATGCTTGCTTTGCTATAGCAATTCTTCTTTTGACTTCTGTAAGGCACTGATTGTCTCTGGTAATGACACTACCCAAATTACATGTGATCAAAAAAAAAGGATTTGTTTTATCTTTTGATGGAGTACTGGCCCTCCCCCGTGCCTTCGAGTCCCCTCCATCTTCGCAGTGTAATATTGCTTCATGCCACTGCTAATATCGTGTATACTGTTTATAGGGTGGAAGTAATAAATTCCCTGCGTATCACACAGCCTATGATACACTTCAACGGATGGAGTTGATCGACCCGGAGTACCGATTGCATAAAGCATGCACTCAACTCAGCCTTGCATTGATAATAAACATAGCAGGTATGTAGTAACAATAGTAAACTACCTCAGTAACAAGAGAAATACAGTCCAACTTGGATAACTTGAAGCTCAAGGGACCGAAAAAACTTCGAGTTATCCAAAACAGTCGTTTGGAGGGGGGTATAATAATGGAATCATCATCAAAATCATCATTTCCCCTTATCCAGCTCCTGCCGGGTCAGGGTATTTATGGCACTTCTCCACTTTCCTCTTTCCTTCCACAATTCTTCTTCCACAATCTTGTCCCAGTCCTGGTTCTAGGTCTTCCTCTTGCTCTCTTACCCTTGCACTTTGCCTCCAGCATCTGTCTTGGTATTCTATTTTCCTCCATCCTCTTTACATGTCCAAACCACCTTAGTTTATTCTTCTCAATTCTCTCATTTAGTTTTCCCATCCCAACTTCCTTCCTAACATCTTCATTCCTCACTCTGTCTTTCCTTGTCTTTCCTATCATACTTCTTAGGAATTTCATTTCACTGGCTTGGATTCTACTCTCTTGCCTGCTTGTCAGGGTCCAAGTCTCAGCTGCAAAAGTTAATATGGGTACATAGTACACTTTATACATTACCTCCTTGCTTTTCCTTGGTACTTCTTTATCCCAAACAAGTTTTCTTTCACTTTGATAGAATGCATTGCTCTGCTGTACCCTCCTGCCAATCTCCATATAATAATTTAATACGACCCTTTAAAAACATCAAATTCTTTTATTTGATGCTTTTTAGACTTGAATCTTCTCAGCTAGCGTCAGTGTCTTCAGCTTTGAGCCCGATGTTGAGCGACTTGGTTTTGAAAGAGACCTGGTAACCTATAAACAAAGAAATTTGCACTTAAATCCGGCTCACTTGCTGTGATTGTAACCAAACACTCACTTGCCTGTTAAGACACGATGCTACCGGCTCGAAGACTCGCCGCACACTGACGAAGCAGGGGAGGGGGAGAAGAAACGCTATCCGAACTTTGCCGATCGTCCACGAACACCGAAATTGACCTATGAAGTCTGCTTCCCTTCCGAGGCGTTGTCGAAGCAAGAGGGGGGAAAGCGATAAAGCGAGAGAGAAAGAGAGATGCGCTTACTGACCTTGAGCAGAACTGGAAATCAAACTGGGACTGGGCTTGAAACTGACAAAACCTATTTCAGTCAAATAAATCTTTATTACATCCGGAACCAAAACTTCGAGTTATCCAAAAAAACTTTGAGTTATCCACGTTTTTTTTTGCATAGTTATTATAGGAAATTCAAGGGACCGGAGAAAAACTTTGAGTTATCCACGTTCGAGTAATCCAAGTTCAATAAAGATAGCTTTGAAGCCATTTTTCAGTGTTGTCTTATTAAAATTAATATTTTAACTTTCAGTTGGTCAACATGAAATAATTCCAATTACTGGAATATGTGACAAATAACCTGAAATAAATTAGGGACCCTTAAATGGTACCACCAGCCGGGTCAGCTGGACCAGGGTTTCTTACAGAGGTGTTACTGCTCTAAATTAGCAGTAGACAAACAATATTTGATGTTGTAGTTACCGGTATAGCTTTTAATCATCACAACAAAGTACTTGTAAAACTCAGCAATTTTTCTAGTTTTATGCCGTATACTACAAAGTTTATGAAGAATAAGAATTTTCAATCTTTCCGCCTATTCAATACTTTCAAAGCATTGAATAGGCGGAAAGATTGAAAATTCTTATTCTTCATAATTACTGCCATTACGGAACCTGAATTGAATAATATTTCTAATAACTACAAAGTTTGTAAGAATTTTAAGGAGCTTACGGATTTAAAAATCATTGTCTTATTCTGTTATTTGTCTCATGTAGCCTTGAGAATGCCTATAGGTTCTTTTGCTTAAGAATTGGTTTGATTTTCACCAAATCCAGTTACTTCTACAGAAGATTGAGAAGTGCCAGACAATGAGAGGGAGGTTCTAAAGTGATGACAAAACAAATCACCCTTGCCTCCCATTGGGAATAGCACAGTGTTGCCTTTGTTAAATGAATGCGCTGGTCTGCTGTGTTGTACGATATATTTCTTTCTTTCCGAGCGCAAAAACAATTACAGGTCCAATAGTTTTGTTGATGTGTGACTGCTAAAAATTCTGAAACTGACTGTCAAACTGTGCAATGTAGCAAGTAGGCATTCAGGATATATAAACTGTCTTTGAACTGAAGGAATAATATCAACATCCACTTCTCCCATGTAGAGGGTAGAAAATACGAAGTTCTGAAATGTGCAAAAGGCCATGCGGTAGATTTAGTCATGAGGAATCTTGCGGGCTCTTGGTATCCGTGTCCGGACCCCTACAGGAGTAGCGAACTGCGAGCTACCTCCCGTCTTATGAAGCACACGTGCGCTTCTTTACTGCGAGAGCTAAAAGCTCAAGCAGCCAGGAATTAAAACTCAAGAGTCTATCTTGGTGTTCCTAGGCGCGAAACACCGCACAAGACACGGCATATAACTAGAAAAAGTGTTGAGTTTAATTCCTTGCCCGTGAAAGACAATATACAATCTTTTTGAAAGTACTTGTCGTTCATTCATTTATTTATTTCAGGTTATTTTTCACATATTCCAGGAATTTTTGTGTCGACCGTCTAAAAGCTACAATATTTATTTAAAAGAAATACAGTCGAACTTGGTTAAATTACAATGCTAGGGACCTTAAAAATTCTGTTGTTATAAACAAGTCTATAGTTATTGACGTCAAATAGGTAGGTGAAAAGCTAAAGGAAGTTGCTGAGGAAGTAAAATAACCAGTGATGGACGAAGCAAAGAGGATATAAAAAGTAGGTTAGCACGGGCAAGGAAAGCATTTCTACAGAAAAGGAAACTGTTGACATCGAATATAGATTTAGGTATTAGGAAGTCATTTTTGAAAGCCTTTGTCTGGAGCGTGGCGCTCTATGGAAGTGAAACTTGGACTGTTGGAGCAGCAGAAAAGAGGAGAATCGAAGCATTTGAAATGTGGTGTTACAGTAGAATGATGAAGATCAGAAGGGTAGATAGGGTTACAAATGAAGAGGTATTAAGACGATTGGGAGAGGAGAGATGTTTCTGGCGACTGCTAATGAAGAAAAGAGATAGGTTGGTAGGACACATACTAAGACACCCAGGAATAGCAAACTTAGTTATGGAAGGAAGGGTCGAGGACAAGATCTGTAGGAGTAGACCAAGGTTAGAATATGTTAAACAGATTGCCTCGGATGTAAGGTGTAGTAGGTATGTACAGATGAAACGATTAGCTCAGGACAGGGAGGCATGGAAAGCTGCAACAAACCAGTCAAAAGACTGCAGACTCAAACACACACTCTTTCACCAATGGAATTTGTTTCCTCTTACTTGCATAGGAATTTATTGTTCTTTGATAATTCAGGAAATCTTGTAGTACTGTGAACTGTTTGAGAAAGTGAAGCGCGACAACACTTCAGAAGCACTCACCGTGTGGTTGTTGCAAGGCTTGAGCACCATTTAATCCCGAGGTGAATGTGATGTTCTCTCGACTGCAGCATTCTTGTCAAATGAGCTATAATATATCAGTTTTACCGCGCTCATGTATGCCGTCTTTTCTGATTAGTCTTTACCCTACCCCTCCCCCCCTTTCCCCCCCTTCGCCGTTAGTGAAAATATTGCATCACCCAGAACAATTATCCGTCAGGGAATACGTCCGCATCGCAGGAAACATGTCATTATAGCCAAGTTGTCGCTGAATATGATTTCGTTATAACCAGGTACAACCAGTCAATCGACAGGACAAAAACAATGACAGGTACGCGCAAGTGGAGGGAGAAACACATACTAATGGCGTTCCGAATATACTTTACGCCATTTTATTTTACAGGGAAGATTTATTACAGGGGCAGATGACCTCGCTGTTCCACTCCTTAAAACAACAATAACTACCTAAGCTTTATTACAAAGTCAAAAAACACATCGCCATCCTGAAAACAAAATATTCCTCCCTTTCTTGCCAATGGTTTCAGAGCAGCCAAATAAATGAATCTCATGAAGCAAGTAAGAAATAGAAACGAAACTTAGGGGGGAAAGAGTGGAGGAGATGGAACGTCTCATCATTACCCAGTGAGAGGTAGGTATTAAAATGAAAAGTATTGCTTGGAAGAAATCATGCGGGCACCCACACCTGGGTGCATTTTAACTAGGTACACAAATTGTTTCCCTCTTTTGTCTTCCATTCCTCCCACTGTGTTTATACAGTATTCATATTCACCCCAGTTATACATTTATTTTGGCTGTGACTGTGGGACGTGTGGGTGCATGTTGAAATTCTTGTAATTATGGTACAATGATGCCACTACCCACTGAACTGCTGTGCCCAAGATAGCTGATTCAAACCCGGCCGAAGTCATCAGATTTTTTTTTTAGAGCGTTAAAATCCTTCAGAATGCCTCCCTTTGGAGGGGAAGTAAAGCCGGCGGTCCTATGCCATAGATTTATGGCATGTAAAAGATCCTTCCACAGACTAAACTTGTGTGAAGCTAAATTTGTAGGTTAGATTTCGTTGGAGCGCTCTATCAAGGTTCCAACGTTCTCCACTAGGTATCAGTGGCATCTGGTGGCAAAAGTTGGAACTACTTGAAATTGAACGGAACTTGTTGCTATTATGAATGATATGACCAAAGTATTCAAGCTTGGTCTTTTTGATGGTATGTAAGACCTCCAGGTCTCTGTGCAGCATTCGAGCACTTCAGTGTTACGTACTTTATCATCCATGATATTCTGAGCATGCATCTGTAGTACCACAACTCAAATGCTTGAAGGTTTTTACTGGTGTTCTCCATGAGGGTCTAGGCTTCAGCTCCATACATCAGGATAGAGAAAATGTAACATCGAAGTAAACGGTGACGAAGAGTGATATTAAAGTCTCTGTTGCGCAGTAGTTTATTCATTTTCTTAAATGCAGCTGTTGCCTGTTCAATGCGGGATCTAATTTCAATAGCATTATTCCAATTATGATCAAGTATGCATCCAAGGTATTTTACATGCTGAACTTGTTCCAGTTTCGTCCCAGCGACTGTTAGGTTAACAGGTGCAATTACATGTTTACTTACAACCAATACTTTAGTCTTTTTAGTATTCAAATACAGACCTGCTCTTTCACTGCATTGTACTGCACAGTTCAGTAATGTTTGTAGATCTTCAGCACTTGTTGCAAGCAAAACTGTATCATCTGCATATCTCAAATTATTTATGATGTTTCCGTTAACAATTATACCTTCCTGTTGACTTTCCAGTGCTTTAGAAAATATTTTCTTTGAGTGCATATTGAAAAGAAGTGGAGATAGAACACAGCCTTGTCCTTGTTTCATTTCAACACTGCTGGTGTTGATGCAATCTACTTTTACTGAAGCGGTTTGATTCCAGTACAAGTTGGCAACAATTCTTATATCTCGCTCATCTAGGCCAATATCATGTAGGATAGACAGTAATGTTTCATGTTTCACACAGTCAAATGCTTTTTCGTAGTCAATAAAACAAGCATAAACATCCACAGACATACCTATGCTTCTTTGCACCAAAACTTGCATCCCCAATAATGCCTCTCTGGTGTCAAAACCACTACGGAATCCAAATTGAGTATCTCCTATGTTAGCTTCACATTTGCTGTATATCAATAATAATAATATAATAATAATAATAATAATGTTATTGGTTTTACGTCCCTTTCATTTGCTGTATATCCTGGCATGTATTATCTTAAGGAAGATCTTGAGGACATGGCTCATAAGCTTATGATTCTATAATCCCCATGAGTTTTTGCTGCAGTTGTATTTGGATTGGAAATGAATGTTGATGTCAACCAGTCAGAAGGGATAGTTCCAGTTGTATACACTTCGTTGAATAGCTTTATTAGGATATCCAGAGAATGGTCATCTTTAAGTATTTTCAATATTTCTGCAGGTATACCATCAGGTCCTGATGCCTTTCCAATTTTGCAATTTTGTAGCGCATGTTCCACTTCTCAACGGGTTATTAAAGGTCTATCCGCTGTATCACATACATAAGGACAGGGTCCTCTATCATCATGAAATAGATCCAACACATAGGCTCGGCATGATGGGTTAAAATCACTGACTGGACTATTTATTATATTATCGTGGAGATAGCATGTGCAGCGAATACTTGTCAGACGTAATTT
Source organism: Meconema thalassinum (assembly GCA_946902985.2). Classification (NCBI taxonomy): domain Eukaryota; kingdom Metazoa; phylum Arthropoda; class Insecta; order Orthoptera; family Tettigoniidae; genus Meconema; species Meconema thalassinum. The sequence goes on from OX336400.1 coordinate 73,816,723, forward strand.
AAGAATGGCGAGGTACATGAAACACAAATCCCCCTTTCATCTAATCTAAACTTGACTGTGTATTCTGCAGAACGAAGACTGCAATTGGGGTGATAGGCTCACTTGCTAGCTGTCTTCGAAGCTAGTAATCGAATGGAGATTGTTGGAAGAAATTAAAACGCAAAAACACTAATAGAAGGCGATGTATTGAATATAGAGATATGCTGTCAGGGACTTTTTTGTTGAACTTTTCATGCTGAACAATTCTTACACTCATAGTATATAGATATTTTTAAAGATTACCCAGTGTTAGCTTAAAAGGTGCACGGGCGGTAGGTTTTCTTTTTTTTGATTCGATTCACTGAAATCGTTACTGCTCGGCTTCCTTCGGTCATAAATAAATAATTTTCCACAGAAACCTTCCCCGAGAAATCCTTTGCATATATTGGGGATAACGGCATTAAGATCCATCCAGTGGTTCTTGAGATTATCCGGAACATCCAAGAATCAGGGACTTAGTTTTATACTAAGTAGAGATTTGATGAAATGGTAGTGCGCTTAATATGTTTATGTTCGACCCTCACTATTATGTGTCAGAATACTGTATCATAATGATGGTCATTATAACACTGTTTTTCATTACGATACAGTTTCTCCAGCCAATCAGAGCTCGTTCATTGACCAATTAGGTAACGATACCTTCGCGCATGCGCTCAAAATCCAACATGTCGGACATAAACACAACATCGAACTATAATAAATTACCGACATGGAATACGCACCGTCCATATTTTCGCGTAAATAAACTGGCGAATATGAGACAAGAAATAGCACTGTACCTTAATATCACCAACCCTAATTTCTACACAGCGCATTGCCTTCAAACGACTCCGGTGACAATATTACTGAGGGACGGCAGATGTAAACATATGGCCTGCGTAATATGGCATTGCAAGCACACAGAGCGCATGCGTCAGTCGTTCAGAGATCTTGAAAGACAGAGATATCATACCTAGCGCTCGCTCTCCTATCACAAAATTCAAGTGCCTGACTCTCAACAGATATTTATGAATATTTATGTTAAAACATATAATAAAGTTATAATTATCGTCGAACATAAACAGTCGTATGTAACTCGCCTATAATGGTAATTAAGACACTCGTATGGAAATTATAAAACTCGCATACGCTCATTTTATAAAAATACTCGTGTCTTAATTATAGCCATTATAGGCTCGTTGCAAGCCTCCGTGGCTTAGGCGGCAGCACGCCGGCCTCTCACCGCTGGGTCCGTGGTTCAAATCCCGGTCACTCCATGTGAGATCTGTGCTGGACAGAACGGAGGCAGACAGGTTTTTCTCCGGGTACTCTGGTTTTCCCTGTCAAAATTTCGTTCCAGCAACACTCTCCACTATCATTTCATTTCACCTGCCATTCATTTAATCATTGCCCCAGAGGAGTGCGTTAGGCCTCGGCAGCCGGCACAGTTCATATCCTCGCCGCTAGATGGGGGCTTCATTCATTCCATTCCTGACCCGGTCGGAGACTGGAAACAGGCTGTGGATTTTCATAGGCTCGTTGCATAATGTACTATTATGTGAACACTACATTGTAAGAGAAGAGGCCAACGACTCTTATAAGTGACGTGTGTAAATCAGTGTAATTATGCGCAAAATATAGGCCACAGAATTTGTTGTGCGTTTTAACCTGTAGTGTTGTCTTTCATGCCGGCTCCGTGGTGTTGGGGTAGAGTGCCTGCCTCTCACTCCAAGGCCCCGGGTTCGATTTCCGGCTCCGTCAGGGATTTTAGAACCTGACGCGAGGGCTGGAACGGGGTGCACTCAGTCTCGTGAGGACAATTGAGTAGCTGTCTGACAGTGAGGTAGTGCCCCGGTCACAAAAACCTAGATTAACGGCCGAAGGGACCCGACGCGCTTATCACACATCACCCCAATAATTACAGGCCAAATGGCTGGGCAGCGGTCGCTTGGTAGGCCTAGGCCCTTCATGGGCTGTAGTGCCAGGGGTTATTATTTTGTTTTGTTTATTGTCTTTCATATTTGATTTCTCCATAATATACTTGTTTCATTAGCCTTGGAATTTCGATGATATGTTTGTAGCTTTTGAGAAGTCAACTTTCTTATTGGGGATATGTACTGGATGGGTGGCAATTCCACTGTGCATATGACACATAACACAAGCTTATGGTTATTTTTAAAGGTATTATATACAAATCAAAGAAAGTTTTGCAGAACACTTGTTTGCCATGATGCAGAGCGTATGTGAGATTGTGGGCAAGTACAAAAGAGCCGGCATTCTGACAAATCTTGCAGACTTGATTCATGTGAGAAAAGAAAATTACAAACAGAAAGACATTTGGCCTGTTAAACAGGGACTGATTTGTGTAGTAATCTTGCCATCCTGTGACATTTCAATAAGAAACATGGCCACCACGGGAGTCTGGCTGGGCTCTTACTCGCCGTGGCATACCACAGATCAAGTTGTCCAGGTCCTCTTCGACGGCGGCCTCCATGATTTCTTGATGGGTTATGGGAGGGTGTGGACGCTGAGCAATAGCACGCTTCAGCATATCACAAACATGAATTGGAAGAAATAGCCATCTCTCAAGGTCCGTATTAACAATTTTACTAATTTATTGATTATTGATTGATTATGGATTGGCGGACCATAGAATAATCAATAAATTAATCACAGACATGTTCGATACAGTTCATGTTCGGCGACATTGCAGGCCGTTCCATTCGTGCAATTGCAGACTCCTGGAGGAAGTTTTGTACCACCGCCGCTCGATGTAGTAAGTGTATGAAAAACTTTATTTGATGTGTATATTTTCACGAGTAGGACAGCTGATAGACTTTTGTGATTTGTTAATCCAGCTGTATGTGCTAAAATAGGCCACATTCTTTGGAATATGTGGTAACAAAAGGAGAAAAATAAATTCGTAAAACTTGACCAGAGCTGCTTCCAGACTATTCAGGTAAGAGCTATGACATATAATATGTATAAAATTATTACTGGTCTATGAAAAGTGTTCAGTTATATTAAGTACAGTGTTGTTGGATTATTATTAGCAAGTAGCAGATATAGCATTGGCTTTTACGGTCTATTATGCTCATACAGTTTCTTACATTCTATGATAATGTTAGCTAGTAAATAAGACATATGTGGCTGTGTTTTCATATTAATGTATAAATATCAGTTATATAACGAGGATGTATCAAATATAAACGGGAATTTGAATTTGAATCGAACTCTGTGCTGGAAGGAATGTCTGAGCAAAAATGGCTTGAACTCAACATAGGGAAAACTGAATACTTGCAATGTGGTACACAGACCAACGGTACCATCAGCATTGAAGAGCATCATCTCACTAAAACTACACACTTTAAATACCTCGGTTCCCTTATCACTTCAGATGGCGAAACGCTTCTTGATGCTCGAGCACAAGTTAACACTGCGTGGATGAAGTGTCAGGAATGGCGACTCGCTTCTTGATGCTCGAGCACGAGTTAACATTGCATGGATGAAGTGGCGCCAAGTCACAGGAGTGCTGTGCGTTAAGAAAGTACCTATCCCTTTGAAAGGGAAAGTTTGCAAATCCATGATACGACCAGTGGCACTTTACGGCACAGAATGTTGGCCAGCTTCAACCAAGCATGAACAAGCCCTACATGGAATGAAGATGAAAATGTTACGTTAGTCCATGGGTGTTACACGACTTGATCATGTCAGGAATGAACATATCCGGAAACAGATGGGAGTTGCAGCCATTACCGATAAAATGAGAGAAGCACGGCTTCGGTGGTATGGGCATGTCACTAGAAGTGATGAGAACTATGTGGCAAGAACAGCTCTCCAATACTATCCAGGAGGAAATCGACCTCATGGATGTCCAAAGAAAAGATGACTGGACAGAATCAAGGAAGACTTAGTGATGTGTGGACTTAATCTTGAAGATGCCCTTGACAGGAAGAAGTGGCGAACAGCAACCAAACAAGCGGACCCTGCACCATCGCGAGATACACGCTAGGAAAGAAGAAGTTGATGTTAGTAATAAATCTGAGGCGGGGCTTTGCCAGGATGTTGGTGGGGGTGTCAGAAGAAGGGGTTTGCGTGCGCACGCACAGCGGGGAGCTGGGCTGCTTCAGTACACTATGAGTGAGCAACAGATGCACACGTTTGTTGTGCAATGCATCATTATCAGATTTTTCCCAAAAGAGGGCACCAAACCTGTGTGGGGAAGAAACACTGTCACAGACTCGAGTGTATGAGTGGGGCTAAAAAGACAGGAAGAGAAGCTGTGGAAAATGAACCTCATGAAAGGAGGCCGCGGACAAGCATCACAGCAGACAACATTGTTGCCATTCGGGACATTATTGAAGAAGATCGGCGCATCAAAATTTCTGAAATTGTTTTAGCCGTAGGAATAAGTTACGGATGTGTTCAAACCATCATCCGATCTGAAACGTTATTCTTCTCCACAACAATGCAAGGCCGCATACTGCCACTTTAATGCGGGAAAAACTGGAGGAATTTCATTGGACACCTCTGGAACACCCTCTGTACAGTCCAGATTTATTGGCCTGCGACTACCATTTGTTTGGACCACTATAACAAGATAATAATAATGATGCAAGTGTAGAAAAGTTCGTGCGCAACTGGCTCCGCACACGTCCCTCATCTTTCTATCAGGACAGCATCAAAAAATTGCTAATCGGATGTAGAAAATGTGTATCGAATGCAGGACACAATGTAGAAAAATGATCTCTATATGTGTATTTTTTGGGTTGATGCAATAAATTTTAAAAAATATTTCCCGGTTATATTTGACTGACCCTCGTAAGTACAGTATTGTTGGGTTATTATTAGTAAATAGCAGATATAGCATTGGCCTTTAGGGTCTATTATGCTCGTACATTTCCTTACATTCTAGTATAATATTGTTATCCAGTAAATCAACCAGATATGGCTGTGTTTCTATACCAATGTATAAATATATCACTTTTCATTTCCAGTTGCCGTGAGAGTCTTGTACCAATGGGATATATTACGTCGATCTACCTCCCTTTAAAACAAATTGCCACCACCACTACTTGTGAACCTAGAAGTTGGCGTAGCATTGATTCTTGGAAATTACCTATTCTGTGACTGAATCACTTTCTACATTAGTAGAGGCTGAACATCCTTATCCAAAACAAGAAGTGAAAAATATAAGTGTAGTGACTGAATTTCATTTTCTCCCCAGGAAATGGAAAACTCTAAGGCCTATGATCTTTCATTAGCAGATCATAATGACTACTCCTAGGTTAGTATCTACTGAAAAATAATTTACAATGTGATTGTCATGATGATTTTCAGAAAATTAGTTTAAATATTAGGATATCACTCGCTCATATTTTGAATGGGGGAGGTAGGAGAAAAGCGAATAGTATGGCAGGGGCATAAAACTCCTCGCATACGTGCGGGAGGGGGGGAGATAAAATTTATAAACTGCAGTTGCCTACCTGCCGGCCTCGTGGTGTTGGGGTAGCGCGCCTGCCTCTCACCCGGAGGCCCCGGGTTTGATTCCCGGCTCCGTCAGGGATCTTAAAACTGACGTGAGGGTTGGAACGGGGTGCACTCAGCCTCGTGAGGACAATTGAGTAGCTGTCTGACAGTGAGGCAGCGCCTCGATCACGAAAACCATGATTAACGGCCGTGGGGACCCGATGCGCTGATCACGTGTCACCCCAATATCTGCAGGCCAAATGGCTGAGCAGCGGTCGCTTGGTAGGCCTAGGCCCTTCATGGGCTGTATAGTGCCAGGGGTTGACTTGACTTTGATTTGCCTACCTACCAGGGAAATTCTTTTTAATTTAAGGCTTTAACCTTTTCACTCCCAAGCCCGAGTTAACTTGGACATCCGAGTGTCTTCCGCTGTCCCAACAACGAGTTAACTCGTATTTCAAATGCCTCGCTCTTTCCCGGTCCCGAGTTCAGTCACTATTTCACCCCCAGGTAAGGGTAGTTTTTATTTTGGGTGGAAATAAGTCGTCCATAGAAAAAGAGGGTTCACCCCGAGTCCTACGACACACCATATGTTTAAATCCAATTATTGGTTAGCGAGATACTAAAAATCCGATGACCTATTAGTTTTGGGTTCTTTAATTAATATTTGTTTAAAATAACTCATCTATAATCATTTAAAAAGCCCGCCCTCTTACAAAAGCCCCAAGTGCGCATGCATACAAAAAATCACTATTCCACCCCCAGGTAAGGGTAGTTTTTATTTTGGGGTGGAAATAGGTCATCCATAGGAAAGGGGGCATTACTCCGAGTCCTACGACATGTCACATGTCAAAATCCGACCATAGGTTCAGGAAATATCAACATAAGTGTAGTTAGGCCCCCCCCAATTATTACCACATCATCGTAATCCTCAGGGACTCACCACTTGCTTTACTGCCTAGAAACCCCAACCTCCAACCCGGGATGGGGCATGCATAAGCAGGAAAGATACTTGGGAATAAAAAGGTTAAAGCTTGAAATAGCACTGTAATGTAGGCCTATATTGGAGAAAACAAAAGATGATTTTTATTCACTATTTCTAATTAAAATACAAAAAAAAAATACAATCAGAATATGAATACCAAACATAAAACATTTGTCAACGTCTAGCAAAAGACCCCCCCTCCGAACACTGCCGTCGATCTTTGTTTACAAACTGTTGAGCAAGACGTGGGTCATCTACTGTAGCTTGTCAACCATTCAGAGTAGCTGGCCTGTAGACAGCAATCTTCTTCTTCTTAGCGAATTCCCGGAATGGGGTCCGCTTTTCGGGTCAATGCACGCCATTTCTTTTGACGAAGTGCTTCCTGTGGGTTTAGGTTTCTTGATCTTAGATCTGAGTTTATAATGTCTAACTATCTTAGCTTAGATCTCCCATGGTGTCTCTGGCCTTCAACAGCGAGATGATAGGCTGAGCTGATGACTGAACCATGCGGTGCTCATACGGCATGGCCATACCAACAAAGTCTCCATTTCTGCATTTTCTTATCGTTTGGATCAACACCAGCTAGTTGTCGGATCATTGTGTTGTTGATGTGGTAGAGCAGAGAAATGCCTAACGATCTTCTCAGCATCCGTAATACCATGACATGTAGCGAGTGCTGGCCAACGCTCCTTACCATACAAAGCAACTGGCCTCACCATTGAGCGGTATATCTGTGATTTTAGGTGGATGGGCATCCTCTTATCACAAAGAACACCAGTTACATCTCTGAATCGCATCCACGTTGCGTTGATTCTTGCTCGCACATCTTCATTTATACAGCCGTCACTCTAATCGAGAACCCAAATATCGAAATGTATCCACCTGTAGACAGCAATGATTCTCTCTAATTTTTCCAATCGTAGATCGGAGGTAGCCTTCAACCTCCTCATCACCGAAAAACTTCTCTCTGCAGAACATCTTGGAGTAGATACGACAAGCAGTGACAAAGTACAAACTTCACAAATTTAAAAGAAGTAATCAACAAAGTTTAGACAGAAACTGATGAAATGCTGGAGCTCCACCGATTACAGTAAACACGACACAGGTGTAGCACCAAATGTCAAACTTCTGACGTCACGTTCATCACTGCTTTTCGTATTATTTTACCTCGTTTGTTTCGAAAAAAAAAGAAAAAAAAAAAAAGGTGCGCATGCTGCTTTTCCTGGCAGGAGACTAGGGGTATTGATTTTGTGTGTCACAGTATCTTACCTCAGTTTCAAACCGGGGCTCATAAATAATAGTTCAAAAATGCACCTTTTCAGATCGTAGGCACTGGCTCTTAACCGGTGGTCCGCGGGAGAAAAGCACGTATAAAAAGTGGCCAATAAATGGGGATTTAGTGAACGATGTGCTTTGAACGAGGATCGTCCGAATGTATTCGTGGCTATGACTAAAAGGTTTTGAATTGAAATATCTTTAAAATAAGTATTATTGATGAAGGGTGAGTGGATAGCGTGTCGGTCTACTAACCCCAAGATTGCAGGTTCGCTCCTGGCCGTGGTAAGTGATTTTTGAAAGGCGGCAAAAATACGACACGCATGTCATCCGATGTTGGCATGTTGAAAAACCCATTTGAATTCAGTAGGCCGTGTTCATAAAGGCAAAATTAATCTCGGGAGTTTCCGCCAACACAAAGTTCCTCATTTCCCTACTAGAAAGCGCTACAGTGTTCAAGGAGCTAGATATCTAGACTTTCATAGTGATTCAAGGAACAACGAAATTCGACATGCAAGCTACCCTCTGGGTGTCAAATTACAAAGCTTGCACCCGGCACCCAAGGCCATATGATATTATTATTAACTGATAAGGTGTATTGGAGGGTCCGTACATGATTCAATTTTGGGCTGAGTGGTCCGCAGACTTCTTCGGGTTCAGAACCACTGTGTTAAGGGGACAAAACTCAAATATGGCTTTTCCGATTTTCCACCTAATGTAGTATTAAATTATTTATAGAATAGTTTCGGGCTATTTTACTTTTACTTTTTTAAGGGTACAGTACTTAAAATGTTGTCTTGCAGCTAAAACTTGAGGGGGCCAATGCCCTCCCCGTGTAGCACGTGAACATAGATCAGTGCAGCATGAAATCAACTGTCTACTGTAACCCTCCTATGACTGTAATGGGTATATTGGAGAATTAAGTTGATGAGTTCCAAAACTCAACTTGTTCACAACAATACGAAATTGATATACAGTACCGGTAATGCCAGTTTCTGTATCTTTGACGCAGTGAGTTTATGAGGACAAAGTGATAAATTCCATTACTTGACTTTGTAATGGTTTCTATAGCCCTCACTTTTGCGTGACAAGTGTTACGGTTTGACTTTGCCTAAGCTATGTTGTTTTAATGGGCGCCAAGACCTCGACGCAATGCTGAAATCTAAATTTGTATTTAACAACATCTAGCTCTGGTAGAACACCTTCAAGAATCTATTCACTCAGATCGTGGTATGATTTGATCATTAACCCAACAAACAATTGTATCAGGAGAAGGAATTGGTCTATATCTAATGCTACCTACTGAAAGCAAAGATTGCATTGTGAAAGAATTGAATTTATTATATAAAACAAGTATAGCAAAATTAATAATAATAAGTTTAAAATTTAAATTGAAGCGTTGCGATTTTAATATTACCGATAGAAAATTACGTGAAAACGGAGTCTGATACATTATTGATTTTACTCTTATTCCCAAGCTATGAAGTTACTGAAATATGAAATATAAAACAAAGAGAAATGAGAGATTGCGTATTTCTGCATCATTCGCGCTTACCACTGGAAATTGCCAAAGCATTTCCCTCGTACTGGATGATGCTGTGTGCTTCCCACAGTCTCCTGGACGTCGCCACCTCCGTCGATATTTGATGATATACTTGTAGATTTTGTGACTTTATGGTCCTAACAGCGGAGCCATACCCTCGTACAACCAAACTGGTTAAGTTTTAAACAGATAGTTCTCCACTCCACGGAACATCGGAGCGACACACACTTGCAACCGAACTAGTCAAGTCTTTCACAGATTGTCCTCGCTCCACGGAACATCGGACGATATATGCCCCTGTCGGCTCCCCATCTCGGTACCGACTTCCAGCTTACGTGGTCTCCACTGATTGGCTGCTCCCCACGCTCTACTTCCCCTTCTCTGGCTCATTACACACGGCGCGCAGATGATGGAGTCGATTTCCGTTCCCACTATCCGCCTTTTCTTGACGCTGCAACCCCGCTTGCGTAATACTTTTTGACAAGAATCAGCCCGTATCTGAATTTCCAGTGAGTCATGTCTCTCATAATATCCTAACTGACGAAACTCCGTAAAATTCCGTAATCACATAATTTGCTATGATATTGTCGTTCGTAATAATTTGCTTGATAGCGTTTTCTAAGACATAGAAAACCTATCTGTATGCTTATAATTTTTATAAAATGCTCCGAAAAATATCTTAATAATAATTATAATAAATTAATAATAATAATAAATTAACATGAAAAATTCTCTTGGCTGAACAATTTGCCGCGTAAATAAATATAGACTGGCTTCCTACTGACTTATGCCAGTGGCATAAAAAAAAACCGAAAAACACGTTACATATTCGCCTCGGATCATCGGATGATTTACTGTGACGACGGTCCATTATCTGATTATCCCAGACACGTTAATAATCCCCATCCAAAATACATATTACATAAATGAAATCACCCTAAATTACAGATATATACACTCATAATTTTTCTTCACGCACTTTGCGTCAAAGTTTGTTGTCACTATGGATTGCACTCTGCAACCAGTCCAATGTTTTACATATAGAATAGTGTTCCACGGATATTTCCGCCTCTCAAATTTCTCTATGTTGGAAAAATAGACATAATTAATGTGTGAGCACTATGTATTTATGATGTCATATCACACGCATTGAAGGTGTTCTGATATATTTATATCACCATAGAACTTCCTAATTTCACTGGAGGTCCCTTCCTTATGGTGAAATTTAATCTCATTTATCACTGAGCACACGATCACACTATTGTGCCAGCGCATCATGACCATAATACTTGATCTCTCTTTATAAAAGATGAAATTAATATTGACTTCTGAAAAAAAAAAAAAAACAGTAAATGCGCATTACATATAACACCAAATATTTCTGTGCCGTAATCGCCGCCCTGTCTTGTTAAGTTCCCGTAGACCATATTCTACTTAATACTAGTTCTCAACACAGACCAGTTCTCCTCACACAAATAATACCTTTGTACAAATTACCTTAAATTACTCACTTAAAAATCTTACATGGCGAGGCCGTAAACAGAAATCACGTGTGACGTTATGTATGAGTTTCATGAAGGACTGTCTCGCATTCTGATGGCCCATCTTTTGTCCCGTGGACGCCTTAAGCAAAAATACCCTGTCCAAGCGCTCACCCATCTCTTGGGGACAAATGGGAATTCACCAGCGCTACCAAATTCTGGCCTTGGTGTATCGAGACATTTTAGTGCTCAAGAGCATCCGACAATCCCGTCATATTTCCCTGTACCTTAAAAACTCTCATTTACTTACATACTACCCCCCTGTGTGACTTCTGATACGCCTGCCTGGAAGACCAGATCCTCCCACGCACCAAATACCACACTTACTCATTTGATAGGCTGGCTCGCCAGCTAAACATCCTCACTTTATGACACATACTTTCGAAGACTATGTATATTATACATCCCGTATAATCTGTTTCCCTCACTATTCTCCAGCACATATGCTGTTTTCCCAATACGTTTGGAAACTATAAATGTTTCTGCGTCACCTGCTTCCAACCTAGCCAGTGGCTCCCTTAACTTAACGTCATCACGTTGCTCCACTAGCATATTTCTCAGTGTCTGTAACGATGCCCTATTGCCTAACTGTCCACACATGCTAACCCTACTTTCCTATGGTGTCACACCTCTACTCGACACTCTATGACCTAAAAATGTCACTTCTGACTGACAGAATGACGACTTAGACAGCTTCAAAGTGAACCCTGCCTGATCAAACTTCTGAAAAACTATATCTAAATGACGTAGATGCTCCTCAAAACTGCGTGAACTAATTACCATATGAAAATGAAAATCCACAGCCTGCTTCCAGTCTCCGACCGGGTCAGGAATGGAATGAATGAAGCCCCCATCTAGCGGCGAGGATATGAAATGTGCCGGCTGCCGAGGCCTGACGCACTCCTCTGGGGCAATGATTAGATGAATGACAGATGAAATGAAATGATAGTGGAGAGTGTTGCTGGAATGAAATTTTTGACAGGGAAAACCGGAGTACCCGGAGAAAAACCTGTCTGCCTCCGTTCTGTCCAGCACAGATCTCACATGGAGTGACCGGGATTTGAACCACGGATCCAGCGGTGAGAGGCCGACGTGCTGCCGCCTAAGCCACGGAGGCTTCAACTAATTACCATATCATCTATGTAAATGGTTACAAACTCTCCTGTGTCACCCCCTAATGTGATGTTTAAAGCCCTAATTAAAGCTGCTGAACTACTCTTTAACCCATAAGGTGTTCTACAAAATTGATAAAGGTTATATTTATGACTAAAAGCTGTAAATGGTCTATCTTCGTACATAAGTGGCACTTGCCAAAAACTGGAACTCAAATCTACACAAGTGAAATACTTCTTCCCCTCAAATGTTTGCATTAATTCCTCTACTGACATAGATTTCAGCTGATCTGAACTATTTCTACTGTTAACCAAACGAGCGTCTAAACAAATACCAACTGTGCCGTCGGTCTTGGGTACCGTGATCAAAGAATTAACATATGGACTGTTAGAGTGCTCAATAATCCCATCTTCAAGCATCTGATTAATTTGTGCCTCAACTGCACTCTGATAAGCAAAAGGTACAGGATATCTATGTCCTGTGAATACTGACCTATCAATAACGTTCAATGAATGTGTATAGCAATTGGCCATACCAATGCGATCCTCAAAAACTCTCCTATTACACAATAACACATCATAGAGCCGAACACATTGTTCCACCTCTATATTACCCTGAAATGCAGCATCACGTAACGAGTCCTCTAGACTTCCGTTCGTAATCACACTGCCCACAAAACATGGAGAACCCCGCTCTACGGCTGGCGATATCTCATTTAAAGTACAAATCACACCTACAATACTACTCATCTGAATATGGTCATTGAACGCTACTTCTACTTCAGACTCTCCCCATTTAAATTTCAAACTCCCTACATCATAACATAAGTTACCAGACACTCTACTTAGCCACTCTGAACCCAAGATAACACTGAATACTAAATTTGGAATTACAAGGCAAATCTGCTTCTCTACATGATTATTAATTTTAATGTCTACTAAAACTTGCTTAGAAATTACTTTAGACTTCTTCCCAACAGCTGTGATAACAAAAGTGCTTTTAATTGGCATCTCCTCAAAATTTACTCCAGTTCCTTTCATTTTATCATAAAATGCACTACTTATGCAACTCTTCATACAACCACTATCAATTAAAACATCTGTGTACGCCTCGGACACGTTAAATTTAACTATGGGGCTCTTACTAACCACTTCCTGAATAATACCTTCATCATTTAGTTCATGTAATAATTCATTTCTTACATTTAGGTCATAGGGTTCCTGTATAATTGTATGGACAGGGCATGCAACAGACTGAGATTCTGACCTTACTTCGCAGCCTGGTTCGCGTTTAAAGAACCGCTACAGCTGGCCGTAGTACTACTAACTACTGAACTGGTCTGGTTGTTCTGGGCTGTGTTGTCATTGTTTGGCTGTATATTACTACCACTAGGCTGTCCTCTTCCTTGACCCCTATTCTAGTTGTAATTATTGTCATTATAATTTCTCCCTTGATTTCCCCTGAAATCATTGTTTCTCCCTTGATTTCCCCTGTAATCATTGTTCCTCCCTTGATTTCCCCTGAAATCATTGTTCCTCCCTTGATACTGATTACCATTGCCATTTCCTCTGTTCTGATTTAGCTGATTATTATTATTTCTATTTTGAGCGTTGGCCCCTTCGCCACCGTTCCCTTGAACTTCTTGATGCCTGGCTTCATTAGGTCTATTATTATTATTACCCTGGTTCCGATTGAAATTGTCCTCATAACCCCCTCTCCCTAGTGCATCAAATGTGCTTAACAAATTTTCTACTTGTGATATAGTCTTTACATTCTGGATACAAGCAGCCTCCTTGATCCTATAGGGAAAGTGCCTAAGTAGCAACCTCACCACATCACTTTCCTCCTTCAAGCCATCCAGATATTTACACACTAATACCTGCCCTAAAAAGTATTCGGTCATGGTGGAGCTTCCTTTAGGGTTATATTTACCACACACTACTCCCTCACGATGCTGCGACTGAATAACCTCATTCCAGAACGTTTCACAGAATTTCATTTTAAAGTCATTAATATCAGTAAACTTGTCTCTGTAGACAGCAAACCAATTCCTCGTTTCCCCCACAAACACTTGTTCTAAAATTTCAACTACCTGGCACCACTCAATACTACCATCTTCCAACCTCTCCCCAAATTTATTTTCTATAGAATTCATGAACTCCATTGGGCACCCCTGTCGATTGCTGAACTTACCCAGTTCTACCTCCCTGTGTGTGCTATTCACAAAAACTGGCCTATTCTGACTATTTTCTTGCCTGATCCTAGCTTTTAATTTTAACTCTAATTCTGCGATTTTCTCCTCAGCCTTCCTCTCAATACTGTTTACTGTTAATTTAATGTTTCCTTCTGATTCTTCTACTTTATCATATAGCTTTGTTTGTTTCTCCTCAATCTTGCTAATGCTCTCTCTATTACTCTCTCTTAAATCATTTACTTCTGCAACTATTTGTGAGTGGACTTTCTCAATTCTACCCCCCAGCTGTTCCTTAACCTCTTTAGTTGATACTTGAATCTTGTCAATTTCTCCCCCCAATTACTTTTTGACCTGCTGTGTTTCCAGTTGCACTAGTTCTTTTAAATTTTCAGCCTGTGGACTGATTCTAATTTCTAACTCCTCCTGTACTTTTCCTAATTTCTTGTCTACATCTGCAATGATCTCTTTAACCTTCTCTTCCATTACTCCTCTGATTTCTCCTCGAATCTGCTCCATTTTCACACTAATTTCCTTGTTGTTCTTATCTAATTTTGCATTATTCTGTTCTAATTTTTTATTTAAAGCTTCTGTACTTTCTTTATTTTCCCTACTGTTTTGTTCTAATTTAGCGTTGTTTTGTTCCAGTTTAGCATTTAAAGCGTCTGTACTTTCTTTATTTTTTCTACTGTTTTGTTCTAATTTAGCGTTGTTTTGTTCCAGTTTAGCATTTAAAGCATCACTACTAACTTTGTTCTGATACATGAACTCGAGAAGTAAAGTTTTTAATTCTGGTTGGCCGCCTACACTCCCTGTTTCAGTATCGGGATTTACCTCCGCTACCCCGGTACTACCATCACACGACATACTGCTCGTATCATCACTCTCCAGTTGATGACCACTACGTAACCTCATCTGTCTTTCTTTCTCATCCCCCATAATGGTATACACTGATAAAGACAAATAACCCCCAAAATACAGGCACAGAAATATATACCCTTCTCCTTCCACAAATGTTATTAGGTTTTCAGCCCCAAGTTGTCGGCGACAAATGTAATGGTTTCTATAGCCCTCACTTTTGCGTGACAAGTGTTACGGTTTGACTTTGCCTAAGCTATGTTGTTTTAATGGGCGCCAAGACCTCAACGCAATGCTGAAATCTAAATTTGTATTTAACAACGTCTTGCTCTGGTAGAACACCTTCAAGAATCTATTCACTCAGATCGTGGTATGATTTGATCATTAACCCAACAAACAATTGTATCAGGAGAAGGAATTGGTCTATATCTAATGCTACCTACTGAAAGCAAAGATTGCATTGTAAAAGAATTGAATTTATTATATAAAACAAGTATAGCAAAATTATTAATAATAATAAGTTTAAAATTTAAATTGGAGCGTTGCGATTTTAATATTACCGATAGAAAATTACGTGAAAACGGAGTCTGATAAATTATTGATTTTACTCTTATTCCCAAGCTATGAAGTTACTGAAATATGAAATATAAAACAAAGAGAAATGAGAGATTGCGTATTTCTGCGTCATTCGCGCTTACCACTGGAAATTGCCAAAGCATTTCCCTCGTACTGGATGATGCTGTGTGCTTCCCACAGTCTCCTGGACGTCGCCATCTCGGTCGATATTTGATGATATACTTGTAGATTTTGTGACTTTATGGTCCTAACAACGGAGCCATACCCTCGTACAACCAAACTGGTTAAGTTTTAAACTGATAGTTCTCCACTCCACGGAACATCGGAGCGACACACACTTGCAACCGAACTAGTCAAGTCTTTCACAGATTGTCCTCGCTCCACGGAACATCGGACGATATATGCCCCTGTCGGCTCCCCACCTCGGTACCGACTTCCAGCTTACGTGGTCTCCACTGATTGGCTGCTCCCCACGCTCTACTTCCCCTTCTCTGGCTCATTACACACGGCGCGCGGATGATGAAGTCGATTTCCGTTCCCACTATCCGCCTTTTCTTGACGCTGCAACACCGCTTGCGTAATACTTTTTGACAAGAATCAGCCCGTATCTGAATTTCCAGTGAGTCATGTCTCTCATAATATCCTAACTGACGAAACTCCGTAAAATTCCGTAATCACATAGTTTGCTATGATATTGTCGTTCGTAATAATTTGCTTGATAGCGTTTTCTAAGACATAGAAAACCTATCTGTATGCTTATAATTTTTATAAAATGCTCCGAAAAATATCTTAATAATAATTATAATAAATTAATAATAATAATAAATTAACATGAAAAATTCTCTTGGCTGAACAATTTGCCGCGTAAATAAATATAGACTGGCTTCCTACTGACTTATGCCAGTGGCATAAAAAAAAAACGAAAAACACGTTACAACTTGTCCTGTAGCTATTAAGTGTTGAATATTGCAGTCATTTCCAAAACTTAACATGTCCACAAACTACTCTGTTCCATAACTCAACATGACCATCTTCTTAAATTTAAAAGGGAAATGTTAGAGGGATATGTGTGTTTAGAAGTATTATTAAATTATATCTCTACTTAATATAAAACAACGTCCCCGATTCTTGGATGTCGCGGGTAATCTTGAGAACCACTGGATGAATTTTGATGCGGTTTTCACCATTTTGTGAAGGATATTTCGAGGAAGTTTTCTGTAGAAAATAATTTATTTATGAGCAAAGGAAGCCAAGCAGCAACGATTTCAGGGAAAAGGTTGAAAAAGAAAACCTGGCATCCGTGGGCTTTTTAAGCTTACGCTGGGCAAACCGTTAAAAATGTCATTATACTATGAGTGTAAAAATTGTTCAGCATGAAAAGTTCTACAAAAAAAGTCCGCGAGAGCATACCTCTATCTTCAATACATCGCCCACTATAAGTGTTTTTACGATTTCATTTCTTCCAGCAATCTCCATTCAATTACTGAGGTGTAAGTTTACGAGCTAGCTAGGGACGAGCCTATCACCCCAGTTACAGCCAGCAGCAAACTGTCGAGTCATGTTAAGTTAAGACTTCAGAGAAGAGTGGTTGTGTTTGGAGTTTCCCTGGAAGTGCAACTCGGCTTTTCTTCATTTCCTCTGTGATCTTTTCATTCCACAAAATACAGAGTCAAGTTAAAAGATTGGACGGAAAGGGGGTTTGTTTTTCATGCACCTCGCCATTCTTAAATTACGTCTGACAAGAATTCGTTGCACATGCATCTCCATGATAATATAATTAATAGTCCAGTCAGTGATTTTAAACCATCATGCTGAGACGTAAAACGGATATAGATTGTAGTTCATAGACATCGATAAAAAGCGCTTAGCACGTAATGCATTCATAACTGTTCCTGGGATGCTAGTTTATTATAAAAATGTCCATAGCATATCATTTTCAGGACTAAAAACCCACAAAGACTGATTCTTATGTTAAAATACTACAGTACCAACGTAGAATATTGTGTATTAAAAATGTCAAACTAAATTTATATTTAAACATTCAGTTGAGATATTATTAACTATAACTTTCCAAAGAGTGTGCAAAATAAATGTATGCAACTAAAAAAAAACATAAGAATTTAAATTATGAGAAAACATTTAGTTGCATAAGTCAACATGTCCACATCAGTCTATTCCAAAACTTAACATGTCCAGTAACATGTTCCAAAACTTAACATACCCATAGTATTTTCCTTGTTTTTACGTAGTAATATTTTACAGATTTCTGAAACTTTCACATAGAATTCCTAATAATTATACCAATTTTATGAAATAATTTAAAAATCATAACTTGATAAGGAAACCTTCTGGACGTATTTTGACATTTACTATAATTTCAACTTCCGGACATGTTAACTTTTGGAACTCATCAACTCAATTACAATACCAGCTGAAAAGGTTTGTGGGCTACAGGGCGAAATATGCAACGACGTATTGTTGATATGCTTTATCCTTTGTCCTCCGCTTCTACGCCACTGCTGCTTGCCACGGTTCATGAGTGGTTATCATGTTGGACTTCCAACCCCAAGCTTGCAGGTTCGCCCCTGGCCGTGGTAAGTGATTTTTGAAAGGCGACAAAAATCACGATACGCATATCATACGATGTTGCCATGTTAAAGAACCCATTTGAATTCAGTAGGCCGTGTTCATAATGGCAAAATTAATCTCGGGATTTTCCGCCTACACAAAGTTCCTCATTTCTCTACTAGAAAACGCTATAATGTCAAGGAGCTTAGATATCTAACCTCTTTGACTTTCGTAGCACTTCAAAGAGCGATAAAATTCGACTTGCAAGTTGTCCTCTGGGCGTTAGTTAACAAAGCTTGCACCCGGCACCCGAGGCCATACGATATTATTATTCCAAAAACGATAATAAAGGAATGTGGAAAGTCATTAATGATATAACAGGTCGGAAAACACAAACTGTCAATGAAGTCATAAACAAACATTTAATATTACATTATACCAACGAAGTGATAGTCAACAAATTCATCAATACCTTTAGTGAAAAAATAAACAGCCTAGCTCATAACTGTAGTATCAACATATGGCAATCAAATAGAAACACATTAATGAATTCCTTTACATTACTTGAAACTGATGAATATGAAATAGAAAACATAATTAAGGAATTAAAAACAGACAAATCGCCTGGGGTAGACAATATACGCTTGAAAGACATAAAGGCAACATCCAAAAAAACTATACCAATCATAACACATCTCATAAACAAGATATTCGAATCAGGCATAATACCAAAATATCTGAAATACACAATTATTAAACCAATATATAAGAATGGCGATCACTTAGACTTTGGCAACTACAGACCAATATGCATTTTATCAATCCTCCACAAAATAATGGAAAAATGCTTGGATAAGAGATTGAAGAATTTCCTAAATAAATATGATATTTTAAAGGGACACCTGTACGGTTTTAGGAAGGGGAAAGGTACTGAACTACTCCTGGCTGAATTTGCCAATGTAATAAATAATGCCTTAAATAAGAACAATCACATAATGGTACTTTTTCTTGACTTTTCTAAAGCATTTGACACAATAAATCACAATAAACTACTTGCAAAATTACACGATATTGGAATAAGAGGCACGACTTACAAACTATTTGAAAGCTATCTGAAAAACAGGGAAATGGCAGTTATGGTCAATAACACTATCAGTGACGCAGTAGAAGGAACACAAGGTATCCCTCAAGGCAGCATTATCTCACCTACACTATATAACCTGTTCGTAAACGACATGAATGAAGCCATTAAACACAGTAAAATATTTATTTATGCTGATGACACCACTATATATACCATACATAAAGACTCTAAAACAGCTTTTGATAGACTTCAAGAAGACTTCAATAACATCACAAGACAAGAAAAATACAAACTAACGCACCACAGCTTATCATGCATACACCAAAACATCCTGGCAGGTTGCAAATGTAACACCTTCATAAATAGTACTTCGATACAAAAATACCTAGGAATTACCCTTGATGAACACTTTAAAATGAACACACACAGTAAACATAATAAAAAACCTAAGAGCATACCTCTACACCTTCTACAATCTCCGATTTTATGTAGATAGGAAAACTTACAAAACAATTTACAGTGCTCTGATTGAAAGCAAATTAAGATATGCTATAGCAACTTGGGGAAATCAAAACACAACTTTAATTAATAATCTTCAAGATAGCCAAAACAGGTTCTTTAAATATTTCACTGATATCCCTTATTTTAATATTAAAGAGTTGTTTCAAATTACTATACTGAATCTCTACTACCATGATCCAAGATTCAGGCATAAGGTCTCTCACAACATACAAACAAGAGCCATAACAAGTACTAAACATGTTAAACCTTTATGTATAAATAGCTATGGTTTCAAGAGACTAAATTATATTATACCATCACTACTTAATGAACTACCACCTGGACTGACAAACATTAACAGCAAACAACTAGCTATAAGTCGCATTAAAAAATATTACTTAACCAAACATTAACTCATAAGATAAATTTATTAATATAACTACCATAGTGTAATTTTTTGTATCTTTAATTACTTACATTAATATTTTATCATTAACATTACAAAAAAAATGCATGCACTCTTGTACTGAAATATAATCTATATATATGTTGTAAATAATAATTAATATGTCTCACAGATAATCTGTACTGTCATCAGATTCGTGAGACATATCACAATAATGTAACATAAATAGTATTTAATAAATAAATTAAAATTAAATTAAAATTATTATTATTATTATTATTATTATTATACAGCACTTCTTTTTTGACCACATGGTTGATTTCTGTCACGGTAGAGTGAATTCGTGTCTGCAATATTTTGCGATTTTATTTATATTGTGTGAGTATAATCTAGATTCTGGTACAGTGGGGTGAAACGCTGGCAAACTGATTTGAGCTGACTGGATCATGCAGTGTCATTATGCTCATTTGGAGTACAAAATATACTGGAACCTTTGGGAAACTGTTTATTTGAAGATAAATTATTGGTTGTGACATTATCATTGCATTGCTCTGATTAGTGGCAGACCAGACGATTCAACTGAAATTTACGATACCTATAATGGATCATCCTCATCATCATCTGACAGTCAAGTATTAGGCCAGTTGGCCTGTTATGGTCTCATTTCATCTTTTAGCTGGACGTCCATTAAATCGAACCCCCTTTGGTTGGTATCGTACAATCTGCATTGGGACTCGTTTCCTAGGCATTCTGTTGACGTGGTCTCTCCAGTTCTTCCTATAGGTTCCTATGTAGTTTAATACAGGTTCTGTCTTTAGTTCTTTCAACACGTCCTCCGGATCTACCCATCAAG
The DNA here is from genome assembly GCA_946902985.2 of Meconema thalassinum. NCBI lineage: Eukaryota > Metazoa > Arthropoda > Insecta > Orthoptera > Tettigoniidae > Meconema > Meconema thalassinum. The sequence goes on from OX336400.1 coordinate 73,837,704, forward strand.
GTGTGCATAGAAAAATGATCCAGGTGCCCATCGTGTCACGCTAGATGGATATGCCCCCTAAACCGAGTACTGGCGGTATAATCATAGTCAAACATCTAGTACGGAGGAAATGTTGTTCCAAAGCCTGCCTAGAGGCTTAGAGGTGGCAGCCCCACTGCCAGACTTGCTCTCTATTGGCTAGCCCCCAACTGAGAGGACTTTTAATTGCTTTCAAGTCTCAAAACAGATATAGCCGGACGGTTAATATAGATGACCTATCATGGATATCAGCTAATATAGATGACCTAGCATGGATATCAGCTACAATTATTGAGCAAATGGGCAGACTTGACTATAGTTTACAATACTGATAAAAGAGCATGTTTTTCCTTAGGTAGGTGTTCCTTCCCAAAATCCAAAACTTCTTAGTCATCTTACTGCCAGCTTGCAAGGGTTGACGTCATTGGAGCCACGTTGTGACATACTTGATCCCACACTTCGGGTATCATATTCTCCAGTAATCCCAACTGAAACATCATTACAATCAGAGTAATTCACCAAAAATTGGTTGGTCCTTTTGGGGTTAGGGCAGTATCTGCTGAACATGTGATAGGCCTACTGTTTGCCCGTTTCCAGAGTAGATCCTATCAGATGACTATTTTTTTTAAATGTTATAGATAGATATTTTATTCAATTAATTCCAAAGAGCCATAGGCTCGTACAGAGGAATTGTACAGTAATATGTGTGTTTACACACCAAGGAAGAAAATTCTGAAGGTAACACAAATTGATGAATAAGGACATAGGCCCATTATAAGGTTGATACCATATCTAAGATTGTTTAGACCAAGGTCCCTTAAAATGGTAAGCACTTACGATTTTTAATCTTATACATAACTTATTTGATGTATTAAGATGCATCGAATATTTCCCACAATACTTCCATAGTTTTCCTCTTAAATACCGACAAAGTTGGTGCACTTTTTACTTCATCAGGAAGTTTATTATATGACTGTGATGCAGAGAACTTGAAACTATTTCTACCATATTTAGAAGAGTGAATGATATATAAGGCTACGTCCTTCGCATGCCTAGTTCCATAAGAATGATTGTCTGAGTTCAAGATGTAGGGAGAGCTATAGAGTATTGTGTTGTGTTTAATCTTGTATATTAGCATAGCTGCTCGGAGTTCTGCACTTATGCTGAGGGGTAGAATTTTACTTTTGATGTACAGATCTTTTACTGGAGTGCAGTAAGGAAGGTTAAATATGTTTCTAATAGCCCTATTCTGAATAGTCATTAAATCATTCAGTGTGGATTTCCTGCAGTGAGCCCAAATAACATTTAAATATTGGAGCTTGCTATGTACACGTGAATAGTAGATTTGTTTTACAAGGTTTAGGGGAATAAGATACCGAAGTTTCCTTAGGATCCCTACTACAGGTGAGAGTTTCTTAGCAATTCGTTCAACGTGTTCAATCCAGGTCAGGTGTTTGTCGATGATTAGACCTAAATACTTTGCCTGATTAACCTCTTTTATTTCAATATTATTTATATATATTTTGTCATGTGTGATTTCTTTCATGCTTTGTTTTGAAATTACCATGTAATTGGTCTTCTGTAGGTTCATTGTTAATTTATTGGCCTGGAACCATTGTGAGAGTGTATTTATATCTTGTTGCACATTTTGTATGATTTCAATTATGTCTTTCCCAGTGTAGAAGACATTTGTATCATCTGCATACAATTTGATATGCCCTCTCAAATTACATTCCACAATATCATTTATATACATTAAGAATAATGTAGGTCCAAGTATAGATCCTTGTGGAACGCCATGAGTTATATATTTTCCTGAACTTATGCATTTATTCAAAGCTACATGCTGCTTTCTTCCAATAAGGTAGCTTTGGAACCATTTTAGAGCTATACCTCGGACACCAGCATTTTCTAATTTTGACAACAGTATTTTATGATCTACTGTATCAAAGGCTTTTGTGAGATCAATAAATAACCCAACTGCAATATTATTTTTGTCAATAGTTTCTTGTAGCATTGTTATTAGGTCAATAGTTGCTGCCTCAGTACTAGATTTTTCCCTGAATCCATATTGCATATTATGAAAGAATGTATTCTTGTTCAGAAATGAAAGCAATCTTGTTTTTACCACTTCTTCCAGAATTTTTGAAACTACCGATAAAATAGAAACAGGTCTATAATTATTTGGATTTCTTTTGTCACCACCCTTAAATATAGGAACTACTTTGGCCACTTTTAAGTCATCTGGTATCATGCCAGTAACTAAGGACTCATTAATCATTTCAACCAAGATTTTAATAAATGATTGCATATTGTTTTTAATGAAATTTGTCTTGATCCTATCTAAGCCACAGCTCTTTTTATTCTTTAAATTTGTGATGATGGACTTGACCTCTGCTTCATCTGTTGGATATAAGTAGAGGGAATTTGACTGCTTGTGGTCCTTACTGAGGATTTCCTTCTGTTCAGGAATAGCTTTTGCTAGACTTCCAGCAATGTTTGTGAAGAACAAGTTAAATGATTCACATAGCTCTTGATTGTCTGTGATAATTTTGTTGTCTATTTCAAGTGAAGTGCATGTCTCAACTGTTGGCTTTTTGTTGTGTATGATTTCTTTGATAGTCTCCCAAGTTTTATTGGAATTGTTTCCATATGTTCTGAATTTTTCTGAGTAGTAATTTGACTTTAGTCTTCTTTTTAAGTTTGTTACACTATTCCTGCATCTACAGTATTCTTGGTTCATATCATTATTATTTTTGTGAAGGGGATTTTTGAGCTTTGCATGCAGAGTGTCTCGTTGTTTCATAAGTGTAAGGAGTTCAGCTGTGACCCATGGTAAGTTAGTAGTCTGTCTTTTATTGTTAGTTTTGTTTGTTATTTTTCTTTGACTATGCTTGTTCCTTAGATTCAATTGTTTGATGAAAGAGTTATATAGAGAGTTAACAGTACTGTTTGCATCATTATGGGAATCAGCGTTTATAGATATATTAGTTTCAGGAGTGTGTTGCCTATCCCAAGAGTCCTCGTGTGTTGTTGATTTTGTCGAGTTATGTGACTGAGTGTACGTGCTATAATTGGTCTTGGAAATATCAAGAATTAATATACTGTGATCACTAATATCATTGCTGACATTTGATATTTTATAACTTAATTCTGAATTGTTTAGTGACACGTGATCTATTAAGGTAGCTGCAGTGTCACAAAGTCGTGTAGCATATTTAGTGTTGCACTGTTTAAACCCATAGCATGCTATTAGATTTAGATATTTCCTTCTTAATTGATCATCAGCTAGGATATCAATGTTGGTATCTCCGAGGAAGATGCATAATTTATTGTTTATCTGGCTAAGAAAACTTTCAAATGAATTTAAGAAGGGTATGGCATTGCTTCTATTGGGGTTATATGCTGCAATAATATCAATGCTTTTATATGTTGGCCTATTACTTTTAACATCATCTCTGAATACCTCAATCCACATCAAACTATGATTCATTTCACACTTTCTTTTAACATTCACTTTCCATTTGTGTGATACATAAATACCCAGACCCCCACCAACTTTGTCATCTCTATGAGCAAACACACTTGTGAAATTGTTGAAGTTATAAAAATCTGCCTCATTACTTTTCACCCAGGTTTCTGTAACTACCAATACATCTATCTGGCCTATCATTTGCAAGAGAATTTCAATGTCATCAAGCTTATTCCGAATACTTCTGCTATTAATGTACAAACACCTAACCTCTCCACCTAATTCTAATGAGTTTATGCATGCACTTATATTACAGTCCTGTTGCATGAACTCATCCAAACAGTTGTACTTATGTTCACTGCACTGTACTTCACCTAGGTGTCCACTTGTAGTCAGTGCTTTCTTCTCTCTAAACAATAAGATATCATCACTCGTTCTAGCAATTAGTTTTCCGAGAGTAAAAACTTGGCAACTCTGTTTAAAAGTTTTCCAAATTTCATTGTTCCTCTTCTATTGAGGTGGAGACCATCATAAGCAAGGTCCCTGTCTTGTAACCAAGAGTTCCCTTCTAAAAAAATAATGTGTTTTTCACTACACAACCAATCCAGTGTTGAATTCACTGCATTAATGTATCGTGGGTCTATGTCACGTCTTTGTAATACACCACTAACACACACTTTTGAACTTGGAAAGGCACTTTTCACTTCGTCCACGAGCTTGTTCATGTCATTCATAATGTGAGTTGGTGTTGGAGAACTGTTCAAGCAATTGGTCCCTACATGAATCATTACCACCTCAGGGTCTTCTCGAACCTCGTTTGCCCATACCTTTCTAGTTAATTGATCAGTTCTTATTCCTGGATAGCAATAGACTGCGGCATCATCAACTACTGGGCCTACATTTCGCAGAATTGAGTCACCCATGACAAGTACACGGGGACGTCTCCTTTTCTTAGGGTTATGGGTAGGTTTGTCGCGTCTGGATGTCTCGTTTTCAATACCGGTACCTTGTCTTTCTTCTACTTGGGAATCGGAACGGCTGAGGATTTCAAACGGATTCTGGGAGACAAAGTGCATTTTTTAAATCAACCACAAGCATTTTGATTATATCCTCTTTGGAGGCCAATTCTAATTTGAGGAGTTCAGCTTCATTCGCCGCTCGCGGCAACTCGTACTTGTTTCCCTGTTGATTTCGTTCACATCTCAAAAGTTTTTCGCCACTACATGATTTGTCTTCACAATTAAGACACACCTCTTCAAGAAATAAAGAATTGTTATCACATTGAACACTTACATCACCCGATTGGGAACAATTTTCAAGAGATAACCGTTTGTGACTTACATTTAACATCGCCATCTTGCAAATGTTGGTCCACTAATGTTGCTTAAATATGTGAATTTAGTTTAAGTATGAGCTCATGTAAGCTGTACTATTGCAGCACTTATGTGTCCTTGATTCAACAACACTTGTTTAAAGATTACTGTATGTTAACTAATGACAATGCTTTGCTCTACATGATGATTGCTGCTTGAGACAGTTGTAAGCTTTATTCTCCTGAAATATACAGAAATATGTCATTCACATGATTTTCTTTCGTCCATTATTTGCATAGGAATGTGCCAGATTGTTTCATTTACATTGTGAGGTTTGAAGCCATTTTTCAGTGTTACCTAACATTAGATATACCACATTTAACATACACCGACTGTTGCATTACCAACACTGCAACTAAATAATTGTACATATTGTATAAATTTTTCACCTGTATTCTCAAACATAGATGTTATAGCCTAAGTGTAATGGAACTGATTATGATCGCTTGATGATCGAAACTGGTCATCCTAGTGTATTTATTAATCTTATGTAATTTATTTCAGGATCAGGGCATAACCCAGCTCTATTTGGGTACATTCGTGTTGACCAACTGAAAAGCACCAAACTTTTGTTGTTTCATTTACATATCATATGATGCGGCAGGTCTTGAAGTTGTGACCTGCATGTCGCGCAGGACCTCTAGGCATTTATCAAGAGATGGCGCCATTGGCATTGCACTTGCAATTCAAACCCAGCCGAAGTCGTTGGATTTTTTAAGAGTGTTAAAAATCCTTCAGTATGCCTTCCTTCGGAGGGGAAGTAAAGCCGGCGGGCTCATGTCATAGATTTATGGCATGTAAAAGAACCTTAGATTTGATTAACTCTCTGTAGTTCCAATGTTCGCTGCCAGGTGCTGGTTGCGGTGGTATCTAGTAGCCAAGTTCGTGGCTAGGTGTTGTTGATGGTAGCATTTGGTAGCAAAAGTAGGAACTACTTGAAATTGATTGTCTGCAGTCCTTACCAGGATTACAGATAACACACACTAATACAGCCATCACAATTAACACCGGTTATCAGACAGATTCTACACACACCCAAAGTACACGGGGCTACATGACCGCGTTGTCGCAGCCCCTAAACTGAGGAACACACCAACTTGCAAATTGTTCATTGTCATTTGATCGTGTCAGGCCAAGGGGTGTAACTTGTATGAATCTGTCCCTTCCGACAGCTGCCATTGTAATGGGTTTCCATGGGCTGCCTTAAGAGGCGCTGCTAGCCCTAGTTCGCCCACGTGAAAACAGGCCCGGCTTGCTATTGGTTAGGCGTTTCAATATAGTGTCATTAAATTCTGTTTAATTTGAACTCTGTTTTGTGTGTCTTTTTCGCCATCAGCTGTTAATGGTACAATGGTGATGTTTCTCAGGATTGTTTTCTAACAAGGTAAGCATTCTTTAAAATATATAGTATTTGAGTAAAAGAACCTACTTGTACTTCAATGTGATGTAAAAAAAGCAAGTAATTTATTCATTAGGGCTCTGTCCTGAGATACCGGTACTGTAGTTTTACCAGTATTATGGGGGTAAGGGAAAACAATAGATAACAGTGGCCTGTTTTTTTTTGTTTTACAGGTTTTGTGATGCAGAAGCAATGCTCAACTACAGTACATCCTCTAGTATATCACAGTTATTCAGCAGTGAGACCTGATACAACGAACCCACTCTGATTGAAGGTAAGTTATTTTACATTCTTTTAGGCTATATAAGAGCCCTGGTGGCTCAGTATGCAAGGCGTTGGATTCACAACTGAAAGGATTGGGTTTGATCCCTGTCAGTGGCGGAGATTTTTTAAACTGCCCTTCACTTACCAGGTGAGTCCTGGTCAACTAATCCATCAGTAAAAAGAAATGAGTACCCTATCTGAGGGATGTCCTCTGGGAGTAAAGGCTAATTGAGGCCCTGTGCTACCCACAGGCTTGTGTTTATTCGTATTCGTACCATAGGAGGAGAGAGATCAGATTGGCTGGAACAGAAGAATGGCTTGAGGCAAGGAAGTGCACTTTCACCGCTATTCTTCATTGTAGTGATTGGCGACAGAAGGATGAAAGTAATGGCGTTTGCAGATGATTTGATGATCTGGAGAAACAAGGAGGAGGAAGTACAGGAGCAGTTGGATGTATGGGAAGAAATAGTACATGGATATGGGATGAAGTTTAGCATAAGCAAAAGCGAGTGGATGATCACAACCAGGAAGAGGAGAGAGTCACAACGGTAATAATAATTGGTAGGGAAGAATTGAGGAAAGTAGAGAGTTTCAAGTATCTGGGAAGCATGATACAAGAAAATGGAAGACACGACAGAGAAATAACTGAGCGGGCGAGGCAAGCAGATTTATTCAGGAAAAGTGTTAGGAGCCTGGTATGGAGTACGGATGTCCCTCAAAATAGCAAAAGGGTCATATATAGGGCGTACTACGTTCCAATCCTGACGTATGCCTCAGGGACCTGGGTTATGAAAGGAAGGGAGCGAAGCAGAATACAGGCTAGTGAGATGAAATTCTTGAGAAACAGTATTGGAGTGACAAAGGTGGACAGGTTAAGAAATGAGAAGATCAGAGAATTAGTCAAGAAGGGAGCATTACAAGATAGGATAGAGGAATCAAGGCTTAAGCAAATAGATGGGAGGAGGATACCCAGGAAGATACACGAGATGAAAATAGAGGGAAAAAGACCAAGAGGAAGGCCAAGAGATAAGTGGCTGAAGGGTGTAGAGAACTGCGTGCGAAAGAAAGGAGAAGACTGGACCAAGGTGGTGATGGAGAGATGATGGGAAGACAGAAGACGATGGAGAGGCTTATGCTCCAAACAGACCCGGCCAGTGGCTGGAAACTGTTCAAGATGATGATGATGAGGTAAAAGAAAGTGAGACTCACTACCTTCCTCAAACCCCATTGACCAATAAGCTGGGTGAGGGGAGTTGTTTTAAGGGACAGAAAATTGCTGTCATCTGGGCCAATCAGCAGGAGGAGAATGCAAATTTAGTCTGTAAATGTTTGCTAATGCTTGTCAGTGTTATAAGATACTGGTCTTAAGTTTTATCCAGTAAATTTTTAATCATATAGCTTCATAAACTATGTGCATATTATGGGAGGCTAATACTATTTTACAGCTCATTTGGGAAGAGAAGAATCACCTAATGAAGTGTGAATACTCAAATATTATTTTAATCATTTGGAGGGTTATTTGTATGTTTATTTACAAAGACTGGATATTGAAAGGCATAGCAGTCTACAAAAACGAATTTCTTTTATTTCCTACAAAATAATTCCAAGTGTATGTCTACCCCTTTTTATTCCAGTTTCCAACGGGGTAGGGGATGAGAGATGTGATTGAAATTCTATGTGGTGGATGGTTTTTACGGCCTTATGCCCTTCCTGACGCCAACCTCACGAGAGGAGTTAATGAGAGATGAAATCAATGAAGATGAATGAAACTGGGCAAGGATGTGGAAGGAAGTGGCCGTGGCCTGTCAGAAGGTACCGTCCCAGCATTTGCCTGGAGTTGAAAATGGGAAACCACGGAAAACCATTTCAAGGACGGTCGATGGTGGGGCTCAAACCCACGTCTACCGAGTCCGCAGAGAGCCTGGCCCCATGGCCGAGTGTTGCGCTTTAGCGAGCGTAGCTACTGCTGTCGGTAAAATAATTCCAAGTAACTACACAATTTGTTAGGCCATTTGAATCATATAATTGCAATGTTTTAATGAACATTCCTCTCTTGACTAAACTATTCTAAACTCTGGAAGATAATGCTAGGCTTTGTTTGGGCCAAAGTACACATCATCATCATTATCGTGTTTTGTGTGGGTGCATGAATCAAATTTAGGTTGGGCTGAGTAATATCAGAGCAAAAAGAGGTGCGGTGATGGATTCAATACTGCGAAAGAATGTCACTGCATATTCTGTGTTAGATCCAGAGGTGCATGACCTATTGGAATGTAACATAGAGTTGCATGCAAAATAGGTACATTGAATATGAGTGCATAATATTCATGTTACTGCAGTTGTCCCTCATGATTTTTCCTTTAGGAATGTACTTTGTTATTAAGACTGCCATGATTGGTTATATTACCTTTTTATTTCTTGCAGGTAGGGACCGGAAAAATTAGCATCTATTTGTTTCAAAATTAGCATCTATTTTCTTCAAAATTAGCATCTATTTACAAAGTTAAAAATCATCACATTGTAATATTATTTTAACGACTTCATGGTTATGAAGTGCAGTTATAGTCCTCAAACAAAAGCATTGTCAGTAGTTCAGCATTGCTTTCTTTCAAATTGTACCGTCTGTCTGTAACCACTGTGTTGTAATGGGACAACACACGCTCGCTATCAACATTGTTCGTTGGGGTCCACAAAACAGTATTTACAAATATGCTGAACTCTGTCTGAACTGCAGTTAATGCAAGCATGATATCACATTTTTCACTTTCTTTCATCTGGGTTTGAATTGCATTTAGCCAACTGTGGCCGAAGACGCGGCGAACAATGTACAGCGTGCTAACACTCACGCTGCGCCGTATGCTTGCACGCGGCCGAGTTCTGATGCGACGCAATGCGTAAAGACGAAATCATTGAGATTCGAGAAGACTGAACTGCGTTTCCCTGCGATGTAACAGTAGGCCTACTTGCGCAACTGTTGTGGCGCGCTAATCGCTAATTCGAACGTATCTCAAGCAGGGGCGGCTCCAGGCCAACACAAGGGGTGGTGCCAAGTAAAAAAATACGAAAATATAGGTATTTACATAACATGATAGCAGAGCTGTCCACTTGCTCATTTCTCGCCAAGGGTTCGATTTCCGATGTATAAAATTGCATAGGTAAAACTTATAAATCCATTCAACATTGGGAATGGGCAGTATTAGGTGTGGTAAACCCTGTGCTGTTGACTGGTATAGATATGAAAATGAACTAGCTCTGTATCGCGATCGGCGTACGAAAACTCTCACAATAATGGTAGAACGATGTCTCTCGCAGTGAAAGTCTTAATCACACTTCAATATTTAAAACAAAATAAAATAACAGTTGGATAAAATCTTACTCACCCATTGCTGCAATGAATGATCTTAAGACGTCGTCACTGTCCACTTAAAATGAGCGGTAAACCAGGTCCATTCTGCGATCCTTTTTACTTGAAAATCGTTCCATGACTTTCTTGTTAAAATTGTCAATGTTATTGACAAAACGCTTCTCACAGGACAGCATGCCTAATGCTGTCAGTCTTTCTTCTTTCATGGAGTTCCTCAGGAACGTCTTGACTCTTTTCATCAGCGAAAAACAGCGTTCAGCTTCTGCAGTTGTCATCGGCATGGTAATTAACAGTTTCAACAGTTTAACAGTTTCTTGAAACGTGTCACTTAACTCGTCGTCCAGAATTAACATGAGAAATGGTACAGCACCAGAAACAGATCTCAGTTCTGGCCTGGAGAAGCAGACCTGTAGCTCACTTTTAGTTTTTTCTCTTCTAGAAACGGGTATGCTTTGACCATTTCAGAGAGGTGTAGGTCAGGAAAATTTAGTTCAAATGAATCAAATTCGGCAACATCAAACAAGTTCGTTGCAACCAGATGTCCCGTAAACTGAAATCGAGATCGTATTTCCAATAAAATTGTATCGCATACTTCTACAGCTTCCCTTTTTTTGCTGTCAGAAAACACAGTGTCGTACGTCTTCTCTTTAGTGGAACGGTTTCGCTATCATTTCGAATTTCAATCTCGACTTCTTCGATTAGTGTGTCAATTTGTTGGCGTATTGATTGCATACAGGCTTCAAAGTGTTGCAGACTTTGACGCACTTTCACTGGGTCAATCTTCTTCTTTTGTAGCTGGTTGAAAAGTATCTCAACGTGTGGCATTACCTTATGAAAAAACGTTAGCCAAAATACAAAGTTTACTTCATTCAGCAGTAGTTCGTAAGCACTGGCTTGAGCGAGGGTAGATTGCATTCTTATGTCATCACGGTTTCCTATCGACTGCATAACATCAATGAGATCTTTCCTGTGTTCAAACACCGTTCTCACTCCACGAGAATGAAAGTTCCATCGCGTTTGAGAAGCTCGAGGTAACCTTCTCTGGACAATTTCATCTAAAATTTGTGTGCGTTGCGAAGAGTTTGAAAAAAATGAGCATATACCTGATAGATTTGCAAAAAAAATGCGTACTTGACGATTGATTGACGCTGCCTTAGACATAATTAAATTCATTTGATGGGCGTAACAATGAATATAATTAGCGTATGGGTACTTCTCTCTTACTTGCTTCTGTACGCCATTTAAACCACCACTCATAACGGACGCGCCATCAAAGCTTTGAGCAATTAGCTTATTACAGTCATTTCCAATAATTAATTGTAGTTCGTGTAGTATGCAGTTTGAGATTGCATTTGAGTCATGTCCATCGGGGTTAATAAATTTCCAGAATCTCTCAACTGGCTTTCCCTTAACTATGTATCGTAGCACGATTACTAATTGAAACTGATTGGACACGTCAGTAGTTTCATCCGCAATGACCGCTATGTATTCAACAGTTTTGATTTCTTTAAGAACTTCTTCGTGATATACTTCTAACATGCATCCAAGTAACTCGTTCTGTATTGTTTTTGATGTGTATTTCGTAGCAGATGCGGTATATTGAGAACGACCGAGGTGTTCCTTGAGGTCATGATCTAGCTCGACACTGAACTGAATTAACTCCTTAAAAATACCTTTGTTTTCAGACTCATCGCTTTCATTATGCCCCCTTAAGGCCAATTCCAAGGCGCCGCAAAATCGTATACAATTAATTATAAGATTTAAAACATAGCGGTTCTTATCAACTTGCTCATTGTGTTTTGCAATGGCTTCCCTATACTGCGAACTCAATTGGGTTTGAATGTTTACCTTGCCTAGCATGGACAAACTCATTACATTGTTCATGTGGTCTTTCGATTTCTCGTGAGCTTTCATCTTTTCCCATATGTGAACTATATCTGTAACACCACCCTTTGACCAGTTGAATTCGCCTTCGAAAAGTACGCATGGGAAGCAGAATAGCGCACCCTTTTCCTCGCAGCCACACAGCCATTTATTTTTGTTATATAAATCTTTGTTGAACTTCCTGGACCTATGAACTTTGGCACTTTTTTGTACGTAATTGATAGTCAAGTCTGGGGTTGGTCTACCTAATTGTTTAACTTGAATTTTGTCATCATACGGCAATGAAGAAAATGGTCTATTCAACAAAGCACTAATCTTATTCATGTTTGACTATTAACAGATATATACACTAATCTTGATAGTCAACATTTCACATCGGGACTTACCGATAATATATACAATAAGAAAATAAAAAGAAACATTTCCACTACTCAACCATGAACCATTCACTCACGATTTCACGAATAGCGCGCAATAGCCTACAACACAAACTCTCTAACACCTTGTAATAACTCACTAAAAATAACCACGAATCGTCAAGAACTGAAGACAGCCAACATACTGCATTTCGCGCGAAATCTTCCAGACCTGACAGGTGCAGGTGGTTCATCAACCATTCATTTTTAGCTACCGAGATTAATCCGTGAAGCCTGTACATGTAATCATGATCGTACTTTTTTCTCTTTTATTCCCTTAGTTATTCACTTTACCAGAGAAGGAATTATTAAATACATATTATATTCACTATTTATTAGGTCAAGTATAGATTTCGAATGTTGTATGCAGAGCCCTCTTTTAGAGAAGCCTAGAATTAATATTCTTTGTGTGAGAGCGATTAGTTGTCAGTTTGTGTCAACGAACCCACCCCCCACGCCAATAACCAATGAGTGTTAAATTACTTCCAGGCCATTGGTCTACACCCTCTTATGCTCCTCCCCTCGTGACAGACAGGTTTAGCAAAGGTGCAGTACCTCTTAATGCCCGGTAGATGGCATTGCAATTTACTTTCTGTGTTGCCACGAGCCAGTCTGCATTCGGCACGGAGTCCTGTTTATTTCCCCATAGCCAGTGACGGGAGAGGTTATGAAAAGGATCGTAAATTGAACTGCGCATGCGTCAACCGTGCCGCTTAGACCGTACCACGACATATCACAGGCGGGAAGATGGAATCAATGATCATACTCTACGGACGGAATATTTAAACTACTAAGTAATTTGAAACTAATTAAATACCAGTATTAAATTGTAGACGTTTGAAATTATTCTTTCAGGACTATGAATAATTAGTTTTCTCGTTGAGGGCAGTGCCATGGCACGGTGGCACTACGCCTAGAGCCGCCCCTGATCTCAAGGCGGCGAATTTAGCCAACCGTGGCCGAAGACGCGGCGAACGATGCACAGCGTACTAACACTCACGCTGCGCCGTATGCTTGCACGCGGCCGAGCTCTGATGCGACGCAATGCGTAAAGACGAAATCAATGAGATTCGAGAAGACTGAACTGCGTTTCCCTGCGATGTAACAGTAGGCCTATTTGCGCAACTCTTGTGGCGCGCTAATCGCTAATTCGGACGTGTGTCAAGGTGGCGAATTTAGCCAACCGTGGCCGAAGACGCGGCGAACGATGTACAGCGTGCTAACACTTACGCTGCGCCGTATGCTTGCACGCGGCCGAGCTCTGATGCGACGCAATGCGTAAAGACGAAATCATTGAGATTCGAGAAGACTGAACTGCGTTTCTCTGCGATGTAACAGTAGGCCTACTTGCACAACTGTTGTGGCGTGCTAATCGCTAATTCGAACGTGTCTCAAGGCGGCAAATTTAGCCAATCTTGGCCGAAGACGCGGCGAACGATGTACAGCGTGCTAACACTCACGCAGCGCCGTATGCTTGCACGCGGCGCCGTATGCTTGCACGCGGCGCCTCGATCCTTAATCGGCTCGTATCGAAGTTCGGATCAACTCGTAGTTGCTCGCTCTTCCTGTTAGTATCGCTTCGGGTAAGTTCTTGGACAATGACGACTGTTGTGGCGCGCTAAATCGAACGTGTTTCTATCTGAAGGTTATTACGGTCACTTATATGACGGTGTCAGTAATGAATGCGAGATATATGCGAGTACTTTTTCCCCCTGAAATTTCAATTAAAAACATGGGGTGCGAGATACACGCGGGGGCGAGATATACGCGAGCAAATACGGTATATCGATTAGAGCGGTTGAAAAAGATATGCGTCATATTTGCAGTATTTCTCATGATTTCGCCGAAATATGTGGTTTTCGCCACTAAAATAACAAATTTTCGCAGAATTCGCACCAAAATCGCATATTTGTGCTAATTTCGCATTTTGGTCAAAATTCGCATTTTGTCGCATTTTGAATTTAGGTACCACAGTGCTTCAGAATACCTTAAAACTATTTAAAAAATGGTTTTAACACATATTACAAAAAATCGCATTTATCGCAAATGCGATTTTTTCCGGTCCCTACTTGCAGGTTTGTAATGTTTGGTGGCACTGCAATGGAATGACAAATTTATGTTGAAATCATAATTTGATGAATTGAAGTACAGTATTCTGAATGTAGGCTATGTAAGAAAGAAAAGTATAATATATACCACAGTATATGGACTGGATTTTAAAATTATTTTATTACTTCCAAGTTCCCTATTTGTATCCTGATTTCCTTAGAGTATTCCATTTAGTAAGGGCAAAATTTTGGTGTATTTTATATTGGTTGACAGACGAGGCATGGTTTCACCTAATAAGTTACATAAACTCACAGAACACACTCATGTGTCAGTACAAAATCCACATGGCATTCACGAAACACCTATGCACCCATTGAAAGTCGGCGTTTAGTGCGCACTATCAGCAGACAGGATTGTGGGTCTAATTTTTTACGACGGTACTGAGAACACCGAATTGCACAGACACATTCTCAGTGAATTCATTGAGCTAGTGGATGATAATGAGCTGTGCGAGGACGGTGCCACTTTTCACTTGAGTCTATGGTGCTGATCCAAAGTTACTTTTGATGACCGTATAATCTCCAGGAACTTGTGGCCACCATGATCACCGGACATGACCTCACCAGACTTTTTCCTGTGGGGTCTAGGCTACACACCTCAGACTTTGGTCATTCTAAATGAGAACATTACATGTGAAATCTATGGTATTGACAACGCAGTTTTCCAGCAAACTGTCAGGAACATTGAACGAGATTGTGTTCAGCTGTGCCTAAAAGCGGACATTTTCAGTACAACCTTTCCACGGTAAAGTAATCTCCCATATATTCTGTACATTTAAGATGCAATAGCACATTACTGGAATCCTCCATGCGATAAAAAGAAGGAAAAAAAATCATAAGTTTTGCATGAATCACCCAATACAACCAACTTAATATGTCACTACTGGCAAGACAACATCGCAGTATAGCAGCTCCTTCTTGGCTGTTGCCCCGGCCCTGATAAGAAATTTTATTGTGGTCTGAGGGCTGGAATGGGGCATACTCTGCCTCATGAGGCAATACTGAGAAGAGGTGGGTTCGATTCCCACCTCAGCCCTCTCAGAAGTGGTTTTCTGTGGTTTCCCACATCTACTCCAGGTAAATACCGAGATGGTTCTTAAATTGAAGCCATGGCCAACTCCTTCTCGAACCAAACCTCAAATACAAATGAGGGGCGTGGTGGCGCCGCGGTCAAGCTGTTGGCCTCTCACCAATGTGGACCGGGTTCGATTCCCAGTCAATGCATGTGAGATTTTCGATGTAAAATGCCATGTCCTGTGGTTCGGATTCCACGTTAAAAGGAGGTCCCATGGCTCATGATCTCAAGATTAACGGTCACGTTAAACTACAAACTTCCTTCCTTCAAATACAAATGATACGGCCGTTATAGTGACGCGGGTTGTCAGACAAGTTCCACACACACCCAAGTACATAGGGCTTAATGACCACGATGTCCAAGCCCCTCAAATAGAAAACAACAAACACTATCGGTACCCAGAATTGTGGGGTCAATTATAAACTGCAATGTCTAGGGGAATTCTTTAGTGTAGTCGAAGACGTCGCGGATAACGTAACGACGATGTTTGATGTAGTTCCTTGAATTGCTGCTATGTACTGTAACTCTGCTGTTTTTTTTAAATGTTGGTGTGAGGCTTGAAGCAGTGTGTAGTTACAAGCGATTCGGGTTTAAGTGATCAATAGCATGCGAGGTTTAGTGACAAGTTATGAACGTTACTTTTAGTTGTTAATTTAATCAAACAGTTGCACTGCACTTCTCTAAAGCCATTGTCAAGATGAAACCACTGCACAGTGGGCCAGATACCGAATCTGATGGGACATAACGAAGAATTGTGATATCCCTCTACTTGTTTTTCTCACACTATTTCTATTGCCAGAGAACCTTAGTCAACAAAACACAACTCACTTGAGAGTTATTTATAGACTAAGCAGCCCTAGCGGATGTCTTATCCGTGTGTTTATGAGAGGGCTGCTCTTACGGAGTGTCAGTCGTGGTTCAGCTGTCAAGTGTGATCATAGTTTTCTGAGTGTTTCGATTATATTTTTCCTGTGAAAGAATATGGAATGTAATCTTTATTGCTGGTATAATTATATTTTAATTAATTGGACATAGAATTTCTCTATTCAGTTAAAGACGTGAAACATTCGTTTATTTAGTGTGATGTTGACAGTTTCACCAAGGCTTATAAAAAATAATGTTCAATATCGCACCATGATTTTTATGCCATTATTTAGGGATAATATTTGACTTTATGTGGCAAGTAACAGATATTGAGGTTTATTGCTCTTTCAGTAGAAAATGATTATTGATTCCTGAGACGCGCTTGCAGGGGACTCGCACTATCTCGACGCGTAGGGATTTGTACGATCTGCTTAAAAGCAAAAAAGGGATGGTTACCTCACTGATAACTTATGTGCAGAAAAAACTAGACCTAGAAGGATATTCAAATGAAGTGTATCTGGCTATTCAGATGGTCCTAAGTTCATTCCAATGAGATTTTAAAATATCCTTTCCAAAGGGCTGTAAATAATTAAATTTAATATTTTTTACAAAATTATCATGAAAGAAATGTAATCTCTACAAAAAATATTTTTGTCCCGTCAGATTTGGTATTTGGCCCACTGTGCATTGGTTGCTACTGGGTTCAATCACTGACTGGATGAGAATTGCTGCTTGTAGTACAAGCAAGGGGGTGTTTTTCTATTGTAAAACATAAAAAACACATACATTGTTATTGAAAATGTTGCTAAAAATATATAAAAAATATATTTAAAAAAACATATAAGTTTATCTTCTTCTCTAGTGGTCAATCTGAGGATTGGTTTGCAGCAAATCTCCACTCTTCGCGTCTTTCCACTTTACTCTCCATTTCTCCATAGGTTTGATCCATATACCTCAGGCGTGGTCTTCCTCTAGGTCATTTATCTAAGTGACCTATGTAGGTCAAGTATAGGTCGCGAAACATACTTTTCTTCAAATGTTATTGTGAACTGTGCTGATGTAGGCTAACCTAACCTAACCCCTGCCTCTCCAGCCCAACTTCCCACTGTGTCGACTGGCTACGTGGCTCAGTGGTAACGTTCTCGCCTGTTGTACCCAAGGTTGCAGGATCGAATCCTGGTGCAGTCAGTTGGTAATTGAGGGTGTGCAAATGCGAGGGAGCTATGCCAGTGTGCCAGTACATTTACTGGCATGTTGAAGATCCCCTTTGGGGCAAAGTTCCGGCATACCGGCGTAGTTAAAAGGGACGTAAAACCAATAACATTATTAGACTATTATCTTAACTGTGAGATATACTGTACTGTGATAGTAAGTAAAACTCGTTATTCAACAAAGACTAATAAAAGTATGCCTGGCGTGACAGTGTGTTGGGTAGTGGGACGGTCATCCATGAGGATAGCAAAAACTAGTTACTGTACCGATGTCTCAATTCTGAAAAAGACCTCCTAATGAAGCTGTAGTGGAAGGTATTCTGTGCATGCCTTTCTAAGAATTGTCTTCATAGATTTTGAAAATATTAGGCTATTTCTTTATTGATATAATCTAGTCTGATATTTTGTTTCATGTTGTCACATCAAAGCTAAATTTATACCCATGTTAATTCTCTTCCTGTTCCTGTATACGGTACTTTCTTGTTGTCATATCAAAGCCTACTTTATACCCATGTTGGTTTTCATCCTGTTCCTGTATACTTTCTTGTTCCATGTTGTGACAACATCAAAGCTAACTTTATACCCATATTGATTCTTATCCTGTTCCTGTATACTTTCTTGTTGTCACATCAAAGCTAAGTTTATACCCATGTTGATTTTCATCCTGTTCCTGTATACTTTCTTGTTCCATGTTGTGACAACATCAAAGCTAACTTTATACCCATGTTGATTCTTATCCTGTTCCTGTATACTTTCATGTTGTCACATCAAAGCTAACTTTATACCCATGTTGATTCTCATCCTGTTCCTGCATACTTTCTTGTTGTCACATCAAAGCTAACTTTATACCCATGTTGATTCTCATTCCTGTTCCTGTACACTTTCTTGTTGTCACATCAAAGCTAACTTTATACCCATGTTGATTCTCATCCTGTTCCTGTATACTTTCTTGTTGTCACATCAAAGCTAACTTTATACCCATGTTGATTCTCATCCTGTTCCTGTATACTTTCTTGTTGTCACATCAAAGCTAACTTTATACCCATGTTGATTCTCATTCCTGTTCCTGTACACTTTCTTGTTGTCACATCAAATCTAACTTTATACCCATGTTGATTCTCATCCTGTTCCTGTATACTTTCTTGTTGTGACATCAAAGCTAACTTTATACCCATGTCGATTCTCATTCCTGTTCCTGTACACTTTCTTGTTGTCACATCAAAGCTAACTTTATACCCATGTTGATTCTCATCCTGTTCCTGTATACTTTCTTGTTGTCACATCAAAGCTAAATTTATACCCATGTTGATTCTTATCCTGTTCCTGTACACTTTCTTGTTGTCACATCAAAGCTAACGTTATACCCATGTTGATTCTCATCCTGTTCCTGTCCACTTTCTTGTTGTCACATCAAAGCTAACTTTATACCCATGTTGATTCTCATCCTGTTCCTGTCCACTTTCTTGTGGTCACATCAAAGCTAACTTTATACCCATGTTGATTCTCATCCTGTTCCTGTCCACTTTCTTGTTGTCACATCAAAGCTAACTTTATACCCATGTTGATTCTCATCCTGTTCCTGTATACTTTCTTGTTGTCACATCAAAGCTAAATTTATACCCATGTTGATTCTTATCCTGTTCCTGTATACTTCCTTGTTCCATGTTGTCACATCAAAGCTAACTTTATACCCATGTTGATTCTCCTGTTTACTTTCCTGCTGTTCCAGATACTGTACTAATTATCAGTATTATCTTTTTCACAGGTGGACAAGAGTAGCAGACATCCATGAGACTTATCGATGGTCTAATAACTCTCTGGTGTCTCCCATACAAAATGAAAATTCTGCCACACACCACCCAGAAAAGAATTCCCGGTTTTCCACCTCTTTGTTTTGTGTCATGTTTTTGTATGCTTCTGTAATAAAAGGTTTTTATTAAAATGAATTATAAGCTTCTATTCTTGCCGTTCTTATAATCAATAACGAAATAATATTATAACCTTCTTGCCGTTCTTATCATCAATAACAAAATAATATTACCCTTCCATTTATTCTTGGCTGAATAGTTCAGCTGTGTTCAAGATTTTGAGATTAAATCCCTACACAGTCAGTTAACATTTGAGGTTGCTTAATTGCGAGAGATACGGTAGATTTACTAGCATGTTCAAGTCAAAGTTCTGCCATCCTGGCATTTATAGAGTCACAGTTGTTACATGGGTCGTAAATCTCATACCATTAATGTTATTATTTGTTCTTTCAATGATGCTGCAGTGTTTTTCAGGTTTAGCAGAACTAATATGCTTAGAGAACTGTGGTTCTGGCAGTGATTGTTGTATTGAGAGGCAGACCATCAATGTCATTTGTCCATTTTAAGGGATTCTTTACAGCAACATAACTAAATGCTGTTATTTTATCCATGCTACTGGCTTGAGCTGTTCATGCTTTTTATCCTTCGGTGGCATAATTGGTAGGATGATGAACTGCTGTGCCCAAGATAGTGGGTTCAAACCCGGCCGAAGAAGTCGTTTTTTTAAGAGCGTTAATATCCTTCAGTATGCCTTCCTTTGGAGGGGAAGTAAAGCTGGCGGTCCCATGTCATAGATTTATGGCATGTAAAAGATCCTTCCACAGACTAAACTTGTATGAAGCTAAATTCTAGGTTAGATTTCATTGTAACACTCTATCAAAGTTCCAAAGTTCACCACTAGGTATCAGTGACATCTGGTAGCGAAAGTTGGAACTACTTGAAATTGAACGGAACTTGTAGCTCACCCTATGGGTGTTCGGTTGAAGCAACTACAACCTCTGGCGAGCCGAACATGTCCTCGGACACTCCCGGTACTAAACCTATACGATAAATAAATAAATAAATAAATAAGTCAGGCTTCTTTTCAAGAAATAACAATGTTGTAATAAAATCATTATAAACTTTTGTATTTTTGAAGATATACCCACAAAATGTTTACTGATCATTGAAAATGAGTTGCTTTACCATTCTACTATTTCACATACTATGTTACATTAACACTACAACATATAACAAAAATTGTTTTATGACTGTAAAAATCAAGAAGAGAAAAGTCAAAATTGAGAGAAAGAAACACAATTGCTGAAACAAAACTGTACAGCTGCTCTCAGTTTAGGGGCTGCGACAACGATGTAGCCGCAATTTGAGACTTGTAGTAATGGAATTGGTAGTAGACCAATCTGGGTTTAGGTGACATCAACCGAGCAATCTTGTGTTAGTGCCTAGGATTAACTTAAATTTGTCAGAGCTTCTGGAACCCTAGCTTCAGAAATAAGCCAGCAACTGAATTAAGTTACGGTACCCCATTACATTTTGTCTGAAGTGTACTTTTGTGAGTGAATGGCTGAGGAGAATTGGAGAGGAAAAATTGAAGAGAGTCCATTGTCTCCCTTACAGGGCAAGTACACCGTAAACACATACATTAACATGAACAAATTCACAAAGAAATTTGATACAATGGTCCGGCTAGCTCAAAACAGTTGCCAGCGTTTCGCCCCAGTGTACCAATGGGCTTTTCAGTCGGTTATGGTACACCTCACCAAGACGCGTGGCTAGTACATACTGTGAAGGCCGCTGCAAGGCACAAATGTTGCCACGAGCAGCGCCAATGTACTACGGATTAGCAAGGTAAGCTAACATTATTTTGAAGCTAACATTATTTTTGAAAGGAAGTTTTGACTTCCGTAGTACATTGGCGCTGCTCGTGGCAACATTTGTGCCTTGCAGCGGCCTTCACAGTATGTACTAGCCACGGGTCTTGGTGAGGTGTACCATAACCGACTGAAGAGCCCATTGGTACACTGGGGCGAAACGCTGGCAACTGTTTTGAGCTAGCCGGACCATTGTATCAAATTTCTTTGTGAATTTGTTCATGCACATAGCTCAATCGGACAATTTTACATCCTGTTTCCTTCGGGAACAGATATTTCCAAAAACACATACATTACCGTATAGAACACAGTGCCACAAAAGAAAAAAGTGTTTTGACTTAAGTCATCAACAGTGTTAGAGAAAAAAAGGACAAATAGTGAGGCTATGCCCAGGCCCGACGAGAGGGAGGGGCAAACGGGGCTGTAGCCCTGGGGCCCGGTCTTGCTGAGGGGTCCGCGAAAGTAGAAAAACTTATTTCGAGTACACAAATGCACCCAATTTTATGTATTTGCCAACAAATTTGATATTTTATGATATTCAATGTACAGTAGGTTATCTGACTCTAGTGGATATGCTAAAAAATACTGTAAAGAGAACGTGTAAATACTGTAACTGTTATCTTCATATTTTCTAGGGGCAGATGACCTCATAGTTCCGCCTCATAAAACTTCAATAACTAACTTCAATATTCGCTACAGGAGAAATAGTAGTTTCCACTGTTTATAGGGAGGAAAGTTTCTAAACATTTCCACTCGACCTTATAGCCGTTAAGCTACATAAGGTTGTGAAAGACGTTGAACTTGTTCTGTGATGAGAGAGAGATAAATTTTCAGTCAGATACAACAGAAACGACATTACAAATTTACAATGAACAAAATTAGTACGGTACTTTCCAAAAATAATTGAAAAAAAAAAGCATCAAGTTTTTAGGGGGCTCTAAAAAAAGCAAATTTGATATTTCCACGATGTCACGGGAAAAACAAATATGGAGGGGGGGGGGGCGTAAGTCCTAGCCCTAGGGCCCATGCTCGCTCTCCACGGCCCTGGCTGTGCCCAGGAGAGTGTTCCACTGAGTGTCGATTTGGGTGTGGGGAAAAGGAGAAGGGGATGAACCAGAGATTTGTTGTTGTTTGAGTCTTCAGTCTTTTGACTGGTTTGGTGCAGCTCTCCATGCTTCCCTGTCCTGAGTTAATCGTTTCATCTATACATAGCTACCACACCTTACATCTGAGGCAGTCTGTTTAACATATTCTAACCTTGGTCTACCCCCTACAGTTTTTATCTCCGATTCTTCCTTCCATAACTAACTTTGCTATTCCTGAGTGTCTTAGTATGTGTCCTACCAACCTATCTCTTCTCTTCATTAGCAGTCGCCAGAAAGCTTGCCACGGTGGGTGAGTGGTCAACGTGTCGGACTACCAACCCCCCCCCCACGCTTGCAGGTTCGCTCCTGGCCGTGGTAAGTGATTTTTTTTGAAAGGCAGCAAAAATACGACACCATGTCATACGATGTTGAGATGTCAAAAAACCCATTTGAATTCAGTAGGCCGTGTTAATCTCTGGATTTACCGCCAACACAAAGTTCCTCATTTTCTGCTAAAAAGCGCTATGGTGTTCAAGGAGCTTAGGTATCTAACCTCCTTGACTTTCATAGTGCTTCAAGGAACAACAAAATTCGACATGCAAGCTACCCTTTGGGTGTCAAATAACAAAGCTTGCACCCGGCACCCGAGGCCATACGATATTATCATTGTTATAGCAGTCGCTAGAAATATCTTTCTTCTCCCAATCGTCTTACCCTATCTACCCATCTGATCTTCATCACTCTCCTGTAACACCACATTTCAAAGGCTTCAATTCTCCTCTTTTCTTATGCTCCAACAGTCCCAAGTTTCACTTCCACAGAGCACCACACTCCAGACAAAGGCTTTTGAAAATGACTTCCTAAAACCTAGATTTAGTTTGTTGAATATATTTAATATTAAATCCAAGGTCTGTTGTAAAATACGAGAGATTTTCCTTCTGTTAAAACAGCCCTCTGAACAGGGTGGATCTAAAGGAGGGCGAGGAGGGCGACCGCCCAGGGCCCCGTTGTCCAGGCACCCCCGTGGATTTAAAAAAATTAAATTAATTAATAATTAGCCTCTCCTTTTCAAACTTTTCAAACTAATCTTTTTTTTTTTTTTATTTTTTTTTTTCATTGCAGCTATGACCTCCCTTGACCATTTAGCAAATTTAGATTTCAGTTCAATAATAGAAGACTTCAGCTGAAAGAAAAAAAAATATGTCGCAAAGTAATATTTTAATATTTCATAGTTTACATAATCTTTTTCAAGGGGACTTAAAGGTTTCTTTCATATTATGATAAAGTATACTGTGGTGTATTCAAAATACCGGTATTGTAACTATTCTTTATTTTCTTCTTCTTCTTCTTTTGAGACCACAAAGGATCACTTTACCCAACCATTAGTTCGTCGACTTGTAGGAACTGTACGAGCCTTGCGGTCCTCCCAGTACTTCTTCATGCGTATTGATCGTCTTGCCCGTTCTTCGGCGGAAAATATTCTTGTAGGAATTTTCTTCTTTGTGAGTGGAAAATGAAACGTCATATTTTTAAGTGCTGTAGTTAAACTTTTCTTATTTGCAGCATCTTCTGTTGTTAAGCCAATTTCTTTTAAGTCCTCTCTGATTTCTTTTAACCATCGGCATCCAGTTGTGTTTTTTGAAGCAAGATTGTACTGCACTAGTTGTTTTAGAAGACGTGAATCTGGCATTCTCATGATGTGCCCAAAGAATCCTAGTCTTTTCTTTCGCATGGTATCAGTAATGGGTTCTAGGTTGTTATAGACCATATTGTTAGGTATTATTCGCCATTGCCCATCTTTTTTATATCCTTTATTGATACAAGTTCTTCCAATTCGCCTTTCGATCTTCTGTAATCTGTCGGTTTTAGAATGTTCATTTAGATGGAATAATGTTTCTGCTGCATATGTGGCTTCCGGTTTTATGACTGTATTGTAATGTTTAATTTTTGCATTAATTGATAAGCATTTCTTTTTGTAAGTTTCCCATGTTAATTTTTGTGCCCTAGATAGCTTGTTGGTTCTTATTTGAATTGACGCTTTCTCACTTAAATTGTTTGTTATTAGCTCTCCTAGATATTTGAATCGTGTTACAATTTTAATGTTTGTATCATTAATTTGTATTTCCTTTAATGGTGTGGGTTTTTGTGGCATGATTTCTGTTTTTTCGAATGATATCTTAAGGCCAATTTTATTTGCAATTGTCTGAAGCTCTGATATCTGTGTTTTGGCTTCCTCTAAATCTTTCGCCAATAATGCCATGTCGTCTGCAAAACCAAGACAGTTTGTTTGAATTTTTCTCCCTATTTTTATATTTGGAGGGCATTTCTTAGACCATTCTCGCATTACCATTTCCAATGCACAATTAAATAGTAATGGTGATAAGCCATCACCCTGTCGTAAACCGGTTGTGACCTCAAATGGGTCAGAGAATTCACCTCTGAATTTAACTTTTGATTTGGTGCCTGTAAGAGTTAGTTTTATGAGATTTGTCAATTTGGGGTGTAATCCCATGTGTCTTGGAATTTTTAATAAAGATTCTCTATGAATACAATCATATGCTTTTTTAAAGTCGATAAATGTTATCACCATATCTCTATTCCTTTTTCTATTATAATCCATTATCAATTTTAGGCTCATAATTTGATCTGGGCAACTTCTCCAGGGCGTGAAACCTCCTTGATATTCTCCTAATTCATTTTCAAGTTGTACTTTAATTCTATTGAGAAGAATTCGAGAAAATTTTGTATAGGTAACATCCAGGAGTGAAATCCCTCGGTAATTGTTAGGGTCTGTCTTATCCCCTTTTTTATGTAGTGGATGGATGATAGCTGATCTCCAATGTTCAGGGAATTTTCCTGTAATCCAGATGTTGACTAGTTGTTGGTGAAGAGCGATTTTTGCCGAATTTCCAGCATACTTCCAAATCTCTGCAAAAGTCTGGTCTTCTCCAGGGGCTTTGAAATTCTTCATCTCATTCAGTGCTATGTAAACGTCTTCTAATGTGGGCGGGTTACTGTTCTCCGGTGGTGTTGTTATTGGAGTGTCAACATCCAATTGGAGAAATTCTATGGGTTCTTCACAGTTTAGGAGTGTCTTAAAATATTTAGTCATAATTTGTGCATTATCCTGGTTGTTGTGGGCCAATTTACCATTTTCATCTTTTAACAATAAGGTAGGTGCTTCATATTTTTTCAGATGTTGTTTAAAGATTTTGTAATAATTCCGCGATTGTGAAATTTTGAATTCCTCTTCAATTGTTTGTAGGGTGTCAGTATGATATTGCCGTTTTATTCTTCTTAAAGTTTTAGTTGTTTCTTTTCGTTGTGTAACTAAATTTTGAAAAGATGTTTCAGATTTTTGGGATTGGTGTAATAACCATGCTCGGTGTCGTTTTTCAATCATCTCATCACATTCATTATTCCACCATTGATGTTTTTTCCGCGGTTTAATTGGAGCCAGGTCTTCTGCTATTCGTTGTAGGTTGTGAACCAAGTTTTCGAGTTTATCAGTTATTTTAATGTTTCCAGTTGCTTTTTGGTACTGTTCACTGTTGATTAACTGGATAGGATCTATTGTTCGTTTAGTTTTGGGGGTTTTCCTTTGTTGTCTCTTCTGGGGCGTGAGTTTAATTTTAATTTTGACTACGTAGTGATCAGAACCTGTGTCAATTCCGCGGAGGACTTTGACGTTATAGATCTCTTTATGGTGGTGTTTATCCATGCACACGTGGTCCAGTTGCCATTCTCCCTTAGTGTAATCAGGGTGTTTCCATGTTTTAAGTTTTTGAGGTTTTCGTTTAAAACATGTAGATTTTGAGATTAAGTTATGGTTTCGACACAGGTCAACTAGTCGCTCTCCATTTTTATTTGTTCTATTGTGTGCTGGCCATTTTCCGATGATGTCACGATATTTTCTTTCTCTACCTAGCTGAGCGTTAAAGTCGCCAATTAATAATTTAACATGGTGTTTGGGGATGTTATCTATGGTTTGATCCAGTAGGTCCCAAAATTCTTCTGTTTCTTCACGGTGTTTGGGGGAAGTGTTTTTATCATTATTGGGAGCATGGGCATTTGTGATAGTATAAATCTTATTAGATGTGTTAAAGGTGAGTGTTGAGATTCGAGGAGATGGTGAGCGGAATTCTTGAACTGAATTTATAATTTTAAGGTTGATCAGAAATCCTGTTCCAAATTGTGGAACATTCTTCATGACTCTCTTCCCCGGTATACCCTTATATAGTCGATACCCTTGAGATTCCAAAGCATCCTGGTCAGTGTTCCTCAATTCCTGTAATCCCATGATAAGAATTTTGTGCTGATCCATTATGTCAGTGATCACCTTTAGCTTACCAGTTTGCATGAGGGAGTTCACATTATGTGTAGAGAAGTAAGTTATCTGCATTGGTTTGATTCTTGATCTCGTCTTATTCGAGTTTGTTGTACTGGGATGTTTCCGTGCCTCCGACATCACGGTATCTCGTAGGTTGCAGCCCACCGGATCCGAATGCTGCTTTCTCTGAACTCTATGGGCCGATAGCCTAGATGTTAGGCCCCTTAAAACAACAATTATCATCATCATTCTCTGAACTCTAGGTTCAGCCGGTTGAGTATTCCTTGAAAGACTTTCCATGGTTGACTGTCACGGTAACACCGATGAGGGACTAGGTCCCGAGTTACAACTCTGGATGTGATCCAGAGAGGTGATAAGGCCGCTCCTCTGGAGTACAGACGCCTTGCGCAGCCGCCCCTAACCTAGAGAACAGACGCTGCATTTACTACGCCGTTGACCACAAGTGGTTCATCCGCCTTTAGGGGAAGTTTCCCACCCCAAGGGCAAGAGAGTGCCCCAACCTCCACCAGTTCATCCGCCTCCCTAGAGAGCCGTTGACCGGGTAGAGGTGGACTCCTTATCCCGGGAGTCACTCGGTCGTCAGAGCCTCGTCAGTCTAAAGCAGGGTGCACCACGTGCAGGTGAGGATGACTTTTGGGTTGGTTCTACCCCTTACACCCCTATTCTTTATTTTATTATTATTACAAAATACTTTCCATTTGAGTTGGTATTTTTTTAATTTCCTATTTCCTTATCATTTCGCCCAGGGCCCCGCAAGGCCTGGATCCGCCACACCAATGTTGCAAATGGAGATGTTAAGCTTTTAGATTGTGTACTCGACAACAGTCCTTTCATCTTTCCCTACACCTGTACGTCTTTGTGTTTTATATTTTAGTCGAGTGTGTGGATCTTGCTGACTTACGAAGAAACCTTGGTTTGCAGATGACACTCAAACTTATATTAGCCGATGACGCGGTGGCTGCTGATCGCGTTATCCGCTTTATAAGTGAGAGTGGGTTAGGGCCAGCAATCTCAATTTTCCAGTGTACATTGACTCAAAGACTTGTTCATTTTTGAATGATAATTTTTTGTTTTTCTATAATTTTTGTTTATTTTTATAATTATTAGTTTTATTTAATTTTTTGTTTTATCAACTTTCTGTCTTTTCATATTTAGGTATCTAACTCTAAATTTTAAATTCTATTCCAAATTTGTATAATTTAATCCTTGTTAAGAGGGGCAGATGACCTCGTAGTTCCGTCCCTTTAAACAACAATAACTAACTTGTATCCAACCTCCTTTTCCTGTCCAATGATTGATAGTAGAGTTCATGCCACCATAGTGTGTTGGTGGCCCCTGGATGCGTATCAGTGAGACTCAAATTCTGGTGCATGCACGTTGATACAAGGTGTTTTAGAAAAGTATCCGACCTTGTTGTTGTGGTTTGTGGTTGGTTGTTTTTTTTTGCAAAAACTTGATGGATTTTAATCAAGCACGCTTGCATGAGTCTACCTTCGTGCGCATGCGTGAATTTTTCCTGCCTGTCGATAGCTGCAAGCAGCATTTGAGTGAGGTAGTGTGTAGTGCTCTCGTCAGTTTTTCATTGCAAGGACTGGGATTTGGTTTCCGGGTCATACCCGTACACCCAGGACTCGTCACCAGTGATTGTGGTGTTCATAATGTTAGTGGAGTCCAGGATGTCCTGCGAGACGAAATTGGTGCCGAAGTTGCTGACGGCGGAGCAAAAGCAACTTGGAAATGCATTAGTCAATATTGACAGTGGGCCAGTATTGTTAACTACTGGTATAGAGTAGTGAAATAACCATTTCACACTGCAAACATGAGGATCATTCCAAATTTTGGAAGGTAGCGGCTTTGGTGGCGTAGTTGGTAGCATGCTGAACTGCTGTGCCCAAGATAGCGGGTTCAAACCCGGCCGAAGTCGTTGGATTTGTTAAGAGCGTTAAAAATCCTTCAGTATGCCTTCCTTTGGAGGGGAAGTAAAGCCGGCGGTCCCATATCATAGATTTATGGCATGTAAAAGATCCTTCCACAGACTAAACATGTTTGCAGCTAAATTGTTAGGTTAGGTTAGATTTCGTTGGAACGCTTGATCAAAGTTCCAATGTTCACCACTAGGTATCATTGATTTCTGGTAGCGAAAGTTGGAACTACTTGAAATTGAACGGAACTTGTAGCTCACCCTATGAGGGTGTCCGCTGGAAGCAGCTACAGACTCAGGCGAGCTGAACATGTCCTCGGACACTCCCGGCACTAAAAGCCATATGATAAATAAATAACCTCCTAGGTCTACCTCTGCTTCTCCTACCCTCTACAGACGAACTCATTAACCTCTCAGATAATCTGTCCTCGCCCATTCTCTTCACATGACCTCACAATCTGAGTCAACTCATGTGTTGAAATTTTGTGATCTGTAATATTAATGTGTGATACTAGCAATAACACTATATTGCCTACTCGTCCAACCAAACATCTGCAACTGTCTTAACATATCTTATTGCATATACTATGGCCATTGACTACAATAAATGTATTACCGGTAATAGTTTTTCTTCCATTGAAATTCCTATTTTAAAATGGTGGAAATTTGTGTATCAGGTCTAATAATTTCAACAGATCTTTACATGGCTTGGACTACTGCATTTGTGTATTGCATGACCTAATAGATTAAAGCTTTCACTTCTCATGTCTTTTGTGTTTATTGCAGAGTCACCGATGATCCCGCTGAACCCAGTATCTCTCAGCCGGATTATGTTGAAAGGTATTGAGTACCTCGAAACAGAGATGATCTCAGCAAAACTGATAGCCTTTGGAATTGACATTCGTAAGTCTTCTCTTTGATTTTTTGAAAATTTTTAACATGGACTTGTTTTTGAGAAATTAGAGAAAAATTTCAATCTTTACATTGAACAAGCAACGAAGGAAATTAGAGAAAAATTTAAAGTGGGAGTGAATGTTCACGGAGGAATAATTTTAACTCTGAGATTTGCTGATGACATCGTTATTTTGGCTGACACGCCTGAGGATTTGAATTAGCTTTTGAATGGTATGGACTCCGTCTTGAGGAAATAATTCATGATGAAAATTAATAAATGTAAAACAAAATATTGGAATGCAGGCAAAATAAATCAAAAACCTCTATGGACATCAAAATAGCAGGTGAAAAACTAAAGGAAGTAGGAGACTTCTGTTGCTTAGGAAGCAAAATAACCAGTGATGGATGAAGCAAAGAGGATATAAAAAGTAGGTTGGCTCAGGCAAGGAAAGTATTTCTACAAAAAAGAAATCTATTGACCTCGAATATAGATATAGATTTACGTATTAGGAAGTCATTTGTCTGGAGCGAAGTACTCTATGGAAGTGAATCTTGGACTATTGGTGCAGCAAAAAAGAGGAGAATTGAAGCTTTTGAAATGTGGTGTTACAGGAGAATGATGAAGATCAGGTGGGTAGATAGAGTTACAAACGAAGAGGTATTAAGACGAGTGGGAGAGGAGAGATGTTCTAGCGACTGCTAATGAAGAGAAGAGATAGGTCGGTTGGACACATACTAAGACACCCAGGAATAGCAAGCTTAGTTATGGAAGGAAGGGTCGAGGACAAGAACTGTAGGGGTAGACCAAAGACAGAATATGTTAAACAGATTGCCTCGGATGTAGGGTGTGGTGGCTATTTAGATATGAAACGATTAGCTCAGGACAGGGAGGCATGGAGCGCTGCATCAAACCAGTCAAAAGACTGAAGACTCAAAAACAACAACAAAGATTGAAGGAGAAATAATTTAAACTCAGATTTGCTAATCATTAGGGACCGGATTCTTAGGTTTTTACCTATGTCTTTCCTTCTAAATACCAAAATACTTTAATACTATTCCAAATCTCACTCAAAAGAATGAATTCTGAAGTATCTAAAAAAACTAAATGATATGCGAGTACCTAAAAATACCTAATTGCAGTTTGGTTCCATTTTCTTCTTCTTCTTCTTCTTCTTCTTCTTCTGCTTTTACGGCCTCATTGGACCACTTCAGTCAATCATTTCTTGGTCCTCTTCTTCAGTAAGTTTCATTTCCGAGTCGCCCAGTAGCTCTTCATTCGCTCTGATCTTCTCAGGCGTTCCTCATCTGTAAATACCCGTTTTACTGTATTACGTTTGTCTATTTTAGCCTGAAATCTTATTTTTATATCTCTCAGTTTTTTTAATTTTGTTGTTTTGTTTTGCAAGTCATCCAAGGTTATTTCCAATTCTTTCATATCTTCTCTAATTTCCTTAATCCATCCTACTTGTTGTTTCATATTCCAAAGTTTCACTACAATTTTTCTAGATAACCTGGTTTTTGGTGTCCTCATGATGTGACCAAAGAAAGAAAGCCGTTTCTTCCGAATAGTATCAGTGATGGACTCCAGTTCTCTGTATACCACTTCATTTGGTACTATCCGCCACTGTCCATCTTTCTGATATTTTTTATTTATGCATGTTCTAGCTATTCTTCTTTCTACTTTTAAAATTTTGACGATTCTGTTTTTCTGAGTAACTTTAAAAAGAGTTTCACTTCCATATGTCACCTCTGGTTGAACCACCGTCTTGTAATGTTTTAATTTTGTTGCAATTGATAGACATTTTCTTTTATATGTAGACCATGTTAATTTTTGGGCTTTTATCATTTTATTAGTTCTTTCTTGCCATGCAGGTTTCTCATCCAAGTTGTAAGTTATAATTTCTCCTAAGTATTTAAATTGCTTCACTATTTTAACTTTCTTGTTATTAACTGTTATGTGATTGATTGCAAGTGGATTTGCTACCATTATCTCTGTCTTTTCAAATGATATCTGAAGTCCAATTTTTTGTGCTATATTTTGTAGGCTTATTATTTGATTTCTGGCTTCTTGAATATTATTAGCCAGTAACGCTAAGTCATCTGCGAATCCCAAGCAATTTAAGTCTATTTGATCTTTCTTGGTTCCAATTCTTATGTTCCTAGGATTTTCCCTGTACCATTCTCTCATTACATATTCCAAAGCACAATTGAAAAGTAGAGGCGATAAACCATCTCCTTGTCTTAATCCTGTTTTAATCGTAAACGGTTCAGATATTTCTCCTCTGAATTTTACTTTAGATTTGGTGTTTGTTAGAGTTAGTTTTATAATTTGTATTAATTTGGGATGAAGTCCGAAATTCCTTAGTATTTTCAGCAATGAAGATCTATGTATACAATCATAAGCTTTTTTGAAGTCTACGAAGGTTATGACTTGCTGTTTTTGTCTACGTTTGTAGTAGTCCATTACTAATTTTAAGGTGATTATATGTTCAGGGCAGCTTCGCCATGGCCGAAATCCATCTTGATATTCTCCTATTTCTAGTTCTAATTGATCTTTACAACGATTATATAGAATTCGTGACATGATTTTACATGTGATATCCAAAAGGGAAATTCCTCGATAGTTGTCAGGATTTGATTTTTCTCCTTTCTTGTGTAATGGATGTATTATAGCAGTAGTCCAATGGTCTGGCAGTTCTTCTTTGATCCAAATGTTCACTATGCATTGGTGTAATGAAATCTTGACTGGTTCTGCTGCATATTTCCACAATTCTGCAAATGTTTGATCTTCTCCACTCGCTTTGTAGTTTTTGAGCTCTCTCAGCGCTTTGTAGACTTCTTGGATTGTGGGTGGATTTATGTTTTCTGATGGTGTTTTAATAGTGGTGTCTGTATTTATTTGAAGCAGTTCTGGTGGATCTTCGCAATTTAGCAACTTGTTGAATGTTTCTGCTAAAATTTCTGTATTTCTTTTATTACTATGAGCTAATTCGCCATTTTTGTCTTTTAACATTAATGTTGGAGGTTCATATCTTTGTAGTTGTTTGCTAAAAATTTTGTAGTAATCTCTTGAGTTTGTTTTTGCGCTATTTGTTTCGATCATCAGAAGTATATCCTTTTGGTATAGCCGTTTAACCCCTCGTATTATTTTTTGAGTTATCTTCCTTTGTTTTAAGAGATCCAAGTGTGATTCATCTGTTTTTTTACTCTGATACTGTAACCAGGCTTGATGTCTATCTTCCACTGTATTATCCACACTCATCGTTCCACCATTGGTGTTTCTTCCTTGGATTTATTGGGGCTACTTGTTCAGCTATTTGTTTCAATTCGGGAACTATTTCCTCTAGATCATCTGTTATTTTAATATATCTAGTTCGTTCTTTGAATCCCTTGTTATTTATTAGTTTATGAGGGTCGTATGTTCTCTTCTTTTTTAGGTGAGTTTTTTTCTTTGTCAACGGGGTAAATTTAATTTTAATCTTTATCATGTAATGATCCGATCCAGTATCTGTTCCTCTCAGAACTTTCACATTGTAGATCTCCCTGTGATAGTTCTTATCCATACAAACATGATCTAGTTGCCATTCACCTTTTTTCCAATCTGGATGTTTCCAAGTTTTGAGTTTATTTAGTCTTCTCTTGAAGTAAGTTGATTTGGAGATCATATCATGGTTCCTGCAAAATTCCACCAGTCTTATGCCATTCCTGTTTGTTCTTCTCTGTGCTGGCCATTTTCCTATTATGTCTATATCTTTTTTCCTTTCCTAACTGGGTATTAAAGTCTCCAATTAAAATTTTGGTGTGACTTTTATTTATGTTTGTTGCTGTCTGATCTAAAAGCTCCCAAAATCCCTCCACATCATCTTTGTGTTCTTTCTTATTATTTTTATCAGTTGGGGCATGGGCATTTAGAATGGTGTATGTTCTATTTGCAGCTTTTAGAGTTAGTGTCGAGAGCCTAGGGGATAATGCTTTAAATTCTATGATGGATTCAATTATTTTGAGATTGACTGCAAATCCTGTTCCGAATTGTGGACATTGCTTCATTACTCTTTTTCCTGGTATTCCCTTGTAAATTCTATACCCTTGTGATTCTATTGGTTCCTGATCGGTGTTTCTCATTTCTTGAAGCCCGGTTATTAGAATCCCTTTGCGATCCATTTCGTCTGTCAAAATTTTGAGTTTTCCTGGCTGTATGATGGAATTTATATTGTGTGTTGCTATATAGTTTATCTGTCCTATCTTCAGTCTAAATTTGGGTTTTCTATCTGTCGGGGGTATTTTTAGATGCTCCGACTCATCTAGGGTATCTTGCAGGTGACTGCCCACCGTATCCGAATGCAGTCTAGGTAGATTATTCCTTAAAAGATTTCCTTCCATGTTTGACTTTCAGCAACCTTGTATGGAGCAAGCTCCGAGTTACAACTGCGGTTGTTAACCGTAGAGGTTGTTGTGTGTTTGGTCCGCGAGAGCTATTTTATTTTGCTCAAGTCCGCCGGCAAGCCGGTGAGGACCCCCTTATCCGCCACCTGGGACGCGCCACGTCGGAGTATCACCTCTCCGCCTGCTACGACACCGTAGTAGGTTCCATTTATTGTAGTATATTTGAATTATTGGTCCATAATATTTAAAAGTAAACCTGAAGACAGGTCCTAGCTCTAGTTGATTCAGAGACATCCTACCTGCCAGAAAAATCAAATATTTTCAGCACTTTCAGCTTATACCTTATTACAAAGATGGTATATTGGCTTTCACGACCAGTGAATTAAAACTCAGCAATTTTTCGAGATTTATGCCATGTCTTGTATGGTTCATGGGAGGTTAAGACTGCTTGAGCTTTTAGCTCTCACAGTAAAGAGGCGCAGGTGCGCTTCATAAAAGTGAGGTAGCGCTCAGTTCGCTACCCCACACAAGACACGGCACAAACCTAGAAAAATTGCTGAGTTTTTATGTTATTGTTTGGTTATTTACTGTCACGAAAGTGGGGGATACATCTCTTATTGTTTCCAAGTTCACTATTTTCTAAATAAACAAAGTTAATTAAACTGCCTACAGTGTGAGCCCCCGTGGCTCAGGCCGCAGCACGCCGGTCTCTCACCGCTGGGTCCTTGGTTCAAATCCTGGTCACTCCATGTGAGATCTGTGCTGGACAAAGCAGAGGCAGACAGGTTTTTCTCCGGGTATTCCGGTTTTCCCTGTCACAAATTTCATTCCAGCAACACTCTCCACTATCATTTCATTTCATCTGTCATTCATTTAATCATTGCCCCAGGGGAGTGCGACAAGCTTCGGCAGCCGGCACAGTTCATATCCTCGCCGCTAGATGGGGGCTTCATTCATTCCTTCCCTGACCCGGTCGGTCGACTGGAAGCAGGCTGTGGATTTTCATTTCATGTTCAACATACCGGTATTTAAAGAGAGCAAATATTGTTTAAAAATGTGAAGTTCTCAGTGATAATTTGATGACGTATCATTGTGTAAAATATTTACACTCTTTTTGGAATCAGATTTTCTACCAACAATTAGGCATTAATTTTAATCTTTACGCAGTTTATGACAACCTTTGCTACACTTTAAACATAAAAACCTAAAATTAAAAAACTATTTTATGTTTCTGAAAACCTAAAATGACAATTATAAAAACCTAAAAATCCGGTCCCTACTGATGGCATTGTCATCTTAGCCGATTCACCAGAGTGTTTTGAAATGCTACGGACTCTTTTCTTGAGGAAAGAATTCATGGTGAAAATCAATCAATGTAAAAATAGAAAATAATGGAATGCAGCTTAAAGAAATCAGAAATCAAATTGGAAGATAAAAAGCTCAAGGAAGTAGGAGACTTCTGCTACTTAGGGAGCAAAACGACCAATGATGGACGAAGCAAAGAGGATAGATAAAAAGTTGGTTGGCTCGGGCAAAGAAAGCATTCCTACAGAAAAGAAATTGGTTGATATCAAGTATATACACTCACCGGCATAAAAAGCGGAACACCACTAATATCAAACAGAACTTATTGTTTGGCAGCTTCATACCTGGTGTAAATTGAATGCTGTGACTTTACAGAGATACGGCACTGTGCCGTGATTTAATTAGCTTATTTGAGAAGTTTCAGCATAACAATTGATAAACATTGTCGTCGGCTGTAACTCGATTCCGAGTAAACATACTTCTTCCTGCATAGAGCTTTTCAGACCAGCTTGTGGATGTGCTTCTGATGACTAAACAGGCCAATCCTGGCATAAAACATGCGCCCACATAAATTGCATTCAATGGTCGGGGGAGGGCGGGGTTGCAACTGACGAAGCTTTCTTGCTTGTCGCTTGGCCTCTTCATGTCTGCGACGTTCTTCCTCAAAGAAGTTGACAGTCGTCGATGTAGTGTTCCGCCACAGTAAACGGTCCGCAGCAGATGTTTCCCATGAGTGGATGTCTATACCAGTCGTCGTCATGATGTGTTTTAACTGGTCTTTAAAACGCTTCAAAGGGGCCCCATGAGGTCTAGTGCCGGAGCAAAGTTCACCATAAAGGAATTGACGTGGAAGCCTGGTATCACTCATACAGTGAACATGGCCTAACCATCTCAGTTGATGAGCGATGATAGTTGTCTCAATGCTATCGAGATGCGCTCTCTCGAGAACTGCAGTGTTGGTCACGTAGTCCTCCCACTTGATGTTCAAGATGTATCTCATCTTTTGTTGGTGGAAACGCTCAAGTTTCTTGATATCTCGGCGATAGAGTGTCCAAGTTTCACAGCCATACAGTAGCGTTGAGATGACGACAGCTTTGTACACCATGAGTTTGGTATGCATTTTTGGGTCTTTATTCATGAAGACTCTGTGCATTTAACGGCCAAATGCTGCATGGGCAGCCCCAATTCTTTTGTCAACATCCTGTTCGCAAGTGCACCGTTTAGACAAGATGCTACCAAGATATGAAAAATGATCAACCTGCTCCAGTGTTGAGTCTCAGATGGAGATATTGAACTCAGGAAGAGGTAATCCTGGGGCAGGTTGTGCAAGCACCTTTGTTTTCTTTGCATTGATGGTGAGACCAAAGAGATCACACGCCATGCTAAAGCGATTGACCGATTGTTGAAGCTCTGCAGCTGTCGGAGCAGGAGATGCGGTGTCATCGGCATACTGCAGTTCTGTCACCCGGGTAACTTGGGTATGTCTCTGTGAACGAAGTCTTGCCAGATTGAAAAGACCTCCATCGAAGCGAAACTTAATCTCTATGCCTGGGTTGTTGGAAGATGATTCATACATCATGGCAGCCATGTACAATGCAAAGAGTGTTGGAGCAAGCACACAGCCTTGTTTCAAACCGTGAGTGATTGGAAATGGATCGGATACAGAGTTACCGTGAAGAATCTTCCCAGACATTCCATCATGAAAAGCTTTAACTAATTCCACATAGCGATCTGGACATCCAAAGTGCGTTAAAACTTTCCACATAGCAGGTCTTGATACTGAATCAAAGGCTTTTTCCAGGTCATAGAAAACTAAATACAGGGGCTCCTGTTGCTCTCTGCACTTTTCCTGGAGTTGTCTGGCACAGAATATCATGTCTGTTGTGCCCCTGGAGGTTCGGAAGCCACATTGAGACTCGGGCAAAATCCTCTCCGAGATACTTTGGAGCCGGTTTAGGAGAATTCTTGCGAGAACTTTACCTGCAATGGATAATAGCGATATACCACGGTAGTTCCCACACACGCTACGATCGCCTTTCTTGAAGATAGTTATGATGGCAGCATTCTTCAAGGTGTCAGGTACTTCTCGAGTTTCCCAAATTAACAGGATAAGTGTAAAAAGTCGAGTCTTCAAGGCCATACCTCCACTTTGTAACAACTCCAGAGGGATGTTATCAGGACCAGGAGCCTTTCTCGGCTTTAGTTGATTGAGCGCTTTGGTGAAATCTCGGAATGTCGGCGGAACCGCCATCCATGGTTGTGGGGGCTGCTGAGGGATGTTTCGAAGAAAGTCCTCGGCAACATTGGAGGCACGATTTAGAAGTGCAGAGAAATGTTCCTTCCACGCTCCAAAATTTGTCCTTGTTCAGTTAAAATGGCGGAATTGTCAACAGTTTTCAATGTACCTGATGATGAGCGGATTGGGCCGTATACCTCCTTTATGCCTGCATAGAAGTTTCGCAGGTCACGGGCATCAGATAGTCTTTGCAGTTCTTCAGCTTTTCGCTGCCACCAGTTGTTCTTTATTTCCCTGATTTGTGCCTGACATTTCCCCTTAAGTTGCACGAATTGTGATTTTTTCACACTGGAAGACGGATCTTGAAGAAAGGATAGATGGGCTTCCCGTTTGGCATTGATGAGACACATAATTTCATCATTATTTTCATCAAACCAGTCTTGTCTTTTGTTCTTCACAAAACCAATTGTTTCCTCAGCTGACTCAGTAATGACCTTCTGAAGCGTTGTCCATTCCTGTACAACACTATTTGTGCTAACAGGGTGACTAGCCAGCTTATTTGCGATTTCATTTCTGTAATCTGTAGCAATTGATTTTACTTGGAGTTTAGAAGTGTCAAATTTCCATCTCGACAGGTTGTGGATGGATCGTTTCGGTTTGTGGCAGATTGAGATCCTCAACCGGCAAAAAAGGAGCTTATGATCTGTCCAACAGTCATCGACAATTCTTGCGGTCCTGTCATGGTGATGATATAGTCAAGGATGTGCCAGTGCTTCGAGCGAGGATGCATCCAAGTGGTTTTGTAGCGATTCGGCAGGCGGAACT
Source organism: Meconema thalassinum (assembly GCA_946902985.2). NCBI lineage: Eukaryota > Metazoa > Arthropoda > Insecta > Orthoptera > Tettigoniidae > Meconema > Meconema thalassinum. Next base: position 73,875,831 of record OX336400.1, read on the forward strand.
GAGTGTTGGCAATAAAGAGTTCATGTTCAGCACATAGACCAAGGAGTAATAGGCCATTGGCATTGCAGTTGCCAAGTCCTTGTTTTCCCATCACATTGTTCCATAATTGATGATCTTTACCAACCAAACAGCGTTGAAATCGCCAAGCATTAAGAGTTTGTCTCTAGATGGTACTTTGGTGATGATTGTGCTCAGCTGGTTGTAGAATTGATCTTTAACTTCTATATCAGCATCCAAGGTGGGAGCATATGCAGACATAAGAGTCATAAAGTGAGCCCCGGAGAGTGGGACAATCACAACACCAATGTTACCGTTTCCCGCCTTTGGACAATAATAACCACAAACAGCTGTCTTAAGGTTTAATGCTGTGAATTCTCGTGCCGCATACTTTTGTGGACATTACAGTTTGTCTACAACATTCATAATCATACAGTGCAACAAGTCAAAGGCGAGTACGATGGATTCCAGGTTTCAACATTTCCAAATACGTATTTGAGCACAATTGTGATTGTCCTGATCAATAATGTTAATGCATTATTGTGTTAATTAGGGCAATTACTTGTGATACATTACCATATTGTTGTAATGTCAGTGTATTTGATTAATACAAGGTTTGGAACGATCCAACTTTGAGTTTAGTCTGACATTCGTAGTGTTTCGCTTTCTTTGCCGGTGAGTGTATTTAGGTTTTAGGCAGTCACTTTTGAAAGTCTTTTACAAAACGGAGGCAGACAGGTTTTTCTCCGGGTACTCCGGCTTTCCCTGTCAAAATTTCATTCCAGCAACACTCTCCACTATCATTTCATTTCATCTGTCATTCATTTAATCATTGCCCCAGAGGAGTGCGTCATGCCTCGGCAGCCGGCACAGTTCATATCCTCGCCGCTAGATGGGGGCTTCATTCATTCCATTCCTGACCCAGTCGGAGACTGGAAGCAGGCTGTGGATTTTCATTTTTGAAAGTCTTTTATCCGGAGCGTGACCCTCTATGGAAGTAATACTTGACTATTGGTGCAGCAGAAAAGAGGAGAATAGAAGTGTTTGAAATGTGGTGTTGCAAGAGAATGATGAAGATCAGATGGGTATAGAGTAACAATTGAAGTGGTCGAAATTTGATGCTTTACAGCCAGTCAACATGATAGTACCGAATTGTAATAGGTAGTTCCCTAATACTGATTTTTTTGTATGAGATTAATAAATACCCATTACAATTGGGTACAATCATGTTTACCAACTGATAAAATATCAAATTTTGATTACTAGGGCAACACTGAAAAATCACTTCAAACACCATAAAAATGAAGAAGTATTAAGACGAGTGGGAGAGGAGAGATGTTTCTGGCGACTACTGATGAAGAGAAGAGATAGGTTGGTAGGACATATACTAAGACACCCAGGAACAGCAAACTTAGTTACGGAAGGAAGGGTCGAGAATAGGAACTATGGGGGTAGACCAAGGTTAGAATACGAGTATGTTAAACAGATTGCCTCGGTTATAAGGTGTGGTAGCTATGTGGAGATGAAACGATTAGCTCAGGATAGAGAGGAATGGAAAGCTGCATCAAACTAGTCAAAAGACTGAAGACTCAAACAACAAGATTCTCCACCGAATTGTACCAAATTCTTCAAGGGTTTCTTCTGTCCACAGAGTCGTCAGCTTTTCTTGAAGTGCACAAAGGTTATGACAAAATGTTTGCTGCTAATAACACAGTAATTTCTGATGATCTTATTGTTAATAATCACAATAATGTTAATAATAATAATTTTTCTCAAACAATTTGGATTTTTATGAAGAGCAGAATTTTAGTGCACCAAAAGGCACAAGAAGTCTTTTTCACATAATTATTCTTCATTGTGATAGAAATCTCTATATATGGCACATCAGAGACCACCTAGATGTTTGCCCCTTATAACATCAATTATCATCATCACTATGGTATATGACATGTGCCCAGGATGAATGCATGAATGGTGCAGTGCTGATCTGCAGATCCTTAAGGTGTCAAAACAACAATTCCAGTTGACAATATTATAATGGGATGTATCCCAAACTTAATCATTTTCCAAATTTGCTTAATTTCTTTGGCTAAATCTATATACAGGGTCTTTCATATAAAGTAAGAACGGTGAGCGGCGGCTTCATTATCCGGTGCTGCAGTGGCCTTGGCCGAGCTTGTGACGTGCCACGCCCCCCTGCTGTAGTATTGAAAGCGTGGACATAGTATATGTTGTACTCGACCTTGCAATAGACGTGCAGGTGTTCAGTTGCCAGTCTGAACCTCAGATGTTAACTTGAGACAGTTATCATTACAACATCGTACTTTTGTATGTAAAACTTATTTTAAGTTCGAGTCGGCGGGTATGTGCTGCATTTGTTCAGCAAGTGCCACCTTCACTAGCACAGATTCACGTAATTGTAAATAAGTTTGACACTACTGACTCAGTGCTCAATAAAAAGCATAAAATTAAAAATCAGAAACATTACAGTGGCAGAACTCACTCGCGTCAGTCAGAATGTGGTTACCAGATACAATGCCTGTATAACCCAGGAAGGACGACACTTCCAGCATCTTTTATAAGGTAATATTTCATACAGGTTAGTACACACGCTTAAAGCAGGGGGCCATGGCGCGCCACAAGCTCGGCCAAGGCCACCGCAGCAGCGGATAACAAAACTGCCGCCTGTCGTTCATACTTGATATGGAAGACCCAGTATTTATTGATCAAAATTTTTGCTTTTCAGTCGGTCAACACGATTGTACATAATTGTAATACATGTTTCCCTAATCCTGAAAAAAAAAACATTTACTTGCATGACCAGTTTCGATTGTCAAGTGATCATCGTCAGATCTTTCACACTTATAAGGGCGTTAAGGAGACAGGTACAGTAAACAACCTTCAAAATTTTTTCAATGTATTTTTTAATGCACAGCCCCGCTCTTTTAGTTCATTTTGGTGAAATAATCATTTAAATATTTGCAATAGTTTAGGAGTTATGATTTAAAATGCTAGACATTGCATAGGCTATTTAAAGAGCTCTGCAGTACTTTGTGGTTCATTTTCTCAAAACTATATTTTTCAAATCCGTTTTACTTGTAACTCCTAAATTATGCGATACTTTTCTCTAATGTTCTCAGTGTTAGAGACTCATCTTCCTAGGATTGATAAGAAATTATTTACATCCCAAAAATTTACCAAAATATGCAATTTTTAAGCAACGCAAAATTAAAAATACTAATTTTGAACATATAATTCTGGAAGTGGTCAGATTTGTAGCTGTACTTTTTACAGTACATTTAAAAAAGCAGAACACTAATATATTGATAAATGTTCCAGCTATGAATAAAACGCTGAGCACCAATACGCAAACAACCGCCATTTTGAATAATTAATTAGCGAGTTTGATAATGCTAAAATCAATTCTGAGATATGTGGTTACTGGTAAATACATAGGATGCTTTATTTAGTAAGTTTCATTGTTGCACATACTGTATATTAGGAGCTGAGATAAAAATTATTTAAAATGTCAAAATTTGAAGGTGGTTTACCGTACCGGTCCCCTTAAATCTATGTCTAAAAGTGGGTGGTATTTACTACATATGCAGCAGTTATTATAAACTTGCACAACTTGTCAAGATTTATTACAGAAAGCTTTCCAGTTGATCAACACAAATTGTGCCCAAGAGTCATCATCATCACCATGATGAACCAGCTCCAGTTTCCCGGGTGCGGTGAACAAGAGCTCTCCATTTCATTCTCTCCAAGAATGTCTCCCCCTCCCCGACCTGCTGCAAATCCAGACCTCTCCCTGCAAGATCATTTCTAACCTGGTCGATCCATGTCTTCTTCGGTCAACCTCTTGGTCTCTTGCCTTTCAGTTCTTTCTCAAACCACACTCTAGCTGTTCTTTGTGTGTCCATTCTTTTGAGATGACCAAACCATTTCAGCCTGGCTTCAACACAGATCTCATTAAGAGATTGTTCTACTTGAACAAGATGGCGTATCTTATCATTTTTTATTTTGTCCCTCCTTGTCTTCTGAATCATAGTTCTTAAAATTTCATCTCCACCGCCTTTAATTTGCTGGTATTTCTCTTGGATTGAGCACAGGTTTCCAACCTGTATGTAGTAACAGGTACAAAGAAGCTCTTGTGGAGTGTTACCGTAGTTTTGATCTTAAAGGAACGTGTTTATCCCAAAGAAGCCCTCTCACGAGATGATAAAATTGCGCTCCATGTTGAACTTTAATAGTGATTTCTGCAGATGGTTGGTTATCTGTGGACACTACACTGCCCTGGTAACAGAAATGATATACTTATTCTAACTCTGTACCATTCAGAATGATGTTAGTACAGATGTTTTGTCGACTAACGGGCATCACTACCGTTTTGGACTTGTTTATTCAGACCAAATTGCTTGAATACAGCATTCCAATCATTCAGCTTCTGTTGTATATCAGCCTCATTTTCACCCCATATTACAACATTATCTGCAAATGCTAAAGCTTTAAACTCAGAGGTCTTATTGAGTCTCTTAACTCTCTTCATTATTTCATCCATTACAGTAATGAATATAAGTGGTGATAGAGCGCTGCCTTGCTGTACACCCTGCTTAGTCTCGAACCACTCTGAATAGCCATCACCTATTTGGACACTACTCTGGCAGTGTTCATATAGCATCATGACTTTATTTATTAAAGCGCATGGTATTCATCTATTTTGAAGGCATTCCCAGATTGTATTTCTCCGTACACTGTCGTAAGCCTTTTCAATATCTAGGAAATTGAAGATTATGTCTTTTCCTTTTTCCCAGTGCTTCTCCATAATCATCCTGACGGAAAATATCAGATCTGTTGTTGCCCTGTTTCGTCTGAAACCGTACTGCTCTTATTCAAGCTGTGGTTCAACGATAATTCTTAATCTGTGTTCTATGATTCGTTCCATTATCTTCATGCCATGAGATAGAAGAGTAATTCCCCTGTAGTTGCTAAGTTTCCGTCTGTCTCCGTTTTTAAATAGAGAGACGATAACACCTTTAGTCCAGTCTGTTGGTATTTTTTCTTCTTTCCAAATAGTGTTTAGGACTCTAAACAACCACTGCAATCCTTGTACTCCAGCTGCCTTGATCATGTCAGTGCTTACATAATCAATGTCTGTTGCCCTAGCTTTTTTCATGTTCTTTAGGGCATTTTCCACTTCCATCCATGTTAGAGGATACTCCATATCTGGGATATTTTCTTCTTTTTTAGTCCCCTCTTCTTTGGTATTTGAATTTTGATCATTATATAATTTTTCGAAATACTGTCCCATCTCATTTCGAATCTCCTCATTCCATGTGATGTTTCCATCTTCCTTCTCCACAGCCTTTATTGGTTCATAGCTGTTTTTCTTACTCCTCACTACTTGATATAATAGCTTCCTGTTGTTCCTGCAGTCTTCTTCTAGTTTCTGTGTGAATTCTGTCCAGTATTTCTCTTTTTCTGCAGAAATGATTCTTTTCACCTTAAGTTTCAGGTCCCTGTACAGCTGACTGAGTTCTTGAAATTTCTCTTCTTTCTGACTTTCTCTGTCCCTAAGTTTCCTCACTTCATTCCTCTCTATTGCTCTTCGGACAGTTTCATTCCACCACGGGGTTTCTCTCTCTCTTACTCTGCTGCTTGTTTTGCCAACAAGCCCAAGAGTAATTTAAATAAATAAGACCTGTATTCAAAGTCAGGGGTATACTCAATAACGTGACAAGACATAGGGTGTCAAGCATATTACATTGGCCGAAGTGGTAGAAGAATGGACACGAAATACAAAGAACACATAAATGCGATAACATAAGGGACACACTCGGCCATCCATGGGCTGTAGCGCCACGGGGTTTGGTTTTTCATACTGTAGACATAGATTTAACAGCCTAAGATCATCTGATGATGATCGCTTGACGATCGAAACTGGTCATTCGAGTGAATTTAATAATCTCGTGCAGTATTTTTCAGGAATAGGAAACACCCATTTTAATTGGGAACAATCATGTTGACCGACTGAATAGCATTAAATATTGATTCCATCTTTATCTAACTGATGTGGGTGAAAGCTACGGACTGATTTATGTTTCCACTTCGTAATTTTGGATTTTAATTTTGGATGTCATTACGTTTGGCTAGCTTCAGGGAAATAAAATCCTGATTACCAGAGCACATCATTACGATTTAATATTATTATTATTATGCCACGGTAGGTGAGTGGTCAACGTGTCGGTCTACAAACCCCAAGCTTGCAGGTTCACTCCTGGCCATGGTATGTGATTTTTGAAAGGCGGCAAAATTTACGACACCATGTCATATGATGTTGGCATGTCAAAGAACCCATTTGAATTCAGTAGGCCGTGTTCATAATGGCAAAATTAATCTCGGGAGTTCCCGCCAAAACAAAGTTCCTAATTTCTCTACTAGAAAGCTCCATAGTGTTCAAGGAGCTTAGATATCTAATCTCCTTGACATTCATAGTGCTTCAAGGAACAACGAAATTCGACATGCAAGCTACCCATTGGGTATCAAATAACAAAGCTTGCACCCGGCATCCGAGGCCATACAATATTATTATTATTATCATCATCATTGTATTTTAGCAAAATAATGTTTTGTCTTATTTTTGATAGCATTTTCCCTCTTGCCCTAGAATACTTATCAAAAGCTGTGAACGAGTTTGCCCAGGTAGCGGAAGAATGGATAGAGAATATGAAGACTAACAACTCCATGACGTATGTAGCCAATTATCTTTTTAAATGCATTCCCAGCACAACTATTGGGTGACATTCGGGTAGACTACTGCAGTAATGCTCTCCCGAACATCACACACGAGAATTTGAGAGAAATGTTTGTAATGGACATGGGTCGATTAGCACAAAACCCCATCAATGCATGGATGCCATAACTGCAAGTTGTGTTATAGGCCTTCTCTCTGAACCCTTGCAAATGTCATTGTTGTACGTTAAAGCTAGTAAAATAATTTATTTTCAGTCCGTCACCACGATTGTACCCAAATTGTAAAGGGTGTTATTCCCTACACCTGAAAAATAATTACATGAGATTAATTTTTTCTTTGAGAAGTGTATAAAAAGTGTTATGTTAAAAACTTCCAACTCAAGTAATTATTCCGCGATTCCTGCGTGTCTAGGGGAATTTTTAGTGTATGTTTAGTAGGTGACGTACAGATGTTGATGTTCGTTTGTTTGATTTAGTGCCTTGAATTACCGTTGTTACACTGCTGTATGAGGTATCAAACAGTGTGTCGTTACATGTAGATGCAGCCACATAAGTTCAAGTGCGAGGTTTCGTAGTGGGTTATGAATGTTCATAAATTACGTTAAATTGTCCAATTTAATTGATAGGTTGAACTGAACTGTTCTAAAGGCATGGTGAACCAAAACTATTGGTCACTAATTTACTAGGTTAGACGACAATCTAGGCGAAACCATTGGTCGCTACTAGTTTAGATGACAATCTAGGCGAAACCATTGGTCGCTACTAGGTTAGACGACTGTCTGGTGGAAACCATTGATCGCTACTAGGTTAGATGACAATCTAGGCGAAACCATTGGTCGCTACTTGGTTAGACGACTGTCTGGTGGAAACCATTGATTGCTACTAGTTTAGATGACAATCTAGGCGAAATCATTGGTCGCTACTAGGTTAGATGACGATCTAGGCGAAACCATTGGTCGCTACTAGGTTAGACGACTGTCTGTTGGAAACCATTGATCGCTGCTAGGTTAGATGACAATCTAGGCGAAACCATCGGTCGCTACTAGGTTAGACGACTGTCTGTTGGAAACCATTGATCGCTACTAGGTTTGACGACTGTCGGGTGGAAACCATTGATCACTACTAGGTTTGACGATTGTCTAGTGGAAACCATTGATCGCTACTAGGTTTGACGACTGTCTGGACCAAACAATTGGTAGCTACTAGGTTAGATGACGGTTTGGGCGAAACCATTGGTGGTTACTAGGTTAGACGAATGTCTGGATGAAAACATTGGTCGCTAGTAGGTTAGACGACGATCTGGGCAAAATCATTGGTTGCTACAAGGTTAGAACACTGTCTGGGTGAAACTATTTGTTGTTACTAGGATAGACCACTGTCTGGACGAAGGTTAGGTTTGTGTTTGTATGTGAAGCCTTATTACCACAAAATTTAACATGTAGCCTATGCATTGTTTGAACCTTAGTGTCGTTCATGACGACTGTCTAGACGAAGCCCTTGGCCGTTAGTAGGTTAGATGATTTCTGGGCGAAACCATTGGTCGCTACTAGGTTAGACGACTGTCTAGTGGAAACCATTGGTCACTACTAGGTTAGACGACTTGTCTGGTGGAAACCATTGGTTGCTACTAGGTTAGGCGATAGTTTGGGCGAAACCATTGGTGGTTACTAGGTTAGGCAACTGTCTAGACAAAGCCCTTGGCCGTTACTAGGTTAGACGACTTCTGGGCGAAACCATTGATCGCTGATAGATTAGATGAGGGTCTGGACGAAACCATTATTCGCTACTAGGTTAGACGAATGTCTGGATGAAAACATTGGTCGCTAGTAGGTTAGACGACGATCTGGGCAAAATCATTGGTTGCTACTAGGTTAGAACACTGTCTGGGTGAAACTATTTGTTGTTACTAGGATAGACCACTGTCTGGACGAAAATTACTGCTTGTAATACAAGCAAGGGGGTCTGGGATATAAACCCCAGGTTAGGTTTGTGTTTGTATGTGAAGCTTTATTACCACAAAATTTAACATGTAGCCTATGCATCGTTTGAACCTTAGTGTCGTTCATGACGACATGGTTGCCGCCATTTTGTGTCTAGGGGAATTTTTTAGAGTAAGGATCTATACTTCTCCCAAATATGGTGTGTTTGCTTATCCTACCCCTTCCTAGACCGCAGACTGAAAGTGTATAATCCAGGTTAGTAGGTGTGATTAGACAAGTATTCTTCCTTGCCCAATTTCATTGGGCGCATTAATGTGTTGACTGATAGAAAAGCAATTAATTTGCTAGATTACAATGGTAACGCTGAAAAATGGCTTTTAAAAACGTTAAAGCTCTCGTAACTGACCCTTGCGATCCGGTCATTTGACACTGGGTCGGATTAAACAAGACCAACTAGGATTGTAGTTGGTCATGAATTTCACATCTGAGCTGATTGATTATAGAAATAGACGAGGATAGACCACTGTATGGACGAAAATTACTGCTTTTAAATACAAGCAAGGGGATCTGGGATGTAAACCCCAGGTTAGGTTTGTGTTTGTATGTGAAGCCTCTTTTGAGAGTGATTCGGAATAGTATTTTTTGTACTGTATTTAGAAGTAAGGGAAAAAATAGGTATAAACCTAATCATTAGACATGTGAATCATGCTAATGAAAGACCATACCAGTGTTTTGTCTGAAAAGGATAGGATATACAGAACAGGATGCGTTCGTAGAATATCACAGTTCTCGCTTAAACCGTTTCTGAGATACACGCCCCGTTAAAAATCATTCAAATATACGAGGGATGTTTTCTTTTCAAGGTCCGATCAGTCACAAAATAAAAAAATCCGATGACCCTTTGCGCAGATGTGTTATGCAGTGCCTCTAGTATGCCCATCGAACACGTCACGGGCACATCTTTCGTATATGACCGACTAAGAAAATCTAGAATTTCACAGAGCCAAAGGCAACGAAATGGAGGTTTCCAAGAATGTGAGAAATACCTGATGCAAATTGGTATTCCAGAAAAGAAAATCCATGACAGATTTGAATTTCAACAAATGTTTAAAAACTATCAAGGATTTAAAGTGGAATCTCTGCCCAAGAGACGGAGACGGCCTCTACCAGAAGCACGATAGAAGGCACTGATTGATGGAAACACAGGGAGGATGTCAAAGTTGGCAGAAGAACAAAATCTAGATATATATGAAATTGATTGTTAATATGCAGCACATAGAAGCTCAATCAAGTGTAAATAAATAGATTGTGATTCCTTACACTAAAACATTTCCCTCAACACAAAATGGTGGCATCCATGACGTCAGGGGCAGCACTAAGGATTTAAACAATGCATACATTTAAATTTTATGTGTTAAAATGCTCTACCTTCAAAGACAAACCTAATCTGAAGCTTATGCCCCAGAACCTCTTGCTTGTAGTACAAGCTGTAATTTTTGTTCAGGTAGTGGTCTAACCTATAGAGCATCCAGCTTTGAGAAAAGACTATGGGTCTTAGGGGCTTTTACTTTTAACGGGAACCCCCCCTACACTGGTTTTGTTACCTCATCTTTTGTCATGAAGGAATTCTCAACATATATATTTTTCGTCATAATAGCTTCCTACAATTATCTGCTAATTGATTACCTTTGTTACTGTATACAAGTTTCGTTTATATTATGTCTTAGTAATTTAAACGTTTCGAGGTTAGCACGCTGGAAAGAAGAGCCTCGTCCTGTGCTGCATGCTCGCCCCGAGTGGAGCACGTGCTCAGTTCTGAAGCACTATCCGTCATTGGCGTTACTGTTGTGTATCTGTTTTATTTTCTGTTCGATCGAATCAGGGCTGCCGACAGTGGGGTTCGAACAAACTATCTCTCGAATGCAAGCTCACGGTTCCCCCCCCCCCTAGCCGCACGGCTAACTCGCTACAATATTATAAAGTGCATACAAAAAGTAACGAGCCAGAGGCTGTAATGCGCAAACCGGTGACGACATCGGCTAATCTTGGCGTGTGTAACGAGGTGTGGTTCCGACCAGAGCGTGGAAGGTCACAGCCCATCGCTAGAGGGCACGCGTGCACGTCACGTGACGATACAAAGCAAGCAGCAGCATGCATCAATCGTCCATCGCTGCCAGTCGCATTGCGAACAGTGACATGGAGGCGTCAAACGAAGAGCAAAGAGGTGTTGTTCGGTTTCTGACAGCGAAAGGAGTAGGGGGAACGGACATTCATCGCCGAATGTCACAAGTGTACGGCAAACACTGCATGTCCCTTGCAAGGGTCAAGGCGTGGCACAAGCGCTTCAGGGAAGGACGGGTGTTGTTAGCCGGTGATGCCCGGTTTGGGGCACCCCCCTGCATTACCAATGACAACGTCCAGCTGGTTGATGCACTCATTACCCAGGACAGCCGAGTGACAGTGAACACCATAGCCGCCATGGTAGGCTTGAGCGTCGGAAGTGTGCACACCATCATGAAGGAACGACTGCACTTGCGGAAAGTGTGTGCCCAATGGGTGCCCCACAGTCTTCAACCACACCAGGAAGCATGTCGAATGGCCTACTGTCTTGGTCTTGGTTGGACGATTGAGCCAATATATATTTAAACACAAAATGTGATAAATGTTCCGATATAACTCAACAAATTGCCAGCGTTTCGCCCCGGTGTACCATTGGGCTCTTCAGTTGGTAAAAGTACACCTCACCAAGACGCTGACTAGCACACACTGAGAAGGCCATTGCAAGATGTATTTGATACATGTGTGCCCATGTCACGAGCTATGCCAGTGCACTACGGGAGTCAAAGCTCCACTCCAAAGCAATGAAAACCTTACCTTGGCATTGAATATATAATTTTCCCAAAAGAAAAATATGTATTATCCGTTGAGCCATTATATATTTAAACACAAAATAGTACACTGGGGCGAAACGCTGCAATTTGTTGAGTTATGCCGGAACATTTATCACATTTAACCAACCATTAGTTTGTCGACTTGTAGGAACTGTACGAGCCTTGTGGTCCTCCCAGTACTTCTTCATGCGTATTGATCGTCTTGCCCTTTCTTCGGTGGCGTAGTCGGTAGCATGCTGAGCTACTATGCCCAAGATCACGGATTCAAATCCGGCCGAAGTCATCGAATATTTTAAGAGCGTTAAAAATCCCTCAGTATGCATTCCTTCGGAGGGGAAGTAAAGCCGGCGGTCCCATGTCATAGATTTATGGCATGTTAAAGAACCTTCCACTAATTACACCTGTGTGAAGCTAAATTGTATAGGTTAAGAATGTAAAAAACGCTCTTAGGTTCCTACGTTCGTTGCCAAGAGCCGGTTGCGGTGACGTCTGGTAGCTAAGTTCTGAACTAGTAATCGTAGACGGTGGTGTTTGGCGGCAAAAGTAGGAACTACTTGAAAATTGATCGTCTGCAGTCTTTACTTGAATTATAACAGATACACACACTAATACAGTCGTCACAATTGACACCGGTTATCACACAGATTCTACACACACCCAAAGTACACAGGGCTACATGACCGCGTTGTCGCAGCCCCTAAACTTAAGAACCAACCAAAATATTCTTGTTGGAATTTTCTTTTTAGTGAGTGGAAAATGAAAAATCATATTTTTAAGTGATCTTGTTCTTTATTAGGACTGAATATTTCTGGGGGAGGGCAAGCACTATCACTTTCATGGGGTCTCTTTTTATCGCTGCTAATAAGCCACTTATCCATGGGTAATGGCGTTACTTGTATCAGTAAATCAGACTAACCACTTCCACTGAACATGCACTAGAATTCACCTGTTCACTTGCTGTCTTTCAACTGACTGCAAAGGTCTGGCTGAATTCGAGTCAACAATGGCAGAAATAGAAGAATCCACTCTTGTAAGGAAGTGGTGGTCACATTGTCAAGCGGCTTACTGTCATTAGGGGTTGTTACCAACAGCAACAGTGAAGTGACAAATAGAACTAGTAATGCAGCCACCTTCTATGTACAAGTTAAAACACTACTGTGGGATAATAAAGTACCCAGGAAGTGCAAAAATATACTGTTTAAGACATACTACATCCCAATTCTAACTTATGGAGTAGAAACATGCACCCTGTCCAGAAGAGAAGAACGTAGGATTCAGGCATCCGAGATGAAGTTTATAAGAACAATGATTCAAAGGACAAGGAGAGACAAATTAAGGAACGAAACAAACAGGACAGAGGCTGGCATAGATATCAGTGCTACAAAATATTTGCAGAAGCAACGATTAGGATGGTATGGGCATCTTCAAAGAATGGGAGATGAGAGGACACCAAAAGCTTATTTCAACAAGATTATCCCAGGACAGTAGGAAGACTAAAGAAGAAATGGTTGGACCAAACCAAGGATGATCTTGAACACAAAGGGCTAGACTGGAGAAGGACCCATGAAGACCAACTATTCATGGACAAGAAAAGGTGGCGAGGGCTCATTAACAACACCCGGGCGACTGGAGCTGGAATTTGATGATGATGATGATGAAGTGTTAGGTAAGGAGAAATAGCAGCGGGTGGCGGGGCAAAGGGTGTTGTGTGGGAAATGTTACTCTACACCTTTTCTCAGAATTCCTGCTGGCAGGATTTACTGGTCAGTTCTTGTGTAATAAGACAGCGAAAGTATGAGCGTATTAGTCTTGAATGGTCGTGGGAGCTTCTTGCCTATGATAGGTTCATGGATATGAGGATAGCGATATTTGTTAAAGTATATGAAATATATAGATATTTCAATCAGAGCCGCGCCTCCCTTTATCATTCTCTGCGCCCGCCACTTTGAGCACCTCTGGTCTAATGTACTAGTGACCAACGACATTGCCTCACCAAGGCTTATGAAGAGTGCAGTGAAACTTTTACAAATTAAACAAATAATAGTACATTATGCAACGAGCCTATAATGGCAATAATTAAGACACTCCATCTTAATTACCATTATAGGAGAGTTGCATACGACTGTTTATATTCGACGATAATTATAACTATTTTATGTTCGAACATAAATATTCATAAATATCTGTCGAGATTTCGCCAGTTTTATGTACTGAACAGAGCGCATAGGACGCAGAGAATACCTTGTATTTGACCATGGCCTCCTCGAATACCCCACTATGACACGAGCCACGCAGTGAAATTTAAAATAGAAGGCCATGGAAGTGAGCACAGGTGCGATGCTCTCCTTACCTAATTCGTCACACAACTGTTTCTTGAGCTCTGATTGGTGGGAGAAACTGTTTCATAATGGAAAAGTGTTATAATGACCCTCATTATGATACAGTTTTCTGACATATGATATTTAAATTTCAGCATCGTCGAACATAAAATAAATTTATCAACATTCGTAACTCACAACCAAACCTCACAATTGAACACATGTGACAGCATCCACATGTAATGATGCACTGTTTGAGACCTCGCACAACTGAGGAATATGGCAGCAATCCAAGGCACTATATCAAACAAACGAGCATCAATATCTGTACGTCATTGACTAAAAAATTACCCTAGACATGTAGGAATCACCGAATATACTTGAACCTATAATTCAATTCCAACAGGTTTAGCCTTTTGGCATTGTCATGGATAGTGAGTAATTATTGTAACAAAGACAAAAGAAATATAAATAGAGGTGTTCTCCCTCTTGTCTAAGTCTTAATGACCTTAACAATCATCTTCCTCTTGTGTAAATCTTACGACCTTAGAGGTCTTCTCCCTCTTGACTAAGCCTTATGACCTTAGAGGTCTTCTCCTTCTTGTCTAAGCTTTACGGCCGTAGAGGTCTTCTCCCTCTTGACTATGCCTTATGCCCTTAGAGGTCTTCTCCCTCTTGACTAAGCCTTAACGACCTTAGAGGTCTTCTCCTTCTTGTCTAAGCTTTACGGCCGTAGAGGTCTTCTCCCTCTTGACTATGCCTTATGCCCTTAGAGGTCTTCTCCATCTTGACTAAGCCTTATGACCTTAGAGGTCTTCTCCTTCTTGTCTAAGCTTTACGGCCGTAGAGGTCTTCTCCCTCTTGACTATGCCTTAAGCCCTTAGAGGTCTTCTCCCTCTTGACTAAGCCTTATGACCTTAGAGGTCTTCTCCCTTTTGTCCAAGCCTTATTGACTTTAGAGATCTTCTGCCTGTTGTCTAAGTCTTAACAAACTTAAGAGCCCTTCTTCCTCTTGTCTAAGCCCTACGACCTTCTACTCTCACTTGTCTGAGCTTTAACGGCCGTAGAGGTCTTCTCCCTTTTGTGTAAACCTTACAACCTTAGAGGTCTTCTCCCTCTTGTCTAAGCCTTAACTACCTTAGAGTTCTTCTTCATCTTGCCTAAACCTTAACGATCTTAGCGTTCTTCTTCCTCTTGCCTGAACCTTAACGACCTTAGAAGAGTTCTTCTTCTTCTTGCCTAAACCTTAACGACCCTTTCTCCCTCTTGCCTAAACCTTAATGACTTTAGAGTTCTTCTTCCTCTTGCCTAAACCTTAATGACTTTAGAGTTCTTCTTCCTCTTGCCTGAACCTTAGCGACCTTAGAAGAGTTCTTCTTCCTCTTGCCTAAACCTTAACGACTTTAGAGGTTTTCTTCCTCTTGTCTAAGCATTACAACCTTAGAGGTCTTCTCTCTCTTGTCTTAGCCCTCCAAGGCCATATTATTTTATGTATTTTTTTACCTTTCTTTATATTAGTTACTCATTTTCCATTACTATGCTGGAAGACTAAACCGTTCGGAATTAAGTTTTAAATGTAAAGTACAAACGGTATTTAATTGTGTAGATATTTACTTTTGTGAATGTCGTAAATTAGGTCAATAATAGATGGTAGAATCTTGTGCCAATCATGTATTTTATAATAATATTTAGTAGATAGAATATGCAGTCTACATGAAGTATTTTCGAACCGGTATATCTCGTACCTTGTCCTAGGGATCTGCAACGGAGGATACTGAATGACCAGCTGATGTTGGCAAAATATAGCTTGCTGCTACCTGAAGGTGAATCATCCTCTTTCAGAGTGAGGTAAGATATTGTCTGTAGAAACATTTTGTACAATTGTTTTTCTCATTTATCATTAAGAAAAAAGGAAAGGAAAAGGAAAAAGGGGAAGATAAAGGGAAAGGCTTAAGGAAAAGGTAAAGGGAACAGGAAAAAGGGAAATAGAAAGGAAAAGGTAAAGGGAACATGAAAAAGGGAATGGTTTCAGAAAAACGGAAAAGGAAAGAGAAGGGAAAGTTTTAGGACAAGGAAAAGGGGGAAAGAAAAGGAGAAACCGAAAGGCTTAAGAACAAGGGGAAGAAGAAGGGATGACTTAAGGAAAAGGGAAAGGCTTAAGGAAAAGGGAAAAAAAATGAAAAGAGGGAAGGCTTAAGGGAAAAGGAATTTAAGGAAAATGGCAAAGGAAAAAGCTTAAGGAAAAGGAAAGGGAAGGAAAAAGGGAAAGGCTTAAGGAAAATGAGAGAAAAAGGAAAACTCTTAAGGAAAAGGTAGAGGAAAAAGGAATTGAAGGAAAACGCTCAAGGGAAAAGATAAGAGGAAAGGAAACAAAAAAAAACAAGTCAACCCCTGGCACTATACAGCCCATGACGGGCTAAGGCCGACCAAGCGACCTCTGTCCAGCCATTCGGCCTGCAGATATTGGGGTGACGCGTGATCAGCGCGTCGGGTCTCCTCGGCCGTTAATCTTGGTATTAGTGATCGGGGCGCTGTCTCACTGTCAGACAGCTACTCAATTGTCCTCACGAGGCTGAGTGCACCCCGTTCCAACCCTCACGTCAGTTTTAAAATCCCTGACGGAGCCGGGGATCGAACCTGGGGCCTCCGGGTGAGAGGCAGGCGCGCTACCCCAACAACACGGGGCCAGCAAGAGGAAAGGAAAGGAGAACACTTATGAACCAATGACATAGCATTATACTTATTTCAAAATATAATTTACAGCTGTTGTTTTCTTCTCCATTTTTTACTCACAGTTTGTTAACAAATAGAATAAGTTACTAGAATTATCTGATGCTCATATTGCTAGGAACATTTCTCTGTATACTGAACACTATTTCAGTTACAGAAGTTTACTATTTATTTATTCATTCATTCATTCTGTAGGATTGCAGTTTTCATTTTTTGTCTGAAATCAGCCTTCCCATTGTTTGTCTGTTGATCTTAGTTTGGGGTGTGCTTTGTTAATCTTGGAGTTTCTTAATTTTGTCTGTTTTTTTTTTTAAATCCTCAATAGTAATTTGTAATTCCCTCATACCGAGGCCTAATTATTAGTGTTGCCCCCTTCATCAGCCAAAATTAATGAATACGAAGGTTCTTGTATTATATTACACCAATGTTGTGATGTTGTGTGCGTAAGGGAGCACGGGCTTGACCGCTCGAGCTGAGCCATCACCTGACGACGTCATATTTTTAACAGTTGTGGTTCACTTTTAAGGTATTTCCGGACACTTGCGACCCTAAGTGTCCTATATCAAATTACTTGTCTCAATGCTATAGAGAGTTTTAAACGTTAATAAGAGACACCTGTATATAAGTAATAGCTGAAAGCCTCCATTTGATATGAGTGCGATCATAAAAATCCAGTTCTTGGAAGAAATTTTAAGCATTGCTAATGTTTGTCCTTGTGGTAGTCTACTAGAGCTATAGGAAGAATTTAACATTTCTAGGTTTTTATTTCCAGACATGCCATCTATTCCCCTGCGTTGCAAGACTCCTACGCAACCACCACCTTCTCTAAAATCGCAGATCTGCTTAGCGAGGGCCCAGGAGCTATTGAAAGACTGAATATTTACATCACCAAGGTGATGGTTCAAATTCGACAAGCTACATCGGCTCTGACGCCTTTCTAAATTGTGCAGGAAGATGTGTACATTTCTCACCATTGAAAGTGAACTTCTACTCTGCGAATAAAAGACTTGTAACCTGGTGTATGTGTTCCTTATTAAGTTAGTAGGGCCCATGGGTTGGGTTTCTTTTTGATGATGATGATAATTGTTGTTTTAAGGGGCCTAACATCTAGGTTATTGGCCCCTAATGGTTCGGGTGATCGTGAAGATGATAATGAAGTGTAAACTATAACTAAAACTAACCACTAACTTATAGACTAGAAGAAGAAATGGAAAACAAAAGGTGAATAAGGCAAATAAAGGACAGGAGGAAAAGAAATGCCCTCAACCCTCGAAGAATGCGGATTGAGGGACTTGGAAGGAAGGAGAGCCATAAAAGGCAGATAGGAAAATGAAAGAGGAGAGGGTCTGCCCCACAGGTAATGGATAAAAAGGGGAAAACCGGACCCAGCTCAGGAATCCCTCGGGGTCGCCAACTCCCGAACTCACCAGCCGTGAGCCCCTGAGGGTGTAGCAATATCTAGGGTACACCCGAAGTGATGGGGCTACATACACCCTGCCTCCGTGAGGACCTTGAGCAGAAGGCAGGAGATAACAGGAAAAGAAAAGGAAGGCTGACCCCTCGCAGAGGGAGAGAATCAGAAAAGACGAGACAAGGGCCAATTAAGGCGGGAAAGGAAGAGACTCCCTAGGCCTCGGAGTCGACCAAGTGAGGTCGACAGGAAAGAAGACGGAGAGGAGCCCGGCACAAGTAAGTGGAAGCAATGCCGGACTCAGCTGGGGCCCCGAGGTCGCCAACCCACGTCCCACTAGATGTGTGCCTCTGGGGGATGGGTTTCTTTTTAACAGTACCGATATACAATGGTGGCTGGTGAAGGAAACCAGTTGTGTGCTGTAACCCATACCCGCTCCAAAAACTAAAATTTAGATTCTTATAGCAACACTCACTCAGAAACACTCAAGAGGCTCTCAACGGAGTTTTCCGTACTGCACAAACACACAAACAAACTCAACACTTATACACATTCCACTTACAAAATTAATTAAACACACAGTAACACCTGCGATGACAAAATACCCATTTTCATGAACTCGGAACATTTGGTGTGATCGCACAAAAACATACAGGGAGTCCGAGAATGTTCTCCACAGTGGCTATGAGCAGCTGCGAGTGGTTGCGTCATCAGTTTACTTAGCGGCTTCGGTGGCGTAGTCGGTAGCATGCTGAACTGCAGTGCCCAAGATTGCGGGTTCAAACCCGGCCGAAGTCATCGGATTTTTTAAGAGTGTAAAAATCATATGCCTTCCTTCGGAGGGGAATAAAGCCGGCCGTCCCATGTCATAGATTTATGGCATGTAAATGATCCTTCAGCGGAAACTTGTGTGAAGCTAAATTTCTATGTTAGATTTCGTTGGAACGCTCTATCAAAGTTCCAACGTTCACCACTAGGTATCATTGATATCTGGTAGCGAAAGTTGGAACTACTTGAAATTGAACAGAACTTGTAGCTCACCCTATCGGTGTCCGCTTGAAGCAGCTACAGCCTCTTGTTTAATCAGTTTGAAGCTTTCCGTCAAATCAATACAAAATATTTTGCGCTATTAGTGCGCTAAGTTAGGTACATGTTTCGAACCTTGCAAAGGGGGTCCTTCATCAGCCTCTCACACAAATGGCAACACATCGAAAAAACACTGAACAATATCCAAAAAATGCATGCACACTAATAAAACACATATTAAAAGTTCTGAAAGTCCAATTGACTCGTTCATTGCCAACGTTAAAACACATGTCGTTCTGATAGGAGATCTTGTTCTATTATCTGCTTCTTGTCATGTGGGGAACGGAAATGGAGTAGTAGTCCCATTTGAATGGTCCAAATGCAAAAGACTTTTAGGTTGCTCCCAGACTAAACAAGTAGTCCCCTGTTGAAAGAAAATTAAAGTTTATTTAGTGAATGGATTGAAGTAATGAAAATTCAATTATGATCAACCAGAAAAACGACTGCCAGAAAATCCTTACCTCCCGGTGTATGCAGTGAAACATGTGCGCTTGAAACAGCTGTTGCAACTAAAGTGCTGAATCTAGGCGAGGCGAGGTGAGGCCACGTGAGACATGTAGGGGTGGAGAATACCATTGGTGGAAGCAATGAGCGGAGGGGCGGGGAGGTACTTGGAGTGGGAGGGGAAAGGAAGTTGGGTGGTACTACGAACCTAGATCTAATTTATGGAGGTTTTTTATTTATGGAGGTTTTTTTATGTTTGTTGCTGGTGACAAAGTTTGTCAATGTTTCATATAAAACATTGCTATCGAAATTGATTTCATTCAGATTGTGTAACGGGTTGTTTCTCAAGGCCTGGTCTATCTCAAGCTGTTCCAAAATATTAAGCATAATGCCTTTGCTGCAATAATGTAAAATTTCCAAGTCTTCCTCAATTTTCGAAAATTTGTGGTTGTGTTCCTGCATGTGATTATTAATGGCTGAGAATTTTTTGTGCCTCGCAGCGTTGAAATGCTCATTATATCTTATTTTAAAACTACGCCCCGTTTGACCTATGTAATTTGCATCACAATCCTTGCACTTTATGTTGTAAATACCGGATTTCTGGAATTTGTCTTGTTTGTTGATCGATTTGGAGTTAAATAAGTGTTTCATAGTGGTGTTGTCTGTTCTGTATGCTATTCTAAGCTCTTGTTTCTAGAAAACGTTCGTGATGTTATGCGTTAGTTGATTTGCGTATGTGAAAACTGCAAAAGATTTCTTATTTTCTATTGGTTGCAAACTTGTGACTGGTTTATTTTTAGCCTATTTTCAATTTTGAAAAAATAGGCTTATGAGATCACCTTTTGTCCGTGTGCGTGTGCGTGTGTGTGTGTGTGTGTGTGTGTGATTCGTGTGTGTGTCCCCCCCTAATAAAATCTAAACGGCTGGAGAGATTTCAATGAAACTCGGTATGGTCATAGCACTATTCCCGGCGACCTCGACCGTGCCCTTCAAATTTTGTTACGTCTCACCAATGCAAAATGGCGGCTGTGCGAAATATTTCACTAGCATTCAACATCTCCGAAACTATTACCGATATCGCCCTGAAATTGTGTACGGTGATAAAGGGTACTACTAGAAGTTCACCTATGAGACTTTCAAAAACCTGGTGACTACAAAACCAACATGGCGGTCAAGCGAAATTGAGACTTTTAAATAGACTTTTCTTGCGATTTAACTATCCACACGTAATGAAACTTGGTACAGCAAATGTTTATACACATTGTAATGCACTGGAGTCTAATTTAGTTCAATTGTTTACATAACCTCAAAATGGCGGCTGTGCGAAATATTTCACTGACATTCTATATCTCCGAAACTATTACAGATATTACCCTGCAATTTTGTACGGTGATAAAGGGTACTGGTACAAGTTTATCTATGTATATTTCATAAACTCGTAAAGTAAAAAACGAACATGGCGACCAAGCGAATTTGAAATATTTTAATAGACTTTTCTCGTGATTTAACTCTCTGAGCGCAGTGAAATGTGGTACAGTAAATGATTTTGCAGATTGTAATGCACTGCCATCTAATTTAAATCAATTGTTTACATAACCTCAATATGGCGGCTGTGCGAAATTTTAAAATTAAGTTTTTATTTCTTGTGTCGTAATCATGCGATCGAAGTGAAAGTTTGAATAATGAACCTAGGCAATAATTGTCCTTGAATGGTACAATTCTATGGCCTATACATATAACAATTCTAAATGGCGAGCTTCCGAAATATTTAGACGGTTCTCAATATCTATGAATCTTTTACAGCAACCAAACTGATTTTTTTTATGTTCATAGAGACTATGAACATATGTTCACCTATAGGACTTTCATTAACCTGGTGAGCACAAATCCAACATGGCGGCGACGCGAAGTATAAATTTTTAAATGGACGATTCTCGCGAATTAACTATCCGAGTGCTGTGAAACGTTGCACGTTAAATGCTTATACAAATGTTGATCCACTGGCATCTAATTTATTTCAATTGTTTGCATAATCACAAGATGGCTGCTGTGCGTAATTTTAAAATCTCGTTTTTACTTCTTGTGTTCTAATCATGCGATTGAAGTTTGAATACCACACGTACACAATAATCTTAATGTAATAGTACAAAAATAAAAATCCAACCTGGCGACAATCTGAAATATTTAGACGGTTCTCAATATCTACGAATCTGTTACAGCAATTAAACTGAAATTTTGTATGTTGTTAGAAGAAATTAACATGAGCAGGATATATGAAAATAGGCTGTATAGTTCTTTACGGAACTACTTGTTAATTTTGCTTAAAATGGAATCGACGTACATTTTGCTAAAACCATTGGCTATGGCTATCTGATATATGGTGGAAAGCTCTTTGTTCCAATCTTGTTCTGAGAGGGGTACGTTAATAGCTCTGTTAATATACGCCCTGAAAGCAGCTTTTTTATGGCTGGCTGGGTGATTTGAATCCTTCCTAATGGTGGTGTGCGTTTGGGTTGGTTTCCTGTATATTTTAAATCGTAGGCCCATGGTGTCCCTAATGACAGTAAGATCCAGGTAGTTTATAGACTGATTTATTTCTGATGTTGTGGTGAATTTGATGCTATTATCAATTTGGTTTAGCTCTGTTGTGATGTGATTGATGCTACTGATTTCATTATCAACTATCAGAAAAACGTCATCGACGTATCTTGTCCAATAGCTGATTCCTTTTATTTTACTGATACTGACGTTTTCCAAATGGTCAATGTAAATATTGGCCAT
Organism: Meconema thalassinum; assembly: GCA_946902985.2. Taxonomy (NCBI): domain Eukaryota; kingdom Metazoa; phylum Arthropoda; class Insecta; order Orthoptera; family Tettigoniidae; genus Meconema; species Meconema thalassinum. The sequence continues at coordinate 73,898,182 of OX336400.1, forward strand.
TATGCCTGACAATGGGGAACCCTTGGCCAATCCTTCTGTCTGCTTGTAGATTTTTTGGTTGAACGTGAAATAATTGTTTTGCACGGCAAATTTTAACAGGTTAATGAACTCCTTGATTTCACCTTGTGACATCCTACTGTGCATTTTTAAATTTCCCTCTATTATATGTATAGTGGGACCTACTGGGATGTTCGTGTACATGTCGCTGATGTCAGCAGTGTGCAAGGTTTCTGAGCCTTTTATATTCAAAACTTTAGTGCGTTCACAGAAGTCAATGGAATTTCTAATTGCATTATTAGTCGCAAATTTATAGTGTTTTTTCAAAAATTTTTGGAGGAATTGCGACAGCTTGTAAACAGGACTACCCCTGAAATTTACAATAGGTCTGATCGGTACGTTATCCTTATGAGTTTTAGGTAATGCCCTAAGGGTTGGTATGCCTGGGTTCATATTGATCAGTTTACTGATTTGATATTCATCTAGAATCATGTCGGTGTTCTTTAAAAGCTGCTTGAGCTTTCGTTGTGTGGGCCCTGTGGGATCTTTGCTGATAATGCTGAAATTTTTGTTGCTCAAAAAGATTCCGTTTTTTCGATGTATTCGTTTTTGTTCAAAATAACGATGCTATTACCTTTATCGGCCTTAGTTATTATTAAATTCTCTTGAGCGATTTTCTTTTTTAGGTTGGTGACATTTTCTGTGTGGGGTTGTTTATTATCCTGTTTTATTATTTTGTTGATTTTCTTGTTGATGACATGTCTGGTTTCATTCCTTTTTTCTATTGGGAGTTTTTGGATTGCCGCTTCCGATTCTGCTATTAGTACTGTTAAATTAGTTTTATTATTGTAGGAGGAGTGCCAGTTATGTTTATAGCCTTTTTCCATTAATTCGATTTCCGCTTGGTTAAACTCAACATTAGATAAGTTTTCGAACGGTTTTTGGAATTCATGGGATGGAGCGTCTGGCTCCTCGTTGCTCACCGTGCGTGCCTGCCGCATTAGTTGGTCTAACTTCCTGTTTAAAGTGCCGACCTTTTTACTGGCATGGAATGCGACAACTTCCTCTACATGGAGAAGGAAGGAGTCCCATTCATCTTTATCCGTGATGTTAGCAGCCCCTAAGTGAACTTCATATAAAAAGTTATTAATTTGATTTTTCTTTATATATAAAAATTTTAATTACGTTGCAGGATTTTATGGTTGATCATTAGCTGTGTTTTACGTTCAAAGTTGTTGTAAAATCTCTTTTTCTGAAAAGCGCCTATGTGTCGAGGAACTAGATTGTGCGTTCTGCATTTTTTTAAGAAATCAATGTCTTTAATGACGCTGGCCAATTTTATTCGCAGATGTTTAAATTTATACATTTTAGCCTGACTAGCCGTTTTAATAATGGGAATACTAATTGCCATTTCTGGTCCGTATTGACGTATATAAATTGTTTAATCAGTTTGAAGCTTTCCGTCAAATCAATACAAAATATTTTGCGCTATTAGTGCGCTAAGTTAGGTACATGTTTCGAACCTTGCAAAGGCGGTCCTTCATCAGCCTCTCACACAAATGGCAACACATCGAAAAAACACTGAACAATATCCAAAAAATGCATGCACACTAATAAAACACATATTAAAAGTTCTGAAAGTCCAATTGACTTGTTCATTGCCAACGTTAAAACACGTGTCGTTCTGATAGGAGATCTTGTTCTATTATCTGCTTCTTGTCATGTGGGGAACGGAAATGGAGTAGTAGTCCCATTTGAATGGTCCAAATGCAAAAGACTTTTAGGTTGCTCCCAGACTAAACAAGTAGTCCCCTGTTGAAAGAAAATTAAAGTTTATTTAGTGAATGGATTGAAGTAATGAAAATTCAATTATGATCAACCAGAAAAACGACTGCCAGAAAATCCTTACTTCCCGGTGTATGCAGTGAAACATGTGCGCTTGAAACAGCTGTTGCAACTAAAGTGCTGAATCTAGGCGAGGCGAGGTGAGGCCACGTGAGACATGTAGGGGTGGAGAATACCATTGGTGGAAGCAATGAGCGGAGGGGCGGGGAGGTACTTGGAGTGGGAGGGGAAAGGAAGTTGGGTGGTACTACGAACCTAGATCTAATTTATGGAGGTTTTTTATTTATGGAGGTTTTTTTATGTTTGTTGCTTGTGACAAAGTTTGTCAATGTTTCATATAAAACATTGCTATCGAAATTGATTTCATTCAGATTGTGTAACGGGTTGTTTCTCAAGGCCTGGTCTATCTCAAGCTGTTCCAAAATATTAAGCATAATGCCTTTGCTGCAATAATGTAAAATTTCCAAGTCTTCCTCAATTTTCGAAAATTTGTGGTTGTGTTCCTGCATGTGATTATTAATGGCTGAGAATTTTTTGTGCCTCGCAGCGTTGAAATGCTCATTATATCTTATTTTAAAACTACGCCCCGTTTGACCTATGTAATTTGCATCACAATCCTTGCACTTTATTCTGTAAATACCGGATTTCTGGAATTTGTCTTGTTTGTTGATCGATTTGGAGTTAAATAAGTGTTTCATAGTGGTGTTGTCTGTTCTGTATGCTATTCTAAGCTCTTGTTTCTAGAAAACGTTCGTGATGTTATGCGTTAGTTGATTTGCGTATGTGAAAACTGCAAAAGATTTCTTATTTTCTATTGGTTGCAAACTTGTGACTGGTTTATTTTTAATTTTGCTTAAAATGGAATCGACGTACATTTTGCTAAAACCATTGGCTATGGCTATCTGATATATGGTGGAAAGCTCTTTGTTCCAATCTTGTTCTGAGAGGGGTACGTTAATAGCTCTGTTAATATACGCCCTGAAAGCAGCTTTTTTATGGCTGGCTGGGTGATTTGAATCCTTCCTAATGGTGGTGTGCGTTTGGGTTGGTTTCCTGTATATTTTAAATCGTAGGCCCATGGTGTCCCTAATGACAGTAAGATCCAGGTAGTTTATAGACTGATTTATTTCTGATGTTGTGGTGAATTTGATGCTATTATCAATTTGGTTTAGCTCTGTTGTGATGTGATTGATGCTACTGATTTCATTATCAACTATCAGAAAAACGTCATCGACGTATCTTGTCCAATAGCTGATTCCTTTTATTTTACTGATACTGACGTTTTCCAAATGGTCAATGTAAATATTGGCCATTATGCCTGACAATGGGGAACCCTTGGCCAATCCTTCTGTCTGCTTGTAGATTTTTTGGTTGAACGTGAAATAATTGTTTTGCACGGCAAATTTTAACAGGTTAATGAACTCCTTGATTTCACCTTGTGACATCCTACTGTGCATTTTTAAATTTCCCTCTATTATATGTATAGTGGGACCTACTGGGATGTTCGTGTACATGTCGCTGATGTCAGCAGTGTGCAAGGTTTCTGAGCCTTTTATATTCAAAACTTTAGTGCGTTCACAGAAGTCAATGGAATTTCTAATTGCATTATTAGTCGCAAATTTATAGTGTTTTTTCAAAAATTTTTGGAGGAATTGCGACAGCTTGTAAACAGGACTACCCCTGAAATTTACAATAGGTCTGATCGGTACGTTATCCTTATGAGTTTTAGGTAATGCCCTAAGGGTTGGTATGCCTGGGTTCATATTGATCAGTTTACTGATTTGATATTCATCTAGAATCATGTCGGTGTTCTTTAAAAGCTGCTTGAGCTTTCGTTGTGTGGGCCCTGTGGGATCTTTGCTGATAATGCTGAAATTTTTGTTGCTCAAAAAGATTCCGTTTTTTCGATGTATTCGTTTTTGTTCAAAATAACGATGCTATTACCTTTATCGGCCTTAGTTATTATTAAATTCTCTTGAGCGATTTTCTTTTTTAGGTTGGTGACATTTTCTGTGTGGGGTTGTTTATTATCCTGTTTTATTATTTTGTTGATTTTCTTGTTGATGACATGTCTGGTTTCATTCCTTTTTTCTATTGGGAGTTTTTGGATTGCCGCTTCCGATTCTGCTATTAGTACTGTTAAATTAGTTTTATTATTGTAGGAGGAGTGCCAGTTATGTTTATAGCCTTTTTCCATTAATTCGATTTCCGCTTGGTTAAACTCAACATTAGATAAGTTTTCGAACGGTTTTTGGAATTCATGGGATGGAGCGTCTGGCTCCTCGTTGCTCACCGTGCGTGCCTGCCGCATTAGTTGGTCTAACTTCCTGTTTAAAGTGCCGACCTTTTTACTGGCATGGAATGCGACAACTTCCTCTACATGGAGAAGGAAGGAGTCCCATTCATCTTTATCCGTGATGTTAGCAGCCCCTAAGTGAACTTCATATAAAAAGTTATTAATTTGATTTTTCTTTATATATAAAAATTTTAATTACGTTGCAGGATTTTATGGTTGATCATTAGCTGTGTTTTACGTTCAAAGTTGTTGTAAAATCTCTTTTTCTGAAAAGCGCCTATGTGTCGAGGAACTAGATTGTGCGTTCTGCATTTTTTTAAGAAATCAATGTCTTTAATGACGCTGGCCAATTTTATTCGCAGATGTTTAAATTTATACATTTTAGCCTGACTAGCCGTTTTAATAATGGGAATACTAATTGCCATTTCTGGTCCGTATTGACGTATATAAATTGTTTAATCAGTTTGAAGCTTTCCGTCAAATCAATACAAAATATTTTGCGCTATTAGTGCGCTAAGTTAGGTACATGTTTCGAACCTTGCAAAGGCGGTCCTTCATCAGCCTCTCACACAAATGGCAACACATCGAAAAAACACTGAACAATATCCAAAAAATGCATGCACACTAATAAAACACATATTAAAAGTTCTGAAAGTCCAATTGACTTGTTCATTGCCAACGTTAAAACACGTGTCGTTCTGATAGGAGATCTTGTTCTATTATCTGCTTCTTGTCATGTGGGGAACGGAAATGGAGTAGTAGTCCCATTTGAATGGTCCAAATGCAAAAGACTTTTAGGTTGCTCCCAGACTAAACAAGTAGTCCCCTGTTGAAAGAAAATTAAAGTTTATTTAGTGAATGGATTGAAGTAATGAAAATTCAATTATGATCAACCAGAAAAACGACTGCCAGAAAATCCTTACCTCCCGGTGTATGCAGTGAAACATGTGCGCTTGAAACAGCTGTTGCAACTAAAGTGCTGAATCTAGGCGAGGCGAGGTGAGGCCACGTGAGACATGTAGGGGTGGAGAATACCATTGGTGGAAGCAATGAGCGGAGGGGCGGGGAGGTACTTGGAGTGGGAGGGGAAAGGAAGTTGGGTGGTACTACGAACCTAGATCTAATTTATGGAGGTTTTTTATTTATGGAGGTTTTTTTATGTTTGTTGCTGGTGACAAAGTTTGTCAATGTTTCATATAAAACATTGCTATCGAAATTGATTTCATTCAGATTGTGTAACGGGTTGTTTCTCAAGGCCTGGTCTATCTCAAGCTGTTCCAAAATATTAAGCATAATGCCTTTGCTGCAATAATGTAAAATTTCCAAGTCTTCCTCAATTTTCGAAAATTTGTGGTTGTGTTCCTGCATGTGATTATTAATGGCTGAGAATTTTTTGTGCCTCGCAGCGTTGAAATGCTCATTATATCTTATTTTAAAACTACGCCCCGTTTGACCTATGTAATTTGCATCACAATCCTTGCACTTTATTCTGTAAATACCGGATTTCTGGAATTTGTCTTGTTTGTTGATCGATTTGGAGTTAAATAAGTGTTTCATAGTGGTGTTGTCTGTTCTGTATGCTATTCTAAGCTCTTGTTTCTAGAAAACGTTCGTGATGTTATGCGTTAGTTGATTTGCGTATGTGAAAACTGCAAAAGATTTCTTATTTTCTATTGGTTGCAAACTTGTGACTGGTTTATTTTTAATTTTGCTTAAAATGGAATCGACGTACATTTTGCTAAAACCATTGGCTATGGCTATCTGATATATGGTGGAAAGCTCTTTGTTCCAATCTTGTTCTGAGAGGGGTACGTTAATAGCTCTGTTAATATACGCCCTGAAAGCAGCTTTTTTATGGCTGGCTGGGTGATTTGAATCCTTCCTAATGGTGGTGTGCGTTTGGGTTGGTTTCCTGTATATTTTAAATCGTAGGCCCATGGTGTCCCTAATGACAGTAAGATCCAGGTAGTTTATAGACTGATTTATTTCTGATGTTGTGGTGAATTTGATGCTATTATCAATTTGGTTTAGCTCTGTTGTGATGTGATTGATGCTACTGATTTCATTATCAACTATCAGAAAAACGTCATCGACGTATCTTGTCCAATAGCTGATTCCTTTTATTTTACTGATACTGACGTTTTCCAAATGGTCAATGTAAATATTGGCCATTATGCCTGACAATGGGGAACCCTTGGCCAATCCTTCTGTCTGCTTGTAGATTTTTTGGTTGAACGTGAAATAATTGTTTTGCACGGCAAATTTTAACAGGTTAATGAACTCCTTGATTTCACCTTGTGACATCCTACTGTGCATTTTTAAATTTCCCTCTATTATATGTATAGTGGGACCTACTGGGATGTTCGTGTACATGTCGCTGATGTCAGCAGTGTGCAAGGTTTCTGAGCCTTTTATATTCAAAACTTTAGTGCGTTCACAGAAGTCAATGGAATTTCTAATTGCATTATTAGTCGCAAATTTATAGTGTTTTTTCAAAAATTTTTGGAGGAATTGCGACAGCTTGTAAACAGGACTACCCCTGAAATTTACAATAGGTCTGATCGGTACGTTATCCTTATGAGTTTTAGGTAATGCCCTAAGGGTTGGTATGCCTGGGTTCATATTGATCAGTTTACTGATTTGATATTCATCTAGAATCATGTCGGTGTTCTTTAAAAGCTGCTTGAGCTTTCGTTGTGTGGGCCCTGTGGGATCTTTGCTGATAATGCTGAAATTTTTGTTGCTCAAAAAGATTCCGTTTTTTCGATGTATTCGTTTTTGTTCAAAATAACGATGCTATTACCTTTATCGGCCTTAGTTATTATTAAATTCTCTTGAGCGATTTTCTTTTTTAGGTTGGTGACATTTTCTGTGTGGGGTTGTTTATTATCCTGTTTTATTATTTTGTTGATTTTCTTGTTGATGACATGTCTGGTTTCATTCCTTTTTTCTATTGGGAGTTTTTGGATTGCCGCTTCCGATTCTGCTATTAGTACTGTTAAATTAGTTTTATTATTGTAGGAGGAGTGCCAGTTATGTTTATAGCCTTTTTCCATTAATTCGATTTCCGCTTGGTTAAACTCAACATTAGATAAGTTTTCGAACGGTTTTTGGAATTCATGGGATGGAGCGTCTGGCTCCTCGTTGCTCACCGTGCGTGCCTGCCGCATTAGTTGGTCTAACTTCCTGTTTAAAGTGCCGACCTTTTTACTGGCATGGAATGCGACAACTTCCTCTACATGGAGAAGGAAGGAGTCCCATTCATCTTTATCCGTGATGTTAGCAGCCCCTAAGTGAACTTCATATAAAAAGTTATTAATTTGATTTTTCTTTATATATAAAAATTTTAATTACGTTGCAGGATTTTATGGTTGATCATTAGCTGTGTTTTACGTTCAAAGTTGTTGTAAAATCTCTTTTTTTGAAAAGCTCCTATGTGTCGAGGAACTAGATTGTGCGTTCTGCATTTTTTTAAGAAATCAATGTCTTTAATGACGCTGGCCAATTTTATTCGCAGATGTTTAAATTTATACATTTTAGCCTGACTAGCCGTTTTAATAATGGGAATACTAATTGCCATTTCTGGTCCGTATTGACGTATATAAATTGTTTAATCAGTTTGAAGCTTTCCGTCAAATCAATACAAAATATTTTGCGCTATTAGTGCGCTAAGTTAGGTACATGTTTCGAACCTTGCAAAGGCGGTCCTTCATCAGCCTCTCACACAAATGGCAACACATCGAAAAAACACTGAACAATATCCAAAAAATGCATGCACACTAATAAAACACATATTAAAAGTTCTGAAAGTCCAATTGACTTGTTCATTGCCAACGTTAAAACACGTGTCGTTCTGATAGGAGATCTTGTTCTATTATCTGCTTCTTGTCATGTGGGGAACGGAAATGGAGTAGTAGTCCCATTTGAATGGTCCAAATGCAAAAGACTTTTAGGTTGCTCCCAGACTAAACAAGTAGTCCCCTGTTGAAAGAAAATTAAAGTTTATTTAGTGAATGGATTGAAGTAATGAAAATTCAATTATGATCAACCAGAAAAACGACTGCCAGAAAATCCTTACCTCCCGGTGTATGCAGTGAAACATGTGCGCTTGAAACAGCTGTTGCAACTAAAGTGCTGAATCTAGGCGAGGCGAGGTGAGGCCACGTGAGACATGTAGGGGTGGAGAATACCATTGGTGGAAGCAATGAGCGGAGGGGCGGGGAGGTACTTGGAGTGGGAGGGAAAAGGAAGTTGGGTGGTACTACGAACCTAGATCTAATTTATGGAGGTTTTTTATTTATGGAGGTTTTTTATGTTTGTTGCTGGTGACAAAGTTTGTCAATGTTTCATATAAAACATTGCTATCGAAATTGATTTCATTCAGATTGTGTAACGGGTTGTTTCTCAAGGCCTGGTCTATCTCAAGCTGTTCCAAAATATTAAGCTGCCTTTGCTGCAATAATGTAAAATTTCCAAGTCTTCCTCAATTTTCGAAAATTTGTGGTTGTGTTCCTGCATGTGATTATTAATGGCTGAGAATTTTTTGTGCCTCGCAGCGTTGAAATGCTCATTATATCTTATTTTAAACCTATGCCCCGTTTGACCTATGTAATCTGCATCACAATCCTTGCACTTTATTCTGTAAATACCGGATTTCTGGAATTTGTCTTGTTTGTTGATCGATTTGGAGTTAAATAAGTGTTTCATAGTGGTGTTGTCTGTTCTGTATGCTATTCTAAGCTCTTGTTTCTAGAAAACGTTCGTGATGTTATGCGTTAGTTGATTTGCGTATGTGAAAACTGCAAAAGATTTCTTATTTTCTATTGGTTGCAAACTTGTGACTGGTTTATTTTTAATTTTGCTTAAAATGGAATCGACGTACATTTTGCTAAAACCATTGGCTATGGCTATCTGATATATGGTGGAAAGCTCTTTGTTCCAATCTTGTTCTGAGAGGGGTACGTTAATAGCTCTGTTAATATACGCCCTGAAAGCAGCTTTTTTATGGCTGGCCGGGTGATTTGAATCCTTCCTAATGGTGGTGTGCGTTTGGGTTGGTTTCCTGTATATTTTAAATCACAACCACAACTTTTCGAAAATTGAGGAAGACTTGGAAATTTTACATTATTGCAGCAAAGGCATTATGCTTAATATTTTGGAACAGCTTGAGATAGACCAGGCCTTGAGAAACAACCCGTTACACAATCTGAATGAAATCAATTTCGATAGCAATGTTTTATATGAAACATTGACAAACTTTGTCACCAGCAACAAACATAAAAAAACCTCCATAAATAAAAAACCTCCATAAATTAGATCTAGGTTCGTAGTACCACCCAACTTCCTTTCCGCTCCCACTCCAAGTACCTCCCCGCCCCTCCGCTCATTGCTTCCACCAATGGTATTCTCCACCCCTACATGTCTCACGTGGCCTCACCTCGCCTCGCCTAGATTCAGCACTTTAGTTGCAACAGCTGTTTCAAGCGCACATGTTTCACTGCATACACCGGGAGGTAAGGATTTTCTAGCAGTCGTTTTTCTGGTTGATCATAATTGAATTTTCATTACTTCAATCCATTCACTAAATAAACTTTAATTTTCTTTCAACAGAGGACTACTTGTTTAGTCTGGGAGCAACCTAAAAGTCTTTTGCATTTGGACCATTCAAATGGGACTACTACTCCATTTCCGTTCCCCACATGACAAGAAGCAGATAATAGAACAAGATCTCCTATCAGAACGACACGTGTTTTAACGTTGGCAATGAACAAGTCAATTGGACTTTCAGAACTTTTAATATGTGTTTTATTAGTGTGCATGCATTTTTTGGATATTGTTCAGTGTTTTTTCGATGTGTTGCCATTTGTGTGAGAGGCTGATGAAGGACCGCCTTTGCAAGGTTCGAAACATGTACCTAACTTAGCGCACTAATAGCGCAAAATATTTTGTATTGATTTGACGGAAAGCTTCAAACTGATTAAACAATTTATATACGTCAATACGGACCAGAAATGGCAATTAGTATTCCCATTGCTACAGCCTCTGGCGAGCCGAACATGTCCTCGGACACTCTCGGCACTAAGAGACAAACGATAAATAAATCAGTTTAGTTGGCAGCACAGTGTCGTTGATAGGGTGAAGGCCACATGTGTGGGCTGTCTAATTCGTCAGTGCGAATAGTTAGATGATTGGAAGAGTGCAACAGTATGTTATGAATGGCTGTGGTGAGTCTAAAGTTTACTGCTTGTTATGATACAAGCGACAGTCGTGCTGCCAATGTAACTGGTGACGTAATCTCTCGCAGCAGCTTGTAGGCACTGCGGAGAACATTCCCAGACTCCCTGTAACTTCTCAGTGTTCCCAAAAGGATTAACTTGGAACCAGCAACGCCGTGATGTTATTTTGTCATGGTGAAATTTACAAACTATACATTTTATAATTAAAGAAAATCATGTCCTTATTTTGATAACTTAAATATTACATTTTTTATAGTTCATCGATTTACAAAATGTTACTATAGGATAGGTAAGTTGGGAGATTAAAAGACCTTCTGGCAGGAACAGCCGATGGCTTCCTCTAATATTTCCCCCCGTTTGCTTTGAGCGATTCCCTCTTAAATGCTACCTCAGCTTCACCTGCCACGTTCTCATTTCGTGTGGCCAGTGCTGCCTCTGTGTTTGCTGCTGTGAACAAAAAATTGCTGTGATGGCTTTGATCTTGGCTGTTGTCCCGACAGCACAACGAAAAGATTGAGCATGCATGCGCAAAAGGCAGAGTTCATGTTTGCTGGCAATAAACCTTGAAGTTCTCACTAAGCTGCGATCTGGACAGCCAGTGCTGGACGTGGATTGGAGCACATGACTCTCGTTGTGAATGCAGTTGAAATATTTCCTATTCTTTGGCTGACAATTTTTTTAAAGCACTGTACTTGATAGTAGATATTAGTAATGTGTTTTCAAATAAAACAATGAGCTGCAGCACTTCAGCACATAGGGTGTGGCCACCCCTGAGTTTATATAAGTTTTAGAAGCCATTTCTTCAGTGTTGCCTTCGTATTCTAATGAAAAGATCACTTTTTACTCAGCAACACATTAATGTGCCCAATTAAATTGGGTTGAGAATAATATTATTTTATCACACTTACTTATATCATAACCAGGTGATTTAATTTACTTTACCTTTGTCATACATATTTACGAACCTTATTGAGAAAGCATATGACAGTGTATGCAGAAACAAAGTATGGAAGTCCCTGGAGGATAGAGGAGTAGAGAAATGGACTATAAAGAGGATAAAGAAGATGTACAAGGGAAGCGTGAGCTGTGTGAAAGTGGGAGGAGAGAGATCGGACTGGTTGGAACAGAGAAACGGCCTGAAAGAAGGAAGTGCACTGTCACCGTTACTTTTCATTGTGGTGAAGGATGACATAATGACCCGAGTGGCACAAGTAATTGGGGAAGGAAAGATGAAAGCAATGGTGTTTGCAGATGATTTGATGATTCGGGGAAACAAGGAGGAGGAGGTACAAGAACAGTTGGACGTGTGGGAAGGAATAATACAAGGATATGGGATGAAATTTAGCAAAAATAAGAGTGAGATGGTGATCACAACAAGGAAGAAGGAAAGAACCACAACGGGAATAACAATTGGTGGGGAACAGCTGAAGAAAGTGGAGAGTTTCAAGTATCTGGGAAGCCTGATACAAGATAATGGAAGAAACGATAGAGAAATAAATGAGCGGGGGAGGCAGGCAGAAGCATTTCGGAGGAGTGTGAGAAGCATGTTATGGAGCAAGGATGTCCCTCAGAACAGCAAAAAGATCATATATCGGACGTACTATGTCCCTATCCTGACGTATGCCTCAGAGACCTGGGTTATGAAAGGAAGGAAGAAGAGCAAAATACAGGCCAGTGAGATGAGGTTCTTGAGAAGCAGTATTGGAGCTACAAAGATGGACAGAATAAGAAATGAGAGGACCAGAGAATTTATTTATTTATTTTCCGTGTCCAAATCAAATTAGATTTTGCCAGTAAGTAGCAACAGTTATAGCATTAGCATTTGCAGCCAAGAGATCGTCTTTTGAACATATGTCCTCCATCAAGGGGCAGATCAGCAGGTGTTCTGGGTCTTGTAAAATTCTGCAGTCACAGAACTCATCATTGTTGACGAGCATGTTCCATTTCTTGAGAATTAATGAAGGAAGAACCATTACAGGATGGTATAGAGAAATCTAGACTTAGATGGTATGGACATGTAAAGCGAATGGAGGAGAAGAGGATACCGAGGAGAGTACACAAGACGAAGTGGGAAGGAAAGAGACCGAGAGGAAGACCGAGAGAGAGGTGGCTGAAAGGGGTGGAAGAAAGCGTGAAGAAGAGAGGAGAAGACTGGACAAGGGTGGAAGCTGAGAGATGATGGGAAGACAGAAGACGTTGGAGAGGCTTGTGTTCCAAACAGACCCGGCCAGTGGCTGGAAACTGTGCAAGATGATGATGATACAGGGTTGTATTTATACACTCGCCGGCAAAAGAACACAACACTCGATTTTTAAAATTACCATAAAATCAGCAATGGACACAACAGCAATGGCAAGCCATTCTCTTTACAGACAAGAAGAGATTCGGTCTGACAGAAGAGAAAGAGTGTGGGGGAGAGTTGGAGAAAGGTTTTCTCCTGTAATTATTTCCTCCAGGACTGCATTCGACAGGGGTTCTGTCATGGCCTGGGTCGGGGTCAGTATGAATGCCAGGACTGAACTTGACCTAATTGAGAATGGGACTCGAACAGCTGACCGGCAGGGGCGAGGCGCCCATTAGGGCGCTGAGGCTCAGCCTATCCGTAAAAATACTTAAATTAGTTTTCCTCCCCTGTTATTGGTGCTTTTCGATTGATATTTCGAATCTTATATATTTGAACTCGCTCTGTCGAGCGCTGTGTTTGCTCACAACCAATCAACCAATAGCTATTCACCTCAACTCAGCCTGGCGCGCGCAGACACAGTAGCAACTACTTAAGTGGCGGGGTAAAGAGGGGGGTGTATCTTTTAAACGTGTGCGTTAAGGCTTGCCCAAGGACCTGGAGGGAGAAACCCCACAACGCTGGTTGTAAGTAACTGCTGCAATATAGGGGTGTTTGGCAGAACTAAGACATCACAGTATAATGAATGATACTGGTTCCAGTGTTGTCAACGACATTAAATGCAAGATGGCATAATTTTCTGACATGAAAAATTATTGAACATGGACATAAATCTGAACAGGACCCAGACAAACGCAAAAAAATGAATTTAAGATAAATCTCATTATGTGTTACTTTAAAATACATAACTTAACTTGCAGAATGATATTTGTTTTTAAATGTGCTCTTTCGACATGTTGGCAGTCCTGGTTACACGGTGAATGATACGAATCTGTGTAGCCTATTGCCAGTGTGAAATGTAAGTGCAGTGAAGTGTGTTTCTATTAATATATTTGTATCTTACTGTGTGGTGTGTTTGTGTTACAGTGTAGTTGAAAACAAATAGTAGGCATCAATACGCTAATCTACACGGCACATGCGTTTCAATGGATGCATTCAATACAACTCAAGATCCATTGAATTTTCTTATTGAAAATCCAACATTTTTTTCTCAACTCTCTTTGGAGGAAAAAATCCAGGTGAAAGAACGGAAGCCCACGCCAAGCTTGTCACTTCAGAAAACCGATGGAAAGTTTGTAAGACGGTTTCAGAGACAATGGTACGAGTCAAAACCATGGTTGAGTGGTAGTGCTACCAGAAATAGATTATTTTGTTTTTATTGTGTGCTTTTTGCTAAAGACAATTTAGAATGGGGCAAAAGAAGGGTTGGTGAGGAAAGTCTTAAAAATTTTCTTTCTAAGGCAAAAAAACATGAGTGTTCAATTTCACACATCACAGCAGCTGTTAAATATAATCATTTAGGTACCGCTAGAATTGACCATGCACTTTGAAACACAATGAAAATGTCGAGCGAAATAGGAATATAATGAAAAGACTGATTTCAACTCTCTGTTTCCTGGCTCGGCAAGAGTTAGCTCTCAGAGGTCACGATGAATCTGAGACGTCTTTAAACAAAGGCAATTATTTAGAATTATTGGATTTCTTGGCAGAGGAAGAACCGTATATGAAAGATCATTTATTATCCGATGGGGTATATAAAGGCACTTCCTCTGACACACAAAATGAACTACTCGAATGCATTACGGAAGTAGTTAAAGAACAGATTTTTAGTGAACTTGAAAATAGTCCGTTTATTTCTATACAGGCTGATGAAACCACGGATGTCTCAACTACAAGTCAATTGAGCGTTATTTTTCGTTATGCCAATAACGAATCGGGAGAAATTGAAGAGAGATTCGTCGGATTTTATGACGTTTCAAAAGACCGAAGTGCTCAAGGTATAGCCGCTGTTTTGCTTGACGTCCTCAAAACCTGGAAGATCTCGAAAGGGAAATTAATATCCCAAACGTACGATGGACGCAGTGCAATGGCAGGTAAAAATGCTGGTGTTCACTGTATTGTAAAACAAGAATATCCTCATGCCCTCTTCATCCATTGCTACGCGCATCAATTAAATTTGGTTCTGCTTTATGCTTGTAAAACAATTAGCAAACCTCGCAGGATTCCATACTTTCTTTAGCCGTTCTAGTAAAAGAAGCGATCTTCTTAGAGCAAGGGGTTTCAAATTGCCAAGCTCATGCGAAACAAGATGGAACTTTCATTCGCGCGCTGTTGCAACAATTATCCTTCACTATGCGGAACTAAAAACCGCATTTCATGATATTATAGACAATGATGGATGGGATAATTCCTTACATCATGCAATTGGACTCTGCAATATATTGAATGATCTGACGTTTCTTTTTTTGCTGCAGCTTTATAATTTGATTTTTCAGCATACGGGTGTATTGTTTGACATCCTGCAAAGCAAAACCGTAGATATAAGACGTTGCAAGTACGAAATTGTAAATTGCACCAAGGCGGTTGACAAACGAAGATGTGAAGAAGTAGTTCTTGCCTGCATAGAGAAAGCTAACTCTCTACTAAATTCAGCAGGTGAACTTAAAACTACTCTAAATGAAGCAGGATCACAGAAATTGAAGAGACTTGCGTTTGAAATAGTTGACACTATAGTAGTGAATATGGAAACCAGATTCCAGGACTTTCAGAAGCTAGATTTTACGGAATTGGTAGATCAGGAAAAATTTTTGTATTACAGTAGGCCAAATAATTTCCCGACATTTATTCTCGAAAAATTGTTTAAAGTGTATCCATTCTTCGATCATCAAAAACTGACAGGAGAACTTATGTTAGTTTATAGTAGTGAGGATAAACACCTATCGCCTAGGGATTTATTCAAATACATTATACACAATGGATTAAAAAATTTGCTCCCCGAGTGCGTGAAGCTACTTTCCTTGGTACTTGTAGTTCCGGCGACCACTGCTTCATGCGAAAGAAGCATGAATACATTGAAACGTGTTAAAAAGTACCTCCGCAACACAATGACGAACGATAGACTATCAAATTTGGCAATTTTGGCTATAGAGAAGAGAACTGTTAAATCTTCTTCCAAACGTCAAGAATTCATTTCTCGAGTTATCGACGTCTACGCCCAGAAAAAGGACAGAAGGATCGAACTTATCTACAAAAGAATTTAATGGTGAGTGATAATGTACTAATTTGCTGATGCTCATTGTCGAATTAGATTTAATTATTTGAAATAACACATCTGCTCTATTATGACTGTGTAAGTGAAGAATACAATTTAGTTGAGATAATTGTTCTATTTTAATTTTTTCCATACATGGCATGAGTAACTGTGGGTGCCCCATTAAAGTAAAAAAAGGCCCGACCTCTGATGAGTTAAGGGACACTGGGGGTGGGGACACAGCCTTTCCAGTAGACTTAAGCTGTGCATTTTGAGGAGTTAGCACGTTTGTTACTTTCGGAATTCATTCAACTTCAGCCTACCCTACAGAAAATATCACGCTTCGCCACTGCTGACCGGTACATCATGGATGTCCTTGAAAGGCATGTTGTACCATTTGCTCCATTTGTCAGGGATGAATTTCGCCTGATGCACTACAATGCACGAACACACACTGCCCGATGTGTCCAGCAGTACCTGCATGTGGTTGGAATCTACGCACTCGACTGGCCAGCTAGGAACCCTGACCTCGATCCAATTGAACATGTTTGGGATATGTTGGCCAGAAATGTTTGGCAACATGCTCCTGAGACTCTCCAGCAACTTCGGGTGATGATGCATGAGGAGTGGGAACGCATCCCACAGGAAAGTATTTCACAAATCATCGCAAGTATGGCAGAGAGGTTACGCGAGGTGGTTCGTGGTAGGGGTGAAAATACCCAGTTTTAAGTGTTCAGTTCTTGTGTCAGAACCCAAAGGATGATAAATTTTGGTACTCAATTTAACATTTTTAAACGACTATGTAATTTACTCAAAATTTAAGACATTTTCACTTTTTTTTTCTAATTCTAGAAAATTACACAGATTTTTATTTGAAGCATATTTTTTCTGTGAAGTGGTTTTCAAATATTTAAAAAACAATATTAATTATGCATAATAATTACATAAGAATAATTTCAGTGCAATAAATCATAAGAATAATTAAAAAATACAAGTGTTGCGGTTTTTTTTTTGCCGGTGAGTGTATATCAGCACTGACGCGCAGGGAATTACCACTCGGCCGTCGCCCATACATCAGCCGACTGCGACGCTGCTATAACTCCCCTTGTTAAACTAACTTTTCAAGCTTTATCTCTTATACATTGTTAACCCTCCGTTAGACACGCATGGGTCTGACAGCCCCATATTTCGTTTGAGTTTTAATATCAGTTCAAGCTATGATCTTATTATATTGGGACAACTTACACCATACCTTAGCAAGCATTTTCCTGGAATTGTGAAATGACGAGTCTAAAAATAACTCCATGTGTAAAATTTATCAGCTGCTGTATCATATGGGACTGGTAGCCCCAGCGCGCCCAATGATGTAACATTCTGTCAGTAAGTTGTAGGTGTGCTGTTAGAGCGTTTATTTGGTTTGTTACGTTGCCTTAGTGAATATAAGTAAAGAAATATACTACTTACGAAAATCTAAGTATGTATATGAAGTATGTCGCTTTCTGCTGGAAGATAACGAATCGCTAGTTAATAATAATTTCAAAGAAAATGGTGACTGATACTGAAGACAAAGTTGAAGATCTGAAGACTCGGATACTGACCATGAAATTTATCGGGAGGGCTGAGGGCGGTATTGAAATGAAAATGAAAATCCACAGCCTGCTTCCAGTCAACCGACCGGGTCAGGGAATGGAATGAATGAAGCCCCCATCTAGCGGCGAGGATATGAATTGTGCCGGCTGCCGAAGCCTGTCGCACTCCCCTGGGGCAATGATTAAATGAATGACAGATGAAATGAAATGATAGTGGAGTGTGTTGTTGGAATGAAATTGCGACAGGGAAAACTGGAGTACCCGGAGAAAAACCTGTCTGCCTCCGCTCACATGGAGTGACCGGGATTTG
Organism: Meconema thalassinum; assembly: GCA_946902985.2. Taxonomy (NCBI): domain Eukaryota; kingdom Metazoa; phylum Arthropoda; class Insecta; order Orthoptera; family Tettigoniidae; genus Meconema; species Meconema thalassinum. Next base: position 73,915,887 of record OX336400.1, read on the forward strand.
AACCACGGACCCAGCGGTGAGAGGCCGGCGTGCTGCCGTCTAAGCAACGGAGGCTCTAGAGCGGTATTGGAAGCAAAGAATTGGATGGCTGTTTATATTTTATTGGTAAGTAAGCCATTATTATTATTACATGTCTGCCTCTTAGCGTAATGGCTAGCATTCTTGGATGTCACTGCGGAGGCCCGGGTTCGATTCCCGGCTCTGCCAAGGAATTTAATTCTGGTCTGAGGGCTGGAACGGGGTACACTTAGCCTTCTACCTCAACCATTCTAGAAGTGGTTATCCGTAGTTTCCCCACTTCTACTCCAGGCCACGGCCGACTGAATGCGCTCATACCGGCCTAGACAATGAGACCTTTTTCATGAAATCTTGTTAGTTACTCAACTGCTCACACAGTGCTGTTAACCAAGCATTGCACGACTAAGACTTATCTCTACTTAGTGTAAAACAAAGTCCCCGATTCTTGGATATCACGGGTAATCTCGAGAACCACTGGATGGAATTTGATGTGGCTTTCACCATTCTGTACAGGTAATATCGAGGAAGATTTCTGTAGAAAATAATTTATTTATGATCAAAGGGAGCCAAGCAGTAACGATTTTAGATTTCAGTGAATAGGTCGAAGAAAGAACTTGACGTCCGTGCGCTTTTTAAGCTTACGCTGGACAAACCGTTAAAAATATCAATATACTATGAGTGTAAGAATTGTTCAGCATGAAAAATTGTACAGAAAAGTCCGCGTGAGCACATCTCTATCTTCGATACATCGCCCACTATAAGTGTTTTTAGTTTGGACGGGAGGGGGATTTGGCTTGCACCTCGCCATTCTTAAATTACGTCTGACAGGAATTCCTTGCACATTCATAACTGTTCCCGGGCGAAGCCGGGGCGGGTTGCTAGTGACACTATTATATTATCATTATAATTCCCACAATATCAAAATGCAAATTATATCACAAAATAAAATAGCGTGCTAATAAATCTAAGAGAAATTAGACATGCCTTGCACCTCGTTACAGTTGAATTCGATCAGAATCACTCGGTTTTCATTAAAGTTTATGCATTTTTCTGCTGAACGGTTTGGAAGTTCGGCAACAGGAAACTAGGACTGTTATTTACTTAAAATATTCATTTTTGTATTATTTGTGTTCATGATTTCATTACATTGTCAGAATTACCGACAGTAGTGGCTACGCTGGCTAAAGTGCAGCGTTAGGCCAACACCACCTAGAGAGAAAGCCTTGCGATATGAAGTTGACGAGCGAGTGACGTCACGGAAGCCCGGCCGTGGACATTGAGACATAACATTCGAGTTTGCAGGTTATGGTATGGTTTCCGCGTGTTGTGTGTTGTGTTTACAGTCCCAGGTACTGATTTTCTCAGATTTCCTACCCGGTTATACTTAATGGTTATCAGTGCAGTGTAAAGTTGTGCATATTAAGTGCAGTGTTAGAAATTGTAAAGGCAATTACGCCAATGGACCGAAAGTAAACGTTTTCTCATTTCCTAATGCTGAAGGTGAGAAGTCGAAATGGATACGAGCTATTCACCGCAAGGATTTTATTCCTACGAAATATTCTATGGTACGTATTACATCAATACTTATGCCCCAATTCTCACAAGTTTAGTGTAATGGGAGGAAGGAACTTTGTAACCAGGTCTCTTTTCTTGTAGGTGTGTGCCATCCATTTCAAACCACATGAGATTCAATAGACCACTAGTATGTATGATGAAAAGAATGGAAAGCTAGTTACTGCTCCGTTGTATAAACCGAGAAAGATTAGAGGTTAGTTAGCAGATAGTCCTATCCTTAAATTTTAGCATAGGCTAGCTCTTCTGATCACGAAAATTCATTTAGATGTAGAAGTCAGAATTTTCTAACCTAAATTATGTGCTACAGGCTAATGTCATAGGTTAGGTTTATTTGTTTTATTGGGCTATCAATTTCAAGTGGGAGGTATAAGTGGGTGTTAATATGGATAGTATTCACATTTCTATTGGGGTTTGTATTGCAAGCTAACTGCATGAAGTTAGAGACCTGTAGCAGGCCCTGATTAATCTTTTTTTTCTATTGCAGTAATCTAATTCATTACATTTCTTATAGGAGTGGGGGAAGAGGTGTGTGTGAATTAGGTTGGAGATTGAATAAATTTAGAATAAATAGAGTAATTAATTAATGTGATAAAATGATTGTGTCGTAAGTTAATGTTCGAATTAAATTCCTAGGAGCAGTCCCGTCTCAGTTCCCCAACTGCCCAGAGTATTTAACTGACACTGCAACTGTCTGCCGAGAAGATCCAGATGATAGGAGGCGTAGGATTGATAATGAAAGTTTATCGAAGGCTCTCGCTGAAAGTATGCAGACATTGGCGGAAAATCTGGAAGCAGTTTCATTTAGAAACTTTCAGGAATTGAAGGTGAAGTTAAACAGTGTGAGTCTTCATCCTGAGTGGAATTGCATTAGGGAGGAATCTTGTATAGCCTATATTTTATTTTAATGAAGGAAAATCCTAGTCCACACTTGCGTTGCTGCATTAAGATAACAGAAGGTTTGAGTACCTCCTTGTATGTATCGAATACAGAAGTGAAACGCTGTAATAACATGTCTTTACCAAGACAGTTAGGTACAGTGCTAGAAATTGAAGAACTTATAAGGAATGCCCATTCAGTGTATGCTGGTCCTGATGCATATGAACAACAAAGTGTTGAGGATACTATATCTGTTATGGACAGTTTATTTAAGAACTTGGAGAGTAAGTTCCCTAGGAGAAGAAGGATACATTAGACTTCTTAAAAGAGCAAGTTCACTTGCTAACAAAGGGTAAAGTGAAAAACTATTCCTGGCAATTGCTTGTATTCTCATACAGACAGATAACCTAGAAGCTTGATTTGGAAAATATCGCCAACTGGCAGGGAGCCAGTACAATATTTCCCTGAGGCAAGTGTTTGAGGTGGAGAATAAATTGCGCCTTCAGAGCATCCTGAACCTCAATGCTGCAGTGAGCGAGTATTTTGAAGAAGACAAGACATGTGACATAAGTGCTCTTGATGCTTGTGTTGCTGATGATAGTGATGTAGAAGTCCTACAAGATGAGTATTGGCCTTTCTTACACTACATCAGTGGTTATTGCTCGTATGTTTTTTTAAAGCGATATGATTGCAATTATTACAAAGTCTTTCTTTGCGATGAGGCAGGCCAGAGTGATCACGCCAGCCTAATAAATGCCAATAAGTGAGGAGGACTGTGCTATCCCCATGGAGATGTAGTCAACTGTGCTGGATTTACTTTTGTTGTTATGAGTAAGCTACTCAATAGTTACAAGACAGAATTTTTGCATCACTGCAACCAGCAGAGTGTTTTGGTGAATGTAACACAAAGATGTCTACCCACTGTACTGTTTATGGGGCACAGCTGCCCAAAGCATGCCAGGGCATTAATTGGAAAGACTGTACTGGGCACTGCCAGTAATATCTTGATTAATAATTTTGTACACAATGTTAACGACAGGTTTTCACCCAAAACTTTGGCTCAGCATAAGAGGAGGAAGCTTGTCCAATAACTGTTCATGGCCGTTCAGTAGAAATTAGGAAATTTACAATATTCTTTCATTGTATGTACAGTGTCGTTATCATTGTGCGCCCCGGTAAACACGGCAAGCTAAGCCGGCGTTGTCTGGCGCTGATCGTGGGCACGCGTACAATGTTCAGTCGGTGGTTGGTGCACACTTGAACACTTTTACCAACCATGTTCAATAATATGTACAGTGCTCATAGTCGATGCCGAAAATGTCCTCCCTATCTTGTTACACACACCTGACATCTTCTGATGAAAGAATGGACAACAATCTCAGCAATTCTGCTAGGTTTGTGCCGTGTCTTGTGTGGGGTTTCGCCTAGTACACCAAGCTAGCTCATCAGCTGGCTCTTGGTGTCCCCGTTCTGTAAGAACACAACGTTGTCTGTTAAAATGTTTATTATTTTCGGTGCCTGTTTTCTTGAATCGTTTGGCGAGCCTCCTAATTGTACTGGCATTACGCACTGGTCTTCCTGGAAACTTGATTCGACATTTTCATCTTGTTTCAGAACAAGACTTTCTGCTTTTCATATACGAATTATGGATATACACACGTTCGTGCAATGTGAATTGGTGTCTCGGCATGACCAACAATCACAGTAATCACAATACTCACTAAACGTGCAACACTAACTTCTAAACTTTGCAGATACACACCCATATAAATGACAAAACACCTGTGATCTAACGATATGAGTCAGCGGAGCAGGGTAATGCGTGGTCCACTCGCTCCGCACCTGACCAGCCAAATGACGCCATAGTTTGCCGCGATTTCCAGGGCGCACTAAGATAATGACCCTCTGGTTCAATTAATATTGTGTTACTTGATCCACTTTTGTACATGGCTAATTACTAATCTGTAAGTATAGCAGTGGCGGCTGGTGGATAATTGTTATGGGTGTTGTCCTTTTTCATTAATGGGGGGGGGGTAAAAGACTGCTTGATATCAAAGAAAATTGTATTCAATTGCGCGGTAAAACGGATGTACCTTATTCGTCACGAATGCCGCAGTTCAGAGAACATCACATTATCACTGGATTACCGGATTAAATAGTTAGGTTACATGAAAAACTGCAAGACATGGTATCGGCAGTTGACGAAGCATCTCAGATGTCTCCGTCCGCTCCTCGGCTCCCTTGTTGCAATCAGCGGGCAACGGCCAGCCGAGTTAACTGTTGGGATAGGACCTACTCGGTCTAATATCTCTGCCTTACCCTTCACTATTGAGATCTGGTCGGTGCTCGGGCCTGGCTCCTAGCCGGTTGGCGCACTTTGCTTTCTCAGACAGTTCACAGTAACTTACTATAAGATTTCCTGAATTATTAAAGAACAGAATTATGAATTCATATACATATAAAAGGAAACGCACAGCTTTTATTACTAAAAATATTATTACGGTATTAATTGTTTTTCTTGAATTAATCTGGTCGTTGTGCATCACTGCAACCTTGTTACCGGCCGCCACTGAAGTATAGGATGAACAATGAATTGGCATTTGCAATAGGTAGTGTAGTGTTAGCCCACCAAACGTTGAACTGATTGCAAGAAGTTTTCCTAAAGTGGAGATGTCAGTTTAAAATGCAACTAATAAACTCTGTGTACAGTCACATTAAACGACCAGTCCAGAAAGTGGTAAATAGCTCTGAAAGCAGCAGAGTGTTTTGGAGAATTGTGGTTGTAAAGCGAAGGTTAGAATGGAGAGGGTAAGTGTACGCTTTAAATGGGATATTTCATGCAATTTTAACATACAATTTCTAAGAGGGTTTTTGTTTCAATTTCACAGATAAAATGGAACACAATCCGGAATGAAGTCTTGCAAGTTTCTTTACATCTAGTTTCATTGGATGAACGTTAATGTAGGCCTATTTTAAAAGTTTTAATCTAATGTAACATACATGCTAGAGAGTATTTTTAGGAAGTGTTCGCATAAGGACTGTTGAAGGTGCAAATGCCTAAAAATGTATCCACCCTGTAAATAATATAATATTAATTCTAAATGAAAGTAAAACGCAGCTTATACACTTGCATCAACATTGAAATTAGGAAACCTGATCAATACTGCACCTCATATAAGTTATGTGCTAAATTACATAAATATGTGTTTATATTTATTGCTCTTTTTATAAACGGTTGCTATGTTCTGACAGAGCTTGCATCTCGTTGAACTGTCAACAAGGCGTACTTTAGCAGCACACACTGTTGATTAAAAAAAACATTCATCGGGGCGTGTTATGCTGTAACCTTTTCAAAAACCATTGATCTGGATGTGTTAGGCTGTAACCATTGTCAAAAATCATTGGATTAGACAAAACGAAGGCTAGAATGGTCGGGTGTAGGTGCGGCCTTGGCCGTGCGCAGCTAATGGGACGCGGTTGACACAAAACCATTGATCTGGGTGCGTTAGGCTGTAAACATTTTCAAAACCACAGTTGTGCGGGAAAAAACCAAATATTTACTACAGTTGATCATAGAATCGCCGATTGAAATTACAGATCGTTATGAGGCAATTTCCACAATCCATGGTGAATAAACGATTCAATTCGGCGCACGATGTAATGAACTAAGTGGTGCGCACTAGCTGCTGAACTGGGCGCTTCTTTGTTTTTCATAGTACCATAAGGGCGAGGTTGGCAGAACTGTCATGGTACTGTTTTGATGACGATTGATTTGAACAATAGCGCTGACAGCTGTAATTTTCTCTATATAAGTCGTGATCCTATTTGGGATGGCTGGGTGGGTCACAGACAGCGGAGGAGGAAATATCTATTAAAACATCGCTCCCTGATTTATTTCTCATCGTTTCATAAGGTATTTTGGCTAATTCATGTATTTTAGAGAATTTTATAGCGCCTTCTATCTTCATTCATAGCTACCGTTGATTTCAATTTGAATTGTCACTACTGAACCTCATATATGTGCTAAAGTTGCTATTTTAAAAACGGCTGCCATGTTTCTAGAGCGCTTGCATCTCGTTCCACTGTCATCACGGCTCACTCTAGCGGCACGCACACATTGTTCCCAACATGTGAGATACAAAATCACTGTTGATCAAAGAAATCATCGGGATGCGTTAAGCAGTAACCATTGTCAAAACTCATTGATCTGGGCGCGTTAGGCTGTAACCATTGTCAAAAAACATTGGATTGGACAAAACGAAGGTTAGAATGGTCACGTGTAGGTGCGACTTTGGCTGCGCGCAGCTAGCGCGGCATGGTTGACACAAAACCATTGGTCTGGGCGCGTTGACTGTAACCATTGTCAAGAACCATTGGATTGGGCAAAACTAAGGTAGAAGGTCGGGTGTAGGTGCGGCCTTGGCCGGGTGCAGCCAGCACAAAACCATTTATCTGGACGCGTTAGGCTGTAACCATTGTCAAAAACCATTGGATACCACATAACGAAGGTTAGAATGGTAGGGTGTAGGTGCGGCCTTGGACGAGCGCAGCCAGCGGGGCAACATTGATCTGGACGCGTCAAAAACCATTGGATTGGACAAATCGAAGAGTGTTGGTGTGGCATAGTACCGTAAGGGCGAGGTTGGCAATGCCGGTTTGATGATGATTGATGTGGACAATGGTGGCCACAGCTGGAATTCTGCCTACATAAGTCGTGATGCTATTTGGGATGGCTGGGTGAGTCACAGACAGTGGACATCTATTAAAACATCATTTCCTGATTTATTTCTCATCGTTTGATAAGGTATTTTGGCTAATTCATGTACTATAGAGAATGTTATCGCTCGTTCTACTTTCATTCAGTGCTACCAATATAATAGGGAATACAACAATTTTGTATTGAAAAGTAGAAAGGATCTTATGAAAAGGCTATATTTATTTAACTAGTGAAGGATAGATATGGTCATCTTTTAGTTTTTATTTTTACAAAACAGCTGGAAGCAGCTACAGACTCGGGCGAGCCGAACATGTCCTCGGGCACTCCCGGCACTAAAAGCCATACGATAGATAGATAGATAGATAGATAGCACAGTTTGTGTAACATAGAAAATATTAGAACAACATGTTTTTGCAGATGTCTTACTGTATTCTGTTGAAAACAAAGTGCTAAGATCACTGGTAATTAGCATGTTTTATGCATTGTTGGGGAAGCTTATGCCATGCTTGATATTGTAAATATTGCCATACGAAAACTGTTACTGTAGGATTACTCTATAACAAGTGTTTGTTTCTAAATTATTAAATCATCATGTCCCTTTATGAATCAACAACAACAAGTTTCCTCTTTGGTAAATGTTCTCATGTGTCATGACTGCTGCTCTGTTCCATTTCAGTAGGTCACCTTTTCTGTCATAGGCATTCCATTACTAGCCTGTTTTCTTATCACGGATGAAAACTTTCTGTGGTTAGTTGTTGTTGTTGTTTTGTGAGTGGGTTAGGACATCACTGTCATCAGCCATGTATACTTGGATATGGATATTTATTTAACTAGTGAAGGACAGATATGGTCATCTTTTAGTTTTTTTTAACAAAACAGCACAGTTTGTGTAACATAGAAAATATGAGAACATGTTTTTGCAGATGACTCACTGTATTCTGTTGAATACAAAGTGCTAAGATCACTGGTAATTAGCATGTTTTATGTATTGTCGGGTAAGCTTATGCCATGCCTGATATTGTAAATATTGCCATATGAAAACTGTTACTGTAGGATTACTCTATAACAAGTGTTTGTTTCTAAATTATTACCACATCATGCCCCTATATGAATCATCAACAACAAAATGTTTCCTGTTTTGTAAATGTTGTCATGTCTCATGACTGCTGCTCTGTTCCATTTCAGTGGGTAACCTTTTCTGTCATAGGCATGACATTACTAGCCTGTTTTCATATCATGCATGAAAACTTTCTGTGGCTAGTTGTTGTTGTTGTTGTTGATTTGTAAGTGGGTTATGACATCACTGTCATCAGCCATGTGTACTTGGATATGGGTAGAATTTGTATGTGTGTATTGTGATGCTAGAATTGGGAAGGTTAGGTATTGTAGATTTAAGGGGAGGAACTACGAGGTCATCTGCTCTTGGGAAGGAGGTGACAATGGTCTTCTGCTAGGAACAATCCCAGCATTTACCTGGAGGAGAAAGGAGAAATCGAACCCACTTCTTCTCAGTTCAGTTTTAACTCATGAGGCTGAGTGAATTTCGTTTTACACTCAAATCAGAATTGTATTTTTAGGGACAGATGACCTCGTAATTGCGCCCCTTAAAACAACAATAATCAACAATAACTAACTAGAATTATATTTCTCGGCAGAGATGGGAATCAGACATACACCTTTGGACAGATATGATTGACTATACAGTAGATATTAATTTCTGTTTTAACTGTTACAGATTAATTGGTTATTTGTTGTTGTGTATTTTCTTCTCGTTGTGTAGTCGACATCTCTCGTTAAAATGGGGTGAATATTTTTCAAGTTTTCTATCGAATTCTTCTATATATCGCATTTATTGAGACATCAGTGTTTTCTGTCAAGTTCACACTCGCAAAGTCCGAAAAGCATACTTATCGATTATGATCGAAAACGTCGATTTATTAGCTAGAGTAATGTATCGATCGCATCAACTTCTGACCATATGTTTCATTTATGGTTACGTTATTTATTTATTCGCGTCTGTAGAACGTAATTTGACACATAAACACTCAGTCGCGTTTCCTCACAGGTTGTACATAGCAGCAGTGCTGGGTAGCGCGCTCGCTGACGGCCGGAAGGCTATGACGTCATAAATCGTATCGCAAGGCTTTCTCTCTAGGTGGTGTTGGTTATGCCATGGGGCCAAGCTCTCTGCTGACTCGGTAGACGCGTGTGTTCGAGCCCCACCGTCGGCCGTCCTTGAAATGATTTTCCGTGGTTTCCCATTTTTCAACACCAGGCAAATGCTGGGACGGTACCTTCTAACAGGCCACGGCCGCTTCCTTCCACATCCTTGCCCAGTTTCATTCATCTTCATCCATTCCATCTCTCATCCTGACGCGCAGATCGCCCACGGGCGTCGACTAGAAAGACCTGCACTCGGCCTCTCAGGAGGCCACACGAAAAAATGTCAGAATTAATGCTTTAATTAGTAGGGTATACTATTCAGTGTACCTATTATAAATAAAAACCGTGAGGTTTCTCACCTCCCCATATTATGAAACCCGGTTGCCTAATACGAGGAAAGTGCACTTTTAAAGTTAACAATAATATCAGAGGGTATTACAACATCAAACGTGCCCATATTTGTAATATACATAGTATATCGCCTGAGGTTTACATTGGTGAGAAAACCAAAATTATTCCGTTCCTTCTTATGTCTAATGTGAGCCCTATAAAAAAACTCCCCATATTTGGCGACTTTCCTCTACCCATTTTTAGAAGATACCTTATGCACTGGACAGCTGAATCCGTGATTAATTGTATAGGTAGCTTCGTAAGTCTCAGAACTCAGGAAGTCCTTTCTAGCAGCGTTACTAGCAGCTTTCAAAGTTTCAAGGTAAGAAAGAAAATATTCCTCTAGCCAGTTTAGGCGACTGACATTTAATGAGAAAAAATGCCCTTTATCTGGATTTCCAGACTGAATATGATGATATGTGATGCTTACGTCATGCATAGCGAACCATTTATTAACGTTTTTCAAAAAAAAAATGGTTGCTTCTGCGTCCATGAATGTGTACGCTTCCGGGTGCATACCTATATTTTCTTTCAGTGTACTAATGGCACCAATAACTTCTGACGAGAACACTTCCTTGGCACGCCGAACATTCATTTTTTCAAATTTAGTGGGTTCGATGTGTTTTTTAGTGAGGTGTCTGACCGGTTTGACGATCTCACCCTTTTGCATTGTGTATAGTAATGACAAGTATTTCCCTGAAATTATTCCAGTACCATCAGTCATCTCTCGTTACAGAAACTGCGTTCTAATGTTTTTTTTTAGAATGTGACAATGATCAAAACTAGGGAATACATTCCTAGACTCGTCGTATGGGTGATTGACCATTGGTTGCAAATTCCCTCCCCCTAAATGCCTCATCATTGTAGTGTTAGTTTTGTGATTATCAGAGACAGTTATTATAATTATGAAACCGCATTGTTCAACCTCGAGAATAACGTCCAGCAGGAGTTTATGTAAGTCCCGTCCTGACAGCTGCTTCGTGAAAAAGAAGGCACACGGTATCTGATAATTTGTCGAATGATCTCTTAGCACAAAACACAACACACGATTAGCTGCTACTTGTTCCCGGCTGTAATTTTGATCCTCTCTTTCCTTTTAATGAGACGGTGCTGGAGTAGTGTCCTTGTACCCGAAGAAGGTGCAAGGTATGTCTAATTTCTCTTAGATTTATTAGCACGCTATTTTATTTTGTGATATAATTTTAATTTTGATAATGCGGAAATTATAATTATAATAATTATATAGTGTCACTAGCAACCCGCCCCGGCTTCGCCCGGGAACAGTTATGAATGTGCAAGGAATTCCTGTCAGACGTAATTTAAGAATGGCGAGGTGCAAGCCAAATGCCCCTCCCGTCCAAACTAAAAACACTTATAGTGGGCGATGTATCGAAGATAGAGATATGCTCTCGGGGACTTTTTTTTGTAGAATTTCTCACGCTGAACAATTCTTACACTCATAATATAATGATATTTTTAACGGTTCGCCCAGCGTAAGCTTAAAAAGCGCAAGGACGCCAGGCTATTTTTTTCGACCTTTTCACTGAAATCGTTACTGCTTGGCTCCCTTTGGTCATAAATAAATTATTTTCTACACAAATCTTCCTCGAGATCACCTTTACAGAATGGTGAAAGCAGCATCAAAATCCATCCAGTGGTTCTTGAGATTACACATTTAATATACGTACTGTACAGCTGATTTCTTATCGCGCCTATAATGGGAAGGGAGTGCGCTCTACCGGCAACGAGTAGAAACTTTCCAATTACATGTTATACATGGGTTCTGACTGGGAATGTCAAGGCCGGTATAGAGCGCAGCTCGTATTCAGTCGGCCGTGTCCAGGCAAATGCAAGGAAACTGAAGGCCATTATCGCTTCCTAACCAAAATATTAAAAAATTAACCCTAAATACACGTTGAATTTTCTGTGAAATTAAGTCTACAATAATTTTTTAAAGGTACCGTATTTTAAATATTTTTTGTAAGTGTTTTAAGTATTTTGGATATTATTCATATTTGCATATTTTTCTGAATTCTTCATTTTAAATAATATTACGACTAAGACTACATGAAATACCCATTAACCCTGCATAGGGCGCGGTCAAGGATTCTCAACATGGGGGCGCCGTGAGCCTGACAGGCACACTATGCAAAAAAAAAAAAAAACACATCAAGTCCCTAAAACTCCGTATTAAATTAAACCAAAATTTACCAATCATCTTTAGGATGTTGACAATAAGGGAAAAATATAAAGTCAATTTAAAAAAAATTCTTAGTATTTATTTACGTACAAAAACCAAAACAACTCAAAATCAGGATTCGCATATCATGGATATGAATATAAATCAAAATGCGATCTTTTATCCTTAAAAAAAAGTTCCAAAATGGGTCGGGCATGAAGTTGAGATGTGTGGGGACAAAAATCAGTCGGAGTTGTCATCCATCAAAGCCGCTATGGGATCACAAGAGCAGCCTGTAAATCATGTTGCGCAGAATGGTTTCGCTTGAGGAAGGCATATTCCTCAGTTGCATTTCACACAGGAATAGTTCGTGAGCCATTGTATTCCTGTCTCCACGGTGCAATCACAGCATCTGGACCTCTTGTGGGAAGCTGGGGGTGATGTTGGACGATCATCAGCTATCAAATTTGCTATCAAAAGTGAAAAAGTACAGACCTTGGATTTGCGACGTAATTGGGCGTGGTGAGCCTGTCAGATCAAAACGTGTGAAACACTTCTTTGACGCCTGGAGACAAACTGACGATATGGGTTGGAACCAGCTACCAAAGTTAGGAAACTACTGGGAGGGAAGGGTCCCGCTCGGCGCGCTGCGGGAAGGCACGAACAAAAATAACAATCCTGTGCGTGTCAGATCAGCCGCGCCCTACGCAGAGTTAAGACCATTATTACATGTAAACTTAATTATTAATTTGATAAAATATATTTGATTCTTGGTGAAAATCATATACACAGTTATAACAATTGGCAAAAATTACAGTTTTAAAATTAATACAGGATAAATACTGTACCGGTACTGCTTTTGTGCCTTCGGTATAAGCCAAAAATATGAATATAAATTGATATATATATATATATATATATATATATATTGAATTGCAGCCAATGGCCATAGCAAGGTAATTTAATTGAACTCCCGAGGGATCCCATCAAGTTCAATTTCAAGTAGTTCCAACTTTCGCTACCAGAGATGCCACTGTCACCTAGCGGCGAACGTTGGAACTTGATACCAGCGTTTCTGACCAATCAACCTACAAATTTAGCTACACTACCAATTGTAGTGGTAGGTTCTTTTACATGCCATAAATCTATGACATGAACCCAACGGCTTAACTTCCCTCCAAAGGAAGGCATACTGAAAAATTTTTACGCTCTTAAAAATCCGACGACTTTGGCCGGGTTTGAACCTGCGATCTTGTGCGTAGAATCATTGTAGAATAGGAATAGATGTGTTTTTTGCATGGTGAACTGCTATGCCCAAGATCGCGGGTTCAAACCCGGCCAAGGTGCTCGGATTTTTAAGAGCATTAAAATCCCTCAGTATGCCTTCCTTTGGAGGGGAAATAAAGCCATGTAATTGATTTATGGCATGTAAAAGATCCTTCCACAGACTAAACTTGTGTGAATCTAAATTTCTAGGTTAGATTTCGTTGGAACGCTCTATCCAAGTTCCAACGTTCACCACTAGGTATCATTGACATCTGGTAACGAAAGTTGGAACTACTTGAAATTGAACTAACATGTAGCTCACCCTATGGGTGTCCGCTCGAAGCAGCTACAGCCTCTGGTGAGCCGAACATGTCCTCGGACACTCCCGGCACTTAAAGCCATACGATAAATAAATTCATTAGGATACATACGGAACAGGCAAGATACCTTAGTTGAGAGAATTAAGACTTGTGGTGAAGTACCGGGAACACGGTTAGGTATAGAAAAAAAAATCTTAGTGAAAACTTATCTTCTCAAGAAGAAGTCTTTCAGTAAATGAGTTCGTAAGTTTCAGCACCTTGCGTTTTTTACTTGTAGGCAAATGGTATAAAGAAACAATCCGCGTACTCGGGAGGCTTTTGAGAACGAAATAACTGCACAGATACGAAATATCAGTGAGGATGAATTATAGCGAGTGTACAAAAGCTTCCTACGCTGGTGTAACGTGTGTTTAGAAAAATGAAGGACAGCATTTCCAGCAATTACTGTGAACTTCTTGTAAGTAATGATGATTATTAAATACATTAAAAAGTTTAAATGTGTTGAACTAATTGGGCCCTCCGCTGCCGCTAGCGCCACTGCCTTGCTCGACAGATGGCTAGCCACACTGCCCCGGCCGTAACACGGCGACTGCAAGATTCCGTTATGCAGAAGAGGCTCTCACTGTATAACACAAGTCGACAGATCTAGTCTTGTAGACTTTATAATAAACCCTGGAACTACAGCCCATGAAGGGCCTAGGTCTACCCAGCAACCGCTGCTCAGCCATTTGGCCTGCAGATATTGGGGTGACACGTGGTCAGCGCATCGGGTCCCCTCGGCCGTTAATCTTGATTTTCGTGACCGGGGCGCTGCCTCACTGTCAGACAGCTACTCAATTGTCCCCCGTTCCAGCCCTCACGTCAGTTTCTAAAATCACTGACGGAGCCGGGAATCGAACCCGGGGACTCCGTGTGAGAGGTAGGCGCACAACCCCAACACCACGGGGCTTGTAGACTTTCATGAGCTTATTGTATACATTACAGGATGATGAGTCCAATGATGGTACCAGACGTGCTGCTGTTCATCGCCGCGAGTGTCTGGAATGCTCGAGCTTTAGCGACTATCAAAGAGCCCAAAACAAAAATCCCAGCCAACTGTCGTTGCAATCAGACTGGCCACTGGGTGTCTCTAGTGAGTCTTCAGATGTACACACGAGAGGCATACACAGCGTGGTTTCTTCTCGACCGTACATCAAGCTGCCCGGATAAAACTCTCTGACGGAGACGACCGGGGCCCATTTTTAAAATTTTGGCAGATAGAAACACACCCACTGTAGAGTCGTGTCGAGTTAAGACTTTAGAGAAGATGTATGTGTTTCGAGATTCCCTGGAAGTGCAACTCGGATTTTCTCGCCTGTGAACTTTTCGTTCCGCAAAATACACAGTCAAGTTTAGATTGGACGGAAGGGGGATTTGTGATTCATGCACCTCGCCATTCTGAAATTATGTCTAACAAGTATTCGTTGCACATGCTATCTCCATAATATAATTAATAGTCCTGTCAGTGTTAAATTTTAAAAACCCATCATGCCGAGACGGAAAACAGATATAGGTCGTAGTTCATTGAAATCGAAAAAAATAAGCTTATCACGTAACAATGAAACTGAGCAACAGATAATGTTTCGATTGTCACAAGAGAGAGAAAGAAAGGATTCACAAAGACCAAGGAAGTCATCCCCAAAGTTCCTATGAAGAAATGTTCATGGTTTGTGGTTAGATAAAGAGAATAATTTTGCTATGAATTATGATTCCTCCGTAAATTATATAAATGATGCTTCAGTTTCCTGGCGAAGCCATGGGCGGGTTGCTAGTGTATAAATAATTTATACTGGGTCTTTCATATAAAGTAAGAACGGTGAGCGGTGGCTTTGTTATCCGCTGCTGCAGTGACCTTGGCAGAGCTTGTGACGTCCACGGACCCCTGCTGTACTATTGAAAGCATGTGCATAGTATATACTGCTTGCGTCTAAGCTCTATGACCTTGCGGGGTGAAGAGAAGAGGCAGGGAAGGAGCAGGCGAGAAGTGAGAAGCTTGTCAACAGCCCACTGCTTTACCTGGTATTCACGTCTATTCCAATACTGCTAACATAGGATATTTGCTCACACCACTGTGGTGTAGCGAACGAGTGAGAGAGTCACGACCTATGCATTTCGTTCTGTTACTACGCAAGGATCGGACTGGGAAGCTGGCTCATCTATCATCATAAACGTCAACGCTCCACATTCCTGTCAGGTCCACAGAGGTTAGAACCGAGCAGTACTGTACTCGACCTTGCAATAGACGTGCAGGTGTTCAGTCGCCAGTCTGAACCTCAGATGTTAACATGAGATAGTTATCATTACAACATCGTATGTAAACGAGTCGGCTCGGCGCGTACGTGATGCATTTGTTCAGCAATTTCCTGATGAAGTGCCACCTTCACAAGCACAGATTCACGTAATTGTAAATAAGTTTGACACTACTGACTCAGTGCTCAATAAAAAGCATAAAATTAACAAGATGTTCAGTAAAGAACATATAGCCTACTTTCTCCTAAATGCATGGATATTGTTATAACTCTTTGGTCATTTCAAGGAGTAGAATTGAATGTTGGTTGTAGTAGCTTGTTGAAATACAACGTGCTATACGGTTATTAAACACGAATATGAGGTGCCCTTTGTTAGTGCCACCTCTGTACCAAATTTCTTCCGATTCGGTTTTACCGTGTTTTAATTGAGAGGGGAATCGATTTGCACACATACATGGCTGCCATATGCAAACTATTGGACTGATGGCCTTGTAGCTTGGTCAAAGAACACTTCTCACATAAAGGTATGTTGTTGCAAAATTTGATAGAGATCAGATGATTAGGGTGGTCATAATTTGATTTAAGCTTTTTTACATTTGGGTGCCACCATTACGTTTCCGTCAAGATGGCGACAATATAAAACGTGACACTGAGGTGCCCTTTGCTAGTGTTACCTCTGTACCTAATTTTGTTCAATTTGGTTTCACCGTGTTTGAATAGATAGGGAGAATCAATTTCTACACATGGCCGCCGTCTGTAAACTATTGGGCTGATGCCCTTGTATTTTAGTCAAAAGACACCCAACATATGAAGATATGTTGTTGCAAAATTTGGTAGAGATCGGATGATTAGGTTAGTCGTAATTTGATTTAAGCATTGAACATTTGGATGGCCGCCATTACGTTTCCGTCAAGATGGCGGCGATATACGGTAAAACATTACATTGAGGTGCTCTTTGCTAGTGCTACCTCTGTAGCAAATTTCGTTCAATTCGGTTTCACCGTGTTTGAATTGATAGGGGTAATCTATTTGCACACATACATGGCCGCCATCTGCAAACTATTGGACTGATGATCTTGTAGTTTGGTTAAAATATATTTCCCACATGAAGGCATGTTGTTGC
This sequence comes from Meconema thalassinum, assembly GCA_946902985.2. Classification (NCBI taxonomy): domain Eukaryota; kingdom Metazoa; phylum Arthropoda; class Insecta; order Orthoptera; family Tettigoniidae; genus Meconema; species Meconema thalassinum. Next base: position 73,932,802 of record OX336400.1, read on the forward strand.
AAAATTTGGTAGAGAACAGATTATTAGGTTGGTCGTAATTTGATTTAAGCTTTTAACATTTGGCTGGACGCCATTACGTTTCCGTCAAGATGGCGGCAATATAAAACATGACACTGAGGTGCCCTTTGCTAGTGTTACCTCTGTACCAAATTTTGTTCAATTCGGTTTCACCGTGTTTGAATACATAGGCTGAATCGATTTGCACACATTCATGGCCGCGATCCGCAAAGTATTGGGCTGATGACCTTGTAGTTTGGGCAAAAGATTCTTCATACATAGAGGTATAATGTTGCAAAATTTGGTAGAGATCAGATGATTAGGTTGTTCGTAATTTGATTTAAGCTTTTAACATTAGGGTGGTCGCCATTACGTTTTCGTCAAGATGGCGGTGATATATAACATGACACTGAGGTGTCCTTTGCTACTGCTACCTCTGTACCAAATTTCGTTCAATTCGGTTTCACCGTGTTTGAATTGATAGGGGGAATCGATTTGCACACATACATGGCCGCCATCTGCGAACTATTGGGCTGATGACCTTATAGTTTGGTCAAAATACGGTCGCCATATAAATATATGTTGTTGAAAAATTTGGTAGAGATTGGATGATTAGGTTAGTTGTAATTTGATTTACGCTTTGAACATTTGGGTGGCCGCCATTACGTTTCCGTCAAGATGGCGGCGATATAAAACATGTCACTGAGGTGCCCTTTACTAGTTCTACCTCTGTACCAAATTTCGTTCAATTCGGTTTCACCGTGTTCGAATTGATAGGGGGGGGGGGGACAGACATTCAGAGTAAACACACATACACACACACACTCACAGACACACACACAATTTTTCGCCCTGTGTAGATCTCATAAGTCTACTTTCATTTTTTTTTTGCAAAAATCGAAAGTAGGCTAAAAATCAGAATCATTAAAGTGGCAGAACTCACTCGCGTCAGTCAGAATGTGGTTACCAGATACAATGCCTGTATAACCTAGGAAGGACGACACTTCCAGCATCTCGGCCAAGGCCACCGCAGCAGCGAATAACATAACTGCCGCTTGCCGTTCTTACTTTATATGAAAGACCCTGTATAGTGTAAATCCTAGCCCTACTCATTATAGATGAACTTGTGAGGTCACCATCCTCACATGTACCATACCTGGTTCCTCTCTACTGTGTATTCTGCAGAACGAAAAGTTCACAGGTGATAAAATACGAGCGGTTCAGGTTCGATTCTCAGCTCTGCCAATAAATTTAATTCTGGTTTGAGGGCTGAACGGGGCACACCATGGCTTCCTATAATCAGGCCTTGCCTATAGCAGAGCGGCATCGCCGCACTCACGTCTGTGTGTGATGAATGGGGCTGAACGTGTGAATCCGCATAAAATTGGATATATTCTTTTATCGCTCGCTGTTTATCAATAGTGTTTAAGGTAGACCCGAGATTGAAGTCTAATCATATGGGAAGTGTAAGTAAAGCTCGTAACACAATGTCCTTAATCTATAATATTAAATGATAGTAAGCTCTCGAAAATACTTTGAACAATGTTAGAATAAATTATGAAACTCATCCTTAACTAAGGAAACTTGGGAATCCATCATAACTGAACATGATGCTAACAAAGCAGCTGATAGTTTCATTAAATTACTGACTCAATACATCTCTGAACACTCTACTACCATAAATAACGTAAGATCAAAATTTAAAAAAATTACTCCATGGATCACAACTGGAATTTTAACTTCTATTAGAATAAGAGATAAATTACATCAGAAAATTGTTAAACAAAGGGAGAGATCCCCAAACAGTGATGAGGTCCGAGAAACTGTTAATAAACATAAATTGTACAGAAACTGGATAAACAGGCTTGTTAAAATAGCAAAAGAAAGGTACTATTCCAAACAAATTATGTCAAACTCCAATAATTCTAAAGTCCTTTGGAAAAATATTAATGATATAACATGTAGGAAAGGAAATAAATCTTCAGCTGTTGACAGCATATTTATCCGAGACTCACAAGAAACATCCCAACCAGCTGCCATTGCAAATAAATTTGTAGACTATTTTAGTAACATAGGTTTAGAACTTTCTGAAAAGATAAGTAATACAAGAAAGGAACCTGACAACACAAATGCACGTGATAGCACTGCAAAATCTCAACCTCAGTCTATCTCTTTTATACCCATAACAAAATCAGAAATAACAAACCACTGCTGCTCTAGAAGATAACTCAGCAAATGGCTATGATAATATTTCTAGTAAAACAATTAAGATAATTAGTTCAGAAATTCTAATACCACTGCACCATATTTTTAATTTACCACTAACGAAGGGGCAATTTCCAGACTCATTCAAAATTGCCATCATAATCCCAGTCTATAAATCAGATGATAAAAGTGAGTTAAATAACTATAGACCAATTTCCCACACAACCCACCTCTCTAAGTTACTAGAGAAATGCATCAAAACCAGATTACTTAACTATCTGGATAAGTTCAACATATTGTCACCAAATCAGTTTGGTTTTAGACCAAATACTAGTACTCAAGATGCTATATTCTCCCTTACTGATTATTTGTATAAAGCCATCGATGGTTCTAAAAGAACAATTTCTGTGTTCCTGGATTTAAAAAAGGCTTTTGACACCACAATATGCTCATTAGAAAACTGGAAAAGGAGGGTATTCGTGGTACTCCTCAAGAACTAATAAAAAGTTTTCTTTTTAACAGAATACAAAAGGTACGAATCAAAGATACTCTAAGTAGAAGTCATCATCATCATCATCTTGAGCAGTTTCCAACCGCTGGTCGGGTCTGCTTGGAACATAAGCCTCTCCATCGTTTCCTGTCCATCCACCATCTCTCGTCATTTACTGTGTCCCAGCACACTCCTCTTTCCTCCACACTCTTCTTAACTCCTTTTGTCCATCTGTCCCTTGGTCTTCCCCTTGGCCTCCTTCCCATCATTTCCATTCCAAACATCTTCTTCGGTATCCTCTCCTCTTGCATCCTCCTCACATGTCCATACCATTGTAGCCTAGATCGCTCTATTCTATTTTGCAATGGTTCCTCTCTTACCATCTCCCTGACTCTCTCATTCCTTACTCTGTCCATTCTTGTCACTCCTACCCTACTCCTCTGGAACTTCATCTCCACTGCTCGTATTTTATTCTTGTCCCTTTCCTTCATCACCCATGTTTCTGAACCATATGTCAAAATTGGCACAAAGTAGGTCTTGTAGATGATTCCTTTACCTTTTTGTGGTACATCTTTATTCCATATCATCCCCCTAACACTCTTGAAAAATCCATCTGCGCACCTGAAGTGCTGAAGTAAAAATTGGAATTCCCCAAAGAACAGTTTTAGGTCCTATTCCTTTTCTGTTATATATTAACGATTTGTGTGAGCTGAACTGTAATGCGATGATTACCTCATATGCTGATGACACTGTCGTCACAGTCACAGGAACAACTTGGGAGGACACTTTTAATACAACTCAAGAAACCCTTGCTACAGTCCAAAAATGGCTAAGAAACCACCTTCTTACCTTAAATGAAACCAAAACACAATATCTATGCTTCTCACACAACAAAACATTGCAACCTTCAGACAATTTAACACTGAAGATCCACACACCAATTTGTAACAATGGCAAAATATGCAACTGCTATACCCTACAGAAGTCAATGAATGCTACATATTTAGGGATTATTATAGATAGTCATTTAAAATGGAATATGCATGCATCAAAATTGGCCAATAAACTCCAAAAGTTAATTTATATATTTTACAGAATCAGAAATATCTTGTCAGCAAAAGTCTTGAGAACTGTATATTTTGCCTTAGTCCAGTCACAACTACAATATGGAATAAATGGTTGGGGTGGAATACTTGATTCACATTTGGCACAGGTAAATACCTGCCAGAATTTCATTCTAAAAGTTATGTACAAAAAGCCACCAACGTTTCCAACATGTGAACTGTATAAACAAAGCATGGTGCTTAATATACGACAGTTATTTGTCCAGTCATCAATCATATTTATACATAAAAATATGGAGCTCTTCTCCAGTGGACAAAAACTTAAAATGTGCACTAGACTTCAAGACAGAACTGGAATAAGTATCCCTCGTCGAAACACACTACTTGGCCAAAGGAATTTAAGTTGTCTTAGCACTAGGATATACAATATATTGCCAGTAAATGTGATAAATAACACCCTGAATATATTGAAGAAAAGGCTCTTTACATGGCTGCTTAATAACTTTGATAAAGTAAATGAACTTATAAATTTTCACCAACATATTTAAACCAACTCAGTCACAAATAAGTAATGTATCATCTTCTTTTATTTTAGTATCCTTTTAATTAATGCCTCTACTATAAACTTTTCTTACTATTCTCAGTCAAATACCATGTTTCAAATAAATTAAGAAATTGTGTTCGTGAAGCCCACGCACAAGTTTATCTTATGTGGGATTCACCCTGTATTTTGATACAACATCTGTATATGTAGACAGCCTCCGTGGCTTAGGCAGCAGCACGCCGGCCTCTCACCGCTGGGTCCGTGGTTCAAATCCTGGTCACTCCATGTGAGATCTGTGCTGGACAAAACGGAGGCAGACAGGTTTTTCTCCGGGTACTCCGGTTTTCCCTGTCACAATTTCATTCCATCAACACTCTCCACTATCATTTCATTTCATCTGTCATTCATTTAATCATTGCCCCAGAGGAGTGCGTCAGGCCTCGGCAGCCGGCACAATTCATATCCTCGCCGCTAGATGGGGGCTTCATTCATTCCATTCCTGACCCGGTCGGAGACTGGAAGCAGGCTGTGGATTTTCATTTCATCTGTATATGTACATGTTTTCTGTCAGTGAATAAAAATGTGTGCTCGTAAAAAAAAAAAAAAAACTATTACGCGTGGTTGCTCTTCTGTATTGTTCCAAAGCTTCATGCATCTAAATTTTTAAGCTTCATACACTTGTAAAAATTTAAATGTGTTGAAACAACAATCGTACGTTGATACTAGCTGAGTCTTTATTCTCGTCAATAATGAGTAGGCCTACTTTCGATTGACCATGACCTACGATAGCTACTTTTCTCATGTCTTCGTTGGCATTTAAGCAGTGTACGTAAAACAGATACATATAAATCATTGATATGGGCGTACTAATTAGTTACTAAAGCATAGATAGCGATTTATTGCATGAGGAAGTTACCTTCGTCTATTTCTGTTTCGTATGATGTCAGAATAAGAATGCCTGCTGGAAATGACAGATTTGAATGACAGAGAGGCAGCCTATTAATACCGAGCTACCTAATGTAATTAGCAGGGGCAAGAGATGCCTCGAGGAGTCTAATGGTGCTTTATCATCATCATCATCATTATTATTTCCAACCCATATTATTGCAGTGTCTACGGGCTTGGGGTTGAACTAAGATGATTTTTTAAAATGTGGCGAATGGTTTTTACGGCTGGGTGTCCTTCCTGACACCGGCCTCAACCATCCTGGAAGTGGTTTTCCGTGGTTTCCCCACTTCTACTCTTGGCAAATTGCTGGGATGGTTCCTAACTTAAGGCCATGGCTGTTTCCTTCCCAGTCCTCGCTTGACTTACAAATACACATACTAATACAGTTACCACAATAAGACAGGTTATCAGACAAATTCCACTCACACATACACATACTCAAGTATGGCCACGATGTCGCAAAGCCCCTAAATAAATCATCAACAATTTTCTCGTCAGCACTGCTTTGTCTTATCCATTGCAGGGTCCTGAAGACAATATTGCTTCAGTGATATAGAACAATGAATACTGTGAGCTTAGTCACAGCATACAGGGTTTTATATGCACGAAAATACCTATTTTCGTAAAAAAAAACTTCAATTTTGAAAACATACAGGCCATTTGCCTGTTCTTTACCTAGTGTACAACTGATTCCATTTTATTTTTAAGTGGAAACTCAAGTGGGGTCATATGAAGAGAATGGGAGAGGAGAGATTACCCAAGAGGTTGATGTGTTCCACTGTAGAGGTAAATAATAATAATAATAATAATATCGTATGGCCTCGGGTACCGGGTGCAAGCTTTGTAATTTGACACCCAGAGGGTAGCTTGCATGTCGAATTTCGTTGTTCCTTGAATGACTATGAAAGTCAAGGAGGTTAGATATCTAAGCTCCTTGAACACTATAACGCTTCTAGTAGAGAAATGAGGAACTTTGTGTCGGCGGAAAATTAATTTTGCCATTATAAACACGGCCTACTGAATTCAAATGGGTTCTTTGACATGCCAACATCGTATGACATGCGTGTCGTATTTTTTCCGCCTTTCAAAAATCACTTGCCACGGCCAGGAGCGAACCTGCAATCTTGGGGTTAGTAGACCAACACGCTATCCACTGACCCACTTTGGCAAGCTCGCTGTAGAGGTGATGATGATGATAATTGTTGTTTTAAGGGGCCTAACATCTAGGTTATCGGCCCCTAATGGGTTGGGTGATAGTGAAAGATGAGATATTATGTGAACTATAACTAATACTACTGTTGGTTGTTAAGTTTAGGGGCTCCGACAACGCGGTCATGTAGCCCCGTGTACTTTGGGTGTGTGTAGAATCTGTCTGATAACCGGTGTTAATTGTGATGACTGTATTAGTGTGTGTTATCTGTTTTTTAATTCAAGTAAGGACTGCAGACTTTTGAATTATTCAAATAGTTCCTACTTTTGCTGCCAAACGCCACCATCAACGACTACTAGTTCAGAACTTAGCTACCAGACGCCACCGCAGTCGGCTCTTGGCAACGAACGTAGGAACCTAAGAGCGTTGTTTACATTCTTAACCTATATAATTTAGCTTCACACAGGTTAATACTACTGTAACTACGAACTTACATACTAGAAGAAATGGTAAACAAAACAAGGATAAGGCAAATAAAGGACAGGAAGAAAAGAAATGCCCTCAACCCTCGAAGAATGAGGAATGAGGGACTTGGAAGGAAGGAGAGCCATGAAAGGCAGATAGGAAAGGGAAAGAGGAGAGGGCCCGCCCCAAGGTCAGAGGAGAAAGGGGACAAAACGGACCCAGCTAAGGAATCCCTCGGGGTCGCGAACTCCCAAACTCGCCAGCCGTGAGCCCTTGAGGGTGTAGCACTATCCAGGGTGCACCAGAAGTGGTGGGGCTACATACACCCTGTCTCCTTGAGGGCCTAGAGCAGAAGGCAGGAGACAACATGAAAAGAAAAAGAAGGCTGACCCCTCGCAGAAGGAGGGATCAGGAAAGATGATACAAGGGCCAATTAAGGCGGGAAAGGAAGAGACTCCCTAGGCCTCGGATACCCTAATACCGTCGGGGTTGGAAGAGAAGAAGAGTTGACCGAGGGAGGTCGACAGGAAAGAAGACGGAGAGGAGCCCAGCACAAGTAAGTGGAAGCAATGCCGGACTCAGCTGGGGCCCCGTGGTCGCCAACCCACGTCCCACTAGATGTGAGCCCTGGGAGGCCGCTGTAGAGGTAAGAGAAGCAGAGGTTGACCTTGATTCAGTGTTGAACGATTTCAAAGAGGGAGGTGAAGGAGGCCACAACATCAACTGCTAATAGGATATCATGGAGACGACTTGTACGCAAACAGATGCTTGCAGACTAGACTGGTCACTGAAAGGCAAAGCAGTCCCAAATAAACATGTATGTATGGAAACTCAATGAATAGTTTAACTCTGATAGGAAATTATAGAGATGAGTTAAATAACAATCACAGTGGAAGCCCGGGTTCGATTCCTGGCTCTGCCAAGAAATTTAATTCTGGACTGAGGGTTAGAACAGGTTACACTCAGCCTCGTGAGGCAAAAGTGAGAAGAGGCGGGTTTGATCCCTACCTTAGCGATCCTGGAAGTGGTTTTGCGTGGTTTCTCACTTCTACGCCCGCTAAATGTCAGGATGGTAGTGATGGTACCTAACATAAGGCTACGGCCGCCTCCTATACAAATCCTAACTCGATAACAAATACGCACACTAGTACACAGGTTTTCAAACAAATTCTGCTGATACCCATGTACACGTGGCTATTATAACCACAATGAAGAAAAGCCCCTAAAAGGATCAACAACAATCTGTACGAGGGGCGTAAAACACGAGAAAAAAATAAGAAGTACTGTAAGATAACCTGAAACTATTCTCTAATGATTTAATACTAGGTTAGGCGTAAAATCGGAAAAGCAACATTGCCTTGCTTAGTCGTAATTTCTTTTCTACCGAACAAATAGTCTGTTTTTACCCCCTCCCCCGTTTCCCGCCAAGGTGCCAACTTTGCCGAAACACTTTGAACTTGGTCACCCCACCATGACAATTTAAAAAGTGCTTTTTCGAACTATTATTAGAAATTTTCTGAGCGCCGCTTATAATTGCGGTAAGTCAGTGTCTTTTGCTAGACGTTGACAAAAAAATTTTTTTTTTTGCATTCATATTCTGATTGCACTTTGTATTTTAATCAGAAATAATTATTTTAGGGACAGATGACCTCGTTGTTCCGCCCCTTAGAACAACAATAAATAACCAACTAGATATAATGAATAACAATCATCTTTGTTTCTTTTAATATAGCGTTAGGCCCAGGCCCGACGAGAGGGAGGGGCAAGCGGGGCTGTATCCCCAGGGCCCAGATAGGCTGAGGGGCCCGAGGTGATCAAATGACTAAGAATGGGCAACATAACTTCCATTTTGACATGTTCCTATATGACTTAATTCGGTGTAAATGAACCAGTGAATAGTAGCCTAACCGAAACATTACAAAGATAATGTACAGGCCTAACGAATTCTATAAATTGTCATTGTGTTCTTTGCTTCTTTGCCAGGGAAAGGACACAGTTGCCAGAATTCTCCACGAAAGTTCTGTGCTGGGTGAAAAGGTACTATTCAATCTCTGAAAAAAAAAACCAAAAAAAACAAAAAAAAAAAAAAGACTATATTCTTCATGAATTTCTGAAAGATGTACGGCTTATTCTTGTGGTGACCGAAAACGGTCAGATGCAATGAAAATTATTTTTTTAGTGCATGATATTCAACATCTTAAAGAAAATGAAACACGCAATGTAAGACATAAAGAAGAGTGGTTGAATAACTGAAAACCAGGTTAACTGATATTCAATATGAACATGCTAAATTCCATGGAGTATTTTATGGGTTCAAAGTAAACCAGCTTCCAAAATAATGTCTCAGGCTGAACAAAAATGCAGGGGCTCGGAAATCTCTGCCCTAGGGCCCGTGATCGCTCTCCACGGCCCTGGTTAGGCCTACATTATCGTGTTATTTTAAGTTTTGAAACCTTAAACAAAAATAAAACATTGCCTCGTAGGCAGGTAACCACAGTTTATAAATTTGACCCCCCCCCCCACGTTAGCGGGGAGTTTTACGCCCCTGATCTGTACCGATGATGAAAACACCGATTTGCGTTATCTCCTCCACCATACGTCGGGCGGTGTGGCCGTGCTCGTTAAATCGTGCACCACGGTCGCGAGGGCAGCTGCAGCATGTTCGGAGATCGCAGATTTGGATCTCGGCGTATACAGCGGCTATCCTGAGTGTGGCTTTTGCCCAGGCAAATGCCGGGATAGTAGCCTACCTTACTTCAATTCCCGGGGTGCTTACCCCATCGCTGTCCCTAATACAGGCCGGACGTTTGTTTTAGACGAGTGAAACATCTTAATGGAAGCCTAGAGGCGAGTTACTACAGTATCTGTTTTGTTGTCACCTGCCCCATGCGGTCAGATGATTGACAAATTTATCTCACACAACTGCTGAAGTACAGTCATTGGCAAATATAATGGCGTTCTGTTCGTAACTATGTAACGTGTACTTTCGCGTCACACAATACTTAGACGTCGACTGTACTGTCTGCACCGTGGTGTCGTCACGTGCTCAAGTCTGGAATTCCATTAGGCTACATCAGACCGATGATGACAAATGTGAAGCGATAGGGCTAAAGACTGTCTGTACAGGCTCGCCCGCAAGCTTCAAGGTCAAGGGCAATCGTCTAAAACAAACGTCCGGCTTGTACATCTACACCCAGCTGGCAGTGATCTACACACACTACTACAGTCTTCACATAAATACAGGTAATTTTTTTATCACACAAGCTCAGCTACTGCTCGATGCTAAGCTGCGTGAACCTGAGAGGAATGCGCATCGTGGACTATCAGTAATGGAGTTGATGAGTGATGAGCTTTCTCGGCCCGTGCATAGTACAGAACCAAATACATTAGTCGGTGACTCACTCAGTCATTCCTAACACCACAGTGGTTTGAGGAACAGCCGAATATTAGCAGTATTGGAATAGAAAGGAATACCATATATCACGGTGGGCTGTTGACAGATCCTTCTCTTCACGCCCGACCTTTCCCTGCTCTTTCTCCTCACCCTGCAAGTTCATAGAGCTTGGACTCGAGCAGTACACGGGGCTGTTGACCAAGATGTCCCAAATCCCACAAATGAATTAACAATCACCATCCATCCTCCTTCTCCGCTAGCGTTCTTGACTGTCGCCCCGGAGGTCCGGGTTCGATTCCCGGCTCTACCAAGAAATGTAATCCTGGTCTGAGGGCTGAAACGGGGTACACTCAGCCTCGTGAGGGAAAAAGGAGAAGAGGCGGGATCGATTCCTACCGCAGCCATCCATGAAGTGGTTTTCCGGTTTTTCCCACTTCTACGCTACGCAAATGCCGGGATAGTTCCTAACTTAATACAACGCCCGCCTCCTTCCCAATCCTCACGTGAATTACAAATGCACACACTTATAAAGCCATCACAATAACGCAGGTTTTCAGGTTATCACAAACACCCAAGTAAACTGGGCTACATGACCACGATGCCGCAAAGCCCCTAAAAAGAATCAACAACAAAAAACAACAGCATTATTGATCAAAATAGTACGATAATATGCAAAATAAACTTCACACACCTTCAATGGAAAGAATATGAACTACTGTATATATTTTTCTTAAATTTGTTCATTAAATTAAAGAATGAACTTCCGAAAATACAGCAAAGAGCCAAAATGGCGGGTGAGTACGATATATACGACTGTAGTCATACCGGGGTCGTCAACTCTCCCACGCATGCGTAACACAACGCGACCTTGGTGATTGCTACACACTGACACAAAACGCAGGTGGATGCTGTCATCAGCTGTTGATGTCATGTGTGAGATTTTGTAAGTCGTGTTGACACGCGGGATTATCAAGCCTTGATTCACAAACAAAGCTGTCGGTGAACTATTTTATTATGCACTGATTGCAGATAAATTATAATAGTGTTTTAGCATTTTTTTTGTACAGTACCGTATTTTTTTAAATAAAAGAAGTAGTAATGTTACGAGATAGTGACATTTCAGTAAACGCAGTTCGGCCCTGCCAAGATATGAGGAGACGATACAGGAAGAAGATGTTAATAATATTCGTATTGTTATTGCTGGTAGGAATGTTCGGTTGGTGGTACCGGTATAACTATTTTATGGGAACCGGTGAGTTAAAAGTGTTTATTTGTTTGTTTCATAGCCCAAAACTTAGGATAGGCAAGTGTTATTTATTGAATAGCGATCAGTGGGATTTACTACTGTCTCAGAACAATTTGGCACTTGAACTCGACCCACACGAAGCTGAAGATCGAGTGCCTTATCGGCTTGCTGGATGCCGCCGTCAATCATGCCCGCATCACTCAATGCCCGCAGCAACTCCAACTTGCAACTATGCTGTTCTTATGATTATTCTTCTGCTTCTTTCTTCATAAGATAATTACCATTGAGAACAAGCTCTCACTTGTCTTTTGTAGTAAATTTTTGTTTAGACCATATGACACGTAAAGTTTGAAATTGTTACAAATTTCCACTAAGTTAAGCACTGTCTTGCGGAAAATTACTGCTAGTACCACAAGCAAGGGGGTCTGGGGCGTAAGCCCCAGGTTAGGTTTGTTTTTGTATGTAAAACATTAATAAGATAGAATTTATGTCCGCTACTAGGTTAGATACTGCCTGGTCGAAAATTACTGCTAGTACCACAAGCAAGGGGGTCTGGGGCGTAAGCCCCAGGTTAGGTCTGTTTTTGTATGTAAAACATCATAAATACATAATTTTTCATTACATTACTTTATCGATGCTCTTTTGTTTACTCGTTCTATACCCAATGTGAAATAGTACCAAATGCGTGGGGTTGGCATTCCGGAATTAGTGAGCAACATGGCGCCGAAAGACTTCATTTCTGCTATATAAGTCGTGTATCTATTTGGGACGGTTGGGTGGGTTTATGGCAGCGGTCGAGTCAACATCTATTATATTAACGTCTCCGGATACCATTACTAAAGGTACTTTGGCAAATTTCATTTCCTAAAATTTTTTATACCTTTGGTCTCCTCTCCTGTAGCGCTACCCCTATTTAAATTTATTTAGACATACTACATTAAATTATAGTTTGGTGGCTAAATTCTGTATTAAAAAGGTTTTTCTTTGCTTTAACTAATATGTTAAACTATCGTAGAAATTAGTGACAAATTTGCTATGAGACCAATAATACATACATATTATCTCTTGTGTAAAATAGATATTATTCGTTTTACATATCTTTTAATTACTGCGGCTTTTAGAGACGCTGGGCAGCCAGTATTTTACGAGTAATTCTACTGACAATACTGCTTCCGCGCATTTGCGTACTCTCAAATGCCAACTGACTGCGCCATGATTAGATCCTGCAACCACTGTATAGTAATCATATACAGAATGGACACATCAGGCCTTTACCATGCAATTTTGATATCTATACTGTGCTGCAACCTTGGACACAGGCGAGAATGTTTCGCCATGCAGTCACTCATAACCCCTTGCGCTATTCATGTGATGGGGTAGTAGTGTTGTGCTGCTGTCATAGTTTGTAGGTTAAAACTCAGCAATTATTCTAGGTTTGTGCTGTGTATAAAGGGAGGTAGCGTGCAGTTCGTTACTCCTGTGGGGGTCCGGGCGGGGACACCGAGAGCCCGCCGATGAGCCAGCTTGGTGTCCTAGGCGAAACCCCACACAAGAGACGGCACAAACCTAGAAGAATTGCTGAGTTTTAATTCACCGGCCGTGAAAGCCAACATACCATCTTTTTGGAAGCCTTCATAGGGAGGTTCAGGCTGCTTGAGCTTTTAGTTCTCGCAGTCAAGGAGTGCAGTTGCACTCTATATAAAGGGAGGTAGCGCCCAGTTCGTTACTCCTGTGGGGGTCCGGGTGGGGACACGAGAGCCCGCAGATGAGCCAGCTTGGTGTCCTAGGCGAAACCCCACACAAGACACGGCACAAACCTAGAAGAATTGCTGAGTTTTAATTCACCGGCCGTGACAGCCAATATACCATGTTTTTGTAGGTTAGAGTTCACAGATTTATTGAGTTGGAAATGATAGGTTCCAGTCTGCAATCAAGGGAGACTTAAGTCCCCATGATTACTTTTCAGGTTAATTACTGTATTTCTGCCCTGTTGAGGGAAGACAATGCAAGTGCCATGCCAGGTATGCTAAGTTAGTATAGTCTATGCCCAACCCCATAAAAGTATGTCAGGAATGTCTTTTAGTGTAGGGGTGCCAAACCGAGGCTACTGCTAAGAGCCGTAGGTGGCACTTGCAAGTAGTGGATCCTTTCTATAAACATTTTTAAGTACTGAAATTACCTGTATTAATAGTTGGGAGAATATCTGGAGAAGATTTTCTATTAGATGTTCACTCCTCCGCTGTCATAGACGGTCGCCATCCCTCCCAAATAGGAGCACGACTTATATAGTTGAAATTGCAGCTCTGACAGCCATCTTTGTGAATAAGTCAATAATGCCAACCCCACGCATGTAAGTGGGAGACATTGAAAGACAAACCTGTGTTGCCACAAGCAGTGCCAATGTACCGCACTATGAGAGATGTAGCTCCCTTTATCAAAAGATTCACCTCCCTTCCAGATCCAAGTAGCTGGTCTATGGGGAGTAGTATAAATCACGATTCCTTACACTAAAGAATTCCCTTAGATATGAAATGGTGACATCATGGACAACACTATAGATTGAAACGATGCATACATGTTAAATTGTATGTCTTAATAAGGCTTTACAATCAGACACAAACCTAACTTGGGGCTTATGCCACAGACCTCCTTGAATGTATTACAAGCAGTAATTTTCGTTTAGACTGTCATCTAACTTAGCAGTGGCCAGTGGTTTTGCCCAGACCATCAATGGTTTTGTCTTACCTTGACTGTAGAGTCCAGTGCAACCTTTCAATTAAATTAAATAACCAAAACCAAACCCCATGGCATTACAGCCCATGAAGGGCTGCCCAGCCATTTGGCCTGCAGATTATGAGGAGATGCGTGGTCAGCGCGTCGGGACATTAATCTGGGTCTCTGTGACCGGGGCGCTGCCTCACTGCCAGGCAGCTACTCAATTGTCCTAACGAGGCTGAATGCACCCCATTCCAGCCCTCACGTGAGTTTCTAAAATTACCGACACAATCGGATCGTACTCTGTGTGCGAGGCAGGGACGCTACCCCAACATCACGGGGCCGGCATTTTAAATTGGACAACTGAAGGTAATTTATGAACATTGTAAATCACGACCAAACCTTGCAGCGACTGCACCTGTATTTGACGACGAACTGTTTCAAGGCATTACCTTAAACAAATGGCAAGGATGTCCTTCAGAACAGCAAAAAAATCATATATCCCTATATATGTCCCTATCCTGACGTATGCCTCGGAGACCTGGGTTATGAAAGGAAGGGAGAAGAGCAAAATACATGCCAGTGAGATGAGGTTCTTGAGAAGCAGTATTGGAGCTACAAAGATGGACAGAAGAAGGAATGAGAGGACCAGAGAATTAATGAAGGAGGAACCATTACAGGATGGTATAGAGAAATCTGGACTTTGATGGTATGGACATGTAAAACGAATGGAGGAGAAGAGGATACCCAGGAGGGTACACGAGGCGAAGTGGGAAGGAAAGAGACCGAGAGGAAGACCTAGAGACAGGTGGCTGAAGGGGGTGGAAGAAAGTGTGAAGAAGACAGGAGAAGACTGGACAAGGGTGGAGGCTGAGAGATGGTGGGAAGACAGAAGACGTTGGAGAGGCTTGTGTTCCAAACAGACCCGGCCAGTGGCTGGAAACTGTGCAAGATGCTGATGACCTTAAACAAATGAACATCAATGTCCGTATGCCATCACCTATACTAAAATATTCTCCTTGATATGCAGGAATTGCGGTATTCTTTAATCGATGCGTGGAACCTGGACAACTTCAGTTCCTTTAAAAACTGAATAAGAGTATAAAATATCTAAGTTTCTTTGGAAACAATATAATAATGTTCTGAGACCAATGATCCATTTTGTGACATAACGCTTTCCTAACTAATCTCATGGAGGGAAAAATCGCAGGGAAGAAATGTCGAGGACGACTTAGAAAATATTTCCAAGACATCACGCTAACTCTTCATTATGGTTCCTACTATGAAATGAAACTAGGTGCTGAAGACAAAGAGCAATGGTTGCGGAGACAGTTTGGCAGTTTATGATGATAATGTTATTGGTTTTACATCCCTTTTAACAACTGTGGCCGGGGTTCCGGAATTTTGCCCCAAAGGGGCTCTTTAACGTACCAGTAAATCTACTGACACTGCTCCCTTGCATTTGCACACCCACAAAAGCCAACTGGCTGCACCAGGATTCGATCCTGCAATCTTGATCACAGCAGGTGAGAACGTTACTGTTGAGCCATGCAGCCAGCCTCTTTGGAAACACAGACCATCCACTTTGAACCATTAACGTAAAAAAATATAGTTATATGCATGTTTATGTACTCACTATTCCTACTCTTGCAATCAGTTGTGTTGCTGGTTGTTAGGCTTCAATCACATTGGAGGCACGCTTGTGCAAGTAACTTGGTGGCGCGCGCATGTGCAAGCTGGCATGAACAGCAATGTGCTCACAATAAATGCAAGCAGGTGCAAGTTAATTATTATAAACAGGTCAGTCGAAACGGAGATGTCAGACAATGAGGACATTGTTTTGGAAAATGGTGTTTTAAAGTTTTTATTTTTGGATGAGCAGGAAATCAGGGAAGAGTGGGAGAACGAGCATTTTTTGAACAGAGAGGAAGTTGGAGAGTATGCACGAATATTCAACAATTTCCTTAGACAGCGTGATAAGTTTTTTGAATACTTCAGAATGATACCAGACACTTTCTACTATATACTGGACTTTGAGATAAAACATGAAGATTTATTAACTATTTACTTTAAAATATGCTTTTGATGAATTTAAAAATGATATTCAATCTGCCAATATTAAAAATGTTGTAGGCCTTTCTCTCCCAAAAAAGTTAGTGTAACGTATCAATTATAACCAATAAAAAGTCCGATTGAATATATTTTCAGTGAATAGTTTATGAAAATAACCTTGATATCATGTTTGGAAAATAAAACACTCGTTTATAATATGCTTGGTCAAAAGCTTTATTACCGGTACATGAAATCAAAGAATGTAAGAAAATGCAATATCATCCCAAAGCTTCTTGATATGGTCACTATTGCTGTGAAGTTCTAACAATGCATCCCAAATCTGTCTTCTTCTCACGGTGTCGATAAGCGTTTCCATATCCATCATATACTCGTAAACACACAAATCAGGAGCTCCACAACACTAGACTGCCACTGCCTCGATGGTCAGAAATCAACTTTGATCACGCATGCTTGCAACTACAAAACAAATATTTTTGTTTTGAAGTGGAGTTGGATCAAGCTTGTGCAAGCGTGCACTTGCTTGTGGCGGGCAGTGTGAGCAGCGATGGACATGTCACCACTTGTTTCTGTCGCTCTCCTACAGATTTTGTTTATATGTGCATGCCACCAAATTATTTGCACAAGCGTGCCTCCAATGTGATCGAAGTCTTTGATGAATTACATAGTTATTAAAATAAATACAAATTATACGATGAGCAAGATTTAAACATGAGAGTGCAGTTGGGATTCGAACCCGAGACATCCTTTGCCACTTTCGCCACTGTAGACCCTATCAGAACCAGGTCTCATTTTCAAGTCTTAAATGAAGAGAATGCAGAGTGACAACTTCCTTCTCATTTTTAAGTTGCTCTCAACAAATATGACTGCTCAATGAGGAGCTATTCCTCAAATTCATTTCTACCAATAATCTATATTCTTATTTTTTTCAGATGTGAATGCAGATGACATTCTGAAGGAGGTAGTAAGTTGATACATTCATATTTTAGAAATAATTCTTCCACTTATTTCAGCAAGTCTAAATTATGTAGGTTGAAGTCTTCCCTTTCACCTCTAATTCTTCTTCTTGTGCTTTTACGACCTAATTGGACCACTTCTTGGTCCTCTTCTTCAGTAAGTTTTCTTTCCAAGTTGCCCAGTAGCTTTTCATTCGCTCTAATCTTCTCAGGTGTTCCTCATCTGTAAATGCCCTTTTTACTGCATGTCGTTTGTCTATTTTTGGTTGAAATTTTATTTTTATGTCTTTCAGTTATTCTCAATGTTTTGTTTTGCAAGTCTCATTCTTTCATGTCTTCTCTAATTTCCTTAATCCATCCTACTTGTTGTTTCATATTCCAAAGTTTCTCAACAATTTTTCTAGATAGGCCTAATCTGGTTTCAGGTGTCCTCATAATTTGACCAAAAGAAGAAGTCCGTTTCTTCCGAATAGTATCAGTAATGGGCTCCAGTTCTCTGTATACCACTTCATTAGGTACTATCCGCTATTGTTCATTTTTCTGATATTTTTTTATTTATACATGTTCTAGCTATTCGTCTTTCTACTTTTAGAATTTAGTCGATTTTGTTTTTCTGAGTAACTTTAAATAGAGTTTCTCTTTCATATATCACCTCTGGTTGACCCACCGTCTTGTAATGTTTTAATTTTGTTGTGATAGACACTTTCTTTTATATGTAGACCATGTTGATTTTTGGGCTTTTATTATTTTATTAGTTCTTTCTTGCCATGCAGGTTTCTCATCCAAGTCTAGTTAATAGATTAATAATAATAATAATAATTTCAGAGCCCAGATTCTGATGACATGTCATCTTTTAAATTGTTCACCACAGACATTATAATAATAATAATAATAATAATAATATCGTATGGCCTCGGGTGCCTGGTGCAAGCTTTCTTAATTGACAGACATTGATAACTTATATACAAATCCTGTCCATGGCCCCACAGTACAGAAATGCATATTTTTTAAGTAATTCTTTAGTCAATTTTCCAAGTATTTTGCTTTTAGGAAATCTTCTCACTTTTTGCATCATTATTATGTCATTTTATGGCATTCATTAGAATATTTTCTCACATTTTTAATGTTTTAAGATGCATATTTTGCATATGGTACTGGATATTAACTCATCCCGAAAGCGAAGTGGGGCTTTGCTCTTTTCAGAGACTCCCTTCAGTGTACTGTAAATATAGTGTAAGGCACTGATAAATAAATATGAAATGAAATGAAAACTGAAAGTGTGGATGAATACGAAGACATGAGAATCTTCACAACTTTGTTGAGCCCTTATTTCTTGGAATATCCACATTCCAGGAGGCACACTAGACTGAAATAATAAGCAGTATTTGTGTGCAAATAATAGTTAAGTTATATTAGGTACCGGTATCTATTAAAATCATTTCAACATACAATGACGTAGTCTGTTTTGCATTTTTTGTGTGATGAAATTATGTCAGTCTCATTCAAATTTTTAGGTCATTTTTTAAAGTTTTCAGTTCATTTTATGGGATTTTTGCAGTCATATTATAGATCATTTTTTAACCATCTTTAGGTCATCAAAATCCGGACCCTGATAATTATTATTCAAGCGAACTAATTGCCCATCACACCGAGACTGATGGGTAACAGTTCAGGAGTGGTGAACCTTCTACAAAACTACTTGAATTAAAAAGAATACCCACAAGTATTTAATAAATCTAATACACCTTAGTCTATAAATTTGTTTAAATTAATATTTTTAAATTAAATACCAGTTTCGGCCACATTATCGCCTTCTTCAATTTTTCAAAGAAGAAAAGAAAAAAACGAATGAAAACAATTAAGAGCTTGACATTTCCATGAGTTTCTCTTTCAGTTACTGGACTGCTACAAAACTAAAAGCCAGACATTAAATCAGAAACATGGTTTTTTGCCTACGATATATGCCATAACTCCCACGTATGCCAGACCTGTCCAGAAAGCTGAACTTACTAGGTGAGTGCCTTGCTAACATTGAGCTGCCACAAGGTGAAAGGTTTTACTTATTTTATTGTAAGAAATTAACTGTCAAGTCCATGGTATTTATATTTTACAGTCGAGACTGGTGTGTACGTAGTTCACGGGGAATTACAGGGTTTTTATATTTACTTGGCAAGGACATTCTCGTTCACGCGCTCCGCCAGTGACGGCTCAGTTGCCGGTGACCGCACACGCATATGTACGGCAGAGTACGGTGCTTAAAATCAGTATCATGCATTTTTACTCACCATGTTTACAGTAGATGTTGAAAATGTCCCTCATTCACTGCCAAACATAATGGGCATCACCTTATGAAGTTTCCGGTTATTCTGGTTAATTTAGTTTCAATAAGGAAATAACGACCTTTACGTCTGTTTTTATTATTTACTGAACCTGTACGTTTGAATCTCCTAACCAGTTGTTTTATTGTCCGATTTATAGGAATGGGTCTCCCAGGAAATTTCACTCGAAACTTTTGTCTTGTTCTATTGCGCGACTTATTGCACTTTATGTTCGTATTGTGCAGATATACATGTTCACATAACGAATATTTCACATCAGCACTATACACAATCACAATAAAGCACTATACAATACGATATACAGTTCACAGTAGCTTTATAAAACACTCAGTTAACTCGAAGCTCAAACGTCAACCGCAACAAGAGTGTGGGAATACTGCCAGAGGCGTCGTGCACTTACCTGTAAAGGTGCCTGTACACTGGAGAGTGATTTTCGTAGAGCAAGTCTAGCTAGACCGCTCGAGCTAAACTGAGTGCGTGTACACTTTAGAGTAGTTTTCCCTAGCTGGAAAATTCGTAGAGCGGAGATAGATAAATCTACCTCGAGCACTCCCTGAACCTGTGTAAACTGTCAAATGTAAATGCACTAGCTAGAGCAGCGCTAAACATTTCTGAGAGCTGTGTGAGTCTAGGCTTTTATGCGCAGTGTTGTGAAGTTAAAATGTCTTCAAGAGAGCTTTTAGCATCTGTGGTGGTTGTGTGTGCTTTGTCAAAAAAGAAAACTATAAAGAGGAAAAATAGGTTGTGGGTGAGGAATTGGATATCAAAAAAAGTCCTCTCGGCACGCCGGAAGGCGGAGGTAGATTTCACCGGACAAACTTGGGGTTAGGCGAAAATAGGCAGAATATGCAGGTTTTCGTAGAAGGATCAGACCTCTTTATTGCGAGAAAGTATTTTATAATTGGAGCTTAATTAACTTTGTTTTTCGTCATTTTATGCATATTTTAAACATTTTATTGTCTTATGGGGACGGTAACCTTCTTGTCATTTGGGGTCCATTTTTATACTTGTGGTCACACTGTCCTTATGCAAGGTTTCGACACTGATGTGTAACTATGTAACGGTCTGTTACTTCTTCACGCAAAATTATATCTCCCGCAGAGATTTTGGTTGGTTCCTCAGTTTAGGGGCTGCGACAACGCGGTCATGTAACCCCGTGTACTTTGAGTGAGTGTAGAATCTGTCTGATAAACGGTGTGAATTGTGATGGCTGTATTAGTCTGTAATTCAGGTAAGGACTGCAGACGGTCAATTTCAAGCAGTAGTTCCTAATGTTGCTACCAGGTACTACCGTCAACGACACCTAGCTGTGAACTTGGCTACTAGATGCCACCACAACCAGCAACTCGCAACGAACGTTGAAACTTCTCCTCCAAAGGAAAGCATACTGAGGGATTTTTTGCGCTCTTAGAAAATCCGACGACTTCGGCCGGCTTTGAACCCGCGACCTTGGGCATAGAAGTTCAGCATGCTACCAGTTACGTCACCGAAGCCGCTTCACACTTTGTCAGATGGAAATCTGAATCTGATCTCGTGCAAGTGCGTTGTCATGGCAACGTCTGATGGCTCATCCCTCATCAATTTAGTAGTGTTGGCATGGCAACCTCTGATAGCTCTTGGCATTTTCTTATAATTCCGAAATCGTTTTTCTCATCCCTTGGCGTAATGGTGGGTCATATCAAAAATTCTTTCAGACAAAAGTTTTAGGTAATTATTAGGGGAATATTGTCCATTTTGTACGGTTTTTGATATTGTGCCTATTAAGAGAGATATGATTAATGTTTCCCGAAAAACCCACTTTTTCCCACCCCTTTGGTCAATGGTTAGTGCCATAAAAAACTCTTCAAACATAAATTTTTGGGCTTTATCCGACACATAGTATGAAGTTTGAACGGATTCGATATTTCACATATTAAGAGACTTATAACGTAATTTCACTTTTTCGAAAAAAGCCTCCCATTTTCACCCCCTTCAACCGATTTAGCCCAGTAACGAACTCGACCGAGATTTTATAGGTATACATATTCGGTAAAAAATTCAAAGTCATTGGTGCAAAATTACGGCAGTTATCGTGTCCACAAGAAACTGATATATATATATAAATTATATATAAACTTTTGAACTGACGGTGGTTTTGGGGTCTGGGGGATGTGAAACGCGAAGATATGTCGAAATTTTCCGGAAGTCGAAACATGGTACCCATTGCAATAGTTAGCTTTCTGATGAAATCTACCTAAAAGAAAATATGAGGGAATGCACACTAAATTATTGCAAGAGTTATGCTCAGAAGATTCTGAAGTGTACAAGATCTTTTTAAGAATGAGCAAAAATTACTATTCTTTCAGAGTACAATTCCAAGTGTCTGGATGTTCAATTACTGTTATTGTTTTGTCGCGACTCCACACAATTTCAGCCATATTCAACCACTATAATAATAAACAAATAACCACAACAATCCACCACTGACTCTACGTATAGCACTTCCCAATATTCAACCGGCCGAATGGAGCTATATATAGCTATATAGCTAGGGCACCCAAATACTGTTTACACCGTGGAGTCGGCCATCTTGAGCTAGAGCTTAGAGTGGTCTCCGCTAGGGTTCTCTACCACCTGTGTACACTGGAGAGGAACTTAGAGCGCCCTAGCTAGAGCTACTCTACGTTCTAGCTAGGGCTAAAGCTCTCCAGTCTACAGGCACCTTAACAGCCGGCTAGTGGCCGGGGACCGCCGGAATCGCCTTTGCAAGCAAAAATAAAGACCCTGTATGTATAAATAAAATCACTCACAAACCAGATCTAATTTTTTAGGTTATTTCAATTTTCATTTTAATTATTCATAAATTGGGTCCTTATTGACAACTGATTCTATTAAATACCAATGACATTAAAAGTAATCCACCAACATTCAATAAAATAAATTACTAGCCGATGTTTATTGGACTAGTTTTGACCACATTGTGTTCTTTATCAGCATTATTTACAATTATTCTTAAGAAACTGTGGTAATAAAATTGTGAATATATTAATCGAGTAAGTGATGTCGTCTTTCAGCGTGAATCAAATATATTTTGTTTTTAAAGAAAGCGTATTAATCTGAAGCTAAATACGAGTAACCTTTTATATACTAATTACTGTCTATTGCAACCATTTACTTGAATAATCAGCCTCTACATATTGTTGATCAATTTAAGTATCTTGGTAGCACTATGAGTAAGGATAACAAAAGCAACAGAGAAGTAACAAATAGGCTAGAACTAGTAATGCAGCCACCTTCTATGCCCGGCCGAAGTCTTTCGGATTTTTTAAGAGCATTAAAAATCCCTCAGTATGCCTTCCTTTGGAGGGGAAGTAGAGCCAGCGGTCCCATGTCATAGATTTATGGCATGTTAAAGAACCTTCGACTAATTACACCTGTGTGGAGCTAAATTATATATAGGTTAAACATTTGACAAACGCTCTTAGGTTCCGACGTTCGTCGCCAGGAGCTGACTGCGGTGGCATCTGGTAATCAAGTTCTGAACTAGTAGTCGTTGATGGTGGTGTTTGGCGGCAAAAGTAGGAACTACTTGAAAAAATTCAATGTCTGCAGTCCTCACTTGAATTGAAAACCGATAATACACACTAATACAGTCATCACAATTAACACCGGTTATCAGACCGATTCTACACACACCCAAAGTACACGGAGCTACATGACCGCGTTGTCGCAGCCCCTAAACTGAGGAACCGACCATGTCTATTGCAACCATTTACATGAATAATCAGCCTCTATATATTGTTGATCAATTTAAATATCTTGGTAGCACACTGAGTAAGGATAATGACAGCAACAGTGAAGTAACAAATAGAACTAGTAATGCAGCCGCTTTGTATACACAAGTTAGAACACTGCTGTGGGATAATAAAGTACCCAGGAAGTGTAAACATATATTGTTTAAGACATACTACATCCCAATTCTGACTTATGGAGTAGAAACATGTATGCTGTCCAGAAGAGAAGAAAGTAGGATCCAAGCATACGAAATTAGGTTTATACGAACAATGCTTCAAAGGACAAGGAGAGACAAAGTAAGAAATGAAACAAACAGGACAGAGGCTGGCATAGATATCAGTGCAACAAAATATTTGCAGAAGCAATGATTAGTATGGTATGGGCATCTTCAAAGAATGGGTGATGAGAGAACACCAAGATTATCCTTGGAAAAAGACCAGTAGGAAGACCAAAGAAGAAGTGGATGGACCAGATCAAGGATGATCTTGAAGACAAAGGGCTAGACTGGAGAAGGGCTCATGAAGACCAACTATTCATGGATAGAAAAAGGTGGCGAGGACTCGCTAACAGCACGCGGGCGACTGGAGCTGGAATTGATGGTGATGATACTAATTACTAATGGAGAGGGAGAAGGTTGGAATGATGGGACTGAGTGAAGTGAAATGGAAAGGTAAAGGAAGGAAGAAATTGAGGAAAGGATATACATTATACTGGAGTGGTGGCCAAGAGGCAAAAAATGGCGTGGGACTGATAACCTCGAAACAACTGGAGGAGTATGTTGAAGTGGTATAGTGTGAGTGACAGAATAATGAAAATTACAATGAAGATGAAGAATGACGTGACGGACTTCATACAAGTGTATGCACCACAGACTGGAAACAGAGAAGAAGATATTGAAGTATTCCTGGAGGATGTAGGAAGAGTAATCTCAGATGTAGAAGTGGTGATCATGGGAGACATGAATGCACAAGTCGGAAATGAGAGACAAGGAAAGGAAGAAGTCGTTGGACCATATGGATATGGGAAAAAGAACCGGAAAGGAGATGAACTTGTAAACTTTTGTGAAAGGAATGGACTGATAGTGGGTAATTCATGGTTTCGGAAGAAAAACAGCAGGAAAATTACGAGATATGGGTGGGGTGATAGAAGAACAAAATCAGTAATTGACTACTTCCTGGTGGAAAGGACAAATTGCAGAAAGCTGATGGATGTGACAGCTTTACCAGGAGAAGCATTTGATGAGGGACCATAGAGCTGTGGTGGCAAAATTTAGATGGGGAAAATTGGAAAACCTAAAGGAGATCAGAGAAAGTAAAATAAAATTATGGAAATTGAAAGACAAAGCTGTATAGGAAGATTTTCAGGAGAGATTGAAGCAACAAATCCCAGTTACTGAAGTGGAAAATGTAGAAGAGGAATGGTCCCACTTTAAAAAGGCATTTGCTGGTGCAGCAGAGAGTGCTTGTGGTAGGACGTCAACAAGAGTGAAAGAGGAGACACCGTAGTGGAATGAGGAAGTGAGGAAAGCAGTGAAAGAAAAGAAGTCTGCATGGAAAGAATGGAACCGAGATCAAACAGAAGAAAGCTAAAGGAAGTATCACGACAGCAAACGGAGGTGTAAGAAAGTGGTAGGAGAAGAAAAGAAGAAAAGTTGGGAAGAATTTACACGAAGAATGGAAACAGATTTAAGTGGCAGTAAAAGGATGCTGTATGGGCTTCTAAGAAGTAAGAGGAAAGAAAGAGTTAATACAAAGCTGGTGAAAAAGGAAGATGGAGAGTTGTTAACACACCCAGAGGAGATAAAGGGACGATGGAAGGAGTATTTCGATAAGCTATTGAATGTGAGCAATTGTACTGGTGAGATCGAAGTGACACAGTCTGACGACTCTATAACAGAAGAAGATATAACAATGCTGGAGGTGGAATTAGCAGTACAGAAAATGAAGATGGGAAAAGCAACAGGGGTGGATGAAATCAGTGTAGAAATGATAAAGGCTGCTGGACCTGTTGTACACAGTTGTTGTAAATTGCTTGCACCATTTCCAACATTTCTCTTCCCAGTCTCTTCTTAACCATGGTTTCCCATACCTTCTCTCTGGGGACACTATCATATGGCTGTATCGACTGCTAAAGTGTGTGTGGAAACGGAAATGTGTACCAGAAGACTGGGAGAAAGGGCTAATAATACCAGTGTTTAAGAAAGGGGACAAGAAAGTGTGTGATAACTATAGAGCGATCACCCTCATATCACAGATAGTAAAAATACTGGAAAGGATATTAGAAAGAAGAATGAGAAGAAAGGTGGAAGGAGAGTTGCAAGAGGAACAGTATGGCTTCAGGAGTGGAAGATCCACAGTGGACCCAATCTTTAGCTTGAGGCAGGTGATGGAAAAGAACTGGGAATATGGAGAGGATTTGATCATGACTTTCATAGATCTAGAAAAGGCATATGATAGTGTCCCCAGAGAGAAGGTATGGGAAACCATGGTTAAGAAGAGACTGGGAAGAGAAATGTTGGAAATGGTGCAAGCAATGTACAACAACTGTGTTAGCAGGGTACTGACCCCAGTTGGAAAGACAGATTGGTTTAGGAACAAGACTGGACTGAGACAGAGGAGTGTGCTGTCACCTCTTTTATTCATAATGGTAATGGATGAAATTGTAAAGGAAACAAAGGAAGCATATGGACATAAAGAAATGAAGCTACTATTATTTGCAGACGATATTGTGGTCTGGGGAAGGAACACCAAAGAAGTGCAAAAACAACTAGATGCACTGAACGAAAATATTCAGAAGTATGGCCTGAAAATCAGTATAGAGAAAAGCAAGACGATGGTGATGACAAGAGGGGAAAGACAAGGAAAGGGCACTGTGAAAATTGGAAGTCAGAGTTTGGAAATTGTGGACACGTTCAAATACCTAGGAAGTGAATTGATGCAAACTGGTAGGTTGGACATGGAGATTGGCAGGAGGGTACAGCAGAGCAATGCATTCTATCAAAGTGTAAGAAAACTTGTTTGGGATAAGGAAGTACCAAGGAAAAGCAAGGAGGTAAAGTATAAAATGTACTATGTACCCATATTAACTTATGCAGCTGAGACTTGGACCCTGACGAGCAGGCAAGAGAGTAGAATCCAAGCCAGTGAAATGAAATTCCTAAGAAGTATGTTAAGGTGGTTTGGACATGTAAAGAGGATGGAGGAAAATAGAATACCAAGACAGATGCTGGAGGCCAAGTGCAAGGGTAAGAGAGCAAGGGGAAGACCTAGAACAAGGTGGATCGATTCAGTGAAGAACAGCGTGAGAAAAAGAAATCTGGACTGGGACAAGATCGTGGAAGAAGAATTGTGGAAGGAAAGAGGAAAATGGAGAAGTGCCATAAATACCCCGACCCGGCAGGAGCTGGATAAGGGGAAATGATGATGATGATGATGATACTAATTACCAGGGAACGGATTTATATGTACTAATAATTCATGAAATATGTACATATTATATTTAGTTATTTTTATTGAAATATGGAATTATATATGGACTTAAAATTACAAAAAACTATCATTTCTATTTGATATCAAAGTTCAAAGAAGCTATAGAAAGTAGATCTACATGAACCATAATGCTGTACTTCTCATTTTAATATGATCTTTGAATAACACTCAATATTTTAATCTCTGTTACCAAAATGTTCTTTTAAGTGCTGGAAAGTGAAACTTCTCCTATTGTCTCTAAGTACCGATTTATTTTGACTAAAACTCTGTTCAACATTAGAAGAGGTAATGGGGGCATATTTAAACTTTACAACGTCTGCTGTGGTTAAATCCAACGTTAACTTGACACTTAATTGCAGCAACCTTTTCCATTCTTTCATATCCAGGGTTCTATGAAAGTACAGTGTCAATCTTCATTTTTGCTACATCTGCAACTTTACCTGTAACATGATTTAGCTGTTCCACAGTTCTATTCACAATTTCGAAACTTTCAGAAAGTGAGAGATGCGAGTTTTGGAGACTTTTGAGGGTTTTTGTGATGCATGAAAAATTATGCTGAATGTAAATCAAGTCATTCCTCCAGCTACAATTGAGGCTGCATCTTTAGAACCCATAGCATGCAGAACGTTGGTAATGGAGTCTATGTATTCAGCATAGTATTCAACCGCTTGCAGCCACGTAGCCCACCTAGTTAGAACTGGCGTAGGTGGCAAAGGAATTTCTGGGTACATTTCTTTCAAAAGATGAACTCTTTTGTGGGCTTTTAGAAATACTGTTTTCCCTGAGGAAATCAATAGTTCTACTTTGGGGTAACTGCCTCTTACAACTTCTGCCACACGATGAAAGGCATGTGCTACACAAGTTAAATGAGTCATCTTATGATATACAACACACAATGCTTCTCCGGCTTTCATCATATAAGGTACGGCATCACTAATAAAAAGTAACACTTTATCATACTGAACGCCCTGTGGCCAGAGGATACCCATAGCTTCATTGAACAGTTTTGCTATAGTTTTGTTATTGCACTTTTCTAAAACACCACAGTGTAAAAGAATCTGTTTACAATAATCTTCACTTAACAAACCAATGATTACGTTGCCAATTAGCCTATCTTGTCGTCTCGAAATGGAAACCCAAATCGGACCGTCTTTAATTTCTTGTCTTATCTTCTGAACAGTTTCGTCGTATATGGCTGAAACATAGGTTTTTCTGAACGTTGACTCATCCGAGATAGTTCGCTTAGTATATTTCTCGAGGAATTCCCTGAAGTATTGATTATTCAGTTTGAAGAGAGGGATGTCAGCAGAGATGAGAGCACGGCAGAGATCGGTGTTGAACTCGGACGTTACACTCGAAGTTGATGGTTGTGTCAGAACAACTGTCTCAGCTTGGAATTTTGTAGTTTGTTAGTCTGATGTTTACTGGTTGAAATGTGTTGTTGCACTGTAACGTGTTTTTCGAGGGGTTTTTATGCAACTGGCATAAGTCAGTAGGAAGCCATTCTATATTTATTTACACGGCAAATTGTTCAGCCAAGAGAATTTTTCATGTTAATTTATTATTATTATTAATTTATTATAATTATTATTTAGATATTTTCGGAGCATTTTATAAAAATTATAAGCATACAGATAGGTTTTCTATGTCTTAGAAAACACTATCAAGCAAATTATTACGAACGACGATATCATAGAAAATTATCTGATTACGGAATTTTACGGAGTTTTGTCAGTTAGGGTATTTGAGAGAGATGACTCACTGGGAATTCATATACAAGCTGATTCCTGTCGAGAAATATTACGCAAGGCTGGGTCGCAAGGTCTAGAAGAGACGAATATATGGAACGGAATTCGACTTCTCCCTCTCGCGCGCCGAGTGTAATGAACCAGAGGAGGGGAAGATAGCGGCGTGCTCAGCCAATCAGGGGAGACCACGTAAGCTGGAAGTTGAGACTGGAGTGGGGGAACCGACAGGTGAATATATCGTTCGACGCGCCGTGAAACGAGAACAATCTGTATAGTTCTTGCCGAGTGTGGATATACGCGGGAGTCGCTCCGATGTTCCGTGGGACGTGGACAATCTGTATAGTTCTTGCCGAGTGTGGATATACGCGGGAGTCGCTCCGATGTTCCGTGGGACGTGAACAATCTGTATAGTTCTTGCCGAGTGTGGATATACGCGGGAGTCGCTCCGATGTTCCGTGGGACGTGGACAATCTGTATAGTTCTTGCCGAGTGTGGATATACGCGGGAGTCGCTCCGATGTTCCGTGGGACGTGGACAATCTGTATAGTTCTTGCCGAGTGTGGATATACGCGGGAGTCGCTCCGATGTTCCGTGGGACGTGGACAATCTGTATAGTTCTTGCCGAGTGTGGATATACGCGGGAGTCGCTCCGATGTTCCGTGGGACGTGGACAATCTGTATAGTTCTTGCCGAGTGTGGATATACGCGGGAGTCGCTCCGATGTTCCGTGGGACGTGGACAATCTGTGTAGTTCTTGCCGAGTGTGGTTATACATTCTGTGTAAGACGAAAGCAGTACGGTTGGACGCGGGAGTCGCTCCGATGTTCCGTGGAGTTGTACGAGTGTTTGGGTCCGATGTACGGACCATAGAATTATCTAATCTACCAGAATATCATCAAATTTCGACGGAGATGACGACGTCCAGGAGACTGTGGGAAGCACACAGCATCATCAAGTACGAGGGAAATGCTTTGGCAATTTCCAGTGGTAAGCGCATATGACGCAGAAATACGCAATCTCTCATTTCTCTTTGTTTTACATTTCATATTTCAGTAACTTCATAGCTTGGAAATAAGAGTAAAATCAATTTATCAGACTCCGTTTTCACGTAATTTTCTATCGGTGATATTAAAATCGCAACGCTCCAATTTGAATTTTATACTTATTATTATTAATTTTGCTATACTTGTTTTATATAATAAATTCATTTCTTTTACAATGCAATCTTTGCTTTCAGTAGGTAGCATTAGATATAGACCAATTCCTTCTCCTGATACAATTGTTTGTTGGGTTAATGATCAAATCATACCACGATCTGAGTGAATAGATTCTTGAATGTGTTCTGCCAGAGCTAGACGTTGTTAAATACAAATTTAGATTTCAACATTGCGTTGAGGTCTTGGCGCCCATTAAAACAACATAGCTTAGGCAAAGGTAAACAATTACATTTATCACCCAACAGTTTGGGGCAGCAAAACTGTTACATTTGTATGCTCAACGTGTGGGCAGTCAAAATGTTACAGCACCAGGAACCTTTGAGTAGATGCCACTGAACATTGACACAAATTACAAAATAATACCCTACTGTCAGTTGATAAACCATCTTCTTTAAATTCTGTTACGTAAATTTTCAGTTTTAAACTGGTTGACTGTGCTACTTTAGGCATCTTGTAACAATGTTAATGTCTTCAATGAAAGTCAATAGGCAACTGAAAACACTGCATTTGTAGACATAGCGGTACGTACAAGAACACTACGATCCGTCTCACTGCTAATTCAAACTGTGAATCACTGGTAGGTACTACAGTAGATGGAGGTATTGCGCCATCAAGGGGAATGCCCGAATTATGAAATAATCCGGAAACGACTGGCATATCGTCGGATCTACGAAGAAATAGACGAAATTCTGAGGTATGTCAAGGGTGATGAAAATGTTATAGTAATGGGAGATTGGAATGCTGTGGTAGGAAAAGGGAGAGAAGGGAAGATAGTAGGAGATTTCGGATTAGGTGAAAGGAATGATCGAGGAAGCAGGCTGATGGAATTCTG
Organism: Meconema thalassinum; assembly: GCA_946902985.2. Lineage (NCBI taxonomy): Eukaryota > Metazoa > Arthropoda > Insecta > Orthoptera > Tettigoniidae > Meconema > Meconema thalassinum. The sequence continues at coordinate 73,963,444 of OX336400.1, forward strand.
CACCGAGCATGAGTTGGTCATAGCTAACACCTTATTCAATAACCACAATAGAAGAATATACCAGGAGATACAGTGCGTTACCAAATCGACTTCATTATGGTCAAGCAGAGGTTTCGAAACCAGATTTTGGATTGTAAAACATATCCTGGTGCTGACATAAACTCTGACCACAATCTGGTTGTTATGAAATGCAGATTAAAGTTGAAGAAACTGAAGAAAAGTCAAAAGCCAAAAAGGTGGGCAATAGACAGACTGAATGTAAAGGATGTAAACGAAAGATTCAAGAAGAGTATAAAGGAAGGACTAACGAAAAACCCTAAACAAACTTCAATTGCAGACGAATGGGCACTTTTGAAGAATGAAATAACAAAATCCGCAGAAGAAAACATTGGTAGGAAAGAAAGAATAGGTAGAAAACCGTGGATCACTCAGGATATACTAGAATTGATGGATGAAAGGCGGAAACACAAGAATGTAAGAGATGAAAAGGGAAAGCAGAATACAGACGTCTGAGAAATGAGGTCAATAAGAAGTTCAAGGATGCGAAAGAAGAATGGTTGAAAGAGAAATGTGCAGGTATAGAAAATTGTCTGAAATTAGGAAAAGTAGACACAGCTTATCGAAGGATTAAGAATACATTTGGGGAAAAGTAGACTAAGTGCTGTAATATTAAGGACACAAATGGAAAGCCTCTAACCGGTAGGGAAGAAAAGGTTGAGAGATGGAAAGCATACATAGAGTGTTTGTATAAGGGAAAGGAGATTGAGAATCATGTAATGGAAAGGGAGGAGGAAATTGATGAGGATGCGAAAGGAGATTTAATATTGAGATCAGAATTTGATAGAGCTTTGGAAGACTTAAGCAGGAACAAAGCACCAGGCATAGATGATATACCGATTGAGTTGCTACGCTGCATAGGAGATGAAGGTCTGATCAGGTTATTTCACTTGGTGTGTAGGATTTATGAGACAGGTGAGGTACCCCCTGATTTCAAGAAGAATGTAATCATCCCTATACCAAAGAAAGTGAGAGCTGACAGATGTGAAGATTACCGTACAATAAGCTTGATTACTCATGCTTCAAAGATCCTGTCTAGAATAATTTACAAGAGGATTGGAAGCCAGATAGAAAGGGAGTTGGGTGAAGACCAGTTTGGTTTCAGGAGAAATGTAGGAACAAGGGAAGCTGTACTAAGTCTTAGGCTGATTTTGGAAGGTAGAATAAGGAAAGATAAGAGAACGTTCATGGCATTTGTAGACTTAGAAAAGGCTTTTGATAACGTTGATTGGACTTAATTGTTTGACATTTTGAAATCTATTGGAATAAAGTACAGGGATAGGAGGGTGATCTACAATCTATACAGAAACCAGACAGCAGTCATTCGAGCTGAAGGACATGAGAGAGAAGCTGGTATTCAGAAACGTGTAAGGCAAGGCTGCAACTTATCACCCTTACTTTTCAATCTTAACATTGAACAAGCAATGAAGGAAATTAGAGAAAAATGTAAAGTGGGAGTGAAGGTTGGTTCTTAAGTTTAGGGGCTGCGACAACGCGGTCATGTAGCCCCAATGTGGGAGTGAAGATTCAAGGAGAAATAATTTCAACTCTGAGATTTGCTGATGACATTGCCATCTTGGCCGACACGCCTGAGGATTTGAATGAGTTCTTGAATGGTATGGACTCCATCTTACAGAAAGAATACATGATGAAAATTAATAATTGTAAAATAAAAATACTAGAATGCAGCCGAAATAAATCAGAAACCTCTATGGACATCAAATTGGCAGGTGAAAAGCTGAAGGAAGTAGGAGACTTCTGTCACTTAGGAAGCAAAATAACCAGTGATGGACGAAGCAAAGAGGATATAAAAAGTAGGTTGGCTCAGGCAAGGAAAGCATTTCTACAGAAAAGGAATCTGTTGACATCGAATATAGATTTAGGTATTAGGAAGTAATTTTTGAAAGCCTTTGTCTGGAGCGTGGCACTCTATGGAAGTGAAACTTGGACTATTGGTGCAGCAGAAAAGAGGAGAATTGAAGCATTTGAAATGTGGTGTTACAGGAGAATGATGAAGATCAGATGGGTAGATAGGGTTACAAACGAAGAGGTATTAAGACGAGTGGGAGAGGAGATATATTTCTGGCGACTGCTAATGAAGAGAAGAGATAGTTTAGTAGGACACATACTAAGACACCCAGGAATAGCAAGCTTAGTTATGGAAGGAAGGGTCGAGGACAAGAACTGTAGGGGTAGACCAAGGTTAGAATATATTAAACAAATAGCCTCGGATGTAGGGTGTGGTAGCTATGTGGAGATGAAACGATTAGCTCAGGACAGGGAGGCATGGAGATCTGCATCAAACCAGTCAAAAGACTGAAGACTCACACAACAACGATCGGGATCATCCTCATTAAGCGTGTGCAGTAATCGTGGGATGAAAAAATTCCACTTAGCTGTTTTCGAAATCCGTCGTACACTTGTACTGCTAATCCCCACTTCCCGCTCACATTGCGTAGCAGATTTCTGTGGAGAATTAGCAAACCTTTCCAACACGTGAGCCGACAAAGCAGGACTAGTAGCTGTACGCGTTCTTCCCGATCTTCTTTTGTGAATATCACAAATCGTTCCGTCTCAAACTTCCCAGTAATGCGTTTAATTGTTAGGCGTGTTGGGGATTCTGTTTCATACTCCCTCCTCCACTGACGTTGCACTTCAACGGCATTACCAAACCTGATAAACCACTTCAAAATGTACTTACGCTGCTCGAACGTCAAGCGTGCTCCAGCCATTTAGTCTTCCCACTATCGTGATGTAAGTACCGACATTGTAGAGCGAAAGACCATACTACAACATTTTAAAACAATGATAACAGTTGACAATGTCCATATCCCGATATCGTCTGACAAAGAGTGTATACATTTTTCTGGCGGACTCTGTATATAAAATAAACGGTAACTAGGAAATCAGAACTGTTACAAATCATGTATGTATACCCGTAATTTTCTGACAATATGCATAATGCTTTGCAAGAGGAAATGCTGTTATTAATTTGAATACCAGTATGTAAAGTTTCTAGCTTAAATTTCTTCTATAAAGTATAAAATTACATTAGGCGGGTAATTATACACCCTCTTCTTCTTCCTCCTCGCCTTTTCCTGTTACGCGGGGTCGGCTTTCTTAATCCTGAGGCGCCACTCATTTCTTTGGAAAGCATCATCAGCAGATAGGCCCAATACTCTCTCATGTCCCTCTGGACATTCTTCATCCATGTTGTTTGAGGTCTGCCGCTCCGTCTCTTTTGCATAGTCATGGAAAGGCACTTCTTCACTACATGTTTATCCGGTCTCCGCATAACATGTCCATACCACCTTAGCCTGGTTTCTAAAAGTTTCTCTGTTATAGGCGCTACTTTGAAACTGCCTCGCACATGTTCGTTACAGATTTTATCTTTGAGAGTAACTCCACCTGCACAACGTAACATACGCATTTCAGTGGTATGTAGCTTTTGCTCATGTGCCTTTGTAGTAGCCCATGTTTCACTACCATAGAGTAGGATTGGTCTTACGGCAGTTTTATAAACTTTCCCCTTCGTTCTTATGGGTATTTTCGGATCACATAAAACTCCTGTTAGTTCGCGCCATTTGTTCCACCCAGACGTGGCCCTATGGATTATATCGGCGGTTATCGTGCCATCTTCAGCAATGACAGAACCTAGATATTTGAATTTTGTTATCCTTGGTAAGGATTCACCATCTAGTTTAAGTTCAATATTTGTCATACTGGGTTTATTGTTGTGGAAGTCGCATACCATATATTCAGTCTTGGTTCTACTAATGCGCAATTCATTAGACTCTAGAGCTCTCCTCCTTTGGTCTAAACTCTCCTGTAGGTCATAAATACTGTCGGATATTAGTGCCACATCGTCAGCGTACAAAAGATTCCACGGTAAGGGTTTCTGAAATTGTTTTGTTAGGTAGTTTATAGTAATATTGAATAACAGTGAACTTAGAGCACTTCCCTGATGAACCCCCACTTTGATATCAAAGCTTTCGGACAAACCAGCTGGGCTTCTGACACATGTCTTTACATTGTTATACATATCCATTATGAGTTTTATGCATAGTTCAGGAACGTTTTGCGACCTTAATGCTTGCCATATTAACGGTCTTGGCACACGGTCGAATGCTTTCTCAAGATCTATAAAAACCATACATAAACTCTGCTTGTTTTCACGAGCTTTTTCAATTACCAGCCTTATTGCATGGATTACATCAATGGTTCCTTTCCCAGCAGTGAAGCCAAACTTATTATCTGTTAACTTTATCAAATTTTGAAGGTGCTCACAAAGGACTCGTCCCAGACCTTGAGTGTGTGCGATATAAGTTTTATACCACGGAAGTTTCCACAAGATCGAACATCTCCTTTGTTTTTGTAGAATGGGACCAACGTACTCTTTCTCCAGGCATCTGGCATCTGTTCGAGAACTAAGATGTCATTGAATAACCTTGAAAGCCATTCAGCTCCATCCGCTTCAAGACATTTCCAGAGTTCAGCAGGTATCTTATCTGGGCCTGTTGCTTTATGATTCTTCATTTTCGAGATGGCTTTCCTAACTTCCGTGTCTGTGATTTCATTAATAGGTCCTTGTGTCTTAGGTAGTTCCACTTCTTGTCGCCTGGGAAATTCTTCATTTAATAAATTGTAATAATACTCATGCCATCTTTCACAAATGTTCTTGTCGTTTGTTAATAAATTGCCTTCTTTATTTTTAATGTATTTTGGGGCTTTAAAGTCTTTGCAGTCATTATGTTTGCGCTTAGCTACCTTATATATATCGTTGTTATTGGCTAATTCTAAACACTGGTAGAAATCAAAATCAGCTTTTTCTCTTTCAATTGCAACGGTTTTCCTTCAGCTTTCTTTGCCTGTTTGTAATTCTCTTTATCTTCCTCAGCACCAGTATTCTGCCAAATTCTAAACAAGCGTTTCTTTTCAGCTACGCTGTTCTTGGCATGGTTGTTCCACCATATGGAATCCTTTGCATCCTGAAAAAATATTTATCACAAAATAAAGTAACTGTACCGGTTTTCATCACTTAGCCAGCTGTCGTCACTCTCGTATATAAGTACAAAAAAATAAGCATGTCAACGGGTCTTTCTCAACGCACGAAGTCTTACGAGATGCGTCATACCTTCGTTGCCGATAAGGAGCAACCTTGCGAAATCATGCGTGCGATGTAATCGGTGATTCCCAGCGTCAAGCATCTCCTGTGATCTGAGCTGAGCGCCATTTGCTTCTTGCATGTGCTAAGCAGGCACGCGAGTTAATTATGTGCATACGTGTTATCTTCCGACATTTTAAAATGTTACAAGTGCGTGATATAATTGGTAATCTGTAACATATGTGATTTGTTATTTCGTGTTCACGTGCCTAGTTTTGTTAGAAATGCCGGTGATGAACACTGGATTTAAAAAAAACGTACTTTACCAATGCTCGTCATTTGTGACGAAAACTGGCACATTGTAATTTCTCCTTGTTAGACCTAACTAACAGCGGCAATATACTTATAATGTAGCTCTAAAGCACCCTGTATTAATTAAATTATCATTTGATCATCGTGTCCAGTAGTCGTCATAGCTGACGATCTTTAGAGCACATTCGTGACGAACACTAGTGCACGATAATGTTAAAGTTTGTGTTAACGTTTCGCAACCATTAAACATTTACAGTGTATTGTTATTATTACGTAGGTCTCTCTTCTTGACGGCCGTACCTCAGTAGACCTAGGTTTTTTGACTAGGCGTGCTGCAGAGGATTTTTTATTTTTTTTATTGAGTTGAAGAATATTATATTATTCTAAGACTAAATCTTTGCTTTTAGGCAATATGTTGAAATGCACAGTTCTGAATTATGATATTCAGCAAATGGAAGCTGCTATTAAGGCCGTTGTGGAGGACGGCATGAGTATTAAAGAGGCCACGGAGAGGAATGGTGTTCCCGCAAAACACCCTCTCGGACAAAATTAAAGGAAAATCTCCTAGAGAGAGGAAGATGGGGCTAAGTTCCTTTTTAACAAAGGAAGAAGAGGCTATGCTAGTTCAATGGGTAATCTCACTAGGAAAAGCGGGGTTCCCGGTAACAAAGAACAATTTGCAAAATAGTGTCCAGTGCCTCATACAAGAATTGAAGAGGAACTTTCCTTTCAAAGATGGACGGCCAGGAAGGAAATGGTGTGAATCTTTCCTAAAGAGAAATCCAGGTCTATCTTTACGAACCCCTCAAAATTTGACAGTAAGCCGTGCTGTAATTACAAAAAATCAAATTAAAACCTGGTTTTCAGAAGTCTACCGCTATTTGGTGGAAAACGACTTCCAGTCTATTTTGTCAGACCCTCGGCGACTGTTCAACGCTGACAAGACGGCTTTCTTTCTCAATCAGAAAAGTAACAAAGTGTTGGCGAACAGGGGTGACCAGACAATAAATCAGCAAATGAATACGGATGAGAAAGAATGCTTAACGGTACTTGTAACAGGCAATGTCCACAGCGATATTTCTCCTTCCCTTGTAGTGTTCAAGTATGAACGTCTGCCGCAATGCCAGCACACTGGAACATTGACAAATCACCAAATGGGTGGATGACGGGGGAAGTGTTTTACGAATTTCTCAGTAACATATTTCATCCTTCGTTGGTTGAGAAAGAGATTCCTCTCCCTGTCATTCTATTCATAGACGGGCACTTCTCACACTTGACCATACATACTAGTAAATTTTGTGAGAATCATGGAATTGTTTTGGTCGCTTTACTACCCAATGCCACACATGTACTTCAACCCATGGATGTAGGGGTTTTTAAGCCACTAAAGACTGCCTGGAAGAAAAGTGTACACGCGTGGCAAAATCAGAGGGTTGCTAATAGCGAAGATACTGCACTGAAGAAGAAGGATTTTTCGAAACTTTTGGCAACAACAATTGGTGTTAGGCCTCGGCGAATGGTCATTTTCTGGACAGTTATGCCGTGGTCTCACTTGTTTAGAGCAGAATTACGATATTTTCATGCCCGTATGTCTTCTACCCGCTTCCCAATGCTTTTTTTTCTTTCTTATATTTCTTTTTTATTATTAAAAAAACATAATTACTGGTACTGTTTTATTCGTAAATGTTAGCCTCCAAGTCAATAAATCGGTGTCTTATGCAACAATTGACAGAAATTCATTATAAACAACAGACAAGGAAAACTAACAATGTGACGGCAATTGGTGCAAACGGGTGACTAATATAGGAAGAATCCAGAGACATCATGCCGAGGACTAGCGCAAAAACACACTTTTTTAAAAAATACGTACTTTTTCCTAAAACTAATATTTTCGATATTTAGACTTTCCTAGTGTTTGAGGTTAGGTACAGTGCTTTTGTTGATTAAATTTACCAAAATGTATAAGGTATACAGGGTCTTTCATATAAAGTAAGAACGGCGAGCGGCGGTTTTGTCATTCGCTGCTGAAGCCGGCTTGGCCGAGCTTGTGACGCACCACGGCCCCCTGCTGTACTATTGAAAGCGCGCGCATAGTACAAACTTGACCTTGCAATAAGCGTGCAGGTGTTGTCAGTCGCCAGGCTGAACCACAGCTGCTAACATGTTGAGACAGTTATCATTGCAACGTCGTATTTTTGTATGTAAAATTTATTTTAATTACGATTCGGCTCGGCGGGTACGTGATGCATTTGTTCAGCAATTTCCTGATGAAGTGCCACCTTCACTAGCACAGATTCACGTAATTGTAAATAACTTTGACACTACTGGTTCAGTGCTCAATAAAAAACAGAAAATAAAAAATCAGAAAAAATACAGTGGCATGACTCACTCGCGTCATCCAAAATGTGGTTACCAGATACAATGCCTGTATAACCCAGGAAGGACGACACTTCCAGCAACTTTTATAAGGTAATATTTCATAGAGGATTGTACACACGCTTAAAGCAGGGGGCCACGGCTCGCCACAATCTCGGTCAAGGCCACCACACTAGCGGATAACAAACCCGCCGCTTGGCGTTCTTACTTTATATGAAAGACCCTGTATATATTTTCTTGACTAAATCTGCCTTAACATGACGACCATTGGTGAATTTATCTTAACACAAAACCCATACTCAAAATCAGGGGTGTACTTCGTAACATGCCAAGAAACTGGGTGTCAAGCAAATTATGTAGGGCAAATGGGGAGGAGGACGGACACACATTATAAAGAACACAGAAATGCAATCAAACACAGAAACACTCGGCAATATGCGAACACATATGACACCGGACATAGCTTCACAAATATAGAATAATACACTATGAAACAAAAGGTAGGGAACTTGATATAAAAGAAGCCATAGAAATCCATTTATCTAAAATAAACAACCCAGAGATAATCTAAATGAACACACTTGTTTGGAGAGTTCACCCCTATTCGCACTATTAGGCAATACTCCTATTAATAACAAGGAAACAACATAACAAGGAAAGCCAGGCAATGAATAAAAATGGGGGATCAATATCAGGGGGAAAATGCTAAGCAGGAAGGATGTACGTTGTACCATATTCTCAATAAACCAAGGCCTAAATTAGGCAGTGTTAACAATTTCAAAATGCCCTAATAGACCTGTTGTGCAGAGGACTCATTAGTTTATGCGAGGTGGGGAAGAGATTGGTTGTTAATAGTTGAGATCGTCCTGAACCATTAGCATACTGTCACAGGTTAGGACATTGCCGGTTCAAGACACAAATTAATTAGGCCAAACCAAGCAGGGTTTTAAGAAACAATAACAGATGGCACCACAGTCTACGTTAGTTAGTTATTGTTGTTTAAAGGGGTGGAACTATGAGGTCATCTGCCCCTCACAGTCTACGAACTCGGTAGCTAACATAGTTCGCAGCAACCAGTCCGAGGTGAGCAGTGAGCGAGAATGGATACCATATAGGACTCAGGTTTCAAATAACCTTATTCCACTCTAGTGTATTGTATCTTTTGTGTATTCGCCACATCGACAAGATAACCACGTACATTAGGCCACCAGTTTAAATAGGAATTAGAATCAAAAATAACAAAGTTTTTACAAACTTTTGTAATCTAAATATTATATTTTAGCCACCCGCCCCGGCTTCGCCCGGTATCTTTAACCATCATCCGGTCGCGCCCACAGTAGATTACCGTCCTATTTAAACCGCGTAGAGCTCCTGATCGTTACAAAGTGCGCCAAAGGCACATGTATTCTCAAGGTACGATATCCTTCGCTAGATGACAGAGGAGTAGCGGTTCTTGATGACATTTTCACTCAATTGTTCATAAAAGTGCTAAGGGCGCTGTCGAGCGGTAGACTACCGTCGCGCGTGACCGGAAATGCAATTTTTTTTGCCGACTGCCCAAAACAAAATGTGAGTATTTATTATAGTATTTCCTAATTTCTAACACATTTCATTCACTATTGATAGCCCAGTTGCTCATTCTCCCCCCCAAAATCCACACACATGCATGCACACAACACCATCTTTAAATCTGTCATATAGTGCTTTTTCATTTTTGCCACCACCGTTGTCGCTCCTATTATGGATTTTTATTGAATAAATGTTTCTATATTTACACCTCTGTATGTGAATTACATGTTCGATCAACCTCAAAGCCAAAAAACGAGAGGACGGTAGATTATCGTCGCACGACCGCATGTGTTACATGAAGTGGCACGACCGCAAGAAGGTTACTTTATTTACCCAGCTTAAGCTTAACAGGCGCACAGACGGCAGGTTTTTCTTCGACTCGATTCACTGAAATCGTTACTGCTCGGCTTCCTTTGGTCATAAATGAATGTTTTTCTAAAGAAACCTTCGTCGAAAAATCCTTTACGTAATGGTGAAAACGGTATCAATATCCATCCAGTGGTTCTCGAGATTATCCGTTACCTCTAAGAATCAGAGACTTTGTTTTATACTATGTGGAGACACATTTGAGCGTCCTGGTCCATTTAAATAAATTATTTGATCATATTTATGCATGAAGCACAGACCGACATTGAAAGGTTAAAGCAACAAGTCTTCATCCCAACTCCTACACTTCAAGTACTGGATGCTGATTTAAGAAAAGTATTTTCTGTGTTCCAGGTTATCGCACACCTTCATGCTGGTTCCTGATTTCCATTGGATTATTGTCGAAGATGCTCCATCGGCAACATCCATTGTGACCAAGTTACTCTTACGATCTGGACTCCCACACACGCAGCTCGTAGCCGCTACTCCCAAGAAGTGGAAACTCAAAGAGAAAGTAAGATCACACTTAAGCTTTAGTGTTGATCAGTGTTACAAGACCCAAAGAGAGAGAAATGGATCTCAATTGAGCTTGATTTCCAATTACAGTAGACCAGAGTTTTCCAAACTTTTTCTCATGGCGACACCCTATTAGCACACATAATTCTACAGGGTCATTATCTATGTGCGTGCGAGTCAACATGGCAAGCTAAGCCGGCTGTGACTGGCGCAGATCGCGGGCGCCCGTACACGATTCATCCGGTGGTTGGCGCGCACTTTCACACTTTTACCAAACATGTTCAGTAATGTGTACTTACAGTGCTCATAGGCGAAGCTGAAAATGTCCTCCCTCTCTTGTAACACACACCTGACATCTTCTGATGAAAGAATGTCTGCCAACTCTTTTATTATTTACGGAGCCTGTTTCCTTGAATCGTTAGCGAGCCTCTTAATTGTACTGACATTAGGCACAGGTTCCCTGGCCCGGTCGGTCGACTGGAAGCAGGCTGTAGATTTTTATTTTCATTAGGCACAGGTCTTCCTGGAAACTTGATTCAAAAGTTTCGTCTCGTTTCTGAACAACATTTTCTGCTTTTCATATACGAATTATGGATATACACACGTTCGCGCAATGTGAATTTGTGTCTAGGCATGACCAACAATCACAGTAATCACAGTACTCACTAAACGTGCAACACTAACACCCAAGCTTTGCAGATACATGTCCATATGAATGACAAAACACATGTGAACTAATGAGAAAATAGTAAACTTGCTTCCCCTCGTTCGGGAGGTAGAGCGTTGTTCGCTACTCCTGAGGGGATCCGGGTATGGATACCAAGAGCCCACTGATGATCCAGCTGGGTGTTCCTAGGTGAAACCCCACACAAGATGCGGTATAAACCTAGAAAAATTACTGAGTTTTAATTCCTTGGTTGTGAAAGCCAATATAACAACAATTTGATTGTCCAACTCTCCCACACACTAAATATAAAATAAGTACAGCACATAATTTAATATCTTTTGTTTTCCCTGCAGGATGCTAATTGGAAATATCCTCGAGGAGTGATTCAACGGAATCGGGCCTTGGAATGGCTACGAGAAAATCTGGATGCAGATAAAGACAAAGGCGTAGTTTATTTTGCTGACGACGATAATGCCTACGGTTTGGAAATATTTGAAGAGGTTGGTATTGTAACGTGTTTTTCGAGGGGTTTTTATGCCACTGGCATAAGTCAGTAGAAAGCCATTCTATATTTATTAACGCGGCAAATTGTTCTGCCAAGTGAATTTTTCACGTTAATTTATTATTATTATTAATTTATTATGATTATTATTAAGATATTTCGGAGCATTTTATAAAAATTATAAGCATACAGATAGGTTTTCTATGTCTTAGAAAACACTATCAAGCAAATTATTACGAACGACGATATCATAGAAAATTATTTGATTACGGAATTTTACGGAGTTTTGTCAGTTAGGGTATTTGAGAGAGATGACTCACTGGGAATTCAAGTACACGCTTAATCTTGTCGGAAAGCATGACGCAATCTTGGGTCGCATCGTCAAGAAAAGGCGAATTGTTGGAACGGAATACGACTTCTCCCTCCCGCGGAGTGTAGTGTGCCAGAGAAGGGGAAGTAGCACATGGGGTGCAGCCAATCAGTGGAGACCACGTAAGCTGGAAGTTGAGACTGGAGTGGGGAGCCGACAGGTGAATATATCGTTCGACGCGCCGGGAAACGAGGACAATCTGTGTAGTTCTTGCCGAGTGTGGTTATACGCGGGAGTCGCTCCGATGTTCCGTGGAACGTGGACAATCTGTGTAGTTCTTGCCGAGTGTAGTTATACGCGGGAGTCGCTCCGATGTTCCGAGGACAATCTGTGTAGTTCTTGCCGAGTGTGGTTATACGCGGGAGTCGCTCCGATGTTCCGTGGAGTGGACGACTAACTTTTGTGAAACTTAACCAGTGTGGTTATACGAGTGTTTGGGTCCGAGGTACGGACCATAGAATTATCTAATCTACCAGAATATCATCAAATAACGAAGAAGATGGCGACGTCCAGGAGACTGTGGAAAGCACACAGGGTCATCCAGTACGAGGGAAATGCTTTGGCAATTTCCACCGGTAAGCGCAAATGACGCAGAAATACGCAATCTCTCATTTCTCTTTGTTTTACATTTCATATTTCAGTAACTTCATAGCTTGGAAATAAGAGTAAAATCAATTTATCAGACTCCGTTTTCACGTAATTTTCTATCGGTAATATTAAAATCGCAACGCTCCAATTTAAATTTTATACTTATTATTATTATTATTAATTTTGCTATACTTGTTTTATATAATAAATTCATTTCTTTTACAATGCAATCTTTGCTTTCAATAGGTAGCATTAGATATAGACCAATTCCTTCTCCTGATACAATTGTTTGTTGGGTTAATGATCAAATCATACCACGATCTGAGTGAATAGATTCTTGAAGGTGTTCTACCAGAGCTAGACGTTGTTAAATACAAATTTAGATTTCAGCATTGCATTGAGGTCTTGGCGCCCATTAAAACAACATAGCTTAGGCAAAGGTAAACAGTTACATTTTCACCCACCAGTTAGGGGCTAGCAAAAGGTTTCATTTGTCGCTACCAACATGGGGCACTAATTAACGTTACATTTTGTCGCTCAATGTTAGGGCTAGCAAAACCGTTACACTTGTCGCCGACAACTTGGGGCTGAAAACCTAATAACATTTGTGGAAGGAGAAGGGTATATATTTCTGTGCCTGTATTTTGGGGGTTATTTGTCTTTATCAGTGTATATCATTATGGGGGATGAGAAAGAAAGACAGATGAGGTTACGTAGTGGTCATCAACTGGAGAGTGATGATACGAGCAGTATGTCGAGTGATGGTAGTACCGGGGTAGCGGAGGTAAATCCCGATAGTGATTTCTCTCTCTCCTCGTTGGAAATGATTCGTTTGGACCTCCTCATTGTTGATTTCTCCTGAAATGCTTTTACACTGTCGATTTGCCTTCTAAATTCTCTTCTGTTGTAGTGTGATTCCAACTTTTGGTGCATCCCTTTTCACTTCATCTATCCATTTAGATGTGGCCTTTAACACCGTGATGTAGTTGAAGATCCGTTTGGTCAGTCCGCTTTCATCCATTCTTAGTAGGTGTCCTTAGAACTTCAGCCTCTGCTCCCTCATTGCGTCCGTGATCTTCTCAGTGTACTTGTATAGTTCTTTGTTTTTCCTCCTCCTCCAAGTCCCATCAGTAGTTTTCTCTGGTCCGAGTATTTTCCGCAGAATCCTCCTTTCTTGCTTTTCTAGTTCTTATTTAAAATAAGACACTCTGAAGCGAACAATCCTTCGGGTTGTACTACCGATTTATTGTGTCTGATATTGGCCTTGTAGGATAATGTAGATTTGGGGTTATTATCATTGTAAATGGATGGTCCGTATTGACGAATATTAGTTAAAAATTAATTAAAATCCGTTTATATTCCTTCTATTCAATACCTTATTTTTGTGTTTATTTATACATTTCTAGTACATGTTTCGAGGCATAGCATTCTCATTGGTAATTTGCCCCTTCATCAGCTAGTACTTCAAGTGGCCAGTCATTTTGACTATGTGTACTCGTTATGGTTACAGTTTGTAACAACAATTTATTTTTATGCGAGTTCAAACATACATTTTAGAGTTTTCTTTTAATCATTATAAGGGTTTTTTAATTTGTCAGTGCAATAATCATTTATGTTTACATCACATTTCATTTCCACATCATCCATTTTTCATCAATTTTAATGTCACAATGACTGGCCACTTGAAGCACTTGCTGATGAAGGGGCAAATTTCCCATGAGAATGCTATGCCTCGAAACATGTACTACAAATGTGTAAATAAACACAAAAATAAGGTATTGAATAGACAGAACATAAACGTATTTTAATTAATTTTAAACAAATAATGTAGAATCTTTTAATCTTCTTCTTCTTCTTCTTCACCTTTTGAGACAACAAAGGATCACTTTAACCAGCCATTAGTTTTTATAAGTGGAAAATGAAAAGTCATATTTTTAAGTGCTGTAGTTTACTTTTCTTATTTGTAGCATCTTCTGTTGTTAGGCCAATTTCTTTTAAGTCCTTTCTGATTTCTTTTAACCATCGGCATCCAGTAGTTGTGTTTTTTGAAGCAAGATTGTACTGTACTAGTTGTTTTAGAAGATGTGAATCTGGCATTCTAATGATGTGCCCAAAGAATCCTAGTCTTTTCTTTCGCATGGTATCAGTAATGAGTTCTAGGTTATTATAGACAATATTGTTAAAACTTACCCTGCTGATGTTGCTCCTCACCCTTGTGCTGGCTGATTTTCAGAATTTATGGCTATGTTCAGAATGGCACAAACTGAATGTGGTTTGAGTTACAAATAAATTGAAAAGTCCGTTCGATTTCCGAATCCTTACACTACAAATTTAATAAAAATCCGACACGATTGAAAAAAAACTATATTGTAAAAAAAATGCTGTAAAATTACACAATTTTTCAGGAAGAAAAAAAAAGAAAAATTGTAAAATCAAATGTGCATGCACTACACTGTTGAAATAAATCTCAATAATCATTTCATTGACATAACACCCTACTTTGAACTTAAAACCAAAAATGTCATTTCCATAATGCACTACGGTATGGTAAATTTTGAAACAAGGGGTGACACAAAGTCCAACGAGGGAAGCTCCTTCTCTTACCTTCGAACAGATCGATATTCTTCCGCTGATCAGTGACGTGGTGCTATCTAGCGATAGTATGTGCAACTTCATGCTTACTGACACCCACACGAGAGTGCTAGAGCTGTAACATTACGTTCGTCTCCAACACAAAGCCCAAGAAATCGATCAACGTAATATTACACTCGCCGCAGTTTTAAAAAGTTACCTTCAAACGTAATAGTACGGCACCCGCGCTCTAAGTGTTAAGTATTATTCGCCATTGCCCATTTTTTTAATAAATGTTATTTTATTTTATTTCTTTGTATGTGCTAGTGAATATGCATTACATAAACATAAACAGAACATAAATGTATTTTAATTAATTTTAAACGAATAATGTAGAATCTTTTAATCTTCTTCTTCTTCTGCTTCTTCTTCACCTTTTGAGACAACAAAGGATCACTATATTGGTTTATAATTAGCTGAGGAAGGGAGCAATTACTAATAGCCCCAAAACATGTACCAACTTATTTAAATAATTATAAATAATTGGAGGGATGACAAGAATTCATGACATCGAGAAACAAGAACGGAAAATTCTTAGATAGTTACACGGCGCTGTTCTCCAAGACAGAACTTGGATCAGACAACCTACAAAGGAACTCTAAGGAAACACAGACACCATCACAGAGAAGTTAAGGAAAAGACGCTTACAGTTCTATGGACACCTGTGGAGGATGGATGAAAACAGACTCACTAAGAAAATTTTTAACATCATTAATTCAAGTAAATTAGAGACCAGTTGGATGAGAGAAACACAGAAGGACCTGGAACGATTCAAATTCTCTGAAGATGATATTAAGGACAGAAATCAATTCAGAAATAAAATCAGAACCAAGAAATTTGAACAAGTCTCAAGAAAAGAATCAATAGGGAAAAAATGGGCAGAGGAATGGAAGAAAAAACATGGTGAATTAATGAAGAGATTTTGGGAACAAAAGAGAAGAGGAAAAGGAAGTGAAGCTGTGATTGGCTCAAGTTCGCACGCTCTCCCAAAGGGGAAAAATTGATCATAATAATTTATTTATTTATTTCGTATGGCAAAGCAAGCATTCATTATAAATACATACGAAGTACGTCAAGAAAGTAAGTTCCGTTTGGTAATAACATTAAATTGTGTACAGATACAGAAAAATTATTTATTGCACAAAATTCTACAACCCTTAAACTACTTTTCCACATAACTGCCGAAATGTTGCAGGCATTTGTCGTAGCGTGGCACGAGTTTTTGTATACCTTCTTCATAGACGTGTGCCGCCTGTGTCTTCAACTAGTTGTACGTTCCGCTGCATGCAGTTCCGCATATGCGCGGTAGGCGCTCTGTATCAAGGAGAAGAAACGTGCGCCATTTGGAGAGCGCTGTCAGCCACGTACGCGTTGTTGTGCATGTTTACTCGTACAATGTCGGTGTTGATTGAAAATCCCGCAGCTTGTGAAATCAGATCTGTGATTCGTTTTCTGAATGCTAGGAAAGTGAAACCAATTGAAATTTATCGGCAAATTTGCGAAGTGTATGGACAAAATGCGATGAGTGATTCAATGGTGAGAAGATGGGTCCGACAGTTCAATGAAGGACGTAGTGAAGTGTACGATGAAGAATGTAGTGGGCGTCCATCTTTGGTTACAGAAGAACTGGTTCACGCGATTGATGACAAGATCCGGGAAAACCACAGGTTTACAATTAGTGCTCTCGCTGTGGAATTTCCCCAAATCTCACAATCACTAATTCATGAAATTGTTACCGAAAAACTGAACTTTCGTAAACTTTGCCGACTTTGGGTACTAAAGATTCTTACGGAGCAACACAAAACAAAACGGATGGGTAGTGCACTTCAGTTTTTGACCCGTTACAATGAAGGCGGCGAAGAATTTCTGACACAGATAGTCACAGGAGATGAAACTTGGGTTTCTTACGACACCCCTGAAAGTAAGCGGCAATCAATGGAATGGAGGCACACTTCATCCCCAGCAAAGGTTAAGCCGAAACAAATCCTGACACCTCGGAAAATGATGTGCACAGTGTACTGGGACTGGAAAGGCATCTTACTCATTGATTTCTTACCGCGTGGTCAAACAATCAACACAGATGCTTACTGCGAGACACTTAGGAAATTGCGCC
The DNA here is from genome assembly GCA_946902985.2 of Meconema thalassinum. Classification (NCBI taxonomy): domain Eukaryota; kingdom Metazoa; phylum Arthropoda; class Insecta; order Orthoptera; family Tettigoniidae; genus Meconema; species Meconema thalassinum. The sequence goes on from OX336400.1 coordinate 73,980,615, forward strand.
GCGCAATACAGAATAAGTGCCGAGGGTTGCTGTCAAAAGGTGTTGTTTTTCTTCACGACAACGCACGACCACACACTGCAAATGTGACGAAAAACATCCTACAGGGATTTGGCTGGGACGTGTTTGACCACCCTCCGTACAACCCTGACCTCGCTCCTAGCGACTTTCATCTGTTCACACATCTCAAGTCTTTCCTTGGCGGTCAATACTTCAACAATGACGACGAGCTGAAAGAAGATGTTTCCAACTGGTTGAAGACACAAGCGGCAAACTTCTATGAAGAAGGTATCCAAAAACTTCTGCCACGCTATGACAAATGCCTGCAAAAGTTCGGCAGTTATGTGGAAAAGTAGTTTAAGAGGTGTAGAATGTTGTGCAATAAATAATTTTTCTGTATCTGTACACAATTTAATTTTATTAACAGACGGAACTTACTTTCTGGACGTGCCTCATATCTTACAATTATATATTAGGGTGGACCGAAAAAACTCATTTTCTGATTTCGAAGTTGTAATAGTGCGGAAAGGTTGCGAATTATATAGATAAAAGAAAATAAAAAGAAATTATCGAAATCGGTTGACATCTTCCGGTCGCGCATAGGCCCTAAAGTTTGACAAAATATGAAAAAAAAAACTTCATTTTTGCGATTATTTTTTATTTTTGAATTAGATGTTTTCGTAATGTAATAGCATGTAGCGTTTTCCAATTGATCCTAAAAACCTTGTGTTTTAATTTGGTTTAGATCAGTTGATATCTTCCGGTCGCGCATAAGTGCCAAAATCTGCCAAAATAATGAAAAAGTTACATTTTTACGCATTTTTGGTATTTGATAAATAATATGTATTTAAATGTAATAGCCGTAGTATTATTTCACACGAACTAATAGTGAGGTAAAGAAAACTGTCAATTTCAGTCAATGTTTTCTTGATCATGTAACGGCACGTTGGTGATAGAGGAAGCTCATTCAAAAAGGTTTCGTAGAATTATTACGGAAGAGCATTACTCGCTGATTCAAGAACCTGTCTCACTCAACTTTGGCCACGTTACTCCAAATTCTGGAAGCTCTGAAGATATTGTCAAATCTGTAATTTCTTACCTGTCAGAGCGTTGTATTTCTCTTGAAAATCGAATTGTCATCGGATGTGATGGTACTGCTGTCAATACAGGCTGGAAAACTGGTCTTCGCCGAGTTGAACTTTATTTAAAGTAACCTGTACAATGGGCAATTTGCCTCCTCCATTTCAATGAGTTGCCATTCCGCCACATGTTTGAGCACCTGGATGGCAAGACAACAGGGCGTGATTCTTCTATAGGACCAATCGGTGAAAAGTTAGTTGGCTGCCAAAAACTGCCAGTGATGAACTTCCAGAGTATTGATTGTCAGATCCCAGAGATAGACAGAAACGTGCTTAGCAAAGATCAGCAATACCTACTTGATATTTCAAAGGCAATAAAATCAGGAACCTGTAAAGAAGATTTAGCTGTACGAGATGCTGAGCACTTATCACATTCGAGGTGGTTGACGAAAGCAAATAGAACTCGCAGATTGTACGTAAGTGAAGAAAGCCCCTCACCTCAACCTCAAGAACTAGTTTTGTTTATATTGAAATCATACATGCCAATGTGGTTTACTATCAAAACAAGTAAACACTTTACAGACGGCCCGAAACTTGTTTACCAAGCAATACAATCTACCTGGTATTTGCCAAAACCTTTGCTTGATGTCGACCCTGTGATCGAACGGAATGGTTTCTTCGCCCACCCAGAACAGTTACTGTTAGCCATGACTCAGGATGACAAGAAACACATAAGAGAGCTTGGACTTCAAAGAATTCTGAAGGCAAGGCAGATCGATGCAAGAAGGAAAACATTCAGAACATTCCGGTCACCGAAAATCAACTTCAGTGCGCAAGATTACTCAGAAAAGATCAACTGGATGGACTGTGAATGATCTTCTCCTCCATTGTTGGCAGAAATCAGTGACAACGAGATCGAAAAAAATCGCACATCAACACTATCAACAGTGACTCAATCCCTGACTGGAACATTACTTTCAAGCAATTCCCAGTTCACTCGCACGCTGTTGAATGCTGTATAAAACTCGTCACGGAAGCCTCAGGAAAAGTATGTGGAGTTGAATCTCGAGATGAATTTATAAAAACTTCACCAGCAAGTCAGTCTTCACAGTACCTTCGGCTACAAAATAGAGAACAGTACAAATGAACTGGTTTAACTAACATGGACTATTTATCAAAACTCTGTTTTTTCTTTTTTATAAAAGTATGTTTGTTTTTAAAAACTATACTGTCACTTAAATATTTAAGCTTTTTAAATATAGAGCAAGTTGAAGAGTATCATGCCCGTTGTTACTGTTAACACGCATTGTGTCATAAGGAATAACTCTCCTTTTTTTGGTACTGTTTTCTATAACATTGTTCTTTTGTTCAAAAATGAAAAATACTGTAGCTATTACGTTAAAACAAGTATATTTGGACTCAAGATAACAGATGCCGAGGAGAAAAATAAAATTAACACCATACTTAAAACTCACAAATTTTCTGCAGAAATGACACACAGAAAGCCTATGGAGATTTCAGATGAGTTGAGAAAATCCCGATCTGAAAGAATGAAAAAGTACTGGAAAGAGCGCAAGAACCAAGCAGTACTACCTTCAAAGAAGAAGTGATTGTGGAACGACTCAAGTGGTCCAATGTGACCAATCAAGATTAATAATAATAATAATAAAACAAGTATATTAAAGATACAAAAAGAATCTCAAGAAAATGTAAAATTTTCAATGTTTTGTCACATTTTGGGGCTTATGCGCGACCGGAAGATATCAACTGATTTAAACCAAACTAGATGAAACCCGTCAAAACATGACGGACAATGGAAAACAAATTTACTGAAGAAGCTTCTTATATAAGTTACATTCTTTGTACGATTACTTTTTAGCACTTTTGCGACTTTAAGGGCGTCAAAAGATAGCACTCTCAGAATTGCAACATATTGCTGGTCATGACTGAAAACGTGATGAGGTCATCATCATCTTGCACAGTTTCCAGCCACTGGCTGGGTCTGTTTGGAACACAAGCCTCTCCAACGTCTTCTGTCTTCCCACCATCTCTCAGCCTCCACCCTTGTCCAGTCTTCTCCTCTCTTCTTCACGCTTTCTTCCACCCCCTTCAGCCACCTGTCTCTCGGTCTCCCTCTTGGTCTCTTTCCTTCCCACTTCGTCTCGTGTATCCTCCTGGGTATCCTCTTCTCCTCCATTCGTTTTACATGTCCATACCATCTAAGTCTAGATTTATCCATACCATCCTGTAATGGTTCCTCGTTCATTAATTCTCTGGTCCTCTAATTTCTTATTCTGTCCCTCTTTGTAGCTCCAATACTGCTTCTCAAGAACCTCATCTCACTGGCCTGTATTTTGCTCTTCTCCCTTCCTTTCATAACCCAGGTCTCCGAGGCATACGTCAGGATAGGGACATAGTACGTCCGATATATGATCTTTTTGCTGTTCTGAGGGACATCCTTGCTCCATAACATGCTTCTCACACGCCCCCGGAATGCTTCTGCCTGTCTCCCCCGCTCATTTATTTCTCTATCGTTTCTTCCATTCTCTTGTATCAGGCTTCCCAGATACTTGAAACTCTCCACTTTCTTCAGCTGTTCCCCACCAATTGTTATTCCTGTTGTGGTTCTTTCCTTCTTCCTTGTTGTGATCACCATCTCACTCTTATTTATGCTAAATTTCATCCCATAACTTTGTATTATTCCTTCCCACACGTCCAACTGTTCCTGTACCTCCTCCTCCTCCTTATTTTCCCAAATCATCAAATCATCTGCAAGCACCATTGCTTTCATCTTTCCTTCACCAATTACTTGTGCCACTCGGGTCATTATGTCGTCCATCACCACAATGAAAAGTAACGGTGACAGTGCACTTCCTTTTTTCAGGCCGTTTCTCTGTTCCAACCAGTCCGATCTATCTCCTCCCACTTTCACACAGCTCACGCTTCCCTTGTACATCTCCTTTATCCTCCTTATAGTCCATTTTTCTATTCCACTATCCTCCAGGGACTTCCATATTTTGTTTCTGCATACACTGGCATATGCTTTCTCAATGTCCAGGAAGGCCATCAGTAGATCTGTTCCATACTCATAGTGCTCTTCTTGTAACAGCCTTACAGCAAAAATCATATCCACTGTGGACCTTTCTGCTCTGAAGCCATGTTGTTCTTCCCTCATCCCTCCTTCTATCCTTGTCCTAATTCTCCTTTCCAAAACTTTCTCAAACATCTTTGCACAATGAGTCATCAGTGTTATTCCCCGATAGTTTCGGCATTCTGTTCTACTACCTTTCTTGAAGATCGGGACAATTATTCCCTTTTTCCAGTCCTCTGGGGTCTTCCTTTCCTTCCATGCTGTCTTCATCACTCGGTACAACCATTGTATCCCCACCTCTCCTGCTGCTCTCACCATCTCCACACTCAACTCATCCACACCCGGTGCCTTTCCTCCTTTCATCTTCCTCACTGCATCTTCCACTTCTTTCCATGTTAAGTCCTTTTCTGTTTGCAGTTCATCTACTGTACCTCTTCCCCGATTTCTTCCTCCTCGCCGTGGTTTCCATTTGGGTTCAGGAGTTCTTCAAAATATTCTTTCCACATTTTCTTCAGTTCGTCCCTATTTTCTATCTCTTGTCCCCTTTTGTTCACCATTCTAATATAATCCGTAGGATCCTTCCGCCTCTTATTCTTTACCATCCCATACAGGACCTTTTTTGTACCTTCACTATCCTGCTGGTCATGACTTAAAACGTGATGAGGTAAATAGCACAATACGTTAAAGAGTTTCTCCTTGAGCTTGATTGATTGTGATGAAGTAGGCCGAGCGAATAGGACATTGTTGCATATTAAAAGAAAATGTACTGTAACTGCAAGTGTTTTATCGGAAGGTGTTAAATCAAGTCGTAGGATTTGAGCTCTCTGCCTAATATTACTGCACCTATTATATCCGAATCCAAGCAATTTCTTACATATTTCTTACAATTAATATATTACCATATATGAGTCCTTGGGAAACGTTCAGATTTCTAAGGAGCATAACTATGGCTCAAACGTTCGGAGTATGTGGAGGCGAATCACTTAATTCCAAGGAATTGAAAAGTTCAATAATAGGGAAATGAAGTAGCTGGCTTTCATCTTCAGTATCCAATCTGTTAACGCTGATGTATGTGTTTGAACTACTGGATAGAAGTTCAATGACTTTTAAATTAATATCATTACATTGTTGCAGCTTGGCAAATATGTTATATTCCAGCAGATCAATTTTACCCTCACAACAGTAAAGACCAAAGTAACCACGCATAGATTTTACGCAAGAGAAATACAATGTAGAACAATGTTTACATTTGATCGTCAAAGACCTTACAGTACACTGTACTGCATAATATCTGGAATTGTTTCTGAAATGGCCTATTTATATTGGATTTTAAATGTGGCTTCGTATTATTCGATAACACTATAGTGTCCTGCGATAACGGAGCCGCTAAATATTAAATGGCAAATAATACTTCCATTGCCGAAATCAACTGCGTAGTTAGACTCAGTACTCTAAACAAATAATCATTAAACAATTGTCTTATACAATGAAGTTCAACATGACCGTCCAGAGACTTTCATACTCAAGTTGGTTGGTGAGGAGAATGCGATGAGACTAATCGCTTAAAATAAATCCCTTATATTTGTTCCTGCCAGCGAAATTTTTTGCAATAGCTTGAAAACGCAGCTCAGAATGACGTTCTTCAATTTGTTATAAACAGTACGAAACTGCTCTAAATAAGCAATTTCCATCACTTGTTATAGGTTATGGCAGTACATTTTGCAGGGGAACATAGAATCACTTCGCCAATTACTGTACTGGAACGACCATAGGCCTATACTCAATACTCACTTCGGCAGTCACCCTATTGGAGGCAGTTTTTGAATTCTATGTCCCGTGCATGTCAAAAATCGTATTAACACATGGAGGCCCACCTATTCTTGTCTATCGCCCCGGAGACCCGGGTACATTTCCTGCTCTGCCAAGAAATTTAATTCTGGTCTGAGGGCAAAAACGGGGCACATACAGTCTCTTAAGGTATAACTAAGAAGAGGAAGGTTTAATTCCCACCTCGACAATCTTGGATGTGGTTTTCCGTGGTTTCCACTTCCACTTAAGGCAAATACCGGGGTGGTTCCTAACTTAAGGCCTTGGCCGTCTCCTTGCCATTTACCACCTTAATTACAAATACACACAGTAATGCAGCCATCACAATAACACAGGTTATGAGAGAAAATTTCACACATACACACCCAAGTACACGGGGCTGAGTGACCACGATGTCGGAGCCCTTCAAACGAATTATGTTTGCCAAGTGTCTCTCATGGCGAAAGCAATATTGTGGACACGCGTGAGTGCCTGGAAAACTACTTTTTTCTTTAATAATTTAAGAGTATATCGACGATGCATAACTATAACTTTTAGTCTAGGACGCTAATAACTTGACCACCGAAGCATTGGGAAGAAATAGCAATATTAAGGTACATAAACAACATAGCCTACACATTCAACTGTCGGTTAATGTTCCTCAAAATTTCCCTTCTTAAATATTCCCCTCCTTATTCTCCATATCGATGCAATGGTGCTGCCATCTGCTGTCAGTTACTGGAACTATATGGGCGATGTACTGCCATCTGTTGTCAGTTATAGGAACTGATTGCAGATATTTAAACGGCGTACTCAGGACAACAGTTTGCTCTTTCGATCACATGCTGTAATGCAATGGTAAAACGGAAATAAAACGTATTGAGAGGGAATGTAGAAATATGTATCTTTAATAGACATAAAACCTTACTAATACTCCTTGATTAAACAATATTTCAGTGGTAAAAAAAAAAAATTGCCGATGGATGGGTTCGAACCGCTGAACCTTGGAACCACAGTCAGTTGCCTTAACCACATAGCTACTCGCGCACTCTTGTACCGTGACAGACGCAGCCGTTCATTATCATCAAAAGCCGCTGTCTGAAGGAAATTACCCATTTTATTATCCAAATAAATCAATGTTGCACATTCGTATACGTTCATACTGTTATTATATTTTATTGTCAGAACTTGGTTAATGTGTGTTTTCAATTACATGGAAGCTTATTAAATAACTTACATTTTAATGGACTTCTCACCGCCATTTTGTCATGACCCCAGGCGGATTGTGCGCATGCGTGAGGGGCGAGAATTCTGCTATTTTCTATATTAATTCAAAAATATACCGTAATATATTTGTTTATTTTAGAGACACTCTGCAAATCTAGAGGCCAAGAGCTTTCGTTAGAGTGCTCTACGAAGTAAATCGGTTCTGTCGTTCTCTCAATCTCGTGGTAACAAAAATCACCTTACTGTTTTAAATATATAGATTAAAACATAATGTTTTTAGGCTCTATTTGAAGACGCTACAAGCTATTACATTACGAAAAAATCTAATTCAAATATTTAAAAAATAATCGCAAAAATGATTTTTTTTCATATTTTGTCAAACTTTAAGGCCTATGCGCGACCGGAAGATGTCAACCGATTTCGAAAATTTATGTTTCTTTTCTTTTATCTATATAATTCGCAACTTTTCCGCGCTATTACAAATTCAAAAAAAAAAGTGTTTTTTCGGCCCACCCTATTATATATACAATTACTTACAGGTCAACATTCAAAACTTAATATTCAGACTTTTCAGCCAGTCCACTGCCTCTGTAGAGGCACTATGTAGTTCTTGAACAGATCCATTGAATCTTCTTTTTGGGCAGTCCATAACAACATGTTGGTCTGGGGCACATTATCACAGTCGCAGAATGGGTCTCCAGATCTTCCCCAGTTGTGAAGCCAGAATTTACACCTGCCATGATTTGTCCTGATTCTGTTTAGAGATGCCCATTCCCTTCTCGGTGAGTTGAAACCAGGAGGAGCTCTACAAGGATGTTGGATTAAACCCAGGCGGTCAAGATTTGAAGAGGTCCAATCTTCATGCCAGATCTCATCAGCATCAAAATTTGTTTTCAGGAGCTTCTCACCTAGGTTCCATGATGGGTTTCTGGACTTTAATCTCTTCGGTTTCTGAGGGTTGCAGTCCTGATGTAAGGGCAGCTGAGGGTTGCTACGACACTTCTGCCAATCTCTTACAAGAGCCACTGTCCTTCGTATATGAGGGGGATGGATGTTGGATAAAACAGGTAGCCATTTTAGAGGTGTCGATTTGATGGTGCCAGATATTGTCCACATGGTGTCATTCACTTGGGTATCAACTTTTCATAATAATATTAAAGGAAAAGGTATTGACTAGGCAGAACTTTTTCCTTATTTGTTTTACCCTATTACAGCTCAGAAACTTGAAGTGCGACCCTGTGTGAGTGCTAGCTCCATCAGCCATTGTGACAGAGAGGAGAGCGAGCTTGTAATTCAATTTTTTCCGAGGTTTCAGTTGGAGTTTTTGTTCTCTAGACATTCCTACTGACCATCTTGACTCAAATAATGCACACACCCAAAGTAGTCGCCTATGCAGAACTAACAACCCGCCCCGGCTTCACCTGGTATCTTTAACGGTTTACCCAGCGCAAGCTTAAAAAGCGCACGGACGGCAGGTCCCAGGCGCAATTCAGAAAAGGTGAACAGCGAAATTCCAAACACATATACTCTTCTCTGAAGTCTTAACTCAACACAACTTGACAGTTTGATGCTGGCCGAAGCTGGAGTGAAAGACACACCCGCTAGCTCGGAAACTCGCTCCGAAGCTAGTAATTTAAATTTCCACTGAATGGAGATTGTTGGAAGAAATTAAAACGTAAAAACCCTTATAGTGGGCGATGTATTAAAGATAGAGATATGCTGTCGTGGACTTTAGTGTATAAGTTTCCATACTGAATAATTCTTACTCTCATAGCATATAGATATTTTTAACGGTTTACTCAGTGTAAGCTTAAAAGGCGCACGGACAGTAGATTTTCTTCAACTCAATTCACTGAAATCGTTACTGCTCGGCTTCCTTTGGTCATAAATGAATGTTTTTCTACAGAAACCTACCTAGAGAAATCCCTTAACAGAATGGTGAAAACCCCATCAAAATCCATCCAGTAGTTCTCGAGATTACCCATTACATCCAAGAACCGGGAACTTTGGTTTATACTGTGTAGAGATAAGCACTCTGGTCTGACTACTATAGAGAGTAGTGTTTGAAATTTTGCCTTGTGTGAAATGGATCTTGATTTCTTCATTCGAATAACCCATTTGGAGCGTACGATGAATCAACTTTGGCTATTGTCCATCGTATTCAATTTCCTTTGCTTCCAAATTTCTTTCATCCTTCGAGTGTCAATCTTTCTCCACTTGAGTCCACTTTCTGTGAGTTGTTTGTTTCTTTCTTGAAATTCTGCCTTTTGAATAGCTTCTCTGAAGAGTGATCTGTTTGCTGTTGTGTCTGTCTGAATTCTAGCGTTGGTCAAATCTTTGTCAATTTCAATCAACCCTGTGGGTTTGGATTTGTAACTATTCAGTAAGTTGAAGATCTGTTTACTTAGTCTACTATTTTCCATTCTATAAATGTGCCCGAAAAACTGTAATCTTCTCTTTCTCATTACATCAGTTAATTTTTCACATTTCAAATATATATATATATCTATTTGGTCATAACCTATATTCTGCGTTATTATTTAGTTTAGCTCCCAGTATTTTACTCAGAATTCATCTTTCAGTCTTCTCTAATTTGTCTAAATCACCAAATCTTGTTACTTTAAGTATTCCTGCCGCATACAGAGTTTCAGGTCTGACCACTGTTTGATAGTGCCTTAATTTAGTGTTACAGGATAAGTTTTTTTATTATATATATCTTTTGTCATATGAAAACACCTTTGTAATTTAAGCATACGTGTTTCTATTGCTGTCTTTTCCTGTGAGTCGTTCATTATCTGCTCTCCAAGGAATTTAAAGGAATTTGTTTTACATATTGAACTGTCATGAATTGTGATACTTTTCGGGGCATCGGAGATGTCTGTCATGAACTTAGTTTTTTCAAATGATATTTGTAGTCCAACTTTGGCTGCCTGTTTTTGTATTGTATTGTCATTATTTTTTAAGATGCGCAGTACAAAGGGAGTAAGTGTGTGGCCTGTGGGGCTGGTGGGAGGTCTCATGGTAGAGAAGCCCTTACTGAACGCTACAACAGGACTTGTCATGGGCTGGAACAGTGCCTGGAAGCCGGAGCGCCCGTTTCCCGTCGATATGGCAGGGTTTGCCATTAATCTAGAACTGCTACTTCGCCATCCAGAAGCCAAGTTCTCGTTTGATGTGGATGGTGGCTATCAAGAGAGTGAAATACTCAAGCACATTACTACACGTGAACAGCTCGAGCCCAAAGCTGACAAGTGTACAAAGGTATGTGGTCTCTTTGCTAGTGTCTTTGTAAGGGTTTGAGACTTTCAACACTTATTAAGGTTTATTTTGTAGTTTTCTTGACATGTCGTTGGTTGGTTCCTTAGTTTAGGGGTTGCGACAACGCGGTCATGTAGCCCCGTGTACTTTGGGTGTGTGTAGAATTTATCTGATAACCAGTGTTAATTGTTGGTTGGTTCCTCAGTTTAGGGGCTGCAACAACGCGGTCATGTAGCCCCGTGTACTTTGGGTGTGTGTAGAATCTGTCTGTGTTAATTCTTGAAGATTTAATCTTTCACAGTTTCATCGAGCTCAAATCGACACTGTTTCACCAATCTGAACTGAATTTTACACACTTACCCTTTGGAACCCGACGAGTAACACTGTCTACTTGAAATTTTAAACACTGCCCTCTCCATTCCCCTAATTCAGACCCTTTGGCACAAATCTACACCGTTTCACCGATCTGAACCAAATTTTATGTACTTACCTTTTAGAACTCTGCAGGTGACACTGTCTACTTGAAATTTGGACAGCCCTCTCCAATCCATAGATTTAGGCCATTTGGCACACTGACGAAATATCGAACAGCGCTATGTGCTCCCTCAGGAGCTCGGGACAGCCGATTTTCTAAAGTGCTTTGAATATTTTCCTACAGAGCTATGCGGCAAAATACGATTGCTCTCTACTTTTCTAACGGCCAATGAGGTATAGGGTCGAAACATGTAGATGTTTCATGAATTGCATTGATAGGCAATTATTTATAAGAGTTTTCTATAAGTCGATACGGAAAATATCTTACTTTACCTAACATGGGATAAATGTTATTGCTTTTTTTGAGTAAATATGATAAATTTTATTTTATCGTATTTATTTAATTAATTGAATTTTCTGTGAACAGGTTTACGTATGGCACACGAGGACGGAACATCCCAAGCTCAATCAAGAGGCGCTGTTACAGAAGAAAGGAAAGAGATCTGATGAGGGAATGGAAGTTTGATGCCATAGGTTGCCACTGTGTCAACCAAAGAGTGTATATTATGTGGAGGAGATCAGATCTGGTGATGGTGGTGGCAATTTCTGTTATAAGATCATCTGCCCCATATGATAGATCTGATATAATTTGCCAAACACAGGTGCCTTTGACGTTGAATATCAAGTGTGTATGTATATAGATTTTATTATTTCCATTGAAAATGGAGAAATGATTTCTGTTGGGGACAGAATATAACAGGAGTTGACCAAGGGTAAGATGAAAGGGTGGAGGGATGGCCATGGAAGGGATCTGGTGGGTCTCCCTCGTGTCATGTCCATGTACGTGCCATAAGACAATATTGTGTCTTCAAGAGATTTGCGTGAAGTTGATCAGTATTTTATCTTGTAGAATTGTTAGAGTTGGTGGTTTTTAACATTTTAAAAACCAAAATGTTGCATGTTGAATTCCAAAATTAAGTGTTTTGTAGCAAATTTATTACAAATGAAGATTCCATGCATTTGTACACAAAAGAATAATCACTAGCCAACAAATTTTAACTTTTCTGTTAAAAGGAAAACAATGGGTGATTTCTACGTGACTTTTTTATGCCGATTTCAAATCTTTTTACAAAACTTTTCCATTACCCATGGTTTTAGAGTAATCACATGAAGAACAATTTTTTGTATGAAGTTGAGGAGGATAATATACCATTAGGTATGCGACTTAATGTTTATAAGTGGAAGGATGGTTTCATGTGGTACAAAAGTATCATTCCCCATCAGAGAGCAAATTATCGTTGTTCGTTTACCAGGTTCCCAAGGAGAAGCTCGAAATGCAAAGGCCGCTATTGTTTGTTGGGGGCTAATGGTAGACGATAAAATATTTGCTTTTGCTTCTTGAAAAGAGAGGAGAGTGATTGCATGTGGTGTTTCATAATGATAAACTGTTCGGGTAAAATTTATCCAGCACGCGCCTATATGTTACAAAACTAAGCACGCATCCTGACTGGTTAAAGAGATACTTTGGTCTTTGAAATACATCACATCAATAAGTAAAGCTAAAGATCAAATTAGGAAATTTTATAATAAAGATTTCAGTATCTTGTAATGATTGACTTATCTCGGAGCAACCTTTGTATCAAATGGTCATTTCATACAGATATACAGGGTGTAACTAAATATATGGGAAAGCTCCGGGGATTCGATCGAGGACCTGACAACAAGCAAAACATGTCCTGTTAACATGCCGTGTTACAAGCATTGGTTGTGGTGTACATAACACAGACCGCTTCACTGTGCAGGTTGGTCATTTGTGTTGATAATGTGTCCGTTACTACTTACAGTTCTCTACAGAAGGTGCTCACAATGGCTACCACGAGCTGTAATGCAGGCGTCTATGAGCCGCATCATTGACTATCTCACACGCTCCCATATTCCGTCGTCTGTCGTATCTGCAGACATCCTTGCTCTATTCGCTGATGCAGCATGTCCACATTATGAATAGGTGTGGCATACACAATGGCGTTTTAATGACCCCATAAGGAGAAGTCTAATGGGTTGAGATCGGAAGAACGAGCAGGCCACGATGTCAGTCCCTGAATGCAAAACAAATGCACACATACTTGAATAGTGACGAAACATACAAGTGGTCTGTGTGCCCTCCACAAATGACCAACTAGCATCGTGCCGCCGTCTGTGTTACGCACACCTCAAACAATGCTTGTAACATGACAACGAACACTAATACACCATATGTTGTCAGGTCCTCAATCGAATCCCCGGAGCTTTCCCACATATTTAGTTACGGCCTGTATATGTATGTACAGGGTCATTATCTATGTACGCCCCGAAAAAACAAGACAAGCTAAGCCGGCTGTGACTGGCGCAAATCGCGGACGCATACCCGGTTCAGCCGGTGGTTGGCGCGCACTTTCACACTTTTACCAAACATGTTCAATTACAGTGCTCATAGGCGATGCTGAAAATGTCCTCCCTCTTGTAACACACACCTGACATTTTCTGATAAAAGAATGTATGTCAAGTCTTATTATTTACGGAGCCTGATTCCTTGAATAGTTTAGCGAGCCTCCTAATTGTACTGCCATTAGACACAGGTCTTCCTGGAAACTTGATTCAAAATTTTCGTCTCGTTTCAGAACAAGATTTTCTGCTTTTCATTTACGAATTATGGATATACTCACGTTCGCGCAGTATGAATTGTTGTCTAGGCATGACCAACAATCACAGTTATCACAATATATGCTAAACGTGCAACACCAACGTCTAAGCTTTGCAGATACATGTCCATATGAATGACAAAACACGTGTGAACTAACGATATGAGTCGGTGGAGCACTCCAACCATCGGCTGAACAGTGTACGCGCGCCCGCGATCTGCGCCAGTCACAGCCGGCTTAGCTTGCCATGCTTATTCGGGCGCACGTAGATAATGACCCTGTATTAACTTAAATATTTTAAAATTATATTGTAAATATTGTAGTTTTTACCTCAGGTTATTAAAATTGTATGTACTTAAGATAAGCCATAGGGTTGGCTTTGTGGGAAGCCTGTAACTAATGTTTTATTTAGATTTCCATTGTTTTCAAAATGTAAATTTTATGTATGCATCTAAAATTTAAACAATAAATCTATATCCCTCCCTTCAAGTTGTTTGGAATATCCAGGGCTGGAGATGATTGGTTGGTTCCTTAGTTTAGGGGCTGCGACAACGCGGTCTTGTAGCCCCGTGTACTTTGGGTGTGTGTAGAATCTGTCGGAAAACCGGTGTTAATTGTGATGGCTGTATTAGTGTGTGTTATCTGTAATTCAGGTAGAAGGACTGCAGACTATTAATTTTTCAAATAGTTCCTAATTTTGCTACCATCCACGACACTTAGCTGTGGACTTGGCTACTAGATGCCATTGCAGCCAGCACCTGGCGGCGAACGTTGGAACTATTATAGGGTTATCAAACTAACCTACACATTTTAGCTTCCACAAGTGTAGTTAGTGGAAGGTTCTTTTACATGCCATAAATCTATGGCATGGGACCGCCTGCTTTAATTCCCTCCGAAGGAAGGCATACTGAAGGATTTTTTACGCTCTTAAAAAATCAGACGACTTCGGCCGGGTTTGAACCCACGATCTTGGGCATAGAAGCTCAGCATGCTACCAACTACGCCACTGAAGCTGCTGGGTGGAGATGGGATTCATTTCTTCTTTTGCGCAAATGGGTCTCCTGGGACCACGCGGAATCAACACTTATTGGCCTTGATGTTTGCCCAATAACTCTTCATGTGCAATTCCACCTAAGCCATTAATCACCGTTTAGATATGTTATTTTCACAAAATTGTTTTATCAATTTAAAGTTCACAATTGTTACAGATCTGATTTTTTAACTACCGTATTTTGATATATTTTTTAGTAATTTTTCAAAGGAAAAAGTCCAATTGTAATATATATTCTAACTTTGCTCGCAGTTATAATAGTTACTTTTAAAAAAATTACCGAGGAGTGCCATAATGTAGCGGAAACTTGTATAATTAATTAATGTTATTAATTTTATTTTATCGTATGGCTTTTATACCGGGAGTGTCCGAGGACATGTTCGGCTCGCTTGAGTCTGTAGCTGCTTCCAGCGGACACCCTAAAGGGCGAGCTACAAGTTCCGTTCAATTTCAAGTAGTTCCAACTTTCGCCACCAGATATCAATGATACCTAGTGGTGAACGTTGGAACTTAGGTTAGATTTCGTCAGAACGCTCTATCTAACAATTTTTGCTTTGCACAAGTTTAGTCTGTGAAAGGATCTTTCACATGCCATAAATCTATGACATGGGACCGCCGGCTTTACTTCCCCTTCGAAGGAAGGCATACTGAAGGATTTTTAACGCTCTTAAAAAATCCGATGACTTCGGCCGGGTTTGAACCCGCTATCTTGGGCATAGCAGTTCAGTATGCTACCGACTATGCCACCGAAGCCGCTTACAAATGTTATTAATTCAATTTATAGGCACAAGGTGTAATAAAATTATTAAATACTAATAAGTATATCTGTTATTTTAAACATCAACAAGGAAGCTTCTAAAATGATTAACTTAATATCACTACTTATCCCTTACCCCTCATCAACCGGGCAAGCTCCTACATAACGAATTTCCCGTTCCAGTCGTGTGTCGGGCGAGCCCCGACATCATAATTGTGTCCTCTACTGCTCATCTGTCGTCTCTGCCCCGACAAATTATCCATTCCTATTTGGTGCTGCAATCTGTTGGTTGCGTGAGGAACGTCCTGAAACCTCAATATTGCGAAGCAGGCAACGTTAAACTCTTATTTGGAAGGCCGTGCAACCTGTCAGCTGTTACTCGGCGACCGCCAGACTGATAGTAAGCAAACATAGCCGATCAGACATTAACAGAGGATAAGGTACGGCAAGTTTTATCATTTTAAATGATTATGTCGACTTCGCTGGGGTCTGGCGTTACGTTACGGTGACTGAACAAAATGTACCGAGAATGCACTGAGGTGTGTGACGTCATAGTAATGCTTGAGCTTCCTCTCTCCACAAAATTCTAAAACCCCTTTTCTGAAATATAAATGTAATTCGGCACATTAGGCTTAGGTTTCTTTTGTTCTATCTTGTCATTGTATTTTGAAATTTATTCTGAATACATTGTTGTTTCCTAGACTCCCTTTCATTTCTTAATGAACTGTCCCTAGGCTCCTATCCCCAACACGGCCTCGTTTAGGATCCTCGTCCACTCTTTGGCTCTGTCGAATATCCTTCTTCCTGTCTCGGTCCTGTGGGTTGGTTCCCTTGGTACAAACTTCGTAGGTTCGGGGTAGGAGAAGAGTACCAACCAGCGGAACTGATCGGAAAGAGGCAAGTATGCTTGTGTTTTCCTCTTATTCCTGCAAGCGTGGCAACACTGTCGTCTGGTTGTCTATTTGTCTAGCTTGCCTGGTCTGTGTCTTATTTGGGGGTTACACTTACTTCTTGATTTTCTCAAGGTTCAATAAAGGTGACTGTTGTCCGTAGGACAGGGCTACCCAGTAACATGTAACATAGACTTTTGCTCCGTAAACCAGCACACTACAGTGCGTGCGCTCACTCATTCGCACATAAGGGGGCAAACATGATAGAATAGCGTTATTTTAAGTTTAATGTTATTGTTTGAACCTACTTTTAATGTATTAGTCCGTGGAATTAAATGTAAACTCTGACATTTGCCGTGGCCAAGTTATTTTTATTAAGTTTCGAAATACAACTATGGTTCTTTTCCTTCCTTTTGGTTTCAATACAATAATTTGCACTAATAAACTTAGTAATACATAGATGATAACATCAGAATAGCCTCTTGACAAGAATGTGTTCATTAAATCCATTCACTTCATAATATTATTGCCACGTTCGAGCAGGAAGCGATGTAACATACGACTTTTGTTCCCTTACTTTTAACACTCCAGTGGTCGCGCGGGTCACAATAGTGATCCAGTCTTTTAGTTTTTGTCGCTCCAGCCTATTGGTATGACTGTTGGCTTTGAGCATCTGTGTACCTTCCTCCCGGCCCATCCCCTCTCTGTCGTGCAGTAGCCAGGTGAATTTTACTGATGGGCATCACGTTAGGAAGCAATTCATTCTTGTGGATCACAAATGTGATCCATGCGACTACTGGCGTGACTTTCTCGACTTCCTTCGTTTTATTGTTACTGTGTCTAATCTCATTTCCTGTGCATATCTACTCCGTTTTATGAGTTTATATTAATTATAATAATAATATCGTAATGGCCTCGGGTGCCAGGTGCATGCTTTGTTTATTGACGCCCAGAGGGCAACTTGCATGTCAAATTTTATCGCTCCTTGAAGCGCTATGAAAGTCAAGGAGGTTAGCTATCTAAGCTCCTTGACACTATAGAGCTTTCTAGTAGAGAAATGAGTAACTTTGTGTTGGCGGAAAAGCCAGAGATTAATTTTTCCATTATGAACACGGCCTACTGAATTCAAATGGGTTCTTTAAGATGCCAACATCGTATGACATGCGTACCGTGATTTTTGTCGCCTTTCAAAAAAAAAAAAAAAAAAACTTACCACGGCCAGGAGCGAACCTGCAAGCTTGGGTTGGTAGTCCGACACGATAACCACTCCCCACCGTGGCAAGCTATATTAATTAATGGTAGCCTATGTAAGTGCAAAATGGATGACTATGAGAATATAAATCTATGACTGAATGAACCAGACAGCGAAGAAGATGTAGTGCTTGGTTTTGAGGATGAGAGGACAAGGTTGAAGAACACCACATAGAAGTGCATCCAGATGCTGATAGTGGTGATGTATCTAGCGACCTGTATGTGACACTTGCCATGTTCAATATAATGGATGGAAACTTCCCTGAACACAGACTGGGAGTGAAGCGTAACATTTCCTCTGAATTTATTGCACCATTATAATTTTATACACTGGTCAAAAAAAGTTTTTCATATGGCAAGCTTATGTATTTGTGGACCAAATATAATACACATGCTTTATCCAATAACTGATTTATTTATGTGGCGTATGGCATTACACATGAAACACAATAATAAGCCGTCATGCTAGGAAGGCAAACGGATAATATCGATGTGACATGCTTTGCATTCGCGGATGATCTTGCAATCCTCTCCGCAGATGAACGAACGACACTTCTTTAGATTGAGGTCTTAAAAGAATGTGCTGAAAAGGTCGGACTACAAATTTCCTTCACAACGACCGAGTTAATATCGACAAAACACATTCAAGCACAAAATTTAATCACGGAGTACGGTACGATAAACAGGGTTAATCAATTCAAGTATTTGGGTGAAATTATTGAACCTACAGGTATGGAAAGAGTAGCGCATAAACTCGTGAACTTTAATTGCGGAAAGCATACAGAAAAAAACGTGAATATTTATAACAAGAAATGCATGAGCATCAACACCAAAATTCAACACTACACGACTGTCAGCAAACCTGAGACACACTATACCAGCGAGACCCTGAATCGCAAGTACAAAGGAGATCTCGAGAACATCAAGAAGGCTGAGAGAAAAATCATCCGGAAAATATTGGGCCCTAAACTCACAGATGATGGGTGTCATCTACAATCACACACAGTCACAGAGAGATACTCCAACATCGAGTCAGATTTCTGCAGGCGACGACTGAGATACTGAGACTGAATGACGACCGACAACAACAAAAAAAATGACTTACTTACGGAAACTTAAAGTGGCAACAGTCTGGGTTACCCAAGTCTAAATTAATCTAGAAAGTGCCAACATCACACCAATAGACATACACGATCAAATGACAATCCGACATCCATAGTTGGGAAGTCACACATGAAGATTGACCAAGGAGACCAGGGAGAGGATGGATGGAGGAATGTCGAGTTCGACACAGTGAGATGATGAAGTAGTTTTGGAAGAACAAGAAGAACAGTAACAGATCATAATTTGCTTAATGTGATCCTTTGGGACTAAACAATGTAAATAAATAATAATAATAATAATAATAGCAAGTACATACTAGCACAACCTTATGTCCAGTCTATTTTCTCCAGTCCAGGCTCAATGGTGTGGCACTGAAAAAGTTGTTAGGGTCACCTAAGTATGCTCTTAGTTTGCAATTTGCGACAATGTGCCTGATGGTCTGGTTCGATGTACCACAATCACAGCAGGGGTTTGACCACTTCCCCCATTTGTGCAGGTTGTATGCACAAACTCCATGTCCGATAACAGTGTACGGTGCAAACCAACATGTAATCTTAGAGTTAACGCATGAGCCAATGTGCAAAAACTAAATGTCGTCATACAGCAATGAAAATACAACATCATGCAATATGCAAAACTCTTTTTGACCAGTGTATTTGCTGCATAGTCTCTTTATGAATTAACACTTCAGACTAGATCAATACAGACATATAATAGACTCTACCCCCAATAAACATTATGGAGGGAGTGTATTAGGCAAATATTAGACAAATAACAATGTTCGGCAGTTATTCAGGTCTTCTTCTTCTTTCTCTTTACATCATTCCCACTCCTATGTGGGGTCGATGTTTCTGACAGCTCTCCTCCATTTAACCCGGTCATGCACATCCTCTTCTGACAACTATTTTTCTCTGAGGTCCTCCTGTACACAATCCATCCATCTTCGTTTAGGTCTGCCTCGCATTCTCACTCCCTGTATTTGCATGTCTAGCATCTCCCTCCCCACGTAGGATTCCTCCCTTCTTCTCACATGCCCGTACCATTGAAGTCGCTTTTCTTGTATCTTCTTTGATATTTCCACAATCTTGAATGTTCCTATTATTTTGACATTTTCCACTCTATCACGCTTAGTCACTCCACTCATCCACCTGAGCATTTTCATTTCCGTGACGTCAAGCCTGTTTGTGTGCGTTTTGCGTGCAGGCCATGTTTCAGAGCCATACAGCAATGCAGGTCTTACGACAGTTTTATATATTTTCCCCTTAACCTTAGGCAGTTATTCAGGTATTCCTTGTAAATGCATGTATAATCTTATTATATAATATACTAAGCTGTATGTTTCACAAAACTCAAGCTCCTAAACCAGAGGGAGTTAGAAGGTGTGGTTTGTACTAAAATCTTCCAAATCGTCTCAATAGTACAGGAAAAATCTTGCATTTCTTGAAAAGTCAACTGAAATATATTTGTTTATAAAATGCGTTTAAGCAAATAAAAAAAGGCGATAGATAGCCCCTGGCAGAACTGTCTCGCGGTCAGCCCGCATAGCACTAGAGATGGGCGGGTAGTCTGTACACATGGGTCGCACACACCCATTGTGCAACCAGCAGCAGTGATGAATTGTGCTCTGATTTCATAAATATTGACAATTTGTTTCAAAAGTGAGTTTAAACAAATAAACATATTTATAGAAGCCTGCATAACAGTAAAGCCAGGCGGGTGGTTTATACACATGCGAGAGTTCTCGCACGGGTCCGCTAGTAATTATTATTATTATTATTAATCTGATTGGTCACATTGGACCACTCGAGTCGTTCCACAATCACTTCTTCTTTGAAGGTAGTACTGCTTGGTTGTTGCTCTCTTTCCAGTACACCCCCCCCCCTCCCCAGGTGCTCACATCTAGTGGCAAGTGGGTTGGCGACCACGGGGCTCCAGCTGAGTCCGGCATTGCTTCCACTTACTTGTACTGGGCTCCTCTCCGTCTTCTTTCATGTCGACCTCACTTGGTCAACTCTTGTTCTCTTCAGACCCCGACGGTATTAGGGTATCCGAGGCCTAGGGAGTCTATTCCTTTCCCGCCTTAATTGGCCCTTGTCTCATCTTTTCTGATACCATCCTTCTGTGAGGGGTCAGCCTTCTTTTTCTTTTCATGTTATCTCCTGCCTTCTGCTCAAGGCCCTCAAGGAGGCAGGGTGTGTGCAGCCCCACCACTTCTGGTGCACCCTCAGGGGCTCACGGCTGGTGAATTCGGGAGTTGGCGACTGAGGGATTCCTGAGCTGGGTCCGGTTTTCCCCCTTTTATCCATTACCTCTGGGGCGGACTCTCTCCTCTTTCACTTTTCTATCTGCCTTTCATGACTTTCCTTCCTTCCAAGTCGCTCAATCCGAATTCTTCGAGGGTTGAGGGCATTTCTTTTCCTCCTGTCCTTTATTTGCCTTATTCTCCTTTTGTTTTCCATTTCTTCTTCTAGTCTATAAGTTAGTAGTTAGTTTTAGTTTACATTTCATTATCATCTTCACGATCACCCAAACCATTAGGGGCTGATAACCTAGATGTTAGGCCCCTTAAAACAACAATCATCATCATCTTTCCAGTACTTTTGCATTCTTTCAGATCGGGATTTTCTCAACTCATCTGAACTCTCCATAGGCTTTCTATGTGTCATTTCTGCAGAAAATTTGTGAGTTTTAAGAATGGTGTTAATTTTATTGTTTTCCTCGGCATCTGTTATCCTGAGTCCAACTGCTTTGAGATCTTGTTGGATTTCTTGGATCCATTTTCCTCTCATCACTAGTTGGCATACAATTCTGTTTTCTGGAAGCCGTAAGATGTGAAAATAATATTATATTATATATTGTACATAAATAAAATTCCTTTCACAATTTACAACCCCTCCTCCACGTGGTGGGAGACGGGCAACGGCATGAAGTAGGGGATTCCCTCTAGGGGTGAAGTACAGTGGGGACTTCGTGTGCCCTGGGACCGCTACTGTAGCTGTGAAGACCCTATAGGAACCCTGAAAAGTGACGGCTGACGGGGCTCTGGTGAAGCTACGATAGGCCTAGCAAGCCAGTAGTGGAGGATATCATATTTGCTTTCAAACCAGGAACAGGCCTCGGAAAGGACGGATGCAAACGACGACGACCCGGATATGCTAATGGACTACGAGTTGGAACATTAAACATACAGACACTGACAGGAAAAGTGGAGGAGATTGTAGATGTGATGGAGAGAAGAAAACTGGATGTACTGGGCTTGGCAGAAACAAGATGGAAAGGAGAAGGTCGCAGAGAACTGAGGAAAGGGTACCGGTTGTACTGAAGTGGGAACAGTGAAGGAAGGAGCAGTGGAGTAGGAGTAGTTGTGAGAGATGGAATGAAGGAAGAGGTAAAGGGAATAAGTGACAGGATCATGAAGATCAGAGTAACTGTAAAGGGAAGAAGCCTGGAGATAGCCCAGGTATATGCCCCTCAAGTTGGATGTACAGCTCAAGAGAAGGAAGACTTTGAGGAGGAGCTACAACAGCAGTTGAATGGGCAGAGGATCATTGTCATGGGAGATTTGAATGCACATGTAGGAAGTGAAAGGCAAGGATATGAAAATGTATTGGGAGCAGAAGGATGGGGTAGCAGGAATGAAGAAGGGAGAAAGTTGCTGGATTTTTGCAAGAGAAACGGTTTAGTGGTAGGCAACTCCTGGTTCCGGAAGAAAGAAAGCCACAAGGTAACGTGGTACAGCAGTGATTTAACAAAGAAATCTTTGGTAGATTACATGCTGTACGACTGGGAAATGAAGAGAAGTGTCAGAGATATAAAGGTAATACCATCAGAGGCCTTAGATAGCGACCACAGAATACTTGTAATGAACCTGGGGGTTGTTAAGGATAGCAAGAGGACAGAGTACCAGGAAAGGAGAATCAAAGTATGGAAACTCAAGGAAAAGGAAGTCAAGGAAGAATTCCAGAAGATAATAAGGGAAAGGATGCCAACAGACAATCCTAAAACAGGGAAAGAGGAATGGAAGCAATTCAAAAACACAATGGTGGAAGCTGCAGTGGCAGTATGTGGAAGAACAAGCAACAGAAAGAGGTGTAAAGAGACACCATGGTGGAATGAGAGAGTAAAAGAAGCTGTGGGAAGGAAGAACAAGGCTTTCAGAGTGTGGTTCCAGGAAAGAACTGATCTGACAAGGGAAGATTATAAGATAAAGAAGAAAGAAGCAAACAAGATTGTCGCAGAGGAGAGGAAGAAGTGGATGGTAAAGTGGACAGAGATGATGGAGGAAGACAGCAGAGGAAATAAGAAAGTACTTTATGGGATGGTCAAAAGTAAGAGAAGAGGTCTGCGAGAGGATGTGGTAATGATGGACAAAAACGGAAATGAGGTACACAACAAAGAGGCACTCAAGACAGTGTGGAAAGAGTACTTTGAGAATTTGCTGAATCCAAATGGTCATAGGGAGGAAGACAATGTATTGGAAGATGGAGAAGACAACACAGGAATGGAAAAGGACCTGACTTGGAGAGAACTGGAAATGGCTATAGACAAGATGAAAGGAGGAAGGGCACCGGGTGTGGATGAAGTGAGTGTTGAAATGGTGAAGGCAGCAGGGGAGGTTGGGAAACAGTGGCTGTACCGTGTGATGAGGGTGATATGGAAGGAGAAAAAGACCCCAGAAGATTGGAAGAAAGGATTAATTGTCCCAATATTTAAGAAAGGAAGCAGAAAGGAGTGCAGAAATTACAGGGGTGTCACACCTCACTGTGCCAAGATATATGAAAAGATGTTAGAAAGTAGAATACGAGCCAAAGTGGAGAGAAAATTGAGAGAGGAGCAGTATGGATTCAGACCTGGGAGATCAACAGTGGATCTCATATTTTCAGTGAGACAGCTCCAGGAACACCACTACGAATTTGGAGAGGATCTGTTGATGGCCTTCCTGGACATCGAAAAGGCCTATGATAGTGTGTGTAGGGAGAAGGTTTGGAAAGCAATGGAAAACATGGGAGTGGAAAAAGAGACTGTAGGCAGAGTGAAGGAGATGTATTGTGGAAGTGTGAGTTGTGTGAAAGTTGGAGGGGAAAGAACAGACTGGTTCAGACAAATGAGTGGCCTGAAACAGGGTAGTGCGCTGTCACCCCTTCTCTTTATTGTGGTTATGGACGAGGTAATGACACGGGTAGCAGGAAAGTTAGGAGAAGATAAGATGAAAGCAATGGTGTTTGCAGATGATCTCATGGTCTGGGGAAACAAGGAGGAGGAAATTCAGGAGCAACTGAAGGCTTGGGAAGAAACAGTGGGAGAGTACGGATGGAAGTTCAACATCAGTAAATGTGAGATCCTGTTAACGACCAGGAAAAAGGACAGACCAATGAGTGGGATAACACTTGGAGGTGGACAGCTGAAGAAGGTGGAAAGTCTCAAGTACTTGGGAAGTATAGTGGAGAAAAATGGGAGAAATGACAAAGAGATTACGGAACGTGGCAGACAGGCAGAAGCATTTCTGAGAAGCATTAGGAGCTTAGTGTGGAATAAAGATGTCCCACAAAAAAGCAAGGAAGTGTTATACAGAAGCTACTATATCCCGATACTGACCTATGCTTCAGAAACATGGACAATGAAGAAAAGAGACATAAGCAGAATACAGGCAGGTGAAATGAAGTTCCTGCGAAGTAGGATCGGAGTAACAAGAAGAGACAGGGTGAGGAATGAAAAGGTCAGGGAAATGGTGAAAGAGGAGCCCTTGCAAGGTAGGATTGAAACATCAAGACTGAGGTGGTATGGACACTTAAAGAGAATGGATGAGAAGAAGATTCCCAAGAGGATACATGAGATGCAGATGCAGAAGAAACGACCAAGGGGAAGACCAACAGATAGATGGCTGAAAGGAGTGGAGGAATGTGTCAAGAAGAGAGGCGAGGACTGGACCAGAGTGACAGCGGAGAGGTGGTGGGAAGAAAGAACTAAGTGGCGAGGCTTATGTTCCAAACAGACCCAGCCTGGGGCTGGAAACTGTACAAGATGATGATGATGATGATTAATTGAATAAATACCATAGAATAGCCTCAAACCACAAATAAAGTATGGATCACAATTATTGTGATCCGCGCGACCACTGGCATGTTAAAATGCACTTCGCTTCACAATTTCCGGAATACTAAAGCCATCTTTTATGAACTACTTGAAAATACGTATTCAGAAAACATCGTACAGTAGACGTTTGTTCACGCATCGATTCAATTGTAGTTGAACCCCACTTTTCCCTGGGCTTTGTTGATGAACATTGCAAATACGAGTCACACTAATGTTTGGAAATACACAAACTGCCGTTAAAATGTATGAAATACACTCATGTTTTCTAAACAACTTTGAACCACGTATTGTAAAATGGATTTTCTAATTCAGAACCCTTCTAGGGCCAGAAATCTACGGTAAATTAATTATCAAGTAACTCAAAGACTCTGTTGTTTTTTGAATTCTGATCCCCCCCCTGTTATTAGTTTATTTGTTTTATTTCAAGGGGAAAGGCAATAATGATGTAACAGTGAGAAAAATTCACATTTGTTTTATTGAGTCTTTACAAGTCTCGAAACTTCTTGTGAAGTATTGAATTTGACAAAAAATTTCATTGTGCATAAAGGGCTCAACGCATTTCAGTCGAAATCATCAAGTTGGCAACATTGCATGAGCAAACTGATCTCTGTTCTGTCATGTTTCCTGCTACACACACGCATACACCGTTTGTGACAAAGAAAACTCGACTCCCTCAGTTCTCTTCTGGGATGAAAATCGATTCCCTGGGTACGATTATTTCCTTGACCAGAGACTGGTCTCGTATTGCACCGTCTCATGACTCCGGCGGAGACTCGGCGGGTTTCTTCAGTGGTACCTCCGGGTAGGTGGGAAAGTCCACCACCTCCACTTTGTCCACCACCTTGAAGGACGGGTACAGACCGATCTGGTTGGAGCGCAAGTTCTTCCCCTTACTGTACCCGTCCCAATGGTTGCCAGCCACTCCCACAAGATCTCCCACCTGTAAAACAAAGGAGATCATTATTATACGATAGGAGCTGACGCGAAATACAGTCTGCAAGATCATCATCTGATGGACAAAAACACAAACATACAGTGGTCTGCCATATTATTATACTCAGAAAGAAAATGAAGTATTTGGTAACTTTCCAGCTAGAAGAAATATATTTCCGGTAAATGTAAGTGCATTAGCTCAGGACAGGGAAGCATGGAGGGCGGCAACAAACCAGTCCAAATACTGAAGACTAAAAAGACAACAACAACAAAAGTTAGTACATTTTCTTACAAGCCTTAATATATTGACGACTAATTCAATGGAATTTTATGAGAACTTAAAATGGCGGCTGTGCAAAATTTTTAAAATTTGGTATTTCTACCGACCTACATTTACTGTATATTGCTTGATTAGGACACGAGATTTTAAAAATTTTGCACAGCCGCCATTTTAAGTTCCCATAAAATTCCATTGAATATATTAAATATATTAAGGCTTGTATGAAGATATACCGTGGTAAGAAAATGCACTAACATTTAAGTTTAGCAGAATTTTTTTTTCTGGCAAAAAATTACCAAATACTTTATTTTCTTTCTGAGTATAATAATATGGCAGACCACTGTAATTTCTGCTAGAAAGGTTTGCTTAGAGCTCAAGAACCACAAGTGGAACATTTTTGCCTCGCAAGGAAAAAGGCGTTTCCTTATTCAAGGAGTACTCACCGGCTGATCTTGGAAGGCAGAATAAGGCATTTGTAGACTTACAAAAGGCTTTTGATAATGTTGATTGTTTGACATTTCGAAAAGGATTCAAATAAAGTACAGGGATAGAAGAGTGATCTACAATCTGTACAAAAACCAGACAGCAGTCATTCGAGCTGAAGGACATGAGCGAGAAGCTGATATTCAGAAAGGCGTAAGGCCAGGCTGCAACTTATCACCCATACTTTTCAATCCATACATTGAACAAGTAATGAAGAAAATTAGAGAAAATTTGAAAGATTCAAGGAGAAATAATGTCAACTCTGAGATTTGCAGATGACAGTGTTATCTTGGCTGACACGCCTGAGGATTTGAATGAATATTTGAATGACATGGACTCCGTCTTGAGGAAAGAATTCATGATAAAAATCAATAAATGTAAAACGAAAATTTTGGAATGCAGCCAAAAGAAATCAGAAACCCCTATTGATGTCAAATTGGCAGGTGAAAAGCTAAAGAAAGTAGGATACTTCTCTTACTTAGGAAGCTAAATAACCAGTGATGGATGAAGCAAAGAGGAAATAAAAAGTAGGTTGGCTCAGGCAACGAAAACATTTTTACAGAAAAGAAGTTTGTTGACATCAAATATAGATTTAGGTATTAGAAAATCATATTTGAAAGCCTTTGTCTGGAGCGTGGCGCTCTATGGAAGTGAAACTTGGGACTGTTGGCGTAGCAGAAGAGATGAGAATAGAAGTGTTTGAAATGTGGTGTTACAAGAGAATGATGAAGATCAGATGGGTGGATATAGTAAGAAATAAAGAGGTATTGAGACTACTGGAAGAGAAGAGATAGGTTGGTAGGACACATACAAAGATACCCAGGAATAGCAAACTTATTTATAGAAGGAAGGGTGGAGGATAAGAACTGTAGGAGTAGTAGACCAAGGTTAGAATATGTTAAAAAGATTGCCTCAGATGTAGGGTAAAGTAGCTATGTAGAGATGAAACGATTAGCTCAGGACAGGGAGCCACGGAGGGCTGCATCAAAGCAGTCAATAGACTGAAGACTCGACCAATAACAACAAACTGGCAAATAGCTAGGCTATGGAATCACGATGGCCTTTCAGGTAGTGAATGGCGACAGGGTATTTAAATGAATTAATGCTAACATTCCCGCTGTTTGATTCAGAGAGGCAACGTCCTGGGAGCCTGCCTACATGGAGAGGTACTGGAGAACGCTAATAGCTGACGCACTGAGAGGACAAGGCTTTCATTATAGGGAACTTGATGGACAAGTTGTCTATCGGGAAAGTGATTCAATAATAGACACGATGAGAAAAAGGAGAATTGCCTTTTTCTGTCATTTATCGAGATTACTTGACAATAGACTATTAAAACAGCTATTTAACTACTTTGGAAAAATAAAACATAACATAATTGGTTCAAAAAAGTTCAAAATGATTTAGAAGAGTTGAATACTATAATGCAACAAATTGCAGATAGAGAAGAAAAAAGGATTCAGAAGAACAAACATATAAGACTTTGTGCCATATCTGATGAGGATCTGGGACAAATTAACCATCGGGAGGGAAGCTCAAGCTACCTTCTACAGAAAAGCAAGAAGAAATCATTGAAGAATTTTTTGGAACTGATTCTATGGTAAACAGAAATTGGACAAGAATAAACCAAACGCAGAGGCATGCCACTGTTAGGCTTGCCACACAGGGTTTTCACCTTAAGTAATGTACAACCAAAAAATTCCACCATGCTAATGATCAATAATAATATCTTGTGGCCTCGGATGCCGGGTGCAAGCTTTGTTAATTGACAGCCAGAGGGCAGCTTGCGTGTCGAATTTAATGCTCCTTGGAGCGCTATGAATGTCAAGGAGGTTAGATAGCCTATCTAAGCTCCTTGGCGCTATACCGCTTTCTAGTAGAGAAATGAGGAACTTTGTGTTGGCGGAAAATTCCGAGATTAATTTTGCCATCATGAACTCGGCCTACTGAATTCAAATGGGTTCTTTATCATGCCAACATGAGTACTGTATCGTGATTTTTGTCGCCTTTCAAAAATCACTTACCATGGCCAGGAGCGAACCTGCAATCTTGGGGTTGGTAGTCCGACACTATAACCACACACCCACTGTGGCAAGCAATGATCAATGTATCTGTGTATTTTGTGACTAGAAATGTGAATACAGTAAACTCTCACTGTTTCGGAGTAATGGGGGAGAGGTCTAGTCCGAATTATAGAAATGTTTTCAAAATATTTTATGTTCGACGATGTCGATATGTCAGAAAACTGTATCATAATGGGTGTCATTAAAGTACCCCTTTTCATTATAACATTGTTTTTCCAACCAATCAGAGCTCAATATTTTCATTCATTGACCAATTAGGTAAGGATAGCGTCTGAAATGTACTGAAAATAATCAAAATGTTCTCGAAAGAAAATCAAAATGAGTATTGTCCGTTGAGCCATTATAATTAACACAAAAAGTGATAAAAATGTCCAGCATAACTCAACACATTGCTAGCGTTTCGCCCCAGTGTGCCAATTTGGCCCTTCAGTTGGTAAAGGTACACCTACCAAGATGTGTAGGTGGCACACACTGAGAAGGCCATGCAAGATGCCTCGCTACATGTGTAACCACGTCACGAGCATGCAAGTGCACCACGGGAGTCAAAAACTCCACTCCAAAACAATAAACCTTATATTCAATACCAAAGCAAGGTTTATTGTTTATTGCTCGACGAAAATTTGAAGACCAGTTTCAATTGCTATTTCACAAAGAATTTCTATCATTACTTGTGCATGTGAAGCCTCCGTGGCTTAGGCGGCAGCACGCCGGCCTCTCACCGCTGGGTCCGTGGTTCAAATCCTGGTCACTCCATGTGAGATCTATGCTGGACAAAACGGAGGCAGACAGGTTTTTCTCCGGGTACTCCGGTTTTCCCTGTCAAAATTTCATTCCAGCAACACTCTCCACTATCATTTCATTTCATCTGTCATTCATTTAATCATTGCCCCAGAGGTGTGCGTCAGGCCTCGGCAGCCGGCACAATTCATATCCTCGCCGCTAGATGGGGGCTTCATTCATTCCATTCCTGACCCAGTCGGAGACTGGAAGCAGGCTGTGGATTTTCATTTCACTTGTGCATGTAATTTGTTTTCTGAAATGATTCCTATATCATTCACAAAGGCAAGACATTTCTACTCAAATCTTCCTCTTCATCAGTGGCGGCCGCTAATAAGGTTGCAGTGTTGCACAACGACCACATTTCATTAAGGAAAATAATTAATACCGTAATAATATTTTTAGCTGTAGTACGTTTCATTTTATATGTATAGGAATTCATAAATGTGTTCTTTAATAATTCTGAAATTTTATAGTAAGTTACTGTGAACTGTCTGGGAAGGCGAAGCACGCCAACCTGTAACGTGTTTTTCGAGGGTTTTTTATGCAACAGGCATAAGTCAGTAGGAAGCCATTCTATATTTATTTACGCGGCAAATTGTTCAGCCAAGAGAATTTTTCATGTTAATTTATTATTATTATTAATTTATTATAATTATTATTAAGATATTTTCGGAGCATTTTATAAAAATTATAAGCATACAGATAGGTTTTCTATGTCTTAGAAAACACTATCAAGCAAATTATTACGAACGACAATATCATAGAAAGTTATGTGATTACGGAATTTAACGAAGTTTCGTCAGTTAGGGTATATCGAGAGACGTGACTCACTGGGAATTCAAGTACACGCTTAATCTTGTCGGGAAGTATTACGCAAGCGGGGTTGCAGCGTCAAGAAAAGGCGGATAGTTGGAACGGAACCCTCCCGCCGAGTGTAATGAGCCAGAGGAGGGGAGTATAGCGCGTGGGGTGCAGCCAATCAGTGGAGACCACGTAAGCTAGAAGTCGGATGAAGAGTGGGGATGCGGCGGGTGCATTTATCGTTCGGCGCGCCGTGGAACGAGGAGAATCTGTGTAGAACTTGCCGAGTATGGTTATACGCGGGAGTCGCTCCGATGTTCCGTGGAACGAGGACTATCTGTGTAGAACTTAACGAGTACGGTTGCACGCGGGAGTCGCTCCGATGTTCCGTGGAGTGGAGGACTAACTTTTGTAAAACCTAACCAGTGTGGTTGTACGAGTGTTTGGGTCCGATGTATGGACCATAGAATTATCTAATCTACCAGAATATCATCAAATATCGACAAAGATGACGACGTCCAGGAGACTGTGGGAAGCTCACAGCATCATCCAGTACGAGGGAAAGGCTTCGGCCATTTCCAGTGGTAAGCGCGAATGACGCAGAAATACGCAATCTCTCATTTCTCTTTGTTTTATATTTCATATTTCAATAACTTCATAGCTTGGAAATAAGAGTAAAATCAATAATTTATCAGACTCCGTTTTCACGTAATTTTCTATCGGTAATATTCAAATCACAACGCACCAATTTAAATTTTTACTTATTATTGTTATTAATTTTGCTATACTTGTTTTATATAATAAATTCATTTCTTTTACAATGCAATCTTTGCTTTCAGTAGGTAGCATTAGATATAGACCAATTCCTTCTCCTGATACAATTGTTTGTTGGGTTAATGATCAAATCATACCACGATCTGAGTGAATAGATTCTTGAAGGTGTTCTACCAGAGCTAGACCTTGTTAGATACAAATTTAGATTTCAGCATTGCATTGAGGTCTTGGCGCCCATTAAAACAACATAGCTTAGGCAAAGGTAAACAGTTACATTTATCACCCAACAGTTTGGGGCAGGCAAACCGTTACATTTGTCGCTACCAACATGGGGCATTAATTAACATTACACTTGTACGCTCAACGTGGAGCAAAGTGAAAACGTTACAATTGTCGCTCAACGTGTGGGCTAGCAAAACGTCACAATTGTCGCCGACAACTTGGGGCTGAAAACCTAATAACATTTGTGGAAGGAGAAGGGTATATATTTCTGTGCCTGTATTTTGGGGGTTATTTGTCTGTATCAGTGTATATCATTATGGGGGATGAGAAAGAAAGACAGATGAGGTTACGTAGTGGTCATCAACTGGAGAGTGATGATACGAACAGTATGTCGAGTGATGGTAGTCCCGGGGTAGCGGAGGTAAATCCCGATACTGAAACAGGGAGTGTAGGCGGCCAACCAGAATTAAAAACTTTACTTCTCGAGTTCATGTATCAGAACAAAGTTAGTAGTGATGCCTTAAATGCAAAATTAGAACAAAACAGTAGGGAAAATAAAGAAAGTACAGATGCCTTAAACGCCAAATTAGAACAAAACAGTAGGGAAAATAAAGAAAGTACAGACGCTTTAAATGCAAAACTAGAACAAAACAACGCTAAACTAGAACAAAACAGTAGGGAAAATAGAGAGAGTACTGAAACTTTAAATGCTAAATTAGAACAAAACAGTAAGGAAATTAGTGTGAATATGGAGCAGATTAGAGGAGAAATCAGAGGAGTAATGGAAGAGAAGGTTAAAGAGATCATTGCAGATGTAGACAAGAAATTAGGAAAAGTACAGGAGGAGTTGGAAAGTAAAATCAGCACACAGGCTGAAAATTTAAAGGAATTAGTTAAATTAGAAACACTGCAGGTTAAAAAGAAATTGGGGGGAGAAATTGACAAGATTCAAGTATCAACTAAAGAGGTTAAGGAACAGCTGGGGGGTAGAATTGAGAAAGTCCACTCGCAAATAGTTGCAGAAGTAAATGATTTAAGAGAGAGTAATAGAGAGAGCATTAGCAAGATTGAGGAGAAACAAGCAAAGCTATATGATAAAGTAGAAGAATCAGAAGGAAACATTAAATTAACAGTAAACAGTATTGAGAGGAAGGCTGAGGAGAAAATCGCAGAATTAGAGTTAAAATTAAAAGCTAGGATCAGGCAAGAAAATAGTCAGAATAGGCCAGTTTTTGTGAATAGCACACACAGGGAGGTAGAACTGGGTAAGTTCAGCAATCGACAGGGGTGCCCAATGGAGTTCATGAACACTATAGAAAATAAATTCGGGGAGAGGTTGGAAAATGGTAGTATTGAGTGGTGCCAGGTAGTTGAAATTTTA
Source organism: Meconema thalassinum (assembly GCA_946902985.2). Lineage (NCBI taxonomy): Eukaryota > Metazoa > Arthropoda > Insecta > Orthoptera > Tettigoniidae > Meconema > Meconema thalassinum. The sequence goes on from OX336400.1 coordinate 74,013,109, forward strand.
GAACAAGTGTTTGTGGGGGAAACGAGGAATTGGTTTGCTGTCTACAGAGACAAGTTTACTGATATCAATGATTTTAAAATGAAATTCTGTGAAAAGTTCTGGAATGAGGTTATTCAGTCGCAGCATCGTGAGGGAGTAGTGTGTGGTAAATATAACCCTAAAGGAAGCTCCACCATGACCGAATACTTTTTAGGGCAGGTATTAGTGTGTAAATATCTGGATGGGTTGAAGGAGGAAAGTGATGTGGTGAGGTTGCTACTCAGGCACTTTCCCTATAGGATCAAGGAGGCTGCTTGTATCCAGAATGTAAAGACAATATCACAAGTAGAAAATTTGTTAAGCACATTTGATGCACTAGGGAGAGGGGGTTATGAGGACAATTTCAATCGGAACCAGGGTAATAATAATAATAGACCTAATGAAGCCAGGCATCAAGAAGTTCCAAGGGAACGGTGGCGAAGGGGCCAACGCTCAAAATAGAAATAACAATAATCAGCTAAATCAGAACAGAGGAAATGGCTATGGTAATCAGTATCAAGGGAGGAACAATGATTTCAGGGGAAATCAAGGGAGGAACAATGATTACAGGGGAAATCAAGGGAGAAACAATGATTTCAGGGGAAATCAAGGGAGAAATTATAATAACAATAATTACAACCAGAATAGGGGTCAAGGAAGAGGACAGCCTTGTGGTAGTAATATACAGCCAAACAATGACAACACAGCCCAGAACAACCAGACCAGTTCAGTAGTTAGTAGTACTACGGCCAGCTGTAGCGGTTCTTTAAACGCGAACCAGGCTGTGAAGTAAGGTCAGGATCTCAGTCTGTAGCATGCCCTGTCCATACAATTATACAGGAACCCTATGACCTAAATGTAAGAAATGAATTATTACATGAACTAAATGATGAAGGTATTATTCAGGAAGTGGTTAGTAAGAGCCCCATAGTTAAATTTAACGTGTCCGAGGCGTACACAGATGTTTTAATTGATAGTGGTTGTATGAAGAGTTGCATAAGTAGTGCATTTTATGATAAAATGAAAGGAACTGGAGTAAATTTTGAGGAGATGCCAATTTAAAGCACTTTTGTTATCACAGCTGTTGGGAAGAGGTCTAAAGTAATTTCTAAGCAAGTTTTAGTAGACATTAAAATTAATAATCATGTAGAGAAGCAGATTTGTCTTGTAATTCCAAATTTAGTATTCAGTGTTATCTTGGGTTCAGAGTGGCTAAGTAGAGTGTCTGGTAACTTATGTGGTGGGAGACGGGCAACGGCATGAAGTAGGGGATTGCCTGTAGGGGTGAAGTACAGTGGGGACTTTGTGTGCCCCTGGACCGCTACGGTAGCTGTGAAGGCTCTATGGGAACCCTGAAAAGTGACGGCTGACGGGGCTCTGGTGAAGCTACGATAGGCCTAGCAAGCCAGTAGTGGATATCATATTTGCTTTCAAACCAGGAACAGGCCTCGGAAAGGACGGATGCAAACGACGACGACCCGGATATGCTAATGGACTACGAGTTGGGACATTAAACATACAGACACTGACAGGAAAAGTGGAGGAGATTGTAGATGTGATGGAGAGAAGAAAACTGGATGTACTGGGCTTGGCAGAAACAAGATGGAAAGGAGAAGGTCGCAGAGAACTGAGGAAAGGGTACCGGTTGTACTGGAGTGGGAACAGTGAAGGAAGGAGCAGCGGAGTAGGAGTAGTTGTGAGAGATGGAATGAAGGAAGAGGTAAAGGGAATAAGTGACAGGATCATGAAGATCAGAGTAACTGTAAAGGGAAGAAGCCTGGAAATAGCCCAGGTATATGCCCCTCAAGTTGGATGTACAGCTCAAGAGAAGGAAGACTTTGAGGAGGAGCTACAACAGCAGTTGAATGGGCAGAGCATCATTGTCATGGGAGATTTGAATGCACATGTAGGAAGTGAAAGGCAAGGATATGAAAATGTATTGGGAGCAGAAGGATGGGGTAGCAGGAATGAAGAAGGGAGAAAGTTGCTGGATTTTTGCAAGAGAAACGGTTTAGTGGTAGGCAACTCCTGGTTCCGGAAGAAAGAAAGCCACAAGGTAACGAGGTACAGCAGTGATTTAACAAAGAAATCTTTGGTAGATTACATGCTGTACGACTGGTAAATGAACAGAAGTGTCAGAGATATAAAGGTAATACCATCAGAGACCTTAGATAGCGACCTCAGAATACTTGTAATGAACCTGGGAGTTGTTAAGGATAGCAAGAGGACAGAGTACCAGGAAAGGAGAATCAAAGTATGGAAACTCAAGGAAAAGGAAGTCAAGGAAGAATTCCAGAAGATAATAAGGGAAAGGATGCCAACAGACAATCCTAAAACAGGGGAAGAGGAATGGAAGCAATTCAAAAACACAATGGTGGAAGCTGCAGTGGCAGTATGTGGAAGAACAAGCAACAGAAAGCGGTGTAAAGAGACACCATGGTGGAATGAGAGAGTAAAAGAAGCTGTGGGAAGGAAGAACAAGGCTTTCAGAGTGTGGTTCCAGGAAAGAACTGATCTGACAAGGGAAGATTATAAGATAAAGAAGAAAGAAGCAAACAAGATTGTCGCAGAGGAGAGGAAGAAGTGGATGGTAAAGTGGACAGAGATGATGGAGGAAGACAGCAGAGGAAATAAGATAGTACTTTATGGGATGGTCAAAAGTAAGAGAAGAGGTCTGCGTGAGGATGTGGTAATGATGGACAAAAACGGAAATGAGGTACACAACAAAGAGGCACTCAAGAAAGTGTGGAATGAGTACTTTGAAGATTTGCTGAATCCAAATGGTCATAGGGAGGAAGACAATGTATTGGAAGATGGAGAAGATAACACAGGAATGGAAAAGGACCTGACTTGGAGAGAACTGGAAATGGCTATAGACAAGATGAAAGGAGGAAGGGCACCAGGTGTGGATGAAGTGAGTGTTGAAATGGTGAAGGCAGCAGGGGAGGTTGGGAAACAGTGGCTGTACCGTGTGATGAGGGTGATATGGAAGGAGAAAAAGACCCCAGAAGATTGGAAGAAAGGATTAATTGTCCCTTTATTTAAGAAAGGAAGCAGAAAGGAGTGCAGAAATTACAGGGGAGTCACACTCTTACCTCACTGTACCACTACGAATTTGGAGAGGATCTGCTGATGGCCTTCCTGGACATCGAAAAGGCCTATGATAGTGTGTGTAGGGAGAAGGTTTGGAAAGCAATGGAAAACATGGGAGTGGAAAAAGAGACTGTAGGCAGAGTGAAGGTGATGTATTGTGGAAGTGTGAGTTGTGTGAAAGTTGGAGGGGAAAGAACAGACTGGTTCAGACAAATGAGTGGCCTGAAACAAGGTAGTGCGCTGTCACCCCTTCTCTTTATTGTGGTTATGGACGAGGTAATGACACGGATAGCAGGAAAGATAGGAGAAGATAAGATGAAGGCAATGGTGTTTGCAGATGATCTCATGGTCTGGGGAAACACGGAGGAGGAAATTCAGGAGCAGCTAAAGGCTTGGGAACAAACCGTGGGAGAGTACGGATGGAAGTTCAACATCAGTAATAGTGAGATCCTGTTAACGACCAGGAAAAAGGACAGACCAATGAGTGAGATAACACTTGGAGGTGGACAGCTGAAGAAGGTGGAAAGTCTCAAGTACTTGGGAAGTATAGTGGAGAAAAATGGGAGAAATGACAAAGAGATTATGGAACGTGGCAGACAGGCAGAAGCATTTCTGAGAAGCATTAGGAGCTTAGTGTGGAATAAAGATGTCCCACAAAAAAGCAAGGAAGTGTTATACAGAAGCTACTATATCCCGATACTGACCTATGCTTCAGAAACATGGACAATGAAGAAAAGAGACATAAGCAGAATACAGGCAGGTGAAATGAAGTTCCTGCGAAGTAGGATCGGAGTAACAAGAAGAGACAGGGTGAGGAATGAAAAGGTCAGGGAAATGGTGAAAGAGGAGCCCTTGCAAGGTAGGATTGAGACATCAAGACTGAGGTGGTATGGACACTTAAAGAGAATGGATGAGAAGAAGATTCCCAAGAGGATACATGAGATGCAGATGCAGAAGAAACGACCAAGGGGAAGACCAAGAGATAGATGGCTGAAAGGATTGGAGGAATGTGTCAAGAAGAGAGGCGAGGACTGGACCAGAGTGACAGCGGAGAGGTGGTGGGAAGAAAGAACTAAGTGGCGAGGCTTATGTTCCAAACAGACCCAGCCTGGGGATGGAAACTGTACATGATGATGATGATGATGAGTTTGAAATTTAAATGGGGAGATTCTGAAGTAGAAGTAGCGTTCAATGACCATATTCAGAGGAGCAGTATTGTAGGTGTGATTTGTACTTTAAATGAGATATCGCCAGCCGTAGAGCGGAGTTCTCCATGTTTTGTGGGCAGTGTGATTACGAACGGTAGTCTAAAGGACTCGTTACGTGATGCTGCATTTCAGGGAAATATAGAGGATGAACAGTGTGTTCGGCTCTATGATGTGTTATTGTGTAATAGGAGAGTTTTGAGGATCGCATTGGTATGGCCAATTGCTATACACATTCATTGAACGTTATTGATAGGTCAGTATTCACAGGACATAGATATCCTGTACCTTTCGCTTATCAGAGTGCAGTTGAGGCACAAATTAATCAGATGCTTGAAGATGGGATTATTGAGCACTCTAACAGTCCATATGTTAATTCTTTGATCACGGTACCCAAGACCGACGGCACAGTTCGTATTTGTTTAGACGCTCGTTTGGTTAACAGTAAAATTAGTTCAGATCAGCTGAAATCTATGTCAATAGAGGAATTAATGCAAACATTTGAGGGGAAGAAGTATTTCACTTGTGTAGATTTGAGTTCCAGTTTTTGGCAAGTGCCACTTATGTACGAAGATAGACCATTTACAGCTTTTAGTCATAAATATAACCTTTATCAATTTTGTAGAACACCTTATGGGTTAAAGAGTAGTTCAGCAGCTTTAATTAGGGCTTTAAACATCACATTAGGGGATGACACAGGAGAGTTTGTAACCATTTACATAGATGATATGGTAATTAGTTCACGCAGTTTTGAGGAGCATCTACGTCATTTAGATATAGTTTTTCAGAAGTTAGATCAGGCAGGGTTCACTTTGAAGCTGTCTAAGTCGTCATTCTGTCAGTCAGAAGTGACATTTTTAGGTCATAGAGTGTCGAGTAGAGGTGTAACACCTGAAGAAAGTAGGGTTAATAAGATACTTCACGCAGAGGTGCCACAGAATGTTAAACAGTTAAAAACTTACCTGGGAATTTGCAACTTTTTCAGGAGGTTCGTTCTTAAATACTCAGGGTTGGTAGAACCATTCAGGGAATTGCTTAAAAGTGGGACTCTGTGGAGATGGGAGTCCAAGCATGATCAGGCTTTTAGAGTGCTGAAGGAAGGTTTTGAGAAAGCTGTAGTGCTGAAATACCCATTAAAAGATAAGGAATATGTGGTTATGACAGATGCTTCACATATAGGCATTGCTGGAGTATTATGTCAGAAAGATGATGAGGGTAATCTGTGCATTGTATCTTTAGCCTCGCGAGGACTGACAGCAGCAGAGAAAAGATACACGATTACTGAGTTAGAGCTTTTAGGTATTGTTTTCAGTTTAGGGAAATTTAGAATGTATTTAGTAGGTGGGAAATTTGAGATCCATACAGATCACCATGCATTACTGTATATGAGGACTTGTAAACTCAGTTCTAACAGAGTTAGTAGGTGGATTCTTGCTCTGCAGGAATACGAATTCACAGTAAAATATATTAAAGGTAAAGATAACATTCTTGCAGACATGCTATCGAGGGACACTTAATTTATGTAGGGATTATCCTGTGGTTAAAGCAGAGGACGGTATTTTAATATGTGCATGTGTGGACAGTAGCAACAGGGCATCGTTACAGACACTGAGAAATATGCTAGTAGGGCAACGTGATAACGTTCATTTAAGGGAGCCACTTGCAAGGTTGGAAGCAGGTGACGCGGAAACATTTATAGTTTCCAAACGTATTGGAAAAACAGCATATGTGCTGGAGGATAGTAAGGGAAACAGATTATACGGGACGTATAATATACATAGTCTATGAAAATATGTGTCATAAAGTGAGTGTGTTTAGCTGGCGAGCCAGCCTATCAAATGAGTAAGTGTGGTGTCTGGTGCGTGGAAGATCTGGTCTTCAAGGCAGGCGTATCAGAAGTCACACAGGGGGGTAGTATGTAAGTAAATGAGAGTTTTTAAGGTACAGGGAAATATGACGGGATTGTCGGATGCTCTTGAGCACTAAAATGTCTCGATACACCAAGGCCAGAATTTGGTAGCGCTGGTGAATTCCCATTTGCCTCCTAGAGATGGGTGAGCGCTTGGACAGGGTATTTTTGCTTAAGGCGTCCACGAGGCAAAAGATGGGCCATCAGAAGGCGAGACAGTCCTTCATGAAACTCATACATATCAGCACACGTGATTTCTGTTTACGGCCTCGCCATGTAAGATTTGTAAGTGTGTAATTTAAGGTAATTTGTACAATGGTATTATTTCTGTGTTGAGAACTAGTATTAAGTAGAATATGGTCTACGGGAACTTAAGAAGACAGGGCGATTACGGCACAGAAATATTTGGTGTTATATGTAATGCGCATTTACTGTTTTTTTTTTCAGAAGTCAATATTAATTTCATCTACTTTAAAGAGAGATTAAGTATTATGGTCACGAGGCGCTGCCACAATAGTGTGATCGTGTGCTCAGTGATAAGTGATATTAAATTTCACCATAAGGAAGGGACCTCCAGTGAAATTAGGAAGTTCTATGGAGATATAAATATATCAGAACACCTTCAATGCGTGTGATATGACATCATAAATACATAGTGCTCACACATTAATTATGTCTATTTCTCCAGCATAGAGAAATTTGAGAGGCGGAAATATCCGTGGAACACTATTCTATATGTAAAACATTGGACTGGTTGCAAAGTGCAATCCATAGTGACAACAAACTTTGACGCAAAGTGCGTGAAGAAAAATTATGAGTGTATATATCTGTAATTTAGGGTGATCTCATTTATGTAATATGTATTTTGGATGGGGTTTATTAACGTGTCTGGGATAATCGGATAATGGACCGTCGTCACGGTAAATCATCCGATGATCCGAGGCGAATATGTAACGTGTTTTTCGAGGGTTTTTTATGCAACTGGCATAAGTCAGTAGGAAGCCATTCTATATTTATTTACGCGGCAAATTGTTCAGCCAAGAGAATTTTTCATGTTAATTTATTATTATTATTGATTTATTATAATTATTATTAAGATATTTTCGGAGCATTTTATAAAAATTATAAGCATACAGATAGGTTTTCTATGTCTTAGAAAACGCTATCAAGCAAATTATTACGAACGACAATATCATAGAAAGTTATGTGATTACGGAATTTAACGGAGTTTCGTCAGTTAGGGTATATCGAGAGACGTGACTCACTGGGAATTCAAGTACACGCTTAATCTTGTCGGGAAGTATTACGCAAGCGGGGTTGCAGCGTCAAGAAAAGGAGGATAGTTGGAACGGAACCCTCCCGCCGAGTGTAATGAGCCAGAGGAGGGGAGTATAGCGCGTGGGGTGCAGCCAATCAGTGGAGACCACGTAAGCTAGAAGTCGGATGAAGAGTGGGGATGCGGCGGGTGCATTTATCGTTCGGCGCGCCGTGGAACGAGGAGAATCTGTGTAGAACTTGCCGAGTATGGTTATACGCCGGAGTCGCTCCGATGTTCCGTGGAACGAGGACTATCTGTGTAGAACTTAACGAGTACGGTTGCACGCGGGAGTCGCTCCGATGTTCCGTGGAGTGGAGGACTAACTTTTGTAAAACCTAACCAGTGTGGTTGTACGAGTGTTTGGGTCCGATGTATGGACCATAGAATTATCTAATCTACCAGAATATCATCAAATATCGACAAAGATGACGACGTCCAGGAGACTGTGGGAAGCTCACAGCACCATCCAGTACGAGGGAAAGGCTTCGGCCATTTCCAGTGGTAAGCGCGAATGATGCAGAAATACGCAATCTCTCATTTCTCTTTGTTTTATATTTCATATTTCAATAACTTCATAGCTTGGAAATAAGAGTAAAATCAATAATTTATCAGACTCCGTTTTCACGTAATTTTCTATCGGTAATATTCAAATCACAACGCTCCAATTTAAATTTTATACTTATTATTATTATTAATTTTGCTATACTTGTTTTATATAATAAATTCATTTCTTTTACAATGCAATCTTTGCTTTCAGTAGGTAGCATTAGATATAGACCAATTCCTTCTCCTGATACAATTGTTTGTTGGGTTAATGATCAAATCATACCACGATCTGAGTGAATAGATTCTTGAAGGTGTTCTACCAGAGCTAGACGTTGTTAAATACAAATTTAGATTTCAGCATTGCATTGAGGTCTTGGCGCCCATTAAAACAACATAGCTTAGGCAAAGGTAAACAGTTACATTTATCACCCAACAGTTTGGGGCAGGCAAACCGTTACATTTGTCGCTACCAACATGGGGCATTAATTAACATTACACTTGTACGCTCAACGTGGAGCAAAGTGAAAACGTTACAATTGTCGCTCAACGTGTGGGCTAGCAAAACGTCACAAACCGTCTAAGGAGCGCTTGTCCGTTTGGTCGTTGCCAGGACCGAGAACCGACCAGATCTCAATAGTGAAGGCTGAAGGGTATAGCAGAGACGCTAGACCGAGTAAGTCCTATCCCAACAGTTAACTCGACTGGTCGTTGCCCGTTGATTGCAACAAAGGAGCCGAGGCGCAGGGGTGGATCTAGGGGAGGGCGACCGCCCAGGGCCCCGCGTCTTGGATTGTTTTAAATTTAATTGATTATTTATTTATGTATTCGTTAATTCCTCATAAGGAGAGCGTTACAACACAATCAATGTTCATGTTTTATTCTGGCCCTTTCTTCTTTTTTCCCAAAAACCTCTCATATACACACTATGCTGCCTCTTTCTCTCCCCCGTCCACTTTCTTGCCGGTTGTCTCTCTTTGGGAGTTTGCTCAAACATCTGTTGTCTAAGTCTAATTGATTAATTAATTATACTTTTCCAACTAATTTATAATTCGTATTCTTTTTTCAGTGCAGCTATGACCTCCCGTGACCGTTCAGCAAGTTTAGATTTCAGTGAAATGATGGAAGACTTCAGCCGGGAAGAGAGTCGCAAAGTAATATTTTAATATTTCATAGTTTACATAATCTTCTCCAAGGGGACTTAAAGGTTTCTTTCATATTATTAAAAGAATGTACTGCAGTGTAGTTCAAAATATTGTAACTATTCTTTATTTTATTATTATTACAAAACTCTTTTCCATTTGATTTGTTATTTTTTAATTTCCTATTGTTGTGGGCCTCACCTTATCATATCGCCCAGGGCCCCGCAAGGCCTGGATCCGCCACTGCCGAGGCGCGGACGGAGACATCCGTGATGACCCATCAACTGCCGATACTGTGTTTTGCAATGTAATTTGTGCGTACTTGCAACACTCGTGGTTAGGGTCGCCACATTTCAAGAATGGAAAAACGGAATACAAGTCCCAAAACATTGTTTCTTTTTAATCAAGGCTGTTAAATGTTGAAATAAATAATACACATACCGGTAATTACTGTATGTATTATATAAGCATTACATAATCAAATACACAAAATGAAAACTAGATATTGCTGACATATCATATAGGCCTATGACACCGGCAACTTACAAATACTTTTCATTTGAACCACCCTTTGCAAGGATTTTTTTATTTGTAAGTACCTTCTGATAAAATTCACTACAATTTTCGTCATAACTTATTGTAATATGTGAATAATTCTTGTTTTATCAAACTAATGGAGCTTCATCCCTCCATTTGATATTCATGACAGAAAAAATCTCTTTGTAAAAGCATTGGAGGGGAAAATGCTGAGTATTAACTTCACAAGGACTAAGATATTCCTTAATTTTGTTGCCCCTAATAAATCTATAAGTTAACATGTACCCATCTATCTGACACAGATATAGAAATAATTATTAGGTACAGCATTCATTTCAGGTTCCGTATTGACCGTATTTACAATTTAACACTTGGATTTTCCGCCAAATCAATACTTTTACTTATGTAAAAAATTATAGGTACATGTTTCGGGGATCTTACTGTCCCCTTCTTCAGCCCTCCTTTGTTATTACAAACATCGTGTCACATTCAACTTCCCATAATAAAACAACAGAATACACAACATAAATTATACAACCACAACATATTAAAATTACTAGCTTAAAACTACACTTAAAATTCAATAAACATCATCATCATCTTGCACAGTTTCCAGCCACTGGCCGGGTCTGTTTGGAACACAAGCCTCTCCAACGTCTTCTGTCTTCCCACCATCTCTCAGCCTCCACCCTTGTCCAGTCTTCTCCTCTCTTCTTCACGCTTTCTTCCACCCCCTTCAGCCACCTGTCTCTCGGTCTTCCCCTCGGTCTCTTTCCTTCCCACTTCGTCTCATGTACTTTCCTGGGTATCCTCTTCTCCTCCATTCGTTTTACATGTCCATACCATCTAAGTCTAGATTTCTCTATACCATCCTGTAATGGTTCCTCCTTCATTAATTCTCTGGTCCTCTCATTTCTTATTCTGTCCATCTTTGTAGCTCCAATACTGCTTCTCAAGAACCTCATCTCACTGGCCTGTATTTTGCTCTTCTCCCTTCCTTTCATAACCCAGGTCTCCGAGGCATACGTCAGGATAGGGACATAGTACGTCCGATATATGATCTTTTTGCTGTTCTGAGGGACATCCTTGCTCCATAACATGCTTCTCACACTCCTCCGAAATGCTTCTGCCTGCCTCCCCCGCTCATTTATTTCTCTATCGTTTCTTCCATTATCTTGTATCAGGCTTCCCAGATACTTGAAACTCTCCACTTTCTTCAGCTGTTCCCCACCAATTGTTATTCCAGTTGTGGTTCTTTCCTTCTTCCTTGTTGTGATCACCATCTCACTCTTATTTATGCTAAATTTCATCCCATATCCTTGTATTATTCCTTCCCACACGTCCAACTGTTCCTGTACCTCCTCCTCCTTGTTTCCCCAAATCATCAAATCATCTGCAAACACCATTGCTTTCATCTTTCCGTCCCCAATTACTTGTGCCACTCTGGTCATTATGTCATCCATCACCACAATGAAAAGTAACGGTGACAGTGCACTTCCTTGTTTCAGGCCGTTTCTTTGTTCCAACCAGTCAGATCTCTCTCCTCCCACTTTCACACAGCTCACGCTTCCCTTGTACATCTCCTTTATCCTCTTTATAGTCCATTTCTCTACTCCTCTATCCTCCAGGGACTTCCATACTTTGTTTCTGCATACACTGTCATATGCTTTCTCAATGTCCAGGAAGGCCATCAGTAGATCTGTTCCATACTCATAGTGCTGTTCTTGTAACTGCCTTACAGCAAAAATCAAATCCACTGTGGACCTTCCTGCTCTGAAGCCATGTTGTTCTTCCCTCATCCCTCCTTCTATCCTTGTCCTAATTCTCTTTTCCAAAACTTTCTCGAAGATCTTTGCACAATGACTCATCAGTGTTATTCCCCGATAGTTTCTGCAATCTGTTCTACTACCTTTCTTGAAGATCGGGACAATGATTCTTTTTTTCCAGTCCTCTGGGGTCTTCCTTTCCTTCCATGCTGTCCTCATCACTCGGTACAGCCACTGTATCCCCACCTCTCCTGCTGCTCTCACCATCTCCACACTCAACTCATCCACACCCGGTGCCTTCCCTCATTTCATCTTGTTCACTGCATCTTCCACTTCTTTCCATGTTAAGTCCTTTTCTGTTTGCAGTCCATCTTCCTCTTCCCCGATTTCTTCCTCCTCACCGTGGTTTCCATTTGGGTTCAGAAGTTCTTCAAAATATTCTTTCCACATTTTCTTCAGTTCTTCCCTTTTTTCTGTCTCTTGTCCCCTTTTGTTCACCATTCTAACATAATCCGTAGGATCCTTCCGCCCCTTAGTTTTTACCATCCCATACAGGACCTTTTTTGTGCCTTCACTATCCTCCATCATCTTTGTCCACTCTTCCATCCACTTTCTTCTCTCCTCAGCCACTACTCTCTTTGCCTCCTTATTTCTTTCCTGGTACTCTTCCCTTGTCTCTACCATCCTATTTTGATACCACCTCCTAAAGGCTCTATTCATATCTTTTGTCTTCTCATTCCACCATGGTGTTTCCTTCCACCTCTTCTTACTACTTGTCCTCCCACATACTGCTTCTGCTGCACCTACTAGTGTCTTCTTAAATCTAGCCCATTCCTCTTCCACCACTCTTTCTTCATATGTTGGAATTCCTTCCTTTACCATTTTGAGGTACTCGACCCTTCTGTCTCTTTCTTTCAGTTTTCATATCCTTATACGTCTTTCCTGGTTCTCAGTCCCTTTCTTCTCCTTAGTCCCTCTCAGGTTCATTACCAGCAATCGATGGTCGCTATCCAAGTTCTCCGATGGTATAACCTTGATGTCCGTGATGTTCTTATTTAATTCTTTCTCATACAGTATAAAGTCGACCACCGACTTCCTGGTCAAGTCATCACTGTACCATGTGATTGTGTGGCTCTCTCTTTTCTTAAACCAGGAGTTCCCAACTAGCAGGCTGTTCCTCTGGCAGAAGTCCAACAGTCTCTTTCCTTCCTCATTTCTTCCACCCCAACCCTCTGGTCCTAGAACACTCTCATAACCTTGTCTTTCTCTTCCTACATGGGCATTGAGGTCCCCCATAACAATCATATTTCTTCCTACCAGCTGCTTCTGCAATTCCTCTTCAAACTCCTCCTTCTCTTCAGAAGCGCAGCCTACTTGTGGAGCATACACTTGCACTATTTCTACGGTCTCTCCCCTCAGTGCTACTTTCACTTTCATCATCCTATCACTTATTCTCCTCACTTCTTCTTTTAAACCATCTCGTACTACTACTCCCACTCCATTCCTCTTTCCCTCTTCGTTCCCACTCCAGTACAGTCTATAGCCTTTTCTCAGTACTCTCCTTCCTTCCCCTTTCCACTTTGTTTCTGCCAATCCCAATAAATCCAACTTCCTTCTTTCCATCATATCCACTATCTCCTCCACCTTCCCCGTCAGCGTTCTTAGGTTTAAAGTTCCAAATCTTAGTCCGTGTGTACAGCCGTGTCGTCGTCTATTAAATCCATCCTGTCCGAGGCTCGTTCCATTTTTGAAAGCATTTGGTTTTATCCACTACTGGCTTGCTGGGCCTATCGTAGCTTCACCAGAGCCCCGTTAGCCGTCACTTTTCAGGGTTCCTGTAGGACCTTCACAGCTACCGTAACGGTCCCGGGGCACACGAAGTCCCCACTGTACTTCGCCCCTACAGGCAATCCCCTACTTTGTGCCGTTGCCCGTCTCCCACGACGTGGACGAGGGGTTGGACTTATCAATCAAGGATAAAACTTGTGATGCACTTCGTAATTTTTCAGTCCATCAGTTCAATTTTGAATTTGTGTCCTGGGACACATTAAAATATACTTAAGCATAGCATATGTTTTGTCCACTTCGTTTTTGAAGCATAAAAATTCAATGCGATTAATCTATGGAGGAACTTGCTGATTTGACTGCATCTAAGATTAGCCTATTGTCATTTTTACATATGTTGTTTCAGGTAGAACATCAGGTATTATTGTGTCCTATTCTATGATACTTAACAACATGTTATAGTAGAATGACTGTTGTTATGAATGACAGTCCAATAGAATATGTCAACAGGTTAATCTATAAATTAAAAAACAGACCCACAACTAAATTAATCAGAGAGAACTCAAAAAAGAAAACGTTTGCAACTTTCACCTACATAGATCAAAGTGTACACACAGTAGCTAATATCCTCAAGAAGTATAAAATGAACATTGCCTTCAAAACTAATAATTCTAACTCCAATAAATTTTTCAACTCGAACAAAATTAACAGCTGTGATAAGTTTTTGAAATCGGGCGTGTATGAACTAAGATGCAGCTCTTGCAAATCTAATTACACGGGACAAACAGGTAGGAGCATACGCACTCGTTATTCTGAGCATGTTTCGGCCATCAAGCATAGGAAATTCTCAGCCATGGCTACACACATGGAAGAAACGGGACACAAGTTTACCGACATAAACAATGACGTCACGATCTTGCATTACGCGTCTAAGGGCAGCTATATGAATATTTTGGAAAACATCCATATCAATACATTCCAGAGGTCTAATGAATGCAATAATTTAAATGAAATCAATTTTGAAACCAACGAATTGTTTGATACAATAGCAGATTACTTAAATAATAAACAACGCAAACCACCCCCACAACCCCCGCCACATTAGGTATTCTCTCATACATTCCGTTTCGTCACACCAATTACACTCCCCTCTCGGTTCGATCCAATATTTTAACCCTCCCCTCCCATCCCCTCCCTTTCCCCAACCTCCCCCTTTCCCCGCAGCCGCGTCAAGCCGTCTCACTGCAAGCGAGCAGCTGTGGCAATAGCAAGGTGTAGCTCAGTTGAAGTGGACCTCTTTGAGGGCTGTGATAATGACCAGGCCACTTACGTCCGGCAAGTCTTTGTAATGTTTTAATTTCTGTAGAAAGTTTTTCCTTAATTATGAAAGGCATTATCTGATGTTTTTGTTCTTCAGATAGTTTGGAGCTATTTTGTATTTCATGAACAAGACGAGGCATTCGATTGATATGTTCTTATTAAGTCGTTAGTTTTTTGGGATTTTATTTCTAAAACGCAATTCATTCATTTCAGGACCAGTACAATATTAATGAAATCATTAATTGAAGCATCCGACCGTCAGATTGCCATAATAAGAAGCCTTGAATTAACCGCATCAATTCTATTGGACTGTCATTCATAACAACAGTCATTCTACTATAACATTTTGTTAAGTATCATAGAATAGGACACAATAATACCTGATGTTCTACCTGAAACAACATATGTAAAAATGACAATAGGCTAATCTTAGATGCAGTCAAATCAGCAAGTTCCTCCATAGATTAATCGCATTGAATTTTTATGCTTCAAAAACGAAGTGGACAAAACATATGCTATGCTTAAGTATATTTTAATGTGTCCCAGGACACAAATTCAAAATTGAACTGATGGACTGAAAAATTACGAAGTGCATCACAAGTTTTATCCTTGATTGTTTATTGAATTTTAAGTGTAGTTTTAAGCTAGTAATTTTAATATGTTGTGGTTGTATAATTTATGTTGTGTATTCTGTTGTTTTATTATGGGAAGTTGAATGTGACACGATGTTTGTAATAACAAAGGAGGGCTGAAGAAGGGGACAGTAAGATCCCCGAAACATGTACCTATAATTTTTTACATAAGTAAAAGTATTGATTTGGCGGAAAATCCAAGTGTTAAATTGTTATAGAAATAATTTTCTCTTTCAAACTTGCACCTGTATCACCAGAAAAGAAGCTAGATATTACAATCAATTCTGAAGCGGAACATTTGAAAATTGGTGCGAAATTGAATATAATTATTATCAAATTAACCTAAAAACGGAATATTTGGCATTCCGTTAAAGATTAAATGGTACGCGGAACAAAACAAGAAAAAAACGGAATTGTTCCGGGTGAAACGGAACGTCTGGCAACCCTACTCGTGGTCTTTTTCTCGCCCTCGTATATAACTTATGTTGTTTTGTTCTCACAAAGTTTTTCATGCAGACTAACTTACCGTATTTGCTCGCGTATATCTCGCACCCCATTTTTTAATTTGAAATTTCAGGAAAATAAAAAGTACTCGCATATATCTCGCATTCATTTCTGACGCCGTCATATAAATGACTGTAATAACCTTGAGGTAGAAACACGTTCGATTTAGCGCACCACAACAGTCGTCATTGTCCAGGAACTTACCGGAAGCAATACCTTAGCGCGATTAGCAATATGCAATATTATCGTTCGTTCTGGCGGCAGAGGTTTCCTTTATTGTTGTCTGTCAGTACCGGTACTCTGGCTTCGAAGATAAAGGAAATCTGTGCTATACCACTCGCGCCAACATGCTCTTATGTTTCGAAGATTGCGAAAGTAGGCCTATTATTACATCGCAGAGAAGCGCAGTTCAGTCCTCTCGAATCTCAATGATTTCGTCTTTACGCATTCGTCGCATCAGAGCTCGGCCGCGTGCAAGCACGTTCAAACATACGGCGCGGCGTGAGTGTTATAGCACGCGGTACATCGTTAGTCTTTGGCCGCGGTCGGTTAAGTTCGAGCTCGCTTTTTCATGTAGCGAGGAATCGATATGGAAGATGATCGATCGTATCGATCGCTAAGCGTCTGCGCTCTAAATTCCTTTTCTGCCTTGAATCATCTTTAACGAGCATATGACATCTTTTTCATAGGTTCTTAATGACACATAACCATAACGAATAGAAGTAAATGGTGTTGAAGAGCTTCTTGAAGACATGCATCGCAAATGCATTGGACGGAAGTCAGGATGAAGCAGAATGGGATGATAACCAGAATGATGCACGCGAGAGTACCTCGGAGATTGGCAGCAGTGACGGCAGTGA
The DNA here is from genome assembly GCA_946902985.2 of Meconema thalassinum. Taxonomy (NCBI): domain Eukaryota; kingdom Metazoa; phylum Arthropoda; class Insecta; order Orthoptera; family Tettigoniidae; genus Meconema; species Meconema thalassinum. Next base: position 74,029,741 of record OX336400.1, read on the forward strand.
CAATGAATAGGGCGAGTACCGTATGCCAGTTGCCTTGTTTCAATAATGCAAATTTTGTGTTTTTTCGGGAATACGGTCATTCCCCGCGTATATCTCACACCGAAAATTTTCGCACATATTTTCGGTAAAAATGCGAGATATACGCGAGCAAATACGGTATAATACATTTAATCGGATGACAATGTGATGATCTCTGAACTGCGGCATTAATGAGGAATGAAAGACATCTGTTTTACCGCGCAATTAAATACAGTTTCCTCTGACATCAAGCAGTCTTTAACCCTACCACCTACCCCATCCTCCCCCCCATTAATGAAAATTGTGCAACGTCCAGAACAAATATCCGCCAGCCGCCACTGCTCTTCATCATAATCATTTTCCAGCTCCAGTTTCCCGGGTGTGGTATACAAGTGCTCGCCATTTCTTTCGGTCAAAGTAGAGTTGCTGTTCTTCTACATCTTCCCATTTCACATTCCGTTTGTTGGCGTCAGACTTCAATGTGTCTATCCATCCATTTCTTGGCCTTCAAATCTTCCTCTTCCTTGTCCCAAACAGATCCCTTTGATGTTTTTCTCACGTAATACATTTTCCCACTCTGTCATGATTTTCTTCGATACCAAATTTACGAGAATTGGTGGAAGTCCTTCACAATCGAATGAAAGTATATTATCCATCAAAACCTCACTCTTTGACAAAGAAAGGGATCTCTTTATTTATACAATTTTATGTGATACTAATCACGAGGGTGACCAAAGAAGCTCTGGTTTGACACACTGCGGGAGGATATGCATCTCCTGAAGATGCACAAGACCGCATCAAGTGGAAAGGAAAGTTCAGAACAGCAGACCCTGTAATTCAGCGGGCTAAATGCTAAGAAGAAGATGAAGATGTGATACTAACCTTGAGATCCATCTCGCTGGAACTGCGACTTTGGTGGGGGATAGTAGCAATTCTATTGTGGGCCGACTGGCCCCCGTAGTAGTATATGTCATCTAGAGAACGGAATCTATCGGCCGCATCGGGGTACATAGTTTGCATGATTTCGTATGCGACACGGCACACCTGAAAAACACAGAACTCTCATCATTATTCTGAATTCAACAGCAAGGTTTGGATGAGAGGGAACTTGATATTCAATTTCTCAAAGTAAATTACCAAAGAAGTTGAAATCACACTTTACTAGTCGCAAGAATATCTGGTAAATTACACGAATACAAAATGAGGTATTACCTATACAATAAGAGGAAAGCGCACAATGTGCATACATGTCATTACTAGGGACCAGATTTTTTGAAAATGCATATGGACATATGAGTCGTCCATTTGCAAAACTCGTTTAATCCACTAGTGAATTAGGATCATGTTGTAAAATTAATTTTCAATTATTTTATTTTGTTTTGTTTTATTTTATTTCATTTGATTTTGTTTTAAATGGTTTTGTTTATTTTTTGTTTTATTTTTGTTTTGTTTTATTTTATTTTTTTTATATTTTTTTTGTTTTATTTTGTTTTTGTTTATTTTACTTTGTTTTGTTTTATTGTGATTTTCCAGAAAACAAACACAAAACCGAAAACAAAAGACATGAAGCAAAAAGCAAAATTCAAAAACAAAAGCAAAAGCAGAAAACAAAAAACTAGAAACACAAAGCAAAAAGCAAAATTCAAAAAAGCAAAAGCAGAAAACAAACACAAAACCAAAACCAAGAAAGAAAAGCAAAAAGTAAAATTCAAAAGCACAAAACAAACACAAAACAAAACAAACAAACAAACAAAACACAAAGCAAAAAGAAAAAAAGTTGAAAACAACGAACACAAAAGATACGTGAGGGAAAGTCCAGAGAAACGTTTCTCATGAAAATGATTCTTATTCACAGGTGGATTAAATAAGTTTTGCAACTGGACGACTCATATGCAAATGCATATTTTGAGGGTTTATTGCATTTTTCTGCATATTCTGAACATAACAGCATATTTTAGCATAAACAGTTGAAATTAAGTATCATTTAAAACATCTTGAACAAAATAGGTTTCACTGCGTGTTGGACATCCCTAGTTAGTTAGTTAGTTATTGTTGTTTAAGGGGCGGAACTACGAGGTCACCTGCCCCTGTTGGACATCCCTTGTAAGCAACTTTCTGAGCAACAGATTAATAACTCATATATTTTATGCAAGCATGCTGCCTGGCTATTTGAAGAAGGGAATGGAGTGGGACATTCCTTTTACCATCTCGACAGCAAGTAGCCCGGGGTAAGTTTTGAGAGGAGTTTCTTCAGTTAATTTGTTTTCTTAGTCTGCACCTGGCTGCGTGGCTCAAAGGTAACGTTCTCGCTTGCTGGACCCAAGATTGCAGGTTCGTATCCTGGCGTAGTCAGCTGGCATTTGAGGGTGTGCAAATGCGAGGGAGCCATGTCAGTAGATTTACTGGCACGTTAAAGATCCCTTTCGGGGCAAAATTCCAGCACCCCAGCGTCTCTAAAAGCCAGAGTAGTTAAAAGGGACGTAAAACAAATAACATTCTTCTTCTTCTTCCTTAGTGTTTGTCCCGCCTAGCTGCAGGGTCCGCTATATGGACACCTTGTCGCCATTTGTTTCTGTCTCGGGCCGTGTCCGGATGAAGGTGTCCGTTCTTCAGATCTCTATGTAGCGTATCATCCCACCGTTGCTTCTTGGTCTCCATAACGCCCAAGCGACGTTCTGTCACTGTTGTTGTTGGCCAACACTCATGTCCGTACAAATGACATTATTATTATTATCTTAGTCTGCATATCCTTAACTCGAAATACCTAAAGAGAAGAGCAGCAGAAACTATTAATTGAAACGGTGGGTGTCAGGTAGTAGTGATTATTCAGCTGATGGGAGTTGCCGTCTATTGTCAAATATGCTCGAAGGATGTGAAATGTGAAAAAAATAATCTTGAACAACATGCAAAAACGACTGCACATATTACGGCAAAGGAGGAAAGAAGAGTGAATAACATTGGCTTATTGTTAAGTCGATGTTGCCGCCCTGAGTGAAACTAGACTTGCGGGGGAAGTTAATATCAAGGAAACTACAACAGGATACACCATCTTTTGGAAGGGAAAGAAGGAAGAGGATAGTCGCAAACATGGAGTTGGTTTTGCAGTGAAAACTAAATTGGTGAATGAACATCGAGAGGCAGATTCATCACACTTATCTCCTCATATGCCCCCACTCATGGACGATGAGGACTCCAAGAACTGCTTCTATCAACACCTAAGCACAGTCCTCACTAAGGTGCCCCGCAACGACAAGCTTCTGCTGCTTGGTGATTTTAATGCAAGAGTGGGCAAAGACAAATCTGTGGGAGACGGTCATGGGAAATCATGGCATAGGGAATTGCAACAGCAATGGCATATTACTTCTCGGGATTTTTGCTGAGAATGAGCTCTAAATCACCAACACTCATTTCAGACTACCCGACCGCTACAAGACCACATGGATGCACCCACGATTCAAACACTGGCACATGATTGATTATATCATCACCCGCAAACGTGACAAGAATGACGTCCTAATCACAAAGGTTACAAGAAATGTTGATGACTGTTGGACAGACCACCGACTCCTGATCAGTCGACTCAGGTTTTCTATCCAAAATCGACCATGCACCCACTCCATGAATCCACCCAGAAAGAAGCTCAACATCTCAAGGCTGTACGATGTAACTGTCGCGGATGGATTCCGAAGAACTATTCAAGAACAGCTGACCCTCCATCCATTTAACAGGCAGGTTGATGGTGAATGGACCACGCTTCAGAAAATCATCACAGAATCAGCAGAAGACACTATTGGTTTTGAGAAAAAGGGGAGACATGACTGGTTTGAGGAAAATCATGAAGAAATACTGAAACAAATCAGTGATAAAAGGGAAGCCTATCTTTCCCTTACACGAGACCCATCTTCCACAGAGAAACTAAACCTTCTCCGCGAACTAAAACAGAAGTGTCAAGCTGAAATCCGGAAGATAAAAGACAACTGGTGGCACGAAAAGGCCGAAGAGCTCAAGAGATATTCAGACAGCAGAGATCTACGCAACTTTTACGCAGGTCTAAAAGAGTTATATGGACCCTTTCACTCCTCTTCAAGAACACTGAAAGGTGCTGATGATACCACCATTCACATCAGCACTCAAGAAGTTTTGAATAGATGGAAGGTACACTTCAGCACTCTTTCAAATCGTAGCTCCACTGCAGCTGAAGACTTTCTGCGCCTTGTCCCTCAACATTCACCTCAACCTTGGATGGCGATGCCCCCACACTTCCAAGAGTTTGTCAAAGGCTTGAGCAGTCTGAAACCAAGGAAGGCCCCAGGACCAGACAACATCCCTCTGGAACTCATTCAAAGCGGAGGCCTACCCCTGAAAACCAGACTTTTTCACCTTATCCTTCTGATCTGGGAAACACGAAAAGTACCTGCTGATTGGAAAAACGCCACCATTGTTACCATCTTCAAGAAAGGCGATCGAAGTATCTATGGAAACTACCGCGGTATCTCCCTTCTCTCTATAGTGGGAAAAATCTTTGCTAGAATCCTCTTGAATCGACTACACACCATCTCAGAAAGAATACTCCCTGAATCCCAGTGTGGATTCCGTGCTTCCCGGGGAACCATTGACATGATCTTCTGTGTAAGACAGCTGCAAGAGAAATGCAGGGAGCAAATGAAACCTCTGTTCTTAGTCTTTTACGATCTAGAGAAAGCCTTTGATACTGTTCCCAGAAATGCCATGTGGATGGTTTTAAGGCGCTTTGGATGTCCTGAACATTTCGTTGGACTGATTCAAGCTCTCCACGATGGTATGGTTGGACAAGTACTTTATCAGAATGACATCTCCTCTGAATTCTCCATCACCAATGGGCTCAAGCAAGGCTGTGTTCTTGCACCTACACTTTTTGCTCCGTACCTGGCGGCCATGCTATAAGAGACACCGTCTGCGAACATCCCTGGCGTGGAGATTAGATATCGGTATGATGGAGGTCTATTCAACCGAAACAGGCTCCGCTCCAAAAGATTAACCTCTACCATCTTGGTTACAGAATTGCAATACGCCGACGACAACGCTTCACCAGCCCTCTCAGCTGAAGAGTTGCAACGATCTGTTAATTGCTTCGAGAGAGCATACGCACGCTTTGGCCTGACCATAAACATCCGGAAGGCTAAAGTGCTGGTTCAACCTATCCCTGGAACCTCCACTTCTGACTTTGATATCACCATCGCTGGCACTTCCTTGGAACGAGTTGATCACTTCTTATATCTTGGGAGCATTCTGTCGACCCAATGTACTGTCGAAAAAGATGTGGATAACAGAATTCACGCTGCGCATGTTGCTTTTGGACGCCTCTTACATTGTGTATTCCAGAACAAAGACCTAAGGATGGGAACAAAGCTGATAGTATAACAAGTTGTAGTCATCTCTACGCTGCTCTACGGATGCGAGACCTGGACTCTATACCGCCGGGACATCAAAAAATTGGAACGCTTCCACCAGCAAATTATCTGCTCCATTATGCACATCAAATGGGATGACTACATACCTAATGTCACGGTACTCGAGAGAGCAAAAATAAAGAGTATTGAGTCCATCATTATCGGCCATCGGCTTAGATGGTCTGGCCATGTCCAGCCTATGAGTGATGACAGACTCCCTCGGCAGATCTTGTACAGTGAACTCAGCACGGGCAAGAGACCAACAGGTGCACCTTTTGAAACGTTTTAAAGATCAGCTGAAAGAAACCTTCAAAAATGTATTTATCAATCCAGATACATGGTGTACTCTTGCGGAGGACCGTTCGCGTTGGCGCAAAACCACCTTCGACGCAGTTGTACTTTTTGAACAAAAGCGTCAAAGACAGGTAACGGAAGCTCGTCAGAGAAGAAAACTCTGCCAAACACTTCCACATCCACCCCCTACCATCAGATGTGACGTATGCAACCGCATGTTCTATGCGAGGATCGGTCTGCTGAGTCATCAGCGGCATCTCCATCGTGCGGACACGAGAGCTTAGGAGTGCAGGGAAGAAACGAACACTCGGATAGGAGTATCGGCTGATGATGATGATTGTTAAGTGCATAGTTTTAAATTTTTAATGCATATTTTGTACATTTTTAGTGCAAAATTGCATGCATATTTTATTCATTTTTAGAGCATGAAAGTCCGGTCCCTAATCATTACAGAGTTGTTTCAGAGTTACAAGATTCTTTTGGCACCAGAGAGCATGATCATCATCATCATATCATCAAGTTTCCACTCCAGTTTCCTGGGTGTGGTTTACGAGCGCTCTCCATTTTAGTAGATTCATGTACCACTGCTCCTTCAAGACTTCATCCCAGTTGACTCCCTTGGATGTGATATCTTCCTTCACTTGGTCCAGCCATCTGCTCATAGGTCTTCCAACAGGTCTCTTTCCAGTAATCTCAGTATGTAACCATTGTTTTGCAAATCTTCTATCGGTCATACGTTTCACGTGACCAAACCATCGCAAACGTGCTGTAGTTATGGTCTCCTTCAGGGACTGATTTATTTCAGCTTGTTCTCTTATCTTCTCATTTCTTACTTTGTCTTTCCTAATTTTTTGAAGCATGCTTCTTAGAAACTTCATTTCTGAAACCTGCTCTCATCTTTGTTGGTAGTTGTGCATGTTTCCAACCCATAAGTCAATATAGGGACAAAGTATGTTCGAAACAGAGTTTGTTTTGATCTTAGTGGCACTTGCTTATCCAGAGAAGATATCGAAGTTGCTGTTAGAATTGACTTGATTTCTGCATACCGTTCACAAAGCCTCCTGCACAATTCACATTCGCACGATGTTCAGTATGGGGTATGTAAAGTCTATTGCATACACAATGGTGGAACCCATTAACTGCAAAACGCGTCAGCGTGTGATGTAGATTATAATCGGCACCTTTCCATTAAGAGAATGTCATTGCCTTGGTCGAATAGAAATCTCTCCACATCTCCTTTTTCTTGTGCTGAAGTTCTGTGAACAATTCTTTGTATGTCCTTGTAATTGGCAGAAACATCTGCAATCGAAGTTGCTCTATGAAGGAGGTCTCCCTGGTGAACTCATAAGCTAGTCTAGAGGAGGTTCATTTGGAGACACATAGGAGCCTTTTTGGGATATGTTGCTTTGATTTTATAGATTTCTTGGAGGTTGGATTTAGTGAGATGCAGCCATATTAGGTTGGTTGGTTCCTCAGTTTAGGGGCTGCGACAATGCAGTCATGTAGCCCCGTGTACTTTGGGTGTGTGTAAAATCTGTCTGATAAACAGTGTTAATTGTGATGGTTATTTATTGCTAATAGTGTGTGTTATATGTAATTCAGGTAAGGACTGCAGATGATCTATTTCAAGTACTGTAGTTCCTACTTTTGCTACCATCAACGACACCTAGCTGTGAACTTGGCTACTAGATGTCACCGCAACTGGCACCTGGCGACAAATATTGGAACTTTAATAGAGCGAAAACAAAATCTAACCTAAAAATTTAGCTTCACACAATTGTAGATAGTGGAAGGTTTTTTACATGCCATAAATCTATGGCTGGCTTTACTTCCCCTCCAAAGGAAGGCATACTGAAAGATTTTTAACACTCTTAAAAATCCGACGACTTTGGCCGGGTTTGAACCCGCGATCTTGGGCATAGAAGCTCAGCATGCTACCAACTATGCCACCAAAGCTGCCAACCATATTAGGTATACTCCATAGATTACTATGGTGGTGAAAATCTTCATAGCAGTCGAAACGGGTAGTCTACGAAGGGGCAGAATATCGTTGATAGCCAAGGTCGCTGCCAATGCTCTGTTTCTTGGTGTAAGTGGTTCCAGTTGTCTGAAGCGTCTCATCCAGGCAGTTCAAGTCCCGTGCTAATTCGATAGGACCATGGGTTGGCGAGAGGTGCAACTGATCTTTACTCGTTGCCTTTCCTCTCTTCCTAAATATCATGTGGACAGTTTTTTGCTCGTTGATCTCCAACTTGTTCTTCTCTGCCCATAGTGCTAGACGATATAAGCATTCCTGCAGTACTTCTAGATTTGTGGAGCCTAGCACCTTATAGTTGGTATTCGTGTAGAATGTGATCTGTTCTTTCAGGCTACCGAAGCTCTCAATAATGTCTGCAGTATGCTGTCTTAAGATAATCTCTAGATAGTTGTCTGCTCCAACCATATATCGCAGCGTATTGACAAGTATTTGACGGTCCATTGCGTCAAAGGCCTTCCGATAGTCGATGAATACAACGTGGAACTTCCCTCTGTGATGCCCGAGGGCTTCCTTGATATCCTCCATTAGGTTATTTATTGCCTGAAGCGTTGATCGGCCTCTCCTAAAACGATATTGATGCTCTGGTATTATCTACATTAATATACAACAGTCTAGTGGTGTCTATCTGATACTCTTTCACGCATGTTAAATGTGACTTGGCCAGAAGATCACAAGGATAGTCTGGCCATCGGAATGCTGGCGTTAAGTTCAGTACTAGATATTTGAATCCAGGTACCTATAACTTTATTCCATATAAGTTGAGAGCCAAAATAATGACAACACGCCAGAGCCGCGAAGAAGAGCTCTTACCTATACCTTCCATTGAAATATTACAGACACCATATCAATACTGTAAACTGGCTTTAACTTCACGTCAGTAAGAGGTAAGAGCTCTTTGTTGCGGCTGCCATTTGTTTGGTCAAGATGTGTTGATTGACAGAAAATAACATATGTCGTACCTGAGACGAGAAGGTGCACACCAAGTAGTCAGTCATCGCCAGGAAGTGAATGTCGATGATGATGCCATTTAACGAGCTATCTGAATACCGTGTGGCTACCGCTGCAGTCTTCGCTACTGCAGGGTCGCCTAGGATCTTGTAGTGTGGGTACCTGGCAAGGACAAAAGAGGCAATTATGTAAATAAAGAGAAAACCTAATCAAAATTATACAACTCAGCAAATTTTCTAGGTCTGTGCCATGTCTTGTGTGGGGTTTCACCTAGGACACCAAGCTGGCTCATCAGCGGGCTCTTGGTGTACCCGCCCGTAGCTAGAAGAATTACAGAGTTTTAGGGGTCGTGAAAGCCAATACACCATCTTTTTGGAAGCCTTCATAGGGAAGTTATGGCAGCTTGAGCTTTTAGTACTTGCAGTAAAGAGGCACAGGTGCGCTTCATAAAAAGAGATGTAGTGCGCAGTTCGCTACTCCTGAGGGGGTCCGGGCGGGGACACCAAGTGCCCGCTGATGAGCCAGCTTGGTGACCTAGGCGAAACCCCACACAAGACTCGGCACAAACCTAGAAAAATTGCCGAGTTTTAATTCACTGGCCGTGAAAGCCAACACACCAAAATTATACAAATTCTATTGAATGTTTAGTTCATAAGATGCATACACGTCTATATTAAAAACACTCATTACAGTAGGGACTCGGAATTTCGAGGTAGACGGGACTGAGACTACCTCGAACTATGCAAAAACATGGACTTACGAAATTACACTTTTGTCAGCTCTCATAGAAAATAAATTCCAAACATTAACTGCCACATGCACAAACGATACGGTTCAAGACCGGACTGGTTTATTTTTATAACGTGACAGCGATATGTAGTTCTCTAGCGACTGGCTCGCTTTTGAAACCTAGCTGGGAGGCCATGTTTACATTAGATCTCAGCTCGAGGCACAGCAATGTCAACTCTCCTCTGTAGCCACTAACAGCAAGCAGCGAGACTGGACAGAACTACATGCAACTGTGCAACACTGGAGACCTGACAAGCGAGTCAGACTCTGGACTCCACGTTGTCTTGCAGAGAAAGCATGCAGCGAACAGTCAATAAATAATGGTTATTGTCGGCGCGTGGTACTGCATAATGTGTAAGTCACCGGTCGTTAAAGAGATTTAGGATGTCAAATCAATAACTGCGACTTAAGTCAAGAAATTCGCTGCAGAATTGAGCAGGCCAGAAGTTCTTTCATGAAAATGAGAAAAGTTTTGACTAGCCATGATTTAAGTCTCGCATTACGCACTCCAATGATACATTTTTAGTATCCTGCTCCATGAGGTTGAATCATGGACACTTATCAAGGTATTAAGTAAGAAACTTATGGCATTTGAACTGTAGGTATATCGCAGAATATTAAGGATGCCATGGGCAGCTAGAATCACAAATGTGGAAGAACTGCGGCATATGAACAAGGATTCAGAAATTCTCAATGTCATTAAAAGAAGAAAAGTGAAGTATTTTGGTTGCCAACTCCCGAACTCACCAGCCGTGAGTCCTTGAAGGTGTAGCACAATCTAGGGTGGGGCTACACACACCCTGCCTCCTTTAGGGCCTTGAGCAGAAGGCAGAGATATGAAAACAAGAGAAGAGGTCTGACCCCTCGTAGATTGAGGGTATCAGGAAAGATGAGACAACGTGGGAAAAATAGATATACTCTAATACCATTGGGGTAGAAGAGGACAAGAGTTGACCAAGGGAGGTCGACAGGGAGGAGCCCAGCACAAGTAAGTGGAAGCAATGCCAGACTCAGTTCAGTTGGGGGGGGTCCTGTGGTTGCTAACCCGAGTCCGACTAGTTGTGAGCCCCTGGAGAGAAAGAGAAGAATATGTAAGAGGAGAGGAGGGAATTAATTAATTAATTAGTAAATAGAATTAATTAATTCCCTCCTCACGTCTTACCTATTAATCCCTCTCTTAAGAGGAAAAATGAAAAACAAATTCACTGACCGGCACGAAACACTCAACACTTCAATTTCTTACAAAAACTGAAATTTATTTTAAATTTATGACACTTTTATGACACTAATCTACTATATGATGATGAAATATTGTAGTACGGTCCCATGTAGGTGTCTAACAATGCAACAACAAAAAAAGAGATGACTATCAACAAATTTAAATATTAAGCCAGAGATTCTCACTTCAAGGAAAGAGCGCCAAAAGAGCGGGAATTTTGAGTACCGGTAAGCTCATAAAGGTAATGCACTTCTGTTTTGATCTATACACTTCACACTTTACTTCACAGACCTCGGAGACATCTGTTCACACATTCAAAGCGTGTATTGCCACCTCTTGCACCAATGATGGCATTCAACCTTTATGCTGTATTGTCCTTTTGAGGAATCATCTCCTATTCTTCCAGGAGGACATTCCGTAGGTCCTGTGGGTATCTTGATAGCGCTGACAGGCTCTTCTCCCCCGCCAGTCCCAAACGTACTCGATAAGATTCAAATCAGGGCTTCGAGCAGGCCAACCCATAGCATGAATCCCTGCTTCATCCAAGATCTCTCGCAACATATGAGCGTGCATTGTCTTGCAATAGTGTGAAATCTTCACCAATAAATGGAGCGAAAGGCACAACATGCTCCACGAAGACCAAATCCATGCATCCATACTGATTCCTGTCCACACCATCACAGAACCACCCTGAAAAGGCGTGCTGGATGAGAATGAGCAAGGGGAATACCTTTCCCCTGGCCTTCTCCAGACACCTCTTTTCCGTCAGGTGATCGGAGGCTCATCGGTGAACAACACTTTCGATTGTTGTACTGTCCAGCCATAATGTTCCCTTGCGAAACGTAGTCGAGCAGTGCAATGTTCTCTGGTGGGTTCTGGGCTTGTAACTGGTCTTCTGGATTGACTTCTTTCAATCTTCTTCGGACGGGGACCACTCAAACTTGGTGGAGTCTATTTCGTGCTTCAATGGCAGTGGTGTGATGGACGTGGAGAACTTGAAGTTGTAAGAAGCGGTCATCTCTCTCCGATGTTGCTCTTCTCGGGCATATTCCGGGTCTCCTTGCAAAGCCTCCAGTTTCCCTGTAAATTCGTATGGCTCTGGAAATCATGGAAGGTGTAGTCCTCAACACTTCTGCAACATAATGCATGCTGCGACCATCTTCCACCAAAGCAACAACTTTTGCAGCTTGTTCATGGCTTAAGGGCATGTTTGCTCCAGAAAGCTAATTATGACAATCACAGAAAAATCCTACAAACACATGTGATTGAAAAGGGAACAATTCAAAGTACAACAATAAGTGCTATAAGAGTGGGAACACATTGACCCATATCCAGTGATGTGTTTTCCAGGTTGCCAATAACATATCCCATCTAAGAAAATAGGTTAAGTGCTTCACTTTGATTAAATAGATAATTACACAATAATTATACATCATTTATTGTGTGTTTCGTTTTTCGTGCCAGCCAGTGTTAATTCCCATACTATTATCAATTGTATGGGGTAGGTATTTTGGTCGGGTGCTTTGTCAACACCATTCTCGTCAGACGAGTCGATGAGAAACAAAATGAATGAAACTAGGCAAGAAGTTGGAAGTGGCATTGGCCTATTACAAGCATTTGCCTGGAGTTGAAAGAGATAAATCACCTATTTCAAGGTCAGCCAATGGGGAAGGAGTTCAAACTCACTCGTGTTCCCGAGTCCGATGATACTCTGTCCTTGCGCCTTAACGCACATAAAAATAAATACAAAGTTAATGGATTTATTAATAGAAAACTGAATACCGTATTTGCTCGCATATATCTTGCCCCCACGTATATCTCGCACCCCACTTTTAAATTGGAAATTGCAGGATAAAGTGTTTCTCGTATATATCTAGCATTAATTTCTGATGCCGTCATAAAGCTGATCGTAGTAATTTTAAAACAAGTCCTGCCCGCGATGTTATTGTTCGTTTTTGCGGCGGTGCTTTCCTTTGTTGTCCGTCTGTTGCATTGTCGACAAGTAGCCCTACCAGTATTGTCTTCATGTTCCATTTTTGTTTCTCAGTTAAGTGTGTAGTTTTCTTGTGGAAATTGATCTTTTAGTTATGTAAAAACGCGGAAGTTATGCGGATGGATTTAAACTAAAAGTGATCAAATACTCAAACGACGATGGTAATAAAGCTGCCGGTCGAGAATTCATTGTGAATGAATTTGATATTCGCTACTGGCGTCAACAGAAAGACACGCTAGAAACCAAACACATACAGTGTTTTCAAATGTGGTGACGCACTAAAACAGCAATACGGGGTGTGACCGTCAACTGTTTTGTTGGCGCTCCACACGCTAATAATAAGTAATTGTTAGATTAGAACACGTCGAAAGCCGGTATTGTTAATCATGAGAAGCTGACAACAGAAGACAAAGTAAAGAAGGCTGTCTGTTTAACTCTAGCGTGATTTGGCGCTCCACACGCTAAATAAGAAATTGTTAGGTCGAACACATCGAGATCTGGTATTGTTCGTCACGATAAGCTGTCGAGAGAAGACAAAATAATAAGGCCATCAGTTGAACTCTTGCACGATTCGATGTAGGGGTATGGGTTATGGTGTTGATAGACGTTATTAAGAGCTTCTTGGAGACTGGCATCGCAAATGCATTGGACGGAAGTTAGGATGATATACGTGAGAGTAGCTCGGAGATTGGCAGCAGAGACGGAAGTTGACAATCCAGTCGTCTTGTTTCAACAATGCACATTTTACTTCTTTTTTGTTTCCGGGAATAAGATATTTCCCTTACAAATCCCCGCATATATCTTGCACCGAAGATTTTCACACTTATTTTCGGTCAGAAAAGTGCGAGTTATATGCGAGCAAATACGGTACATCATCATCATCTTGCACAGTTTCCAGCCACTGGCCGGGTCTGTTTGGAACACAAGCCTCTCCAACGTCTTCTGTCTTCCCACCATCTCTCAGCATCCACCCTTGTCCAGTCTTCTCCTCTCTTCTTCACGCTTTCTTCCACCCCTTTCAGCCATCTGTCTCTCGGTCTTCCTCTCGGTCTCTTTCCTTCCCACTTCGTCTCGTGTACTCTCCTGGGTATCCTCTTCTCCTCCATTCGTTTTACATGTCCATACCATCTAAGTCTAGATTTCTCTATACCATCCTGTAATGGTTCCTCCTTCATTAATTCTCTGGTCCTCTCATTTCTTATTCTGTCCATCTTTGTAGCTCCAATACTGCTTCTCAAGAACCTCATCTCACTGGCCTGTATTTTGCTCTTCTCCCTTCCTTTCATAACCCAGGTCTCCGAGGCATACGTCAGGATAGGGACATAGTACGTCCGATATATGATCTTTTTGCTGTTCTGAGGGACATCCTTGCTCCATAATATGCTTCTCACACTCCTCCGAAATGCTTCTGCCTGCCTCCCCCGCTCATTTATTTCTCTATCGTTTCTTCCATTATCTTGTATCAGGCTTCCCAGATACTTGAAACTTTCCACTTTCTTCAGCTGTTCCCCACCAATTGTTATTCCCGTTGTGGTTCTTTCCTTCTTCCTTGTTGTGATCACCATCTCACTCTTATTTATGCTAAATTTCATCCCATATCCTTGTATTATTCCTTCCCACACGTCCAACTGTTCCTGTACCTCCTCCTCCTTGTTTCCCCAAATCATCAAATCATCTGCAAACACCATTGCTTTCGTCTTTCCTTCCCCAATTACTTGTGCCACTCGGGTCATTATGTCATCCATCACCACAATGAAAAGTAACGGTGACAGTGCACTTCCTTGTTTCAGGCCGTTTCTCTGTTCCAACCAGTCTGATCTCTCTCCTCCCACTTTCACACAGCTCACGCTTCCCTTGTACATCTCCTTTATCCTCTTTATAGTCCATTTCTCTACTCCTCTATCCTCCAGGGACTTCCATACTTTGTTTCTGCATACACTGTCATATGCTTTCTCAATGTCCAGGAAGGCCATCAGTAGATCTGTTCCATACTCATAGTGCTGTTCTTGCAACTGCCTTACAGCAAAAATCAAATCCACTGTGGACCTTCCTGCTCTGAAGCCATGTTGTTCTTCCCTCATCCCTCCTTCTATCCTTGTCCTAATTCTCTTTTCCAAAACTTTCTCGAAGATCTTTGCACAATGACTCATCAGTGTTATTCCCCGATAGTTTCTGCAATCTGTTCTACTACCTTTCTTGAAGATCGGGACAATTATTCCTTTTTTCCAGTCCTCTGGGGTCTTCCTTTCCTTCCATGCTGTCCTCATCACACGGTACAACCACTGTATCCCCAACTCTCCTGCTGCTCTCACCATCTCCACACTCAACTCATCCACACCCGGTGCCTTCCCTCCTTTCATCTTGTTCACTGCATCTTCCACTTCTTTCCATGTTAAGTCCTTTTCTGTTTGCAGTTCATCTTCCTCTTCCCCGATTTCTTCCTCCTCACCATCTTTTCCATTTGGGTTCAGAAGTTCTTCAAAATATTCTTTCCACATTTTCTTCAGTTCTTCCCTATTTTCTATCTCTTGTCCCCTTTTGTTCACCATTCTAACATAATCCGTAGGATCCTTCCGCCTCTTATTTTTTACCATCCCATACAGGACCTTTTTTGTACCTTCACTATCCTCCATCATCTTTGTCCACTCTTCCATCCACTTTCTTCTCTCCTCAGCCACTACTCTCTTCGCCTCCTTTTTTCTTTCCTGGTACTCTTCCCTTGTCTCTATCGTCCTATTTTGATACCACCTCCTAAAGGCTCTATTCTTTTCCCTTATTATATCTTTTGTCTTCTCATTCCACCATGGTGTTTCCTTCCACCTCTTCTTACTACTTGTCCTCCCACATACTGCTTCTGCTGCACCTACTAGTGTCTTCTTAAATCTAGCCCATTCCTCTTCCACCACTCTTTCTTCATCTGTTGGAATTCCTTCCTTTACCATTTTGAGGTACTCGACCCTTATATCCCCTTCTTTCAGTTTCCATATCCTTATACATCTTTCCTGGTTCTCAGTCCCTTCTTCTCCTTACTCCCTCTCAGGTTCATTACCAGCAATCGATGGTCGCTATCCAGGTTCTCCAATGGTATAACCTTGATGTCCGTGATGTTCTTATTTAGTTCTTTCTCATACAGTATATAGTCGACCACCGACTTCCTGGTCAAGTCACCATGTGATTGTGTGGCTCTCTCTTTTCTTAAACCAGGAGTTCCCAACTAGCAGGCTGTTCCTCTGGCAGAAGTCCAACAGTTCCTTCCTTATTTCTTCCGCCCCAACCCTCTGGTCCTAGAACACTCTCATAACCTTGTCTTTCTCTTCCTACATGGGCATTGAGATCCCCCATAACAATCATATTTCTTCCTACCAGCTGCTTCTGCAATTCCTCTTCAAACTCCTCCTCCTCTTCAGAGGCGCAGCCTACTTGTGGAGCATACACTTGCACTATTTCTACGGTCTCTCCCCTCAGTGCTACTTTCACTTTCATCATCCTATCACTTATTCTCCTCACTTCTTCTTTTAAACCATCTCGTACTACTACTCCCACTCCATTCCTCTTTCCCTCTTCGTTCCCACTCCAGTACAGTCTATAGCCTTTTCTCAGTTCTCTCCTTCCCCTTTCCACTTTGTTTCTGCCAATCCCAATAAATCCAACTTCCTTCTTTCCATCATATCTACTATCTCCTCCACCTTCCCCGTCAGCGCTCTTAGGTTTAAAGTTCCAAATCTTAGTCCGTGTGTACAGCCGTGTCGTCTATTAAATCCATCATGTCCGAGGCTCGTTCCATTTTTGAAAGCATTTGGTTTCATCCACTACTGGCTTGCTGGGCCTATCGTAGCTTCACCAGAGCCCCGTTAGCCGTCACTTTTCAGGATTCCTGTAGGACCTTCACAGCTACCGTAACGGTCCTGGGGCACACGAAGTCCCCACTGTACTTCGCCCCTACAGGCAATCCCCTACTTTGTGCCGTTGCCCGTCTCCCACGACGTGGACGAGGGGTTGGACTTATGGGAGCAAATACGGTACATTGAATCCAAACATGGCAATGAGAAATATTTGGAAACAAGGTTTGGAAATATCCCAAGGACAGAAAAATTCAAATATCTTGGTGAATAGATTCAATGGCCTTGTTAAGGAAGCCAATAAGGTCAGAGCTCGTAAGATGGAATCTGCATATCGATTAACGCAGAATAGGTATAACAAGAAAGCCATATCCTTCAGAGCAACGTTACGGCATCATGCCGCTGTGATTAAATCTGAAGCTCTTTATAGTTCTGAATGCCTTATTTAAAAAAAAATAGGAGAAACAGAGAGTTAAAAAAAGAATGAAGAATCCTAAGGAAAATATTGGGGCCAGTACAGCGAGCAGATGGCTTGTGGAGGAGACGGAGGAATAGCGACTTGTACAACCAGGCGGAGAAACTTAGACACGATGCGTAAGAGAGGGATTACGTTTTATGGCCACCTCACACGAATGAGCAACAATAGGTTAACCAAAAGGATATTCACATACATTAGCAAATTAAAGTCCACCACAAAATGGGTTGAGGAAACACGAAGAGATCTCAAAGAAGTTGGCATCACTCAAGAAGATATTCTCAACAAATCATTGTTGGGAAAGAAGGTTGATAAATTTAAAGGGTTTCAGGGAAAACCTAGCTCAGAAACCAAGGTCATCTGGCCTGAAGAAAGAAGGAGGAGACTCAGCGAACGCATGAAGAAATTCTGGGTGGAGAAGAAGAGATTGGCAAGTCGGCCGATAGTTCAACGCGGTCCACAGTAGACCAAAATCGACAGAAGAAGGATTTATTAATAAGATGATCAAATAATCATTAATAAATATCGGTCATTATTTACATACTTCAAAATGGGCTCCTTATTTCTGAAAATGTTAATACAGTCCACAGTTCTTGAAGAGTCCTGATCGAGAGGATTCTGATCATACAGACATAAAAAGTTCCCAACAACTTACTTGCGTTTTGTCTCCACGATGACTTTGGGATCGTCGGAGGCCAGATAAACTCTACGTTGAGGGACAGGTTGTCTCATTTCCAACAGATCGAAGTATTCCTCGACAGCTGACATGTACTGCTCTATCGGATGAAACGCTGCTTCCGTACCGACCTTGTCAGTTCGACGGATGTGGACCCTGCAAGAAGAGCAGAACATATCACACTGTATTGTAAGACTCGTGGAAATACTTCAGATGGTAATTTCGGCAAAAGTTTTGCAAGTAATTCAGAGCTACTAACCCAACGATGGGTCTCTCGAATCCGTGCCTCCTCTCCGCCTCCTTGAGAAGGGTCTTGGTGGCCTCCTGTGGCCGCAGCAGGTACTTGAGGAACTGTCCGACCCACCACACGATGGGATCCCCGTGCAGCCTGGTGAGGCGTGGTGCCAGGTCTGCAGGGATGGCCAGTGGCAGGTACGGAGAGCGAGGGGACAGCGAATCGATGATGGGCAGTTCGATCACCTGTGTAGTGGATTTACCTGAAACAAGACATTCCTATGTGTCTTCTTCTTCATTTCCCGGTTCCAGTGATCTGGGTCGGGGCGTGAATCAAGGACCTCCATTTGAGGCCTTAACTCGTACACTATCATATCCAGGGTGTTTGTACGATGGGTTCGCCACACCCAAACGTAGACAAGGGACAATTAAGGCGGGAAATAGAGAGCCCGGCACAAGTGAGTGGAAGTAATGCCAGACTCAGCTGGCTGACCCACAAGTTGTAAGCACCTGGGGGTACATTCCTATGTGTCATCATCATCATCATCATCATCACGCACAGTTTCCAGCCACTGGCCGGGTCTGTTTGGAACACAAGCCTCTCCAACGTCTTCTGTCTTCCCACCATCTCTCAGCCTCCACCCTTGTCCAGTCTTCTCCTCTCTTCTTCACGCTTCTTCCACCCCCTTCAGCCACCAGTCTCTCGGTGTTCCTCTCGGTCTCTTTCCTTTCCACTTCGTCTCGTGTATCCTCCTGGGTATCTTCTTCTCCATTCGTTTTACATGTCCATACCATCTACTGTAAGTCTAGATTTCTGTATACCATCCTGTAAAGGTTCCGCCTTCATTAATTCTCTGGTCCTCTTATTTCTTATTCTGTCCATCTTTGTAGCTCCAATACTGCTTCTCAAAAACTTCATCTCACTGGCCTGTATTCTGCTCCTCTCCCTTTCTTTCATAACCCAGGTCTCCGAGGCATACGTCAGGATAGGGACATAGTACGTCCGATATATGACCTTTTTGCTGTTCTGAGGGACATCCTTGCTCCATGTCATGCTTCTCACACTCCTATGTGTATAATTCAATATTCGTAATACAGGCCATTGGAGTGAAGCTGCATCATTTACGCATTCACTGTCGGCATTTTTTCATCAAAAGGTATTTGCGTAATAGAAATCAAACTATACAGAGCCACCAGATATGATACAATGTTATCAATAGTTCTACGAGGGCAGATTGAAAAGTCTTTGCTGCACTGACGTAGCTGTTGGCCTCTCACCAAGGTGAGCCGGGTTCCATTCCCGGTCAATGCATGTGAGATTTTTGATGTGAAATGCCATGTCCTGTGGTTAGAATTCCACGTAAAAAGGAGGTCCCGTGGCTCATGACCGCACGATTAACGGCCACGTAAACCTACAAGCTAAATATTTGTACTCTCCAGCTAATGTAATTGGGCATAATCGTGTTGACCGACTGAGTATTCTATAATAGAAGGGATATGAAATTAATCATTACCTGTGTAACGTAATTATGATTACGGTACAAATTATTACTATTATTATTAAAGTCATTATGTAATTATTATTATTATTATTATTGTGGGAATCGGATGATGAACCGTTCGTGGGTTTCCCGCCAGTCTCGGCACTACCCGGTGGCGCCGCTTAGAAGAACCGAGAGGAAGCTGTGAGAAAAAGAGGACGATCAGTGTGTCAGTTTTGTGTCGAGTGAAGTCACGCTAAGTTCGGTGCAATCTCATCTGTTGTAATCTTATGTGTAAATACAGTTTTTATACTCAAAATTACTTAAAGACGTGTTCGGTTTATTCGCTTGCCAAAATCCTTTCCCACATTTGGGGGCTCGTCCGAAATACGAAGTATTTTGAATGCGGAACGGCAATCTTGGTTACAGCGATAAAACCAAGGCGTGAGGTGACGACATTTTTCTGGCAAGATCGACGACGACGTGGGTCCGTGGAATATAGAAGACGAGTAGCTGTTCAACTCCAAAGACGTGGTGATTCGAGCAGGCTGCAAAAGACGATTTCGAGGATCCTGAACCCTAAGACAACGACGAAAAGAAAAGTGATTAGTGCGAGTGCCGAAAGACAAAGAAAAATGGCGGACAAAGTGGCGTGTTTACAAGATATTGAAAAAGTGAATAATAACATTAAGACGGCGCCTACGGCCGTGATTAGGACGTTACATAACCTCATTTTCGAAAAACTGCCACGTGGTCGAAAGAACAGGCAGCGCTTAAGAGAATTCTCAGGATTTGAGTTTGAATGTGACTCACCAGAACACCTGGAGAAATTGAAGTTCATTGAGTGCGAATTCACCGAGGCTGATCTAATTGCCATTTGCACAGTGTTAAACATTCAATATGCGGGAGAGAAAGCCGTGCTTGTGCAACGCATCTGTGACAACTTAATGGACCTTTCGTTGCTGGGGATGCCCAAAGACGAAGATGAAGAAGAAGAAGAAGAAGAGACTGGTAAAACGAAAGATGTGATGAGCAAGCTGAAAGAGGCAAACGAATTACTGGCGGAAGAATTACGTGAGTTAAAGGAGAAAATGGCTGGTATGAAATCCATGAAACATTCAACCTCTAGCACGTCAGGATCATCATTGGATTCATCTAGCTCGTCCGAAGACCAGAAACTCTCCAAAGCAATAGGAGGTAGGCCTAACCATAAAAACATAACAAAGACCAAACACAAATCGAAGACTGTAGTAGAAAGCTCAAGTGAAGGGGAAGTCGACCAGGACGGGGTGGACTCGCGGCACACTGCAAACCGGGGAGTTGCACACAAGTTTGCGTTGACTTTCCGAGATGTAGAGGGCTCTGTCAGAACCTATGACGGCAGCGAGAACTATCCGGTGCGACGTTGGATTGAGGACTTGGAGGAAACAGCAACGTTGATGGGCTGGGACGAGATGGAAAAAAGTCGCTGTTAGGCCTGGCTAAGTTGTTCGTGCAGAGTGAACGTGGCATCACATCCTGGCACAAGTTGAAGAAAGCCCTGAAGAAAGAATTCCGAGATGATACCAGTGCAGCAGAGATTCATCGACTGCTAACCAACCGACGAAAAACAAAAGTTGAAACTCTTCAGGAATATTTCCTGGTGATGCGAGAAATAGCCAGCAGGTCAGCAATCGATGATAAATCGTTGATACAATATGTCATCGATGGCATCGAGGATGACACTGGATCCAAGATGATTCTGTATGGAGCAAGGGACATTAAGGAATTCAAGGACAAGTTGAAGATCTATGAGAGAGCTTACGCACGAAACTCCCAGAAGTTGACAAAAAATGAGAAGACGACAAACAAACATACACCAAGAGAAGACAACAGGCAGAAGCAGATCTCGCCTGTAAAGAGATGTTACAATTGTGGTCAGAAGAACAGTCATGAGTCCAGCGGATGTCCACACAAGAGTCAGGGTCCAAAGTGCTTCAATTGCAGCAGCTTCGGACACATAGCTTCCAAGTGCCCAAATCAAGAGCAGAATGCAGAGAAGAAGACAGTGAACGTCGCTTTGGGAACCAAGTCGAATATGAAGATGAAGGAATTATTATTGTAATATCAAAGTTATATCATTTTATTCACCTATTAATATCAAGGGAGTGGCCATACCATATTCACGTCATCACCATAATCATATATAATATTGTCAAGTGTTTAGATTAAGAAGCAGGTTTTTTTATAGAGGTCTAGGGCTGTTTTATTAAATTGTAAGGGCAGGACGGGCATGGTTGGAAGAAGTTCCGGACGGTGAAGCAACATTTTGCAAGAAAATGTATTTCTGGAACGAAGCCGAGCTGGCAGGAGACTAGGGTTTTGGAGGAAGATTTGGCGCAATATAGCGTGCGCAACGAGAGGAATAACGTGTACCGAGTGGAATATTTGCAGTGCGCAGTCCTGTATTTCCGCTCGTAAGAGAAAACGTGGCGCTTGTGGACTGTAAAATGCTTTGCTATAATTGGTCTGCTGGATCGCGGGCAAATTTAGATTGCAGAACATCTGGACCACTCAGAGAGTATATACGCCCAGCGCGACTGCAGCATCATTCACTTACTATTCACTTATTCAATCACGCATCCACTCATTGACTCTTTCAGTTGTAGACTTTGCCAGTCCCTCAGTGAGATGGTACATCATCATCATCATCTTGTACAGTTTCCAGCCCCAGGCTGGGTCTGTTTGGAACATAAGCCTCGCCACTTAGTTCTTTCTTCCCACCACCTCTCCGCTGTCACTCTGGTCCAGTCCTCGCCTCTCTTCTTGACACATTCCTCCACTCCTTTCAGCCATCTATCTCTTGGTCTTCCCCTTGGTCGTTTCTTCTGCATCTGCATCTCATGTATCCTCTTGGGAATCTTCTTCTCATCCATTCTCTTTAAGTGTCCATACCACCTCAGTCTTGATGTCTCAATCCTACCTTGCAAGGGCTCCTCTTTCACCATTTCCCTGACCTTTTCATTCCTCACCCTGTCTCTTCTTGTTACTCCGATCCTACTTCGCAGGAACTTCATTTCACCTGCCTGTATTCTGCTTATGTCTCTTTTCTTCATTGTCCATGTTTCTGAAGCATAGGTCAGTATCGGGATATAGTAGCTTCTGTATAACACTTCCTTGCTTTTTTGTGGGACATCTTTATTCCACACTAAGCTCCTAATGCTTCTCAGAAATGCTTCTGCCTGTCTGCCACGTTCCGTAATCTCCTTGTCATTTCTCCCATTTTCCTCCACTATACTTCCCAAGTACTTGAGACTTTCCACCTTCTTCAGCTGTCCACCTCCAAGTGTTATCCCACTCATTGGTCTGTCCTTTTTCCTGGTCGTTAACAGGATTTCACATTTACTAATGTTGAACTTCCATCCGTACTCTCCCACTGTTTCTTCCCAAGCCTTCAGTTGCTCCTGAATTTCCTCCTCCTTGTTTCCCCAGACCATGAGATCATCTGCAAACACCATTGCTTTCATCTTATCTTCTCCTATCTTTCCTGCTATCCGTGTCATTACCTCGTCCATAACCACAATAAAGAGAAGGGGTGACAGCGCACTACCCTGTTTCAGGCCACTCATTTGTCTGAACCAGTCTGTTCTTTCCCCTCCAACTTTCACACAACTCACACTTCCACAATACATCTCCTTCACTCTGCCTACAGTCTCTTTTTCCACTCCCATGTTTTCCATTGCTTTCCAAACCTTCTCCCTACACACACTATCATAGGCCTTTTCGATGTCCAGGAAGGCCATCAACAGATCCTCTCCAAATTCGTAGTGGTGTTCCTGGAGCTGTCTAACTGAAAATATGAGATCCACTGTTGATCTCCCAGGTCTGAATCCATACTGCTCCTCTCTCAATTTTCTCTCCACTTTGGCTCGTATTCTACTTTCTAATATCTTTTCATATATCTTGGCACAGTGAGGTATGAGTGTGACTCCCCTGTAATTTCTGCACTCCTTTCTGCTTCCTTTCTTAAATATTGGGACAATTAATCCTTTCTTCCAATCTTCTGGGGTCTTTTTCTCCTTCCATATCACCCTCATCACACGGTACAGCCACTGTTTCCCAACCTCCCCTGCTGCCTTCACCATTTCAACACTCCCTTCATCCACACCTGGTGCCCTTCCTCCTTTCATCTTGTCTATAGCCATTTCCAGTTCTCTCCAAGTCAGGTCCTTTTCCATTCCTGTGTTGTCTTCTCCATCTTCCAATACATTGTCTTCCTCCCTATGACCATTTGGATTCAGCAAATCCTCAAAGTACTCTTTCCACACTGTCTTGAGTGCCTCTTTGTTGTGTACCTCATTTCCGTTTTTGTCCATCATTACCACATCCTCTCGCAGACCTCTTCTCTTACTTTTGACCATCCCATAAAGTACTTTCTTATTTCCTCTGCTGTCTTCCTCCATCATCTCTGTCCACTTTACCATCCACTTCTTCCTCTCCTCTGCGACAATCTTGTTTGCTTCTTTCTTCTTTATCTTATAATCTTCCCTTGCCAGATCAGTTCTTTCCTGGAACCACACTCTGAAAGCCTTGTTCTTCCTTCCCACAGCTTCTTTTACTCTCTCATTCCACCATGGTGTCTCTTTACACCGCTCTCTGTTGCTTGTTCTTCCACATACTGCCACTGCAGCTTCCACCATTGTGTTTTTGAATTGCTTCCATTCCTCTTCCCCTGTTTTAGGATTGTCTGTTGGCATCCTTTCCCTTATTATCTTCTGGAATTCTTCCTTGACTTCCTTTTCCTTGAGTTTCCATACTTTGATTCTCCTTTCCTGGTACTCTGTCCTCTTGCTATCCTTAACAACTCCCAGGTTCATTACAAGTATTCTGTGGTCGCTATCTAAGGCCTCTGATGGTATTACCTTTATATCTCTGACACTTCTCTTCATTTCCCAGTCGTACAGCATGTAATCTACCAAAGATTTCTTTGTTAAATCACTGCTGTACCACGTTACCTTGTGGCTTTCTTTCTTCCGGAACCAGGAGTTGCCTACCACCAAACCGTTTCTCTTGCAAAAATCCAGCAACTTTCTCCCTTCTTCATTCCTGCTACCCCATCCTTCTGCTCCCAATACATTTTCATATCCTTGCCTTTCACTTCCTACATGTGCATTCAAATCTCCCATGACAATGATGCTCTGACCATTCAACTGCTGTTGTAGCTCCTCCTCAAAGTCTTCCTTCTCTTGAGCTGTACATCCAACTTGAGGGGCATATACCTGGACTATCTCCAGGCTTCTTCCCTTTACAGTTACTCTGATCTTCATGATCCTGTCACTTATTCCCTTTACCTCTTCCTTCATTCCATCTCTCACAACTACTCCTACTCCGCTGCTCCTTCCTTCACTGTTCCCACTCCAGTACAACCGGTACCCTTTCCTCAGTTCTCTGCGACCTTCTCCTTTCCATCTTGTTTCTGCCAAGCCCAGTACATCTAGTTTTCTTCTCTCCATCACATCTACAATCTCCTCCACTTTTCCTGTCAGTGTCTGTATGTTTAATGTCCCAACTCGTAGTCCATTAGCATATCCGGGTCGTCGTCGTTTGCATCCGTCCTTTCCGAGGCCTGTTCCTGGTTTGAAAGCAAATATGATATCCACTACTGGCTTGCTAGGCCTATCGTAGCTTCACCAGAGCCCCGTCAGCCGTCACTTTTCAGGGTTCCCATAGAGCCTTCACAGCTACTGTAGCGGTCCCGGGGCACACCAAGTCCCCACTGTACTTCACCCCTACAGGCAATCCCCTACTTCATGCCGTTGCCCGTCTCCCACCACGTGGAGGAGGGGTTGGACTTGTGGGAGATGGTACATAGCTGGTTTAATTAGCCTGGTCTGTTCAAATTTGCTTATCATGGCGATTAAACAGTGAAATAATTCGCAGCAACAACAACATCAAGATGCAGTACAGTTAACCAAGTGAAAACATATGTTTCAAAGGTCATTAAACGTGCGTTGGCGTAAGATCTCAAATTAGCCTACAAGCAGACCAACGAGATGGACTTTGACCCAAAAGATACCAGGTATGTGAACCGAGTTGTTATCAACACAGAAGATCAGCGCTAGCGAGAAGACAGTCAATATTGCCCAGCAATTAGGGAATATTAATGCACATATTGTACACAGCTCGAAACCTCAGATAAAATGCTATTAATAATTTTATTGTTAATACACCAGTATTAGTTAAAATGTCTTGTTCATTGGGAGTTGAATTTATATAGTTGGAATGCAAAGAGTATCTCATAGAGCAAGTTTATTGCCCTACGCTCCGATCATAGATCTTGGCTCAAGGTAGGGAGCGGCCGTGGCTAAATACAATTTTAATGTGTTATCTTTACGATAACTGACGCCCAGTAGAATTAAATTAATAAAGTGTATGTTGTCTGTCAAGACGGGCCAATGCAAAATAAGAACAACGAGGTGGTTTTTAGGAGTATTGATTGTAATAGCTGAAGGAACGTTATAAATGGTCGCCAAATCAGGGGCAGTAATTGAAGAGAAAAGGCTAGGCGTTACACCTGATAAAAGAATTGTTGTTGTTAATTCATTTTAGGGGCTTGGGACATCATAGTCATCAGCCCAATGATGAAAGAATCAAGACCATACCTGGCCAGTGACTGTGAGAAGAGCCAGACGCATCACGGCAGGTTTCGCTGACGGGCAAGAAGACCTCCTCCCAGCCGGCCTTGTGGTACCGCCAGCCACGGGACTTGAGGATCAGTGTACGTTGTGTACCATAGGCCACCATGAAACAGTATACCGCATGATGCAGTTGGCAACCATAACCACAACCCTGGAAAGGCAAATGTAAACCAATTCACAGAATCCCTATTCATATAAAAATGCTTCAATGGTTAGAGGAAAAAAGAGAGGGGAGGGGGAATTGACCAACAGTCTTGAGAACACTTTAGGATGCACCAGCATTTGATCATCAGCCCAGATCATAATTTAATATTAACAGGTAGACGGGAATGGATTTGTGATGGTGGCGATGGTTTCTTTAATGGGTAAAAATCAAGGTTGTCCGCCTCGTTTTGAAATTAAAAAAACAACAACATATGGTACGAGGGAAGTTATGAAAATAAGTTTTGTCATATTTTTCCCAGGGACCTTTTATTGCCAAGCTGGCGTACTCCATGGGATCATGAACTATACACCTTGCAAATAGTCGCCACTGACATTGAGACACTTTAAAACCTAATGGGATTTCATTTAGAATCGTCAATACGGACCAAACATGGATAATAATCCAATCAATCTTATTGAGACACTTGTCGTAGCGTGCAATCAGTTTGAAGATACCACTCTGGTAAAACTCGGTGCCCTACGATGCAAGGAATTTAATCACAGCCTGCTCCACCTCAGCACTGGTTTCGGGGGTGAAGTGGTGCACGCAAGCCTCATCACCCGTGATGATTCTGAGCAGGAACTCATTTCCCTCTCATGCCTACCGCATTAAGTGATAGAGGCTGATGCTCTTGTACTCCGGGGTTAGGTTCCTCGGTACCCATCTTGCGGACACTTTTCTGTAACCCAACAGATGATGGAGCATGTGACGGGCCCGGGCTTGACCAATACACAGTGTGAACGCCAAGTCCGCCAACGTTATGTCCGCTAACACCATGTCCTGTACTTGTGCAATGTTGTTTTCATTTGTGGATGTGGAGGGATGCCCACTTTGATCTTCATCCTCCACACTCTGACCGTCCTTCACTGGACATGCAATACCAGCGACCGACCATTTGACGAGACATTACCATAATCAGAAGATTTCCTTGGTTCCACCTCGTCAATACAATTTATTAAAATTTTGTGATATAATCACATGTCACTTAATCTACATCGGTACATATTTCGATGCCTATTTGCATTGGCATCATCATCAGCCTTTCAATGTATTGGCAGCACTTAAAAATCATTTTGTACATTGGATGTGGTAAAAAGTTAACATAAAAACACACTTAAATCACTTACACACTAAATCACTTTAAAAGTTTTTTAAAAAGTTCAAAAAAAATTATGGTAGGCACTCATTACAAAACCCTCGAAAGTTTTAATTTTCTTTCTTGAGGTTTTCAAAATTCAGTTCCTCCGAAATTTCTGGTCAAGGGTTTCCATTCCCAACTGGAAAGAAATGATGCTAGGAGTAAGAAAATTTCAATAATAGGATAAAAAGAATTTTTAAACCCTTTTAAAAACTTTTACAGTGATATAGTGTATAAGTGATTTAAGTGTGTTTTTATGTTAACTTTTTTATCACATCCAATGTACAAAGTGATTTTTAAGTGCTGCCAATACATTGAAAGGCTGATGAGGATGCCATTGCAAATAGGCATCGAAATATGTACTGATGTAGATTAAGTGACATGTGATTATATCACAAAATTTTAATAAATTGTATTGACGAGGTGGAACCAAGGGAATCTTTTGATTATTATAGCAAGTCAATACGGAAAAATGGGTGACTCTATGAGTCGAAAAGAGACATTACCACTTCACCATACACGGTCTGTAGGCGTTCATAGTTGACTGACGCTCTAGTCCCACGTGCCCATTCATACCGGATAACAGCACGTACTTCCATTGGTGACCACGTTGCCAACACACGTCTGTCTGCTGGTCCTCTCTCTTCATCGGCGCTCTGCGAATGCGTAATTCCCCTTCTGCTGATGCCCCTTCCATCGTTGAGCCAGCGGCAGGTGTGGGTGTCACCTGGTGTACCATCTGCTTGTACGGGGTGATTTCTTTGCTGGAGCAGAACCAGTGGCCAGCCACCAGTCGCGGGCATGCCTTCCGCCAGCCAACCGAAATCGGGCGTTACGATTGCGTGGAGATGGAAACCGTAACAGAGTACATTAATTAATGGTAAATTCACTAGCAAATCATGATTAAAGAACTTACCTTTCCACAGAAGATGCTGGAAATGTTCTCCTTCAGCTGACAGACAGGCATTGTACCGTGTAAATAAATTAGCATTTACACGTTGTAATTCCCTTCTGTTGTGAGGGATATCTGCTGCCGTATATTGTTCTCCTGCTCCACTGGAGTGCAGGTAATTGATCAGTAAACTTTGTATTTTAAATTACCCCGCAATTAATGAAAATGAAAATCCACAGCCTGCTTCCAGTCGACCGGGTCAGGGAATGGAATGAATGAAATCCCCATCTAGCGGCGAGGATATGAACTGTGCCGGCTGCCGAAGCTTGTCGCACTCCCCTGTGGCAATGATTTAATGAATGGCAAATGAAATGATATTGGAGAGTGTTGCTGGAATGAAATTTGTGACAGGGAAATCAGGAGTATCCAGAGAAAAACCTGCCAGCCTCCGCTTTGTCCAGCACAAATCTCATATGGAGTGACCGGGATTTGAACCACGGACCCAGCGGTGAGAGGCCGGCGTGCTGCCGCCTAAGCCACGGAGGCCCACAATTAATAATAATAATTAATAACTACAGTAAACACGCAGGGTGGTAAAGGAGTAGCTTCATAATGTAACGATGTAAGTGCTGTATGTCAGCTAAAGGAGAACATTTTCAGCATCCTCTGTGAAAAGGTAAGTTCTTTAATGATGATTTGCTGGTGAATTTCCCATTAATCAATATAGTCTGTTACGGTATCTACCTCCCCTCAATCTGCGGCCCGTGTTCGGTTGATTGGCAGAAGGCGGCGCCGTCTGGTAGCTGGCCACTGGCCTGGCTCCACCAAAAATATTACCCTGTACGATAAAATGACGATACTTTCAAAACTTCCCTCGTAAATAAATAAAATTAATTAACATGCTGAAATCTCTCATAAAATAAAACAAATAAAACTCTTTGAAAAAATCAACACTTCAAACTTTAGAAAACACTGCTCCATTTTTATGTTGTTGTTGTTGTTGATTCTTTAGGGGCTTTTTGAAATCATGGTCATGTAGCAATAAATTATAAATATTAGCTTTGTGTACAGTTCATGTCCTACCTTGGGGTTCCCGAGAGATAGGCAGGTGTGAGAATGGAGTAGGTGGTTCAGGATTTGGACAGAGAAGTGGTCATCATAAGATCAAGTGCAACCAGGCCTGTTCCTGAAATACAATATCACAATTAACTGACTGCTAATACATAAAGGTAGGCCTACACAACAATGAAAGAGACATTCCTTGACTAACAACTCTGGCGGGAGATAATTCCTCCTAGCAAGATGAAAGTTGGTAACTGTGGTGATGGTTGTTTTAAGAAGCAGAACACCAAGGTCACCTGCCCCGAATGATAAGTTACCACCACTGCTTATATTCTGCGTAAATACGTATTACCTTGCCTGTCGTTTACAATATATTCTGCAGTGTAATTCTCGTTGGCGGCTTCGGTGGTGTAGTTCATAGCATGCTGAGCTTCTATGCCCAAGATCGCGGGTTCAAACCCGGCCCAAGTTGTCGGATTTTTTAAGAACGTTAAAAATACCTCAGTATGCCTTCCTTTGGAGGGGAAGTAAAGCCGGCGGTCCCATGTCATAGATTTATGGCTTGTTAAAGGACCTTCCACTAATTACACCTGTGTGAAGCTAAATTATATAGGTTAAACATTTGACTAACGTTCTTAAGTTCCTACGTTCGTCGTCAAGAGCCGACTGCGGTGGCATCTGGTAAATAAGTTCTGAACTAGTTGGTCGTTGACGGTGGCGTTTGTGGCAAATGTAGGAACTACTTGAAAAAAAAAAAAAATGTCTACAGTCCTTACTTGAATTAAAACAGATACACACACTACTAGAATCACAATTAACACCTGTTATCAGACAGATTCTACACACACCCGAATTACACGGGGCTACATGACCGCGTTGTTGCAGCCCCTAAACTGAGGAACTAACCTAATTCTCGTTGTAGCGAGCTGTTTATAGAAAATTCCACACGCCCCCATAAGTTTGTGTGTGTTTGAGTCTTCAGTTTTTTCATCGGTTTGATGCAGCTGTCTATGCCTTCCTGTCCTGTACTACATAGCTACCACACCCTACATCCGAGGCAGTCTTAGGTCTACCCCTACAGTTCTTGTCGTCGACCCTTCCTTCCATCTAAGTTTGCTATTCCTAAGTGTTTTAATCCTTTATAGGGCAAAACTTTTTTTTAAAACTTTTATGTGTTTTTTACATTTTAATTTATTTTAAAAAATATCTTCTTCTTTTTCTTCAGCGTTTGTCCCGCCTAGTGGCAGGGTCCGCTACATGGACTCAATGTCTCCATTTAGTTCTGTCCTGGGCCATGTCAGGGTGGAGATTGACACTCTTCAGATCTTTGTGAAGGGTATTGGCCCATTGCTGTTTTGGTCGTCCTTTTGGTCTATTACCGGTGACTTCCAACATGTAACCCATCTTTGCTATAGTGTCAGCCCCTGTCCTCAGCACATGTCCAAACCATCTTAAACGACTCTCGCGCATTTTTTCAGGAATGGGTGCAATGCCAAATCTCTTCCTGATGCATTCATTGGGGATGCGATCCAGTTTAGTAACACCAGCATCCTGGTCTCCATGACTTCCAGTCGATGCTCCGTCTCAGTCGTAGTAGGCCAACATTCGCAACCATACAGTGCGACAGGTCGGATGACAGTACGATAGATTTTAGATTTGAGGTGATCTTTCATCCTCCTGTCGTAAACGACGCCACTTGTTGTTCGCCATTTCACCAAGCTGCGGATATCCTTGCATTGACCTCTTCGACAAGTCGGCCATCAGCAGCGATTGTGGAGCCAAGATACTTGAATCTCGTTACTCGCCGTAGATTATTATAATTCTTCTTGCATCGTTATGCCCGACTCAGGAGCACGGTTGAACCTGTTTAGCTGTTTAGCTGATGTGTTGGCCTTCTTTTCCTTCCAACATCTCTTCATCCTCTCGCTGAGCGCCTTTCTTCGGTCTTCTGTCCAAGTTAAGGTGGCCCTGGTGTTGGGTTTGTCTTCAAATTGGTGATTGTCGATTAGGGTTCTGAATTTGCATCTGTCCTGTATAATATTGTCTGAAATATTGATTTCCTGGAGATCTGTTTCAATTTCACGTAGCCAGCTGTTCTTGGTTTTTAGTGAGGGGGCCAAGTTGAGAATTCTTTTAGTCAATCTGCCATTGTTCATTCTGATAATGTGCCCGTAAAATTTCAATCGTCTTTTCCGAAAAGTATGAGAAATTTTTTCACATTGGCGATATATTTCCTTGGATGACTTTTTCCTCCAGATTCCCTCTATAAAAACTGGGCCAAAAATTTTTCGTAAAATTTTCCTTTCTTGTTTTTCAATCTCTTTGGTTAAAGATTTGCCACCAATGATTAAGGTTTCTGATGTATATAACGCCTCCGGTTTGATTACTGTATTATAATGTCTAAGTTTTGCTTTCCGAGATATTGATTTTTTGTTATACCTATTCCAAGTGATTCTGTAAGCTTTCTGTTATTTGGAAATTCTCTCTTTATTTGCTTCATGGTTTAAACCAGAGGGCTGAATAATTTCTCCCAGATATTTGAATTCGTTCACTTGAAAGATTTTGCCGAATTTAGTTCTCATAGGTTGTCCGTCTAAGTATCGTGAGGCTCCTTCCATGTACTGAGTTTTCTCATAAGAAATTTGAAGTCCCGTTTTGATGGCAATTTCATGTAATTTCTCAATGGAATGAATTGCTTCTTGCCTGTTATTATAATTATTAATAATGCTACTTTTTGTTTCTCTAATTTTAACGTTTATGTATTTATTTTTAAGCTTTTGGAGGAGACCATAGGGCAGTGGTAGCAAAATTAAAAGTACGAAAGGTCATGAGATTACCAGAAAAAGGGAAAGAAAGATTAAGGTCTGGAGGCTAAAGGAAAAGGAGGTTGCAGAAGAGTTTAAGAGAGAATTGCAAGAACAGATACCAAGGACGGATATTACCCATGTGGAACAAGAATGGGAAAAGTTAAAGAGTGCATTTGTAAACAGTGCAGAGAAAACATGTGGTAGAACATCAGGAAAGGTACGGGAAAAGGAGACAAAATGGTGGAATGATAAGAGTGAAAGAAAAGATAAGAGAGAAGAAGAAAGCTTGGAAGGAATGGAAAACAAAAAAGACAGAAGAAAGTAGAGCAAAATATATAGAAGCAAAAAGAGATTGCAAGAAAGTAATTGCAGACGAAAATAAGAAAAGCTGCGAAGAATTCACTCAGGAAATAAGGGAGGATTTACACTGTGGAAAGAAATTGCTGTTTGGAATTATAAAAAGCAGAAGGAATGAAAAGGTGAACACTGGGTATGTGAAAAGCAAAGAAGGTGAAATATAGACAAAACCAGAAGAGATAACGGACAGATGGAAAGAATATTCCAACGAGCTGTTGAAGGTGAGACGCCAGGCATGCGGAGAAGTTACGCAAACAGCCAAAACGGTGGAGGAAGAAATAGAAGAAGAACCAGACATTACTATGGCAGAAGTGGAATGGGCAGTTACGAAGATGAAGATGGGGAAAGCTGTGTGAATCGACGAAGTGGCAATAGAAATGATCAAGGCGGCAGGACCAGTGGGACTGCAGTGGACATACAGACTTCTCAGGAGTGTGTGGAGAGAGAAGAAAGTACCTGAAGCCTGGAAAAAAGGAATAATATTGCCAATATTCAAGAAAGGAAACAGGAAGGTGTGTGGTAACTACCGAGGAATCACCATCATGTTGCATGTTGCCAAAGTAATGGAAGGAATCCTAGAAAAAAGAATTAGAGTAAAGGTAGAAAGCCAAATAGAGGAGGAGCAGTTTGGATTTAGAGGGGGCAGGTCAACAGTGGAACCCATTTTCATTCTGAGACAGAACATTGAAAAGAGTTGGGAATATGGGAAGGATAAGGTAATGACTTATTGATCTAGAAAAGGCCTATGATAGCATCCCTAGAACGAAAGTTTGGGAAAGCTTATCAAATAGGGGGATAGGCAAGGAACTGAGAGACATGATCAAAGGAATGTGCATGGAGTGCTACAGTAGTATGAAGACTAGAGTCGGGACATCGGAATGGTTTAAAATTGACACTGGACTAAAGCAAGGAAGTGTGTTGTCACCATTATTGTTCGTAATGGTGATGGATGACATCATGAAGGCAGCAATGAAAGAATATAGTAGGGCAAAGATGAAGGTAATGTTGTTTGCAGACGACGTTGTGATCTGGGGCGAGGATGAGATGGAGGTACAAGAACAGTTAGACGTAATAAATGAAAAGATTGAGCAATGGGGATTGAAGATAAACGTGGAGAAGAGTAAAACAGTGGTGGTGAGTAGAGGTAAGAAAGAAAGAAAAGCAGTAATCAAAGTAGGAGATAAGGAATTGGAAGTGGTGAAACACTTCAAATACTTGGGAAGTGAACTGACTGAAGATGGAAGACTAGATTTGGAAATTAGCAGAAGAATACAACTCGGGAGTGCTTTCTACCAACAGGTACGGGGACTAGTATGGAACAAGGATATACCAATTAAGGCTAAAGAAGTTATGTACAAAGCATATTATGTTCCTATAATGACATATGCAGCAGAAACTTGGACAATGACTAAGAGGGATGAGAGCAGAGTACAAGCAGCTGAGCTGAAATTCCTGAGAAGTATGGTCCAGAAAACGAGGAGGGACAGAGTGAGAAATGAAGGTATATGGAAAGAACTGGAAGTACAGAAACTCAATGACAAACTAGAGCAAAACAGATTGAGATGGTTTGGACATGTCAAAAGGATGAATGAAGTAAGGCTACCAAGACGAGCACTGGAACGATGGATGACAGGGAAGAGGGAACGAGGAAGACCAAGAATGAGTTGGATGGACTCGGTGACGAATAGCATTAGAAAACGGAACCTGGATTGGAACACCATGTCGGAAGAGGAATGGTGGAACGACGGAACAAAGTGGAGAGGAACCATATTTGCCCCCACCCAGTGTCAACTGGAAAAGGGGAAATGATGATGATGATTTTTAGCCTATTTTCAATTTTGAAAAAAAAATAGGCTTATGAGATCACCTTTTGTCCGTGTGTGTGTGTGTGTGTGTGTGTGTGTGTGTGTGTGTGTGTGTGTGTGTGTGCGTGCGTGTGTGTGTGATTCGTGTGTGTCCCCCCCCTAATAAAATCGAAACGGCTGGAGCGATTTCAATGAAACTCGGTAAGTTCATAGCACTATTCCCGGCGACCTCGACCGTGCCCTTCAAATTGTGTTACGTCTCTCCAATCCAACATGGCGGCTGTGCGAAATATTTCACTAGCATTCAATATCTCCGAAACTATTACCGATATCGCCCTGAAATTGTGTACGGTGATAAAGGGTACTACTAGAAGTTCACCTATGAGACTTTCAAAAACCTGGCGACTACAAAACCAACATGCCGGCCAAGCGAAGTTGAGACATTTAAATAGACTTTTCTCGCGATTTAACTATCTAAATGTAATGAAACTTGGTACAGCAAATGTTTATACACATTGTAATGCACTGGAGTCTAATTTAGTTCAATTGTTTACATAACCTCAAAATGGCGGCTGTGCGAAATATTTCACTGACATTCTATATCTCCGAAACTATTACACATATCACCCTGCAATTTTGTACGGTGATCAAGGATACTGATACAGGTATACCTACGTATATTTCATAAACCTGTAAAGTACGAAACGAACATGGCGACCAAGCGAATTTAAAATATTTTAATAGACTTTTCTCGTGATTTAACTCTCTGAGTGCAGTGAAATGTGGTACAGTAATTGATTTTGCAGATTGTAATGCACTGCCATCTAATTTAATTCAATTGCTTACATAACCTCAAGATGGCGGCTGTGCGAAATTTTAAAATTAAGTTTTAATTTCTTGTGTCGTAATCATGCGATCGAAGTGAAAGTTTGAATAATGAACCTAGGCAATAATTGTCTTTGAATGGTACATAACTCTATGGCCTATACACATAACACTCCGAAAAGGTGAGCTCCCGAAATATTTAGACGGTTCTCAATATCTATGAATCTTTTACAGCAACCAATCTGAATTTTTTTATGTTCATAGAGACTATGAACATATGTTCACCTATAGGACTTTCAGGAACCTGGTGAGCACAAATCCAACATGGCGGCGACGCGAAGTATAAATATTTAAATGGACGTTTCTCGCGAATTAACTATCCGAGTGCCGTGAAACGTTGCACGTTAAATGCTTATACAAATGTTGATCCACTGGCATCTAATTTATTTCAATGGTTTGCATTATCACAAGATGGCTGCTGTGCGTAATTTTAAAATCTCGTTTTTACTTCTTTTTGTCTAATCATGCGATTGAAGTTTGAATACCACACGTACACAATAATCTTAATGTAATAGTACAAAAATAAAAATCCAACCTGGCGACCATCTGAAATATTTAGACGGTTCCCAATATCTACGAATCTGTTACAGCAATTAAACTGAAATTTTGTATGTTGATTGTGGCAGTTAACATAAGTAGGAAATATGAAAATAGGCTGTATAGTTCTTCACGGAACTACTTGTTAATTTTCAATTTATGTTCTTATAGATTTAATTTTGATATTTTTATTGAATTATTTAATTGACTAATTTTGAATTCATTTTTACAAGTATTTTCTTAATTTTATATAGTTATGTTTATAGTTTACATTTTTTATATTTCTTTTATTATTTTAAAATTATTTTTATAATTTTTATTTTTAGATTTATATTTCATTTTTACACTTTACCTGTTAATGATTTTAGTTTTAATTGTTTAAAATTTTATCCAACACATTACGTCAAGTAGATACGTATATAATATTTGATTTTTGGAAAATACTAGCACTTCGGCATGAAAATTCTCCGAAATTTGGCTGATAGATTCAACTATCAGCTTCTTTGAAAGCATAAACTGTCCTTATGACAGGTGGTTAACATAGAGACCACTATCCCATAAAGGGTGAACACATGTCCTACCAACCTATCTCAACTCTTCATTAGCAGTCGCCAGAAACATCTCTCCTCTCCGCGGAACAGAGGAGCCAATCCTGAGAGTAAAAGTGTTGACCAGGAAGGTCGACAGGAAAGACACGTATGTAAGTGAAGTGGAAGCAATGCAATGCTCAGCAGAGATCCCATGGTCGCCAACCTATGTCCTATTATTTTAGAACTTAAAAGGTTCATTCTGATTCGTCAGAGCCGACATAAGCATACCATTTAACCTCATATGGACTAGAAGCCAATCTCTACCATTACATATGTTGAAATTATACACTTCATAAGCATTCTATTGGCAGGATATTATTTCAGCGCAATGACTTCATTGTTTTTCTATATTTCTACATTACTGGTGAAGTATTGAAATATTAAATATTTCCATCATTACTACTGGATTCCAACAACATCTTTCATAGTATTCTCGACTGTTGCTACCGTACTGAACCAATACATTTTATGTTTCCTCAACATCTGTAGACCACACTGAAGCGTGTGTTCATTATCATAAATTGTCTCGTCGATGAACACTTCTGAAGATTTTAAACGAACCCTATTGAAAGTGTTCATAGTATATAAGACTTTTCACATCATTTTGTGTTACTTTAGGCGTTCAATTTTTCGATCTATCTTTATGGTGCGCCATTTAAAATTTAGTGATGAGGGACTTTTTAGTGTTACACTAAACAATTATCTCGTGTCGTTTTCTTTTATATCGGCTGATGAAAGGGACAAAACTAATCATTAGGCCTCGAAACATGTCCCACTAATGACCACACATTGATCTTATTTAATAACCTTTAACCTGTTAATTACTCAATATATCCTATTAGTTGTGGTCCTCCGAGGGGGATATTACGATAAAAATTATTTCTATTATCAGTGCAGTCAAGCATCCAGTGAACATGACTAGCACATGGTCACACTGCGCGCTCCAGTACCCGTCAAGGCCGAGTGACGTCACGGCTCGTTGGTCTCACAATGTGGTATGACATGTCATTCGGGACACACTTCCCAGAACACACTGGACAGACGTTCTCAACCTATGAGCACCACCCTCAGGCTATACCAAGTACAGAGCACCATTAAATATTCTTCTTCTAGGCCCTATCCGTTCTGGATGTCGGCAACCATTAAATTATTATTATTTCCGATTATTCCCCTTCAGGAGAGCATGTGAATTTGAGCCAATCACAGCTTCACTTCCTTTTTCTCTCTTCTTATCTTCCCAAAACCTCTTCATTAGTTCACTGTGCTGTTTCTTCCTTTCCTCTGTCCATTTTTTTCCTGATGTGTCCCTTGAGACTTGTACAATTTTCGGGTTTCTGATTTTATTTCTTATTGTTCTCTGTCCTCAAAGTAGTCTTCAGTGATTTTAAGTAATTCCATGCATTTATGTACTTCTTTTATCCAACTGGTCTTTAATTAATTGCATAATATAATAATATTACATACATACACATACGTACCAGCCTCTCAAACTCAGCGGTCTAGCTGAATGCCTCTCACCAAGGCGGTCCGGGTTCGATTCCCGGTCAATGCATGTGAGATTTTCGAAGTGAAATGCCATGTCCTGTGGTTCAGATTCCACGTAAAAAGGAGGTCCCGTGGCTCATGATCTCAAGATTAACGGTCACGTTAAACTACAAGCTTCCTTCCTTCCTCTCAAACTCAAAAATTGGGAGAGATTTTGACGACGACGAAGGGGCAGGGGGCATTGCACCATAATACATACACAGACTAAGACGTTACTGCATATATACACAGGGCATAACTAAATATATGGGAAACTCCGGGGATTCGATAGAGGACCTGACAACAAGCAAAACATATCCTGTAAACATATGGTGTATGTGCGTTCGCTGCCGTGTTACAAGCATTGTTTGTGGTGTGCATAACACAGACGGCGGCACGATGTTAGTTGGTCATTTGTGGAGGGCACACAGGCCACTTGTACGTTTTGTCGCTATTCAAGTCTGTGTGCATTTGTTTTGCATTCGAAGGATGCCAGCAGATACGACAGATGCCGGGAATATAGGAGCGTGTGAGACAGTCGATGATGCGGTGCATAGATGCCTGCATTACAGCTTGTGGTATGCATTTTGAGCACCTTTTGTACAGAACTGCAAATAGTAACGTACACTTTATCAACACAAATTGTTGTTTTAAGGGGTGGAACTAATTTTTAAAAGTAAAGCACAAGACAGTGTTTATTCCTAGCTCTAGTTGATCGAGAGAAATCCTACCTGCCAGAAAATACAAAAATGCGTAAATATTAACCATTACGACAATGGTAATAATTAATATCCGTGCTGACTGATAGTACTATACCGCCTTGTCAAACACTATAGAATGTGGTTTAATAACTGCTTAAACGTACATGTTTCGGTGTTCAATGACACCTTCGTCAGCGTACATTGAATTAAAATACAGTAATCTTAAAACTAAGTTTACAAAGATAAAAGAGGAAATCATGGTGGCCACACAAATCGGTCAACGATTTTCCAGGAGTTTTCCAGGAATTTTCCAGGAGAAATTCTCATTTTTCCAGACTTAAAAATAAGCGTGAGTCCCCCGGGGGGGCCTTTATCAGTTGCCTACTTCAAGACCAAAATAAAGTAGTTGTGTTTGGTTTACTTATACAGATGTTGACAAAAATTAGAGGTGTTGTGTTATTGATACACAAGCCTACACACAAATGATTTAATTGTTGTTTTAAAAAAGAAATTGTAACTGAAATATCCACTTTAAAAAAATGCTGCTTGCAATTGTCTATACTCAATATGATTTACAAAAATACTATCGCATGTTCTCCCACATGGAAACAGGTAGCCTGAGGAAATTTCTTTCGTTAACGATAGAGTGCTCACCCAAAAACCGCAGCGGGAGTATGATTTAAGATGGAACGATTTTTATAATTAATTAACAGTGGCTATTTTCCAGGAGTTTTCAAATTTTTAGTCATTTTCCATACCTAATAAAAATTCAGGAGTTTTCCAGGATTTCTAGGTTTTCCAGGAGTAGTGGCCACCATGGAAAATGGATCAATGTGATACAGACTGCCGTATCCATTAAGTTGGATTTGTAGTCATATTACGTCCGATAATATTAAACCACACTGAAGTATCGTGATATAACTGGAAGATACATCACAGAGCAGCGACGTACGATTCATTGTAATTGAACCATTCATATGTTTTTTAATTCTTTTTGTGAGCTTTCTTTTTATTTAAATTTCTATTAGTATTTTCTAAGGATATCAATTTTGTTTTTGTAAACTTAGTTTTAAGATTATTTTAATTCAATATACACTGACGAAGGTATCACTGAACACCGAAACATGTACGTTTGACAAGGCACTTGTGAATAAGATACTAGAAAATTCAAATATTTTCAGCTTATATCTTATTGTTTCCAAGCTCCCTATATTCTAAATAAACAAAGTTAATTAAATGGCCCAAAATGTAACATCCTTGGTTTTATTCAATTTGAATAAATAACATATTTAAGGAGAGCAAATATTGCTTAAAAAGTGTGAAGTTCTCTGTGATAATTTGATAAAAGAGGTATCATTATGTTAAATGTAAAGATAAGTCGCTTGAAATCCCGCCGACCACCCATCCTAACAGCAGAATATCTACAATTAAATACTTTTCAGATTGACAACAAGTGGTCTGAGGTATGGAATAATTTATTCCATGTGAAATATGGAAACTTCATTGATCCTATCAAGAAACCAGCTGGCATGGAACTACCACGCCATACATGGAAATCACTCAACAGGATTCGAACGGGACATGGGGTCTGCGCAGACAGTTTATTCAAGTGGAATAAGGCTTCCTCACCTCAGTGCGACTGTGGTTTTGAAAGACAGACCATCCAACATATCGTGGAGGACTGCAGCCTTCGAGCCTATAATGGGAACCTGAAAGACTTTCATGATGCAATGCAGCCTGCTCTAGATTGGATTTCAAATTTAAATCTTACCTTGTAAATCTGAACATTTTATCTATTGAATATGTGTCTCCTCATTCAAAATTTATTTTAATATTTATTGTTCGTTTAGGCTAAATACTAATGTATATGTTTAATGTGTTCTTTAGCTTGTAATTATGTAACCATGCCATAGTCTAAATAAATAAATAATTATGTTAAATATTTACATTCTCGTTGCAATCAGATTTTCTACTAACAATTAGGCATTAATTTTAAGCATTGCACGGTTTATGACAACTTTTGCTACCCTTTAAACATAAAAACCTATTCTACATATTACCTAGTAGTTCCGTGACGAACTAAAGAGCCTACTTTTCTTAAAATTATAGAGACCATATATCAACAGTTGGCAGACCTGGCGACTCTAAATATATTCTTAGTTCCATCTCTTAAGGTACACAATGCTCATGTCAAGTTTGGTTAAGGTCCAAAAGATAGTACGCACGTCACATGTATTTAAATATTAAATTTATGAGCATGCGTAAAATTAGGTTGGCGACACTGCCATAAATGGGATGCTCAATCTTAAATTGAAATATTATGATCTATATATGTGCCAATTTTGAAAGAACTTCACTTATTAGTATGGAAGTTTCATGTGATTCAACATTAAACCTATTAGCACGCGTAAAATCATGTTGGCAGCATTGTCGTATATCGATTGTTGAAAATTAACCTACATTTGCAGGTACTATATGTATGCAAGGTTTAGAACTGTTGGTCTGCATACTTTCTGATATATTGACATTAGGATAAAAATTTATAGAGTGCATTTTTCAACAGTTGACAGCCCTGTTGACACTAAAAGAATGCATATTCATTTCTGTTCCGGTGCGCAAATCCCATACCAAATTTGGTTGAAATCCAATAGATAGTATGGAAGATACATGCATTTAAAGATTTCACCTATCAGCAGGCATAGAATCATGTTGGCAACAATCTCGTGTATGGGCTCCCTATCTACCCATCTGATCTTGATCATTCTACTGTAACACCAGAATTCAAATGCTTCCATTCTCCTCTTTTCTGCTGCCCCAAAAGTTCCAAGTTTCACTTCCATAGAATGCCACGCTCCAGACAAAGGCTTTCAAAAGTGACTTCCTAATACCTAAAACAATATTCTATGTCAACAGATTCCTTTTCTGTAGAAATACTTTCCTTGCCTGAGCCAACCTACTTTTTATATCCTCTTAGCTTCGTCCATCACTGGTGATTTTGCTTCCTCAGTAACAGAAGTCTCCTTCTTCCTTTAGCTTTTCACCTGACAATTTGATGTCCATAAGGGTTTCTGATTTCCCTCAGCTGCAATCCAATATTTTTGTTTTACATTTATTCATTTTCAGATTTGTTTGCAGACTGTATGCAAACTGTTTGAAAACTGTATGAAGACTGTATGTATACTACTTTGGAGTCTGAAAACAGTCTGCAAACAGTCTCCATACAAGTCTGCAGACTGTTTAGAAACATTGTATCCGATACAAGTATGTAACTTGGTTTGCATCCACACAGTCAGTGCTTCTAGCGATGCCGAGTGAAGAAGACGTACTTTTGGCTTGTGCGTGTTTT
Source organism: Meconema thalassinum (assembly GCA_946902985.2). Taxonomy (NCBI): domain Eukaryota; kingdom Metazoa; phylum Arthropoda; class Insecta; order Orthoptera; family Tettigoniidae; genus Meconema; species Meconema thalassinum. The sequence goes on from OX336400.1 coordinate 74,071,700, forward strand.
GTATTGCTTAATTATGTGTCTACTCTATCAAGGAAGAGGAGGTGTTGGACACGAAGAGTGCTTGAGGAAGGTACATACTACGGCCGGAACCTATTTTCAGACCTCACATTCGAAGACGGGTCAGGTTTTCGGAACTTCACTCGAATGACACCGACAAATTTTGAAATATTGCTCAACAGTGACTCCATCCCCACTGTGATCCGCTGGCTACTGGATGCGTCTGTGGTTGGTATCCGGTCTCCAGTTTCAAAACACATCCACACAGGAAGACTTGAGACAAAATACTTGTTTTGTGTATGCGTGTTTTCCATTTCGTTGGAAAACAGAAAACATTCTATCCCGTCTCTAGAAACACGAGATTTGTTTGTCATTTGTATGCAGACTGTTTGCAAACTGTATGCAGACTGATTCCAAACAGCACTCGAGTATGAAATGTGTCTCCTGATTGTATGTAGATTGTTTTCAAAAAGTCTGCAAACATCCCGCATACAAATGAGAAACATTTGGGAAACAGTCTGCATACAATATTTCTGGAAAAAAATCTGCCGGTGTGGACGAGGCTTAAGGAAGGGGTAGAAATACAAATACCTTGTTGAGACTGCAGACCAATTTGCGCGCCTGGCTGCAGTCCGGTGGGTTCTGTAGATATTGTAGTCGCCTCTGCACCAAGTCGCTCAGGCTGTTGGCTTCCTTCTCCCGCCAGGCCGAGTAGCCGTCAGCCTCTGCCAGCGATTTGATGTCTGTGAGAAGAGCTCTGCAGGAGATAATATTAGGTACAAAACTACACTTGTGTCTTAAATTAATATTGTAACTTTTAGTCGGTCAATCTATACTAATATAATAAAGCTGAAGAGTTGGTTTGTGTGTTTAAACGCGCTAATCTCTGGAACTACCAGTCGGATTTGAAAAATTCTTTTTGTATATGATAGCCAGATTCAAGAGGAATAGTTTAGGCTGTGTAGCATTAGGCTAAACCTCTCAGGTAACCTTAAAGACGGATTTTTGTTCAGTAAGTCGGAAGAACAAGCGCTCCCGAACAGCTTCAATAATACCTAAGTCTATTGTTGCCTGGAAATGCGGGCTACATCACGTCGTCCCTACAAGTTTTCTGTTGCAGAATTGCGAGCTGCTGCTTATAAATTGCAGTCACGGGGAGTAATTAGTGCAAAAAGATTTCTTAGGCCTACTAGCAGAATTGTGGAAGAATGCAAATAAATAAACTCTTCAAAATTTACATAAACATATCATAGACATATCATAGACATCTGGAATATTGAAAAATTACCTGAAGAATGGTCCACAGCAATCATCCACCCATTGTACAAAAAGGGTAATAGATCAGTTCCCAATAATCAGGGTATATCTTTAATTGATGTCACTTATAAGATCTTCTTCTTCAAATCTATACCGGTTGAACAAGCCGGATCCAGACCTAACCGCAGCTGCACAGACCAAGTCCTTTCTCTAACAACCTCCATAGAAGCAGGTTTTCAGAATAAAGAGAAGACATCAATAGCATTCATTGACCTAACAGCTGCATACGACACTGTCTGGAGGCAAGGTGTCATACTGAAACTCCTTCAAGTGATACCAAGTATGGAAATTAGCCATCTCATCAATGAAATGCTCAGTAACCAATGTTTCCAAGTAATTATGGGCAACTGCATCAGCTCACAAATGAAGCTGAACAATGGCCTGCCACAAGGATCGGTCCTTGCCACTCTGTTTTTCAGTCTATACATATCAGATATGCCTGAAACAAAGTCAAGGAAGTTTGGGTATGCTGATGACTGGGCCCTTGCTACGAGGCATGAAGAACTTGAAACAACTGAAACCATACTGACCTATGACTTATCAACTATTGGAGAATATTTCCGGAAATGGAGGTTACAGCCAAGTGCCACGAAGACAGAAGTATCTACGTTCCACCTAAGCAACAGGCTGGCCAACAAAGAGCTCACTGTTCATTTTGAAGGAAAATTGTTGAGACATATTAGGAACCCGAAATATCTAAGGGTAACATTTGATAGAACGCTCAGTTTTAAGGAACACCTAACAAAAACAGCTGCCAAAATTAAAACTCGGAATAACATCCTTCAGAAACTGTGTGGCACATCTTGGGGATCTTCTGCATCAACACTGCGCACCTCAGTTCTGGGTCTGGTTTACCCAGTTGCCGAATATTGCTCACAAGCTTGGCTAAATAGCACACACACTAAGCTTATCGACACTCAGCTTAACTATACAATGCGCCTTATAACAGGCACAATCAGATGCACGCCGAGTTTCTGGCTACCCATACTTAACCACATACAACCTCCTCTCTGCGTCGGAAAAATGCACTATTACGCGAGTACAAAAAGCTGTACAAAAATCCACACCTTGCTGTGCATCAAGACATACCAAACATCGGAAGAGGCAGGCTTCGCTCTCGTCATCCACCCCTTGAAACCTCGAGAACTTGGATGCCAACAACTTTAATACTGATGACTGCTGGAGGCAATCATGGCAGACTAACGCAACAGCAGAGCAATTGAAGATGCCGTGCATATCAACGAAGCCACCCTGTTTTGAATTACCACGCAAGGACTGGTCAGTACTTCATAGAATAAGAACCAACACTGGAAGATGTGCAGACCTTATATACAAGTGGAAGAAAAGAGAGTCTCCAAGCTGTGACTGTGGTGCTGAAAAGCAGACGGTCTTCCATGTTGTGCACGAATGTCCCTTGAGAGCTTTCGCTGGCGACCAATCAGAGTTCCTGGCGATGACGGAGGGATCACTGGACTATATTCATGGACTTGATATTAGTTTGTAGTCTGTTATAATTATCTTTATGACTGTAGTATTATTTAACTGTACATTTTGTGATGTAGCCATACGCTAAATAAAATAAGATCTTCTCAAAAATTATTTATACAAGAATTCATGAACAACTTGATCAAGAACTGGGAGAGTATCAAGGAGGATTTTGACCAGGAATGAGCTGTCCCGAACAAATTATTAGTCTTAAATGGATCATGAAACATCATAGTCAGAGTTGGAATCAAGCAATTAGTCATCACTTTTGTAGACTTTAAAAAAGCTTATGACAGTATCCATCCTGAGTCATGGGTCATTATCAAAAGTCCTTCGAAAATTTGGTCTACATCGAAAACTCATCAGCCTTCTTGGAATTACGGTGCCCTTGAGAATACTACATCAAAAGTCAAATTTAGAGATGAATTGTCAGAACCATTTGAAATCCAAACTGGACTCCGCCAAGGAGACGGTCTTTCGCCCTTATTGTTTAATTGTGCATTGGAGAAAGTCATGCGAGGATGGAATGAGCAGTGTCCTCCAACCATTAAGATTGGCAGAAAAATCATAGGTTTATTGTAAAATCCATTTGTATGGCAAATTACGAGAAATTCCCGCTTGAACAAAGAGTGTTCATGTATGACACGTATGAAAAAATGGAGTCATGCAGAGCAGTGTGTAAGCAATTTGAAGACAAATTCCCTACGGTTCCAGTTCCAAATAGAGAGACTGTCAGGGGTCTTGTCAATAAATTATGGACAAGGGGAACCCTAAACGCTGCATGTCCTAAGCCAAAGAGAATGGTTCTGACAAAGGAAAATCTCATTGAAATTCACATATTCCAGCAATTGGAATTAATTTGTATTGACCGACTGAAAGCCACAATATTAGTTGTTAATATGGCAACACTGAAAAATGGTGTCAAAGCTATCTTTAGGTTTGGAAATGTAACTCTAAAATTCCTTTTAATAGGTCCACGGCCGATTTCCTTCCAAAATCCCTTCACTGACCTGTCCTGAAAATAAAATAAATGGCTATTGGCTCCATCAACTTCCAAACATTGTTCTCTGTCTTCAGCACCCCGTTTTGTTTCATAGTAGGAACCATAATGGAGAGTTAGTGTGATGGCTTGAAGGAAATATTTTCTCAGTTGTCCTCAGCCTTTCTTCCCTGTGATTTTTTCCTTCTAGGGGATTAGTTAGGAAAGTATTATGTTGCAAAATGTGACCTGTGAATTTAGCTTTCCTTAAAATAAAATAAAAATAAAAAAGGATGGAAAAGGAGGTGAAGAGGAAAGGGTAGAGGGGAGAAGGGGGAATGGAAAGGGAGTGAAGAAGAAAAGAAGGGGGAAGGGAAGAGGGAAGGGAAAGGAAGGGTTAAGGTAAGGAAGGGAAGAGGAGATGAAGGAAGGGAAGAAGGGAGAAGGGGGAGGGGAAAGGGGAAGAAGGGGGAAGGGAAGAGGGGAAGAAGGGGGAAGGGAAGGGAAGAGGGATGGAAAGGGGGGAAGAGGGAGAGAAGGGGAAGGGAAGAGGGAGAGAAGAGGGAGGGAAAGGAAGGGAAGAGGGAGATAATGGGGGAAGGGAAGAGGGGGAAGAGGGAGAGGAGGGAAGAGGGGAAGAGGGAGAGAATGGCAGAAGGGAAGAGGGAGAGAACTGGAAAGGAAGGGAAGAGAATGGCAGAAGGGAAGAGGGAGAGAATGGGGAAGGGAAGAGGGAGATAGGGAGATAAGGGGGAAGGGAAGAGGGAGAGAAGGGGGAAGGAAGGGAAGAGGGAGAGAATGGGGAAGGAAGGGAAGAGGGAGAGAAAGGGGAAGGAAGGGAAGAGGGAGAGAATGGAAGGAAGGGCGAGAAGGGGGAAGGGAAGAGAAGAGGGATGGAAAGGGTGGAAGAGGGAGAGAAGGGGGAAGAGGGAGAGAATGGGGAAGGGAAGGGAAGAGGGAGAGAATGGGGAAGGGAAAGGAAGGGAAGAGGGATAGAATGGGGGAAGGGAAGAGGGGAAGGGAAGAGGGAGAGAAAGGGAAAGGAAGGGAAGAGGGAGATAATGGGGAAAGGGAAGAGGGGGAAGAGGGAGAGAATGGGGAAGGGAAGGGAAGGGAAGAGGGAGATAAAGGGCGAAGGGAAGAGGGGGGAGAGGGAGAGAAGGGGGAAGGGAAGAGGGAGATAATGAGGGAAGGGAAGAGGGGGAAGAGGGAGAGAAGGGGGAAGAGGGAGAGAATGGAGAAGGGAAGGGAAGAGGGAGATAATGGGGGAAGGGAAAAGGGGGAAGAGGGAGAGAATGGGGAAGGGAAGGGAAGAGGGAGATAATGGGGGAAGGGAAGAGGGAGAGAAGTGGGAAGAGGGAGAGAATGGGGAAGGGAAAGGAAGGGAAGAGGGAGATAATGGGGGAAGGAAAGAGGGGGAAGAGGGAGAGAATGGGGAAGGGAAGAGGGAGAGAAGAGGGATGGAAAGGGGGGAAGAGGGAGATAAGGGGGAAGGGTAAAGAATTCGCCAGGTTGGCAGGTTTCAACAATATATTTCCTTGTAAGTTGGTTCTTAGAAAATCTTATTGCAACTGCGACTGAAAATGACATTATACATGCATAAAGGTTTGCCATAATAAACACCTTATGAGGAGTAAGTCCGTACCACAGTATACATGACGTTATAGCCGAGTTCAACCGTACTTTCCTTATGTGAGGTTGCATCATTTGGCTCTATCTTTACTTCCTTTTAAACAAGTTGGTGTTAAATTATTATGGCCAAGCCTTTGTAGTTATTGACAATTGGCCCTCATCTGGCGCTGTTCTGGTGTGCACCGACCCTCGCTGGGAGCCTCTTCCCTGGTTAGTATAAGGACGCTGAATGTCTCTTACCTCCGATGCTCCACCCCTTCCTCCAGAATGTGTGTGACTTTGGTGGCGAGTTGAGGGGATAAATTTTGTGCCTGTTTATGTAATTTTTTCATCTCTGCACTGATGAAATACCAGAACTCCTCCACGCCACTCGATATTCTGCGTCGAAGTTGTTCATATTGTATGCTCGGTTCCTCGCGAGGTTCTACAAAACAAACAAAAAAAAAACACTTTATTATTCCATGACGAGTGGACTACTAATGATGACATAAACACAATATTATTGTATACATAATTTCCAATCAAAATACACTCTTACCACAGTAACATTGAAATTGGTCAAGCTCATTTATCCTGGACTGTCCTCCAACTTAACGGCAGACATACACTTGTTTCAACGTTGAATATCTTGGAAGTGATTTTCCAGGGTTTCCCCACTTACACTCCAGGCAAATGCTGGAATCGTACCTAACTTAAGGGGAGACATAGGCAGTTTGACAGGACGAAATTCACATACGCATAACTCCTACAATTTTTATCGCATCTCACTGAAATTTAGTAAGTTATACATATCAACAATCCCTTGAGGCATCGTTCTGTAGTCTATTGAGAATTTATTTTTAACTTAAAAGGGAGTTATCGTCCTTTACATTCTTTTGTATACTGTTGTTTTCGGGTACACTTTTCTCGTACATTTGGGTATGGAGTGTCAATTATCGTGCATAGAACTAATCTGTGTTAGTAACAAAACATTAATATGCAGCAAATTCTTGGATAAGGATTCAACTGATTTTCTGTGAAATTTTGAACTTTAAGAAATTATTTTTAAGATTAAAAATGGACATTTTCAAGCACAACATTTTTTGTATGCATCATATTGAAATTAAGTTCCATCAAAATCTTAACACTAGTTAGGAGTACAAATGTGTTAAATTTTGTTAATATCATTCAGTAGATTTTGAGAAAAATGTACCTAAAGTGTTAAAAATGTTTAACTCAGAAATATCAATGTAAAGTTTTCATAAAGATGTCTTAATCATTTGCAGCCCTACAGATTATAATTTTTAAATGACATTTGTAGATCGAATTTTGAAAGAACATTTTGGGATTATGCTCCCCAATGTATGCAGTTTCAAATCAAGCAATATTCTTCTTTTTTTTGTAAAATTTGTATGTTTTCTGCCTATATCTCCCCTTAAGGCCACCACCGCTTCCTACCTAAATCCTACCTTAGGGCGGCACTAACTTACGTTTTGATGGAAATAATCAATTTTCTCTTTTTTGATGTTTTATTGTAATATCATAGGAAGTTTATATGGAGCAAAAAATATAATCTATTTCCGAGAAAAGGGTTTGTGAAGTTTGTCAACTTTGGCAAACATCTACCAAGTCTTTATTCATCTACTTTAGCAGATATTTCTTTGGCAGACATTTCTTACAACTATTATTTTTATACAAATAAGGTACATAATCTCAGAAATTACTGCACCGATCCACTGAAAATTTTTACAGTATCTTTATGTGCATTAATCTGGTGTAGAATAATGCTGTAGTATTTATTTAACTTGAGAAAAAATGCATTACTTCAAAACTTTTTAAACTTATCAAAGAAAAAATCACAAATATAAAGTTTGAAACACTGAAATCATGATTCTAATTTGGATTGCAAGCCATGAAATCTTCTTCAATTGTATTTAGTTCCAAACCTTTAACTTCAATGGTTTGGTCCTAAATGTACTGTTTTCTTAATATTTTTTTAAATTCATTACCGGTAATTGCAATGTTGATATCAATGAATGATAATGCTATTATTTTATCTATAAAGGTAAATGATTATTTGTCATTACATTGATTCAGTAGTTTGTGTGGTGGGACGATGTTAAGACACTGAACTGTTTTGTTGAACTATTCACTTAGCACCACCTTAAATATAAAAAACACACTACTACAGACATTACAGTTATCAGACAACGACAACATTATGTTTGGCATTCTATCATAGCTGGAGCCCCGGATTTTTGGTTTTAACGGTATCCGCGTAATATTTTAGCCAAGATAGATATGTTAACACAACGATATATTTACCCCCCATAAGTCAATTTTTCGATATTGAAGAAGCGAAATGTCGCGAAATAAAGTTATTTTGCGAAAAGTGTTATTTTTACCCTAAATGCTGATAATAAGATTTTTTTTCAATATTTACGTTGAAATTGATCAACTATCTGTCGTTTGATAGAAAATAAGATATCATAACTATAAATATTTCATAAGATACGGGATAACGTGGCCCCTTCTCGAGCTAGATTGATGGAAGTCTTGAAATCATGGAAACAATACTCTGCTTATATTTTGGGGACAACATAATTTCACGAGTTAGTGAGAAAAAGTCTATTGTAGTCATGAAGAATATTTGTTGAAATAAATGTTAGGTTAGGTATTAAACAAAGAAAAAATAATCCATTTGAGTTTTAGTTATTTCAGTAAAAAATATAAAAATAATAAAATCTAAAATAAATTGTTGGCTATAACTCCAAATCTTTCTAAAGTGTTCATTATTCAACCAATTTCGTGCACCGTACACATAGTTATTAAGCATACTCACACCTCGCATATTTATTCCACCGCTATGGATATTTTATTTCATCGCTTTGAACACTTTATTTCACCACTTGGAAGCCTCTTATATTACCATAAATCAGGGTCCCTAATTATAGCTGAAGAACAACTTGTTAATTCACTTTACGGGGCTTGGAACACCTTGATCATCAGCCCCACATATTTGTCTAATAAACTGTGTTCCTGTGGTGACTAGTAGTTTGTGTAGGGTCGTGGATGAGATGGGACAGAAGTTAATGCCAGAGCCTGAGTACCGTATTGACAAGGCATGTTGTATAAACATAAGTTTAAACTCACGAACGCTTGATGCCCCCAGGTCGCCCTGCTCCAGAAGGTTCTCGGCATGTTCCAGCTTCTCCCGCAGGCTATGGTAGAGGGCAGCCTTATCTTCCTGTTGCAGTGTTGGGTCCCTGTTGGACCACAAAATATTTTACATACGGTTACCACCATATTACTATTCTCACAAATTTTACTATTATCTGATCTACGTCTGGACTTCCCATAACAAAAGGATTTACAAAAGTGCAAGCTCAAATTTGAATATTCAATTTAAATTAAGAGATCATAATTTTAAACCAGATTGAAGAGATGGTTCTTGAGTTTTATCATTGGGATTGGATTGTTATGATAACGATTGTAATGAATTTTCTTCTCAAGCGAATTTTGGTGAGGTCTTTTAGTTAGCCACCACTGCGTGGAACAACTGGGCACAGGAGGCTAAGCGTTGCGCTACAGTTCAATTTTAGATAACGGTGGGGTCATTAATTTCTGTGCGCCATTCCCTGAAGGAAAAATGGATGTGTCACTGATTGAAGCCATGTGAAATTAATTAAAATATATGAAGTAAAAATACACCAAAAAAAGATAGAAAAAAACACACACAAAAATAAAAACAAAAACTCCAAAATGAAAAATTAAATTAAACATAACTTATACAAAACTAAACAAAAAATCCAAAATATTAAAAAATATATAAAATACAAAAACAAACAAAATAATTAAAACACAAAAATATACAAAACACAACAAGTAGTTCCGTGACGGACTAAAGAGCCTATTTTTTTTCTTAAAATTAAAGATTCATGCCATTGAATAATCTATATATCAGAAATGAAATGTTACATTGGATCTATCAATGCTCATATAACCATGTTGGCAACAGTGTCATGTATGTGTTGCTTTCATTCATTCATTTCTTCATTTCTCCATGGTAATATATATATGGGAGATTTAAGAATTAATCTGAAATATTATGATCTATTATTGTTCCAATTTTGGATAAAATCCATTTGTTAGTATAGAAGTTACAAGTATTAATAAATTGGACCTATCAGCAGGCTTAGAATCATATTGGCAGGACTGACATGTATCAGTTATTCCAAATTAATCTAGAATACGTGCGCAAAATTTAGAGCTGTTGGCTTGCATACTTTCTGATTTATTGGAATTAGGATTTAAAAAACTCGAGAGAGCACTTATTAACAGTTGGCAGCGCTGCTGGCTCGCAAGAATACGCATAGTCTTATCGGTTATGGTACACAAAGCACATACGAAATTTCGTTGAAATCCAATTGATAGTATAGAAGTTACATGCATTTAAATTTAATCAGCAGGCTTAGAATCATGTTGGCAACACTGTCATATATGAGCTCTTGAAAATTAAACTGGTATGTAATCTCTGTGTGTGCCAATTTTGAAACAGCTCGCATGCATAACTTCTGAGATATCCAACATAGAGCACAAATTTCAATTGTGATTTTTCAGCAGTTGGTAGCACTGATGACATTTTCAAATATGGCCGTGAGATATTCAGGTATAGATCTTTACTGTTACTCATACCAAATTTTGTTTTGATAGCTGCAGCCGTTAGGAGTTGGTAGGGGGGGAGGGGGGGGGGGGCACACACAGTCAGACACACATTTGCCCGAATCTATCTCATACGTCTACTATTTCCTCATTTTTTACAAAAAATGAAAAGTAGGCTAAAAACGTAATAAAATACAAAATAAAACAAATAACATTCATTAAGTTACATACAAATTAAAATAAAATATCACAAAAAAATAAGAAAAAACAAAAATAACATAAAACAAAATAAAAAAACACAAAGCGTAACTAAAAAAAATATACAGTACCATAACAAAATCAAAATCAAAACACAAAATACACAAAGCGTAACATAAAAATAAAATAAAAGAAAAAGGTAATATAACAAAAAACGAACAACAATTCAAAGAACAGACAGACAGACAGACAGACACACATTTACCCGGATCGATCTCATACGTCTACTTTTCCTCTTTTTCACAAAATGTGAAAAGTAGTCTAAAAACGTAATAAAATACAAAATGAAACAAATAAAAAACATTAAATACAAAATAAAATAAAATAGCTCAAAAACAAAATAAGAAAAAACAGAAACAACAAAAAACAAAAATTAAAAAGAAACACAAAACGTAACATAACACCAAAATAAAAGAAAACGTAAATATAACAAAAAGCAAACACCAATTACAAACTCACCCGTGGCGGCTTCGGTGGCGTAGTTGGTAGCATGCTGAGCTTCTATGCCCAAGATAGCGGGTTCAAACCCGGCCGAAGCCGTCGGATTTTTTAAGAGCGTTAAAAATCCCTCAGTATGCCTTCCTTCGGAGGGGAAGTAAAGCCGGCGGTCCCATGTCATAGATTTATGGCATGTTAAAGATCTTTCCACTAATTACACCTGTGTGAAACTAAATTGGATAGGTTAAGAATGTAAACAACGCTCTTAGGTTGCTACGTTCGTTGCCAAGAGCCGACTGCGGTGGCGTCTAGTAGCTAGTTCTGAACTAGGCCTAGTAGTCGTTGACGGTGGCGTTTGGCGGCAAAAGTAGGAACTATTTGAAAATTCAAAGTTGCAGTCCCTACTTGAATTAAAAAACAGATACACACACTAATACAGTCATCACAATTAACACCGGTTATCAGACAGATTCTACACACACCCAAAGTACACGGGGCTACATGACCGCGTTGTCGCAGCCCCTAAACTAAGGAACCAACCAACCAACCAAACTCACCCGATATCAACGAAGAGACTCCGCAGTTCGGAGTGTTGTCTTTTGAGAACTTCGAGGTCATTAAAGGCTTGCATGAGGCGCTGCGCCGTCTGGGGATTGAGCTCCGGCGACGGTGGCCGCAGTATGGGTGAGGCCACGAGCAGTAGCAGGAGAAGCCATACCACGGCCAACAACAACAGTGCTCTTCTCCATCCCACCTGCCGCAGCAGCTTCATGTCGGCATACTCCTGTAACAAGACATCAGTCAAACAGCCATGTCAATGTGTTCCGAGGGAGCTCACTTGTATACTCCAAATACAAATAAAACCACAATACAGTATCTTCAAATCAAAACACCGTTCATTATTCATTTTCACAAGAAAAACAAGTATCTATTATAGTGCCAATTTTGGATAAAATCCATTTGTTAGTATAGAAGTTACATGTAATTAAAAATTGAAACTATCAGAAAGCTTAGAATCATGTTGGCAGCACTGACGTATATTAGTTACTCAAAATTAATCTAGAATGACAGGTACTATACGTGTGCAGAGTTAAGAGCAGATGGCTTGCATACTTTCTGATATAATGATATTAGGATTGAACAAACAGAGAGAACAGTTGGCAGCCCTGCTGGTTTTTACGAATACGCATAGTCATAACTGATATGGTACACAAAGCACATACGAAATTTGGTTGAAATCCATTTATTAGTATAGAAGTTATATGCATTTAAAACCGGGACCTATCAGCAGGCTTAGAATCGTATTGGCAGCAGTAAAGTATATAAGTTACAGCAAACTAAGGTAGAAGGTCGGTTACTAAACGTGTGCAAAGTTTAGAGCTGTTGGCTTGTATACTTTCTGATATATTGATATTAAGGTTAATACATAGAAAGAGCATTTATTAACAGTTGGCAGCTCTGGTGGCTCTTTAGAATACCCACAGTCATATATGTTGCAGTACACATAGAACATACGAAATTTGGTTAAAATCCAATCTATAGTAACTTATAGAAGTTACATGCATTTAGACATTGGACCTACCGGCAGGCTTAGAATCATGTTGGCAACACTGTCATGTATGTACTTCTGAAAATTAATCTGGAATGTTATTATCTATATGTGTGCCAATTTTGGAATAGTTCGCATGCATAACTTCTGAGATATCCAACATGGAGCTCAAATTTCAATTGCGGTTTTTCAGCAGTTGGTAGCACTGGCATCATCTTCAAATATGGCCTTCAGATATTCAGGTATAGATCTTGACTCATACCAAATTTGGTTTCGATTGCTGCAGCCGTTTAGGAGTGTATAGGGGGAGACACATAGACAGAAGGACAGAGAGGCAAACATTTGCCCGGATCGATCTCATAAGTTTACTTTTTCCTTATTTTTGCAAAATGTGAAAAGTAGGCTAAAAATTAGCACTCCACTCTTCCTGAACTAGAGGAAAACTTCATAATCATAAGCTTCGAACCGCCGCCTCTTTGTGATTACGTAATACATAAGGGCCTTATTTTTGGTGAAATAAAACTGTTGATTTCGGTGTTAAAACTGACGCTATTTCCGTGGGTATTTCACGAATAAATTGTCATAATGATCGATGTTTCATCTGAAATCTTCCTTGTAGTAAGGGGTAAATCTAACAAATTATGTGATAAGGGGGTTCTTCAACTTCTTTACGATGTGTAGAGTATCGCCGAATGTTATTTGCCGCTTAGAATTATGCTCATTTCCTTTTTTCTTCCTCTTTTTAAGCGTTTCTGAATCCCTGTAGGCTAGTGTTTATCGTACGTGTCTTTTCATTCCCAAGGAATAAGAACATTGGAGTATTTACACATTAGAATCTTTCTTGCAGCGTCAAATACATAGAACCCCTCACTGTTGTATTCCTCGCCCCTCGAGAAAACTGTTGCGACTTTAGTTTTCGGCATTTTTATACTTCAATGCTGAATGTTTGCCAATAAAGTTTTATCAGTCGCGAACTCGCACTGCTGTATCTACGACCACACGCCATTTGATGTAATCGATAGCAGATATCGATTTTTATCGATAGCTTCAGAGATCGCGGAACTGAATATACATACCTTCGGCGCAGCACTATCAATCAAATGAGAAGGAAACCACGACGGTAAATTCCTCAGAAGCATTTAAACGTGTTTTGGAGAGCTTTTTCGATAATATTTAGCATTTTCGTACCAAGTGAAGTATATTTCGTGATTATTTGTGCAATTCGCGCAATAAATCAGATTTCGTGTTATTTCGCGTATTCATTTTGCTAAAATACGCTACTTTAAGTACCTAGAAGGCCATATATATATATGCAAGAAAGAACATATGAGAAAAGTTCGCGCGTATCGCTATTACCAAAGTATACGGCCCCTAGTAATACAGTATATGGACGGCCCCACACCATTACGGAACAACCACCGGACTGTGCGGTGCTTTGTTGTCAACTAGAGTCCATGGTGTCATTGGCTTTGCGCCATGCCCAACCCTGTCATCAGCCCGAAACAACCTGTATCGTGACTCAACGGACCGGGGTTCGATTAGCAACCTCACGAGCCCAAAGTGGGGCGTTGTGCCCGAAGTCGTGCTGTAAACAGAGGAACTCGAGTGGGATCTGCTTCCATAGCCCATGGAACGTTGCCAAGATCTGCTCGATACACGTCTCACACCTACATTGAATGAGGCTATGATTTGAGCAATTGTTTCTGCTCCGTTAGCTCGGACAATTCTACCCAACCTCCACTGGTCACGATCAAGTAACCTTGGAGGCCACTGTGTTGTCCACGGTCGATCGAAAGAACTCCTGCACATACGTCACACTGTGGATTGAGGACTATTCAACGTCCTCACAACTTCTGAAACTGAATGTCCTATCCTTCCAGCACCCACAATCATGCCCCGTTTGAACTCAAGACAACTCACGTCGCTTTGCCATGAGCACGTAAACAGCTTTCATTATAATAATAATAATAATAAAAACCAAAAAAAGTCAACCCCTGGCACTATACAGCCCATGAAGGGCCTAGGCCGACCAAGCGACCACTGCCCAGCCATTTCGCCTGCAGATATTGGGGTGACGCGTGATCAGCACATCGGGTCCCCTTGGCCGTTAATCTTGGTTTTCGTGATCGGGGCGCTGCCTCACTGTCAGACGGCTACTCTATTGTCCTCACGAGGCTGAGTGCACCCCGTTCCAACCCTCACGTCAGTTTCAAAATCCTTGACGGAGCCGGGAATCAAACCCGGGGCCTCCGGGTGAGAGGCAGGCGTGCTACCCCAACACTACGGCGCCGGCTTCATTATAATAATAATGATAATAATAATAATAATGTTATTGGTTTTACGTCCCATTTAGTTTGCTGTGGTTTTTAGAGATGCCGGGGTGCCAAAATGTTGTCTTTTCAAATGCAGGTATCCACCTCTAAATTTTAAATTCCATTCCACATTTGACCTCGTAGTCCCGTCCCTTAAAACAACAATAACTAACTAACTGTTGTCCCAAAGGGAATATTTAACGTGCCAGTAATTCTACTGACATGGTTCCCTCGCACAATGCCAACTGACTTGAGTTATGATTCCATGCTGAAACCCTGGGCACAGCAGGCGAGAACGCTACCGTTGCGTCACGCAGCCAGTCTAAAACAACAGTCGATCCGATAGACACGGTCACCTGTGGACACCTGAAACCTGCTTAGGACGTGCACCGTCGTCAACTGCCGTGACGTCACGAGTCATTCAGTTATAGTCATGACGTCCAATGTATCCCCAGTCGAAAACCTTTCACCCCCCAAATCCAGCCGCTCAGTCCTGTCCAAATAATAACAAAGGTAGCATGTAGACTACTTTTCTCTGCACACCATATATCTTGACCGTTCTCTCCTGGTTAAAAGAGAGTATGGACACTGTCAATAGCCTAGTTGTCATTTTTTGCAACGACTACTTAAAACGTTAGCATTTTTTAGCCTACTTTTCACATTTTGCAAAAATTAGGAAAAAGTAGACTTATGAGATCGGGCAAATGTGTGTGTCTGTCTGTCTGTCTGTCTGGCTGTGTGTGTGTGTCCCCCCCCCCCTATCAACTCCTAAACGGCTGAAGAAATCGAAACAAAATTTGGTAGGAGTAAAGATCTATACCTGAATATCTCACGGCCATATTTGAAAATGATGTCAGTGCTACCAACTGCTGAAAAATCGCAATTGAAATTTGAGCTCCATGTTGGATATCATGGAAGGTATGAATGGGAGCTATTTCAAAATTGGCACACGTATAGATAATAATATTGCAGTTTAATATCCAGGAGGCCATACATGGCAGTGTTGCCAAAATGATTATACGCCTGCTGATAGGTCATATTTTAAACGCATATAACTTTTACACTATCAATTTGGAATTCAACCAAATTTCTTATGTGCTATGTGTACATAAATAGATATGACTGAACGTATTCTTATGACCCTCCAGGGCTACCAACTGTTAATAAATGCTCTCATTTTTTTAAATCCAATAATACCCATGTATCAGAAAGTATGCAAGCCGAAAGCTTTAAACTATGCACACGTATAGTACCTGACATTCTATATTAATTTGGAGTAACTTATATACGTCAGTGCTACCAACATGATTCTAAGCCTGCTGAGAGGTCCAACTTTAAATACAAGTAACTTCTATACTATCAGTTGGATTTCAACCAAATTTCGTATGTGCTATGTGTACCATAACAGATATGACTGTCGATTATTAAGAGTAACCAGGGCTGCCAACTGTTAATAAATGCTGTCTCTATTTTTGTTACCCTAATATCAATATATCAGAATGTATGCAAGCCAATAGCTCTAAACTTTGCACACGTATATTACCTAGCATTCTAGATTAATTTGGAGTAACCAATATACGTCAGTGTTGCCAAATTGATTCTAAACCTGCTGATAGGTCCAATTTTAAAATGCATGTACCTTCTATACTAACTAGGCCTAATGGATTTCATTCAAAATTGACACAACAATAGATCATATTTTTTCAGATTATTTCTGACCAATACATGTATGTCATTGTTGCCAACATGATTTTACGCGCGCTGTTAGATCCAATGTTTAACTGCATGTAACGTCCATGCTATCCATTGGACTTTAACCAAATTTTGTATTCTGTACCTTAAGAGATGGAACTAAGAATATATTCAGTCACCAGGGCTGCCAACTGTAGTTCTCTATTAGGCTACAAATTGCCAGGTATACAGTATTTCGAACTAATTAGAAATGTCGATATTTCCAACTTAATTTCGTCATTATTCTAGATAGATCCATATAGATTAATCATTGGCATGAATCTTAAATTTTAAGAAAAGTAGGCTCTTTAGTTCGTCACGGAACTTCTTGTTATCTAGTCGACTTACGTTACGGCGACGTCATGAAATGTACCGAGAATGCACTGAGGTGTGTGACGTCATAGTGCCACTTGGTGCATGTGTTCTGAGTTCACTGGTGAGCTCTGGCGTTACGAGACGGCAACGACACAGCGAGCGTGACGTCATCTAACATGTCAAGAGTCTTTGGCTTCGAGCGAAGCGAGAAACCTCCAGCCTTTCTAGCATTTTTCAGCATTTTTAGCATTTAAGGGACACTAGGGGTGAGTTTTTAGGCAAAAATGAAAAAATAACTGTATTTTGATTTTCCCATATATACATCTTATGGACCCCTGAGGATCATTTCAGTAAAAAAGTTTTCATGCACTGACATTTCTAAAGGCTCAGCGACAGTTTTAAATATCATCTGCGTAAAAAGAAGATGGAAGGCAAATCATAGAAAGTAGGCTATACTTTTAAAACTAGAAATCCTAGAAAGTCGTAGGTTAACTCAAAGGAAAGGTCTCTACGCTCTTTATCTCTACAATAAAACATTGTATTTTTCTGATTTTTTTTCAAAAAAGTTTCATTGGTTGAGCCAAACTGGTTAATATAGCATGCGGTTTATAAAAATGCTTTTATCTCCAAACAAAATTTTTAGGTAATCAAAATGCTCCATGTGCATGAGATATTCACTAATTTTACTAAAAAAATCACTGGATCTTCAGAAACACATGTGTTGTAAGATAACATTGCGATATCTCAAGTCACTTTGTAAATTACACATCAAAAAAATAAAAAAACTATGAAAAATAATCAAAATTCATAAAACATGATGGCACATCAAGAAAAAATTAATCCGACAGCATACATGTATCACTTTCCTGAAATGTCTCAATGTTAAGATATTAAGAATAGTTTTATGTATATGTAATGAAAATATCAAGCGTTTTACACAATTTCTAATGCGCATGGAGCATTTTGATTACACGGTATATTGTAATAATATAATTAGTAAAAAATCCATTCGATTTCGTCCAATCGTTTTCAAATTTGGTATGTGAGTTAGTGTTAATATTCTAAGTCTGCAGTTTAAAGTTCAACTCGTTCTGATAAAAAATGTGGAAGTTGAAAAACTCAGCCCTAGTGTCCCTTAAAATGATATAAAGTCCAGTCTTTCAGACTGCCTGTCTCTTTTTTAGACAAAATATAAAAGTCTGACCCTGGACATCAACAAAACCAGTATTTTGCTACGTGCATTACCGGCAAATTAATTCGATAAATGCCTTTCAAATAACCGCTTTAAACTAACGTCTGTTCTAATAAAAATAGGTGTATTGGCAACATAGAAGCCTCCGTGGCTTAGTCGTCAGCACGCCAGCCTCTCACCACTGGGTCCGTGGTTCAAATCCCGGTCACTCCACGTGAGATCTGTGCTGGACAAAACGGAGACAGACATGTTTTTCTCCGGGTACTCCGATTTTCCATGGCAAAAATTTCATTCCAGCAACACTCTCCACTATCATTTCATTTCAGCATTGCCTCAGGGAAGTGCGACAGGCTTCGGCGGTCGGCGCAGTTCATATCCTCGCCGCTAGATGGGGGTTACTTTCATTCCATCCCTGACCCGGTCGGTCGACTGGAAGCAGGCTGTGGATTTTCATTGGCAACATAGTTCTAAGGAACGATTAGCAAGAAACACTCATAAGGGGATGGAAGATAATCACATGCCGCTCACTTTACAAACCACTGGGACTCCGTTGGCCGACGGAATTTTACAAAGCGCTGTCCCATGACTTTTGCTTACAAACCGGAAGTAAAAAATAAATAACATGAAGTTCCGTGACGAACTAAAAAGCCTACTTTTCTTAAAATTTAAGATTCATGCCAATGATTAATCTATATGGATCTATATACAATAATGACGAAATTAAGTTGGTAATATCGGAATTTCTAATTAGTTCGAAATACTGTATATGCCTCCCTGGCATAATGTAGCCTAATAGAGAACTACAGTTGGCAGCCCTGGTGACTGAACATATTCTTAGTTCCATCTCTTAAGGTACAGAATACAAAATTTGGTTAAAGTCCAATGGATAGCATGGACGTTACATGCAGTTAAACATTGGATCTAACAGCGCTCGTAAATTCATGTTGGTAACAATGACATACATGTATTGGTCAGAAATAATCTGAAATAATATGATCTATTGTTGTGTCAATTTTGAATGAAATCCATTAGTTAGTATAGAAGTTACATGCATTTTAAAATTGGACCTATCAGCAGGCTTAGAATCATGTTGGCAGCACTGGCGTAGGCCCATATTAGTTACTCCAAATTGATCAAGAATGCCAGGTACTATACATGTGCAAAGTTTAGAGCTATTGGCTTGCATACTTTATGATATATTGATATTAGGGTAACAAAAATAGAGACAGCATTTATTAACAGTTGGCAGCCCTGGTTACACTTAAGCATCAGCATAGTCATATCTGTTATGGTACACATAGCACATACGAAATTTGATTGAAATCCAATTGATAGTGTAGAAGTTATATGCATTTAAAAATTTACCTATCAGCAGGCTTATAATCATTTTGGCAACACTGCCATGTATGGCCTCCAGGAAATTACACTGGAATATTATTACCTATTCGTGTGCCAATTTTGAAATAGCTCCCTTTCATACCTTCCAGGTTATTCAACATGGAGCTCAAATTTGGATTGCGATTTTTCGGCAGTTGGTAGCACTGACATAATTTTCAAATATGGCCGTGAGATATTCATGTATAGATCTTTACTCCTACCAAATTTTGTTTCAATTGCTGCAGCCGTTTAGGAGTTGATAGGGGGACACACACACAGCCAGCCAGCCAGCCAGCCAGCCAGACAGACAGACAGACAGACAGACAGACAGACAGACCGACGGACAGACGCCCATTTGCCCGATCTCATAAGTTTACTTTTTCCTCATTTTTGCAAAATGTGAAAAGTAGGCTAAAAATAAGGAAGTGAAGGAAATAATCGAACAATAAGGATTGAGGGACTTTGAAAGAAGTGGGATCACAAAATGCAGATAGGAAAAAGAAAGAAAACGAACCCTGCTCGGGTTCGCCCACGCAACGACTACTGGGTGATAACGGAGGCAAGTAGAAACCAACCAATGATGCAGCACGTGACATGGACAGCTTCGACCCTTTGTTAACTAAAATCAGCATGGATATGAAGGTAGAGCATTCGACATCACGATGATTCGTGAGCAGGCATAACATCATACTTCAACACAAAGGTCACAAGGGTACAGTTTATGGTACAATAAATTAGCTTTATGAGTGTTGCGTAAGACATACAAAAGCCAGAGAGCTACACAACTATTCGCCAAAGAATATCTATTCGCACTCTCAATCGAATGTAGGTGGCAGGTCGGTCGCGACAAAATGGTGGCACAAGGGTGGTAGACTTCGTATTGAATGTTGTTGGCAATATTCTAGGCGGGCTCTCGTCGAAGGACAGGCAATTTTAGATGCCAAACACATAATTATAAGGTGCGTTCAAAAAGTAACGAGCCGGAGGCTGGAATGCGCAAACCGGTGACTACATCGGCTAATCGTGGCGTGTGTAACGAGGTGTGGTTCCGACCAGAGCGTGGAAGGTTACAGCCGGTCGCTAGAGGGCACGCGTGCACGTCTCGTGACGATACAAAGCGAGCAGCAACATGCATCAATCGTCCAACGCTGCCAGTCGCATTGCAAACAGTGACATGGAGGCGTCAACAGAAGAGCAAAGAGGTGTTGTTCGGTTTCTGACAGCGGAAGGAGTAGGGGGAACGGACATTCATCGCCGAATGTCACAAGTGTACGGAGAACACTGCATGTCCCTTGCAAGGGTCAAGGCGTGGCACAAACGTTTCAGGGAAGGACGGGTGTCGATAGCCGATGATGCCCGGTCTGGGGCACCCCCCCCCCCCCCTGCATTACCGATGACAACGCCCAGCTGGTTGATGCACTCATTACCCAGGACCGCCGAGTGACAGTGAACGCCATAGCCGCCGTGGTCGCTCCACGACAATGCACGACCTCATACGGCCAACACAGTCGCAGCACTCCTGCAGAAATTTAAATGGGAGGTTCTCGGCCACCCTCCATACAGTCCAGACCTTTCTCCCTATGATTACGCCATGTTTGGTCCCCTGAAAAGTGCTCTGTGGGGCCAATGATTCACCTCGGACGCCGACGTTCAGCTGTACGTGCGGAACTGGTTCACATCGCAGCCCAGGGAATTTTATGAGACAGCCATTCACCGCCTCGTGTCACAGTGGGACAAGTGCCTCAACAGCCAGGGCCAATACTTCTAACATACAAGTACTGGTTTCTGTAAATATGCCTCTGGCCCGTTTCTTTTTGAACGCACCTTATATATGCGGAAAAATGCTAGAAACAGAAGATTTTATGATACTTGAAGCTTTATGCTTACAAACTAGTAATTTGAAAGGAGTACTTCACCAGATTCAAAATGAAATTCGGTCACCAGTTATGGAGAAAAAAATAATTTGATCAGGAATATGTAATAAGCGTGTAGATGGTACATTGCTTTATATATTTCAGTAAGGAGATACATTTAAATTTAGAAGATAAAGCCTAATACCGTACTGTGTAAGTCGATACATCGAAGACTGTACACGTTGACTATAAATATTTTATAATTTTTTTAATAGGCACATGATTGAAAACTTAGAAGACCTGAGCTCCACAGATTTGAAGTAGCAATGGGGCAAGTTAAAGAAAGACAATCACATGTGGGCCCACGATAAAGCGACCCCTAAAGTATTTTTTGCCACATGGGAAGAACAGCTGTCAAACCGACCCAGCTAACTCGCCTAGTTTGTAGTGCAGGGTGCTGGATATTGTAAGAAATTCATTAATAATCTCTCTCTCTCTCTCTCTCTCTCTCTCTCTATATATATATATATATATATATACACACATCAAAAAAAGTTTTGCATCACCTCGGTTCCCAGATCTCCGGCATATAGACGTTGACTGTGTATATTGTATCAAAGATACAGTCCCTTTGACTGTTCATAGATGTCACTAAAACTGCTCAAAGATGTAAACAACCATGCATGAGCAGGGCCTATTAGACGGAGGGGGTACGACAGCCGATCAGTTCCAGTCATTCCACCAGGACGAAGGTACGCTGCTCATGTTGTCTGTAGTTCTACCATGCCTAGAAGGTCAATACCGCAGTTCGATCGCGTCCGCATTGTTACTTTGTGTCAAGAAGGGCTCTCAACAAGGGAAGTTTCCAGGCGTCTCAGAGTGAACCAAAGCGATGTTGTTCGGACATGGAGGAGGTACAGAGATACAGGAACTGTCGATGACAGGCCTCGCTCAGGCCGCCCAAGGGCTACTACTGTAGTGGATGACCGCTACTTACGGATTGCCGCTCGGAGGAACCCTGACAGCAATGCCACCATGTTGAATAATGCGTTTCGTTCAGCCACAGGACGTCGTGTTTCAACTCAAACTGTGCGCAATAGGCTGCATGATGCGCAACTTCACTCCCGACGTCCATGGCGAGGTCCAGCTTTGCAACCCCGACACCATGCAGCGCGGTACAGATGGGCCCAACAACATGCTGAATGGACCCCACAGAATTGGCATCACGTTCTCTTCACCGATGAGTGTCGCATATGCCTTCAACCAGACAATCGTCGGAGACGTGTTTGGAGGCACCCTGGTCAGGCTGAACGTCTTAGACACACTGTCCAGCGAGTGCAGCAAGGTGGTGGTTCCCTGATGTTTTGGGATGGCATTATGTGGGGCCGACGTACGCCACTGGTGGTCATGGAAGGTTCCGAAACGGCTTTACGATACCTGAATGACATCCTCCGACCCATAGTGCACCCATATCGGCAGAATATTGGAGAGGCATTTGTCTTCATGGACGACAATTCTCGACCTCATCGTGCACATCTTGTGAATGCGTTCCTTCAAGATAACGACATCGCTCGACTACAGTGGCCAGCATGTTCGCCAGACATGAACCCTATCGAACATGCCTGGGATATGTTGAAAAGGGCTGTTTATGGACGTCTTGACCCACCAACCACTCTGAGAGATTTACGCCGAATTGTCGTTGAGGAGTGGGACAATTTGGACCAACAGTGTTTTGATGAACTTGTGGATAGTATGCCACGACGAATACAGGCATGCATCAATGCAAGAGGACGTGCTACTGGGTATTAGAGGTAGTGGTGTGTACTGCAATCTGGACCACAAATGCTGAAAGTCTAGCTGTATGATGGTACAACATGCAATGTGTGGGTCTCATGAGCAATAAAACGAGCTGAAATGTTGTTTGTGTTGATCTCTATTCCCTTTGTATTTAAAGGTTCCGGAACTCTTGGAACCGAGGTGATGCAAAACTTTTTTTGATGTGTGTATATATATAAATGATCTGCTGTTCGTTAGTCTCGCTAAAACTCGCGAACGGCTGGCCCAATTTGGCTAATTTTGGTCTTGAATTATTTGTGGAAGTCCAGAGAAGGTTTAAAAGTTGAATAAATATGAAAGTTGTAGCGCACGAGTAGATTCAACAAATGAGCAACGACGGCCAAAGCGTTGCAACAAAGTCCTGTATGCGTTCACATACCATTCGTCCGATAGCGATGAAACTTGGGTGAGAGGTTGTGTACACTACAGGCAAGGTTTCTGGCTTAGTAAATCCACCTAACAATAGGTAGCGCACGAGTAGATTCAACAAATGTGAGACGACGGGCGAAGCGTTTCAACAAAGTCCTGTATGCGTTCACATACCATTCGTCCGATAGCGATGAAACTTGGGTGAGAGGTTGTGTACACTACAGGCAAGGTGACTGGCTTAGGAAATCCATGTTATAATAGGTAGCGCGCGAGTAGATTCAACAAATGAGCGACGACGAGCGAAGCGTTTCGACAAAGTCCCGTATGCCTTCATATACTATTCGTCTGATAGTGATGAAACTTGGGTGAGATGTTGTGTACACCTCAGGGAAGGTTTCTGGTTTAGTAAATCGACTTAACAATAGGTAGCGCACGATTAAATTCAATAAATGAGCGACGACGGCCGAAGCGTTTCAACAAAGTCTTGTATGCGTTCACATACCATTCGTCCGATAGCGATGAAACATGAGTGAGAGGTTGTGTACACTACAGGCAAGATTTCTGGCTTAGTAAATCCTTGTTATAATAGGTAGCGCACGAGTAGATTCAACAAATGAGCGACGACGAGCGAAGCGTTTTAACAAAGTTCCGCATGCGTTCATATACTATCCGCCTGATAGTGATGAAACTTGGGTGAGATGTTGTGTACACTTCAGGGAAGGTGTCTGGATTAGTAAATCCACTTAACAATAGGTAGCGCACGAGTAGATTCAACAAATGAGCGACGACGGGCGAAGCGTTTCAACAAAGTCCTGAATGCGTTCACATACCATTCGCCCGATAGCGATGAAACTTGGGTGATAGGTTGTGTATACTACAGGCAAGGTTTCTGTCTTAGTAAATCCATGTCATGATAGGTAGCGCACGAGTACATACAACAAATGAGCGACGACGAGCGAAGCGTTTTAACTAAGTCCCGTATGCGTTCACATACCATTCGTCCGATAGCGTTGAAACTTGGGTGAGAGGTTGTGTACACTATAGGCAAGGTTTCTGGCTTAGTAAATCCATGTTATAATAGGTAGCGCACGAGTAGATTCATCAAATGAGCGACGACGAGCGAAGAGTTTCAACAAAGTCCCGTATGTCTTCATATACTATTCGTCTGATAGTGATGAAACTGGGCTGAGATGTTGTGTACACCTCAGGGAAAGTTTCTGGTTAGTAAATCGACTTAACAATAGGTAGCGCACGATTAGATTCAACAAATCAGCGACGACGGGCGAAGCGATTCAACAAAGTCATGTATGTGTTCACATACCATTCGTCCGATAGCGATGAAACTTGGGTGAGAGGTTGTGTACACTTCGGGCAGGTTTATCTCTTAGTAAATCCATATTATAATAGGTAGCGCACGAGTAGATTCAACAAATGAGCGACGACGAGCGAAGCGTTTTAACAAAGTCCCGTATGCCTTCATATACTATTCGTCTGATAGTGATGCAACTTGGGTGACATGTTGCGTACACTTCAGGGAAGCTGTCTGGCTTAGTAAATCCACTTAACAATAGGTAACGCACGAGTAGATTCAACAAATGAGCGACGACGGGCGAAGCGTATCAACAAAGTCCTGAATGCGTTCACATACCATTCGTCCGATAGCGATGAAACTTGGGTGAGAGGTTGTGTACACTACAGGCAAGGTTTCTGTTTTAGTAAATCCATGTCATGATAGGTAGCGCACGAGTAGATTCAACAAATGAGCGACGATGCGCGAAGCGTTTCAACAAAGTCCCGTTTGCGTTCATATACTATTCGTCTGATAGTGATGAAACTTGGGTGAGATGTTGTGTACACTTCAGGGAAGGTTTCTGGGTTAGTAAATTCACTTTACAATAGGTATCGCACAAGTAGATTAAACAAACGAACGACGACGCGCGAAGTGTTTCAACATAGTCCCGTATACGTTCATATACCATTCGTTTGATAGCGACTAAACTTGGGTGAGTTGTTGTGTACACTCCAGGGAAAAATTCAGGCTTATTTAATCCATTTTACAATAGGTAGCGCTCAAGTAGATTCAACATATGAGCGAAGGCGCGCGAAGCGTTTCAACCAAGTCCCGTATGCGTTCATATACCATTTGTCCGAAAGCGATTAAACTTGGGTGAGATGTTGTGTACACTTCAGGGAAGGTTTCTGGCTTAGTACATCCACTTTACAATAGGTATCGCACAAGTAGATTCAACAAATGAGTAACGGCGTGCGTATCGTTTAAAAGAAATCCGTATGCGTTCATATAGCATTCATGCGATTGCAATGAAATTTGGAGAAATGTTGTTTCCACTCCTGCAAAGATTTCTGATTTAGTAAATCCATTTTACAATTGGTAGCGCACGATTAGATTCAATTAATGGGCGACAGCGCGTGAATCGTTTCAACCAAGTCCCGTATGCGTTCATATAACATTCATCCGATTATCATAAAACTTTGGGGAGTTGAGCACAGTCCGTTTTTCAATGGGTGGCGCACAAGTAGATTCAACAAATGAGTGTCGTAGCGCGAATCGTTTAAGCAAAAACGCGTATGCGATCATATGCCATTCATCCGATTGCGATGAAACTTTCATGAGTTGTTGTGTACACGCCAGGGAAGGTTTTTACTTAGTAAATCCATTTTATAATAGGTAGCGTACGAGTATATTCAACAAATGGGTGACGGCACTCGAATCGTTTGAACTAAGTCCCGTATGCGTTCATATACCATTCATTTCATTGCGATGAAAATTTGGTGAGTTTTTGAGCACGCTCCCATGATTTCTTTTTTGAGATAGTAAATCAATTTTACAATAGTTTAGAGGTGGTTAACGGAAAAAGAAAAACAATATTGGGAATCCAAAAGCACTTCAACACACAAAGTTACAGTGCCAACACTTTCTTTGATTGGCATTGCAACGCATGCCGGGTACAGCTAGTTATTAATAAATAATTCTCTTTTGTAAAATGCCAGCCGAATACGATCATATACTTCAAAATCGGCTATGCGACGCGAAGTAATCTACCCCATTCCGTCTTTAAAGCTTTCTTTTTGTGGAAGTAATTTATATGGCAATTGTTGAATTTGAAGAGCACAGCGGAACTGAGCAATTATATTACTCATTTTTTAGCCTCAGTTATTATGAAAATAACTGAAAAAACTAGAGAAGAGCCCATCAACTCAAATCAGATGTTATAACATCTGTTTGTTCATGTTTCTATCACTCTTACGCTAGTTCCAGATAACGGCAGCACCGTCGTTTGAGATCGCGAATAGTGCGTCCCTAGACAGTAGGGAATTCTAACTGCATCTCACTCACACTCGTATATCCTGCAATTAGCTTTGTCCTTTTCTATCGCCAAGATGTTGCCTATTTCCCAATAATGCAAGATGACAAATCTAATGAAAAGAGTGCATGGTCTTAAAGATAATTTTATCATTTTAAATGATCTAGTCGACTTCGTCGTTACGTTACGGCAACGTCACGAAATGTACTGTACCCGATACCTAGTTGAGGTTATCGGCTACGCCAGCAGACATTAAGCCGTAGTTGAGTTTTTTGGGAAGAGTTAAGAAAGATAGCGCTCCGATCGAGTCAAGAGGAATGTCAGGATGACGTAGTAGGTCTAGGATCAAGAAGGCGCTGACCGCAGTTAAGCAGATGGAATTATGGATGGATTTATGAAGCTTTATTAAGATCTATATGGAACATGGTATTTAAACATCTTAGAAGAGGAGATATAACATGCATTATATGTGGTAATAATTTGAAGGAAGTCAGATAACCCTTAAGTTATTTTATAACTTAATAGCCGAGATGATGGGGGTTCGAGATTATATTTGTGACGCAAGACCACGGTGGTGGGGAGGACGCCACGTGACCGCACCAAGCAGGTAAGGGTCGAGACAGTGCAGGAACTGTCAGTCTAGCTCTGTGAGCCAAGCAAGAAAGTCAAGCTGGGTAACACACGCCAGGCGCATGGTATAGATCGTGCAGCGAACAGAAACTGTCACCGAAAGTGCAGGCGACAGTTTCAGCTTCACCGAGCAGCGAACAGAAACTGTCACGGAAAGTGCAGGGGACAGTTTCGGCTTCTCCGAGCGGCGAGCGACAAGTAGGTCAGTGGGCCGAGCGAACAGCCGCAGCAAACAAGCATATGAGGCCGGGGTTCTTAAAACAGCATTGCGAGTAGTTGGAGAACTTTATTCCAAGCTGCATTTCAACGTAGAACGACATGGCGAGGCTAGCTTTATGCGGAAATTATTATGGCATAGCAGTAGGGCCGTGCGGGTTAATTCCCATTATTATACGCAAGCATTATAACAGAAGCTGAACTTCATTACTACGTTGAGTTGGAACGTTTATTCAGCATTTGAATTATAAAGACAAATAGTTACGTGATACTGCAACTTTGAACTTCGAAAGAACATAGTTTTTCTCAATGACATTACGACTATGCATTTCATATCGCATTCCAAGTAACAGTAACCATTTTAAGCAAACGGAATGTTGTAAGCATATGCACTTAGGAACATTAGCTCGTGCATTAATGCAAGTCAGTCTTAAGAAGTGTTATGAATTACCGAGTATGAACACAGATACAGGGTGTTTCATAAACTTAGACACTCTGATAAAATAATTTTATTTTCTACAAGTTAAACTTAACCGCTGTGGAAATTGAACTTTCAACACTCAAAGCGAACATTGCATAGAACAGTGGCGTAACGTAGAAGAGGAATAGGGGGTCCGCTGTTTCTATGAACTTTTTCGTGAGGATTTGGACAATATCCGCTACGGATAACCAGAAGTTTATCATGTCGGAGTAAACGCAGACAGAGACGCGATGGCACCACGGAGCGATGGATTCGATTCCTGACGAGGAGGAGGTCTACCAGCTGATTCGCTTGGGATTCGAAGGCAATCGTCATTGCATGGATGGAATGATATGCACGCCGATCTTTCGAGAAATTCATTATATAGGGAAAATCGACGATCTTTGAAATTTAATAACAGCTGATTATGAAAAGGTACTGTAAGAGTTATAACTACCTGATACGATTATTTTCATGAATACTGGGCACACATGTATATTTTTCTAATAGGAGTGATACGTTTGTTTAAGACATGGCTTTGACTTATATGCTTCGAAATTTTGCTAGAATATGGCGTGACCATATGATATGGCAGGCATCATTATACGAAATTCACACCATTGGTTGGCTTTATTAAGCAGATATTTGGTCTCTTAGACATTTTTCCAGCAAGGATATTTTTCATGAATAGTTTTTTTTGTGTAACGAGTATTTCGAACTCGTGATCTGCAATTGATTATCTATATTACTTCGTCAGTTCATTGCATACTAGCGAGTGTGTATTATTCATCAGTAGGGATTTTTTCCATTGGATTGTTTGGAGATATTAAGATGTTATTCACTTTAGTGAATGAATATCGCTTTTATATGACAACTAGAAACTTGTTGATTCCTATCTGGTGCATTCACTCATATAGTCTTCGAGATGGGGTCTTTCGTATTTATACGATTGTATGGTGGTTACTCATCTTACCCATCGCTTAGGGCACTATCATGATTAGTCGACGGGGCGAGGTCTTTCGTATTTATACGATTGTACGGTGGTTACTCATCTTACTTGCCATTGAGGGACTCATTTTTATCATCCGAGTGTACATGAGATTGTAAGTGAATCAAACAAGGAACTACTAGTCACATATCAGTCGAACTTTTGTTAAATAAAGTAACGATAAATGTCAGCAGGGTTACGTTTAGTAATTCTTGTTTGCCAATCCAATATTTTGTTGCTATACTCTTTTGAGAGTAATTTCAGTTTAACAGCTGTTACAGCTGATGCTTTTGATGATTTTTATAATTGTGTTGGATACCTTTGAGAAGGACTTAAAGTAATTGAATCTTGTAAGATGAATCATTAATGGTCAGATTTATTTTAAGGCAGATCAGTATTGCAGATTTTGATATGAGAGATTATAGCACATTGGTG
This sequence comes from Meconema thalassinum, assembly GCA_946902985.2. Classification (NCBI taxonomy): domain Eukaryota; kingdom Metazoa; phylum Arthropoda; class Insecta; order Orthoptera; family Tettigoniidae; genus Meconema; species Meconema thalassinum. The sequence continues at coordinate 74,101,033 of OX336400.1, forward strand.
TTTTTCTGTGATGTGAATTATGAGAATTGTAAGAGAATTTATGCTATTTGAAAGCAAATCTTGAATTACTAAGGTAATATTTTTCCAATTGTTTAAGAAGTTGTCTAGATGTGATCAGATTAATTACAGTTATTGGAGATTGTGTGCGTTGATAATTTGAAGCCAGTTATATATTTTTTGTAGATCATGCAACATGGTTAAGTGAAGTTTGTGATAGGCATTTTCTGGAAGTTGCCAAGTGATAGTTGCAATGTTGCTAATGTATTTTGAGGCAGACGTGAGGTTGTCGAACCCAGTCTAGCGTAATTGTTGAGATTCATGCTGTATGTGCTGAATATTTATGAAGTTTTGTGGAATAATTGTTGTATTCAAATGTGATATTTGAAGAATTGAGGATATATAATGTCGTTGTGGATAGTCAGATCCAACGTGATGTCGTGAAGGCAATAATATTTTTTGGCATGAAAATTAAATACGAGATATAACTTGGAAGTAATAAAACTGTAAGACAACGTTCTATAAACCATATTAAACAATTTGTTAGGAAATTAAACAAATAAATAAAGTTGATAATACAAGATTTTCTGAGAATAATAATTAATGAAATAATAATCTGAAATTTAAGCATATTAATGATCTGACCTAATGAAATAAAAATCAGAATGACTAGATGAAATAATGAAAATCTAAATAACCAGAAGAATAAAATTTAAATAAATTGATAAATTAAATTTTGGAATAAATCAATGAATTAAATAAATGGATGAATTAAAGATTGGATGAATAAACTGATTTAAATAAATTAATAGATGATTGGATAGATGATGAATAACTGAATTAGAAGGTGATAATTAATTAAAGAAGCTGATGATTAATGAATTTATATGGAATTAAAATAAATTTAATCGAGATATAATTTGAGGAATTGCAACTTGAGTTGAGGAATTAAACAATTTGTATTGATGATTTAAGATGATTTAATCTGAAGTATATGATGAAATAAGAGTGTGTGAATAATTAGAAAGCATAATGAAGTGATGATAATAATTTTCATTTAAATGATTTAATGGTGATGAGTTGATGATTCTGACAGGAATATGTTGAATTTTGAAATGAGAATTAATGTGAGAAATATTTAATTTTGATGATGATGATAATGATGACCAATGAGAAGTGAATTTTCTGTAATTCACAAACAAGTAATTTGTAATGACAATGTAAATAGTGTAAATTGATTATTCGATGTTTAGGAGCATTTGACTAACGTGTTCAACATTTAAATTATGCCATGCAAGCCATAAAATACGTGATATTTAAAATATGTGATTATAATATGTGTATGTTTAGACAGATTAATAACTTTTTCAAAATCCACATTCATGATGTTAAATTAAAGAGAAATTAGGTCTCAGGCATCACAAATGTCAGTGACGAAAGACATAGTGCTACAGTGATCCTGAGAACCCAAGAGAACTTAAGAGATTTTTCTGTTTTATGTGGATGGAATATTTTTGATTAGAAAAGAGATGGTTCGATTTTTGGACAATGACAATTTAACGTTGGCATTCGACCATACTCTCAGGTAGGAGGTATATTTAAAATGTCTGTCTGACTATCAAGGTGAAATAAATTTGTTTTTATCTTAGTTGTGATCTGATGATGGTGTGATTTTCCTTTTTCTTTCCTTGTCGTGAGTAAGGCTTAACCAGGAAAGGAGGTGGTTTGCTAGGAATTCAGTTGATGGCGCCCATTTATATTTGCATTTTTTTTTATTAAACTTAAGCCCGTAACGACCCTAGAGATACTTTGTCTCGTGTTACCCACTGCTTTTTCGATAACTCAGCTGAATTTCCGACACATTCCTTATTTGACTAGAGGTTCATTTAACTCCGCTCTGTCCTGGAACTCCAGGAATGCGATGTAATAGCAGATGGGTCATGGCATCCCCAGGACGAACGGGTACAGTACCGAGAATGCACTGAGGTGTGTGACGTCATAGTACCACTTGGTGCATGTGAACAGAGTTCACTGGTGAACTCTGGCGTTACGAGACGGCGAGTGTGACGTCATCCAGCCAGCTCCCTCCTTTAACCGCGCGCGCGCTCGAAACCTCCAGCCTTTCTAGCATTTTTCAGCATTTTTAGCATTTAAAATGATATAAAGTCCAGTCTTTCAGAGTGACAGTCTCTTTTTCGCTCTTTCTAATAATGTAAAATTTATTTATTATTTATTTATTTATTTATTTAGCGTATGGCTTTTAGTGCCGTGAGTGTCCGAGGACATGTTCGGCTCGCCAGAGGCTGTAACTGCTTCAAGCGGACACCCATGGGGTGAGCTACAAGTTCCGTGCAATTTCAAGTAGTTCCAACTTTCGCTACCAGATGTCACTGACACCCAGTAGTGAACGTTGGAACGTTGATAGAGCGTTTCAACGAAATCTAACTTAGAAATTTAGCTTCACACAAGTTAAGCTAGTGGAAGGATCTTTTACATGCCATAATCTATGACATGGGACCGCCGGCATTACTTCCCCTCCGAAGGAAGGCATTCTGAGGAACTTTTAACGCTCTTAAAAAATCCGACGACTTCGGCCGGGTTTGAGCCCGCGACCTTGGGCATATAAGCTCAGCATGCTACCAACTACGTCACCAAATCCACCTCTAAGAATAGTAAATTGTGTTGTTAATATAATTGGTAGTTGCAGTAATTAGACAAAAGCAAATGCTGTATATCTTGTAATCCGTTTCTTTTTAGTGCGAAGTGCCCAATTATAGGTGCTAATAAGGGGGTGGGGGGCCCTAGATTTTTCAACTTTCAGAAGGGGGGCACGACAGGAGAAGTTTGAGACCCCAGTATAGTAGGAGTCGATGTGAACGTTCCTCCCCTCTTAATCATGCTGCAACACGTGGACTCGACCACATACGGAACTCGTTGCTTACACGCATACGCCATTAGGTAATAATTGCGATCGACAGGTGTGACGTTTGTTTTTGGCCGGTGTTTGCTTGTTGCGTAGAGGTCTCCGACCAGCCAGGAAGCCTTTTTATTGTGAGCATGTGCAGTAACAACTGGATGCACGTACGCACGATCAGAAGGAACGAAGGAAAGAAGGAAGGAAGGCGGTTGAACGGTTAGATAGATATATAGATAGATTTATTTCGTCTGACAAGATTAGGGACATTGGGCCCTCTCTTCCATCTAACTACTGTCGACCAAAGTATTATGTGTACTCGAGTTTGAAGGTTGTTTGTGAAGTAACCAGTAGACCTACATAAAATCCAATACCATCAACATTTTCGTCGTTCTATTTTACGTTAGCTCATGTAGGTTTGGATTTTTTAGTTTATATTTTAATATTTTTTATCGCAGTTGGAAGACAAAAAGTGCACGTTTTTAAGCGTGTTTCAATCATGCGTCACATTTAAGAATTATTATCTCAAAAGCCCGTCATCAGATCGAATCCAAATTTTAACACAATATACATTGGAATGTTGTATAACTGGTCTATTAATTTCACAATTTTGTGTGCCCAAGAAACAAAGTTGTTATCATTGTTGTAAGGTAACTTTTTCTCGGTTCGGGATGGTTGGAAAATGTAGTTCTTGGTTGCGTTGTAATCGTTATACATCAAAAAGTTATGCTGTATGACAGTGAAATACGTAAATTAATTCACTTATTTTACATCGGTTTGTATTTTTACGAGGAAATAACGCATGGTTCACCAGCTAGCCGCTCCGGGAAAAGCTGTACAGCGTTGCTGAGATGGAGCCCATCACTTCCGAGCGAGACATATGAAAACAGATTAGCTTGGTATAGGCAGGAAATTGCAGTATTGCTAATTTATTGCTAGGATGAATAAGTATGATACATAGAACTTAAGTTTAAAATTAGAATAAGGCAATGAAATACTGATACAATGTAGACTGATGATGAATGACGATTATGATGATGCTGATTGGTCATTACTGACTTATGAGCAAGATTAATTATGCAGTGCATTTTGAATGGATGTAGAAGGTTATTTAGATGTCTAAATAGAGAGTAAATAAAAAAGTGAGAATTGGAAAGATTGATTATATGTAATACGACATAAGAATATAAGAATTAGTGTCGCGTTCAAGTTTCACTTACTTCGCACAGTCGATGCGCGGATTTCACGGCCACTGGCCAAAAACAAACGTCAGATCTATACTTCAAGAGTTGGTCTTATTACGTAGTGGATCAGCTGCAGATAAGAGGATAATTCTACTGGATGTAGTCCAGACATCAGGACTGGTTGATGTTACGCAGTAGGCGTTACTCAAGATTAGATAAATGAGCCGCTCCTTGCCATTACTCTCGGAGTATGGGCAAACTGATCACTGTTTGATGAATCAGGGTTATGTTCACTGATGTCCCTCATGTTTACAGACCACTTGCAGACACGTAATTCACAAACCATTATAAAACAAACTAAACTTATACACTGTGGGCCTTCCCTAAAGAACGGAGCTTTCGAAAGGCCGAGCCGCGGACAGGTCGCAACGACTCACCGTCAGCATGCACCGATTACAACAGCGCAGCGCGGGTGGTGAAGTCCTGGATGCTGCCATAGCATTTATTACATACGCAGCTGGCAAGATACCTTAAAATTAGAGTGCCTCCTGGGGCGTTGGTGACCTGAATTAGTGCCCTTGACTTCATCAACGGATCACTAACCAGGCATCCCGAGCCGGAATTTGCGTGTTCCATTCCACTCCTCCTCCTCCTCCTGCCATAGCATCCGGCAGGTTCCCATTTTGCATCACGAGGCTGGGAGACCCCGTTCCAGACCGTATCAAGACTTTTTTTAAATTCTTGGCAGAGCCGGGATCGAACCCGGTACCTCGTGGGTGTCAGCCAACAATGCTAGCCACTGCGCTACGAGGTGGTCAAGATACCTTAATTGTGATAATTAAGCCTTGCTGTGAATTATTGTAGCCTGCCTCGTATCCCGTGAACACGGTTAGGTATAGAACAAAACATCGAATTTTCCTACTGGAAACTTATCTTCTCAAGAAGAAGTCATTCAGTAAATGTTTTCGTAAGTTTCAGTGCCGTGCGATTTTTACTTGTGGGGAAATCTCAAACAAAAGGTATACAGAAACAATCCGCGTACTCTAGAGCAGGAGTTCTCAACCTGCGAAACATTTCAGGGGATAAGCGGCAGGCCATCCTTCTACTCGATCCACATGCGCAGTGAGCTTCGTGCCGTGACTACTGTGTGAGTTATTTACGGCGCGTGTATTTGAACTACACAAAGAATTTTATCTTTTCTTTACCGAGCACAATTCTAATTTATCATCAGTACTCAATGAATTTGGTTGGCTTTTAAAATTGGCCTATTTAAGTGATATTTTTGAAAAACTGAACATTTGGAATAAGTGTATGCAAGGTAGCTCTTCTGATATGTTCTATGTTGAAATGAAAACTAACGCAATGATTGCAAAAATCACCCTTTGGGAAAAGGAACTAAAAAACAACAACTATATTTTGTTTTATTAAAATATATTTCCTTATAAAATTACAAAGGTTAAACCATACTAACTAAATACCTTTTACATTTTTAATAACCATTATTACTACCTAAGAAAGGTTAGTAGGGGGTACGCAGGATGTTTATTTTTTTAAAGGGGTACGATGGTTGATAAAGGTTGAGAACCCCTGCTCTGGAGGCTCTTGAGAACGAAATAACTGCACTGATACGAAATATCAGTGAGGATGAATTACAGCGAGTGTACCAAAACTTCCTACGTTGGTGCAATGTGTGTTTAGAAAATGAAGGACAGCATTTCCAGCAACTACTCTGAAATTCATGTAAGTAATGATGATCATTAAACACATTAAAAAGTGTAAATGTGTGTAACTAGTTGGGCGCTCCGCTGCTGCTAGCCTTGCTCGACACACGGCTAGCCACCGGAGTCTCCGTTGCATAGGTAGGGTTCTCGCTGTATAACGAGATTCAAACTGCAAATCGTAATATAGGGTGATTCATTTGCTGGAGCAGATCCAGCGGCTAGCGACCAGGCGCGCTCACGCAAGGCCAACTATAGTGCGTCTCAAGACAGTATGCCTCTCACTCGCACTCATATGTCCAGCAATTCGCTTCGTCCTATTCTGCCCCGGCGATGTTGCCATTTCCCAATAATTGAAAGTGGCAAATCTAAGAAAATGTTTGCGTGGTCTTATAGAGAATTTTCCGCTCTTTATGAAGATGTAAAAATGAAAGCCATAAATAATTAACACATAGTGCAATTTTCACAATTACGATATTTTAGCGCGAATCTATATTTTTGCAGATATAAAACTTATCACGCCATAGATAATAAACTAATGGTCGCAACAGATCGAGAATTTATTTTTAGATTGCCTGATGTTGGTAGAAGATACCCCATTTCTCAGGGCAGTAATTATTTTCATAATAAGAAAGTTATGATTTCTTTCTTAAATGTTACTTGAAAAAATCTGGGATGGTGTCACAGAAAAGTTACGTAGCGATACACTTTTTTGCTGTTGACTTTACGTTGGTGTCTAAGCGAGAATAAATGTTCATTAATGTCTGAAATAGTTTTTAAAACAAACCAAAGCTCGATATCAGATAGCATTCATAAGTTATCGCACTTCGCGTAGTCCTCTCGCCCAGCGCAGCGCTGACGCAGCGAACGTTTGTTTTTACCCAGGTGACGCCTATATCCCTGACTGTGTTTGATGGAGGGTAGATGATGCTGTGAAGTTAAACTGTGAAATGAAGTGGAGATTGTATTCTTTATAAATTGTCCGCTTCGTTGCGTAGTGGATAGCATTCTTGGCTGACACTGTGCTGTCACAGTGGAGGCCCGGGTTTGAATCCCGGCTCTGCTAAGAAATTTAATTCTCGTCTAAGGGTTGGAACGGGGTGTACTCAACTGCATGAGACAAAACTGGGAAGAGGCGGGTTCGATTCCTACCTCAGCCATCCTCGAAGTGGTTTCCGTAGATTGCCTTTGTTCGTCCCGGGAATGAACAAGGGTTCGTTAATGGTGCAGCGTTAACGTTTCTGTGCCAAAAGAACACGGCAGCAACCCACGACGAAATGACAGGTGAAGTGTATGAAAAGTGGTTCGCCGAGCAATTGTTGCCCAATATTCCCGAAGGATCTATCCTAGTAATAGATAATGTAGGCTATCACAGCAGAGAAATATGTTCCTTGCTTGCCACCATACCACACAAACATACCACAGTGAACTTAATAACCCCATCGAAATGGTATGGGCGCAAGTGAAGAACTACACACATCAAAAAAAGTTTTGCATCACCTCGGTTCCCAGATCTCCGGCATATAGACGTTGACTGTGTATATTGTATCCAAGATACAGTCCCTTTGACTGTTCATAGATGTCACTAAAACTGCTCAAAGATGTAAACAACCATGCATGAGCAGGGCCTATTAGACGGAGGGGGTACGACAGCCGATCAGTTCCAGTCATTCCACCAGGACGAAGGTACGCTGCTCATGTTGTCTGTAGTTCTACCATGCCTAGAAGGTCAATACCGCAGTTCGATCGCGTCCGCATTGTTACTTTGTGTCAAGAAGGGCTCTCAACAAGGGAAGTTTCCAGGCGTCTCAGAGTGAACCAAAGCGATGTTGTTCGGACATGGAGGAGGTACAGAGATACAGGAACTGTCGATGACAGGCCTCGCTCAGGCCGCCCAAGGGCTACTACTGTAGTGGATGACCGCTACTTACGGATTGCCGCTCGGAGGAACCCTGACAGCAATGCCACCATGTTGAATAATGCGTTTCGTTCAGCCACAGGACGTCGTGTTTCAACTCAAACTGTGCGCAATAGGCTGCATGATGCGCAACTTCACTCCCGACGTCCATGGCGAGGTCCAGCTTTGCAACCCCGACACCATGCAGCGCGGTACAGATGGGCCCAACAACATGCTGAATGGACCCCACGGAATTGGCATCACGTTCTCTTCACCGATGAGTGTCGCATATGCCTTCAACCAGACAATCGTCGGAGACGTGTTTGGAGGCACCCTGGTCAGGCTGAACGTCTTAGACACACTGTCCAGCGAGTGCAGCAAGGTGGTGGTTCCCTGATGTTTTGGGGTGGCATTATGTGGGGCCGACGTACGCCACTGGTGGTCATGGAAGGCTCCGAAACGGCTTTACGATACCTGAATGACATCCTCCGACCCATAGTGCAACCATATCGGCAGAATATAGGAGAGGCATTTGTCTTCATGGACGACAATTCTCGACCTCATCGTGCACATCTTGTGAATGCGTTCCTTCAAGATAACGACATCGCTCGACTACAGTGGCCAGCATGTTCGCCAGACATGAACCCTATCGAACATGCCTGGGATATGTTGAAAATGGCTGTTTATGGACGTCTTGACCCACCAACCACTCTGAGAGATTTACGCCGAATTGTCGTTGAGGAGTGGGACAATTTGGACCAACAGTGTCTTGATGAACTTGTGGATAGTATGCCACGGCGAATACAGGCATGCATCAATGCAAGAGGACGTGCTACTGGGTATTAGAGGTAGTGGTGTGTACTGCAATCTGGACCACAAATGCTGAAAGTCTAGCTGTATGATGGTACAACATGCAATGTGTGGGTCTCATGAGCAATAAAACGAGCTGAAATGTTGTTTGTGTTGATCTCTATTCCCTTTGTATTTAACGGTTCCGGAACTCTTGGAACCGAGGTGATGCAAAACTTTTTTTGATGTGTGTACAATGCATGTCGTTTTCATGCGACCACAACTATATTTCTTTACAACTTCTGATGTGGGAAACATCTTCTTAAATAAAGCACCAGCATGATCAGCCGCACGTAAGGGCACATTGTGTTCCACCAAAAAGGAAGTAAACAGACACTCGGCCCTAATTACGCCAATGTCAACGTTTCCAGACTTAGCAAAAAAGGTGTTGATTTTCTTGCTATCTTCCTTCGATTTAACATAACTTATGTGTTTACCGCACTTCACATGATTACTTAATTTTTCCACCATGTGCAATATTAATATCACACCCACATACCGTGCAAAAGGCAATTTTTTCTCCCTTTCTTGATTTTAGTATGCGCAGAAAATCAACCGAGTATGATTCTTTAAATGTCTGGACGCCAACCTCGTGAAGAAAGAATATGCACATGGTAGAAGAAAAAAAACACACACGTGGAACGAATGTAATGTAATTAGTCCAAAGAATACAGGAAACTGCGAAGCACGAAGTTATAGCACAAAAACTCGAACGCTTAATTAAAATATGCCATAACCTTAAAAGACGAAAACATTCAAGGAACACCAACTTCGCGAACAATGAACAACTAATGTGGTCAAAGAATATGGTTTAAATCGCAACGAGCGAACGGAGCGGAACAAAGAATATGCGAAGCAGAGCCTGTCGACACTTAAGATTAACATGGAAGAACGGTTATCCCGGCTTCAAATTCAATTACAATGACGACACAAATATCACACGGTTAAAAGTACGAATCATATCAAAGAACGAGTTATCGACTATCGTGGACTTGCCTTCGACCCACGCAAACAATCGATTGTACGGAAGTGGGCGGTATTATCGAATGTAAATTATCGTTTCAAATTTTTGTCCGCGAAATCGTAAAATGACACCGTTCATCCGTAAAACCGTAAAATGCTGCAATTTCCGTAAATTTTACGGATAAACCGTAAAAGTTGGCAGGTATGAAAATTGAACAACGTCTCATTCAAGAAACAAGAAATGAATAATTTAATTTCGGCTGCATACCACCACTTGACCACACAAAAGTGGGAAAATTCGTGTTGACCGACTGAAGAGTTACAAATAACAGTTTGTATAGGAAACACAGAAAGATTGGCACGAAATAATCACGAAATCGCTTGCCACGGTGGGTGAGTGGTTGTTGTGTCGGATGTTTGAAAGGCGGCAAAAATAACGATACGCATGTCATACTGTATTATTATTAGTATTATTATCATCAAGAAATCAATTATGCATTCGTATAATTTCAATACTGGGTCATCATAAATGTAGCAATCCAGATTTAGTGGATGAGTAATGTGTACAGAGCAGTGGCGAATTCTCCCATGCATCGCATATACCGGCGGTATACCTCCAGTGATAAAAATATAAAATGTTCATCTCGACATTTTTTCGACTTGTATGTGGTAGTGCAGACAGAAAAATCGAGCTTGTCATCATTCATGTTCCGCCGATTGTTGTCATGGAAGCTGGCGCTCGAACCCCGCGTAACTCGCTAATTTTCTTCTGGGGTACACACTTTTAGCTACGAGTGACTGTACTTAGGTATATCGCAAGTCTATCCCGGTCGTTGAAAGGGCTCGACACTGGCACGCGGGGTGAGGGAGGGTGAGAGTAGCCCAGCAAAGTTCCGTATGGGGTATCGCGCTACAGACTAGCGGTGAGTGTAGTGCTGATTGGCTGATTTCAAACAGTACTTTCACCCTGCTCACAAGGGAAGGCACACCAGCCCAGCGCCTCCATACACTTCAGTTATGTTGTGAGTTCGTCTTGGCGTGAATTACTTCCCACTGAAATATTAACATGTTTAGATTAAGTGAAACACTGGAAGTGTATAGTAGCGTTGTTGAAAGGATTTTATTCCATTGGATTTCCTCAGTAAGTTGAAATTAAAGCGATCTATGGGATGTAGGCTACTAAAATTTATTTGTGCAAGGAAATGAAGGCATTGGTGATAGAACGAATGTGAACAATTACCGTGGCATCTCCCTCCTTGCAATAACATACAAAATCCTTTCAAAAGCCCATCAAACTAGAGCAGAAGAACAGTTGGATCCACAATTAGGGGAATATCAAGGGGGATTTCGGAAGGGACGATCATGTGCCGAACAGATTTTGAACCTTAAATCTATCCTTTCATATCTGAAGCTTAGAAACAAACAGTTTGTAGTGACCTTCATTGACTTCAAAAAGGCTTATGACTCTATCGATCGACCAACCCTATTTGAAATACTGAAAGAACTGGGACTGGACAACAAAACAAGAGCAATCATTCAGAAAACCTTAACCAACACTGCGTCCAAAGTGAAATTCAGGGGAGAAATTTCAGAGCCCTTCGAAATCAAGACTGGTGTAAGACAAGGAGATGGACTATCTCCTTTGCTCTTCAACTGTGTGCTCGAAAAAGTCATCCGGCAGTGGCGAAAAGTAATGAACATTAACAAGTCTGAAAATGGAGTCAGATTGGGCTACAAAAAACAGAACCTGATAGTTGACTGCCTAGCATTCGCTGATGACCTCGCAATTTTTTCAGATTCCCTCGATGCAGCCGCAGCGAAAATTAATGAACTCCAGATTCAAGCAGCAAAAACGGGCCTTAAGATCTCCTTTGAAACAAGATGTTCAGTAAAGAACATATAGCCTACTTTCTCCTAAATGCATGGGTATTGTTATAACTCTTTGACCTTTTCAAGGAGTATGATTGAATGTTGGTTGTAGTAGCTTGTTGAAATACAACGTGCTATAGGGATATTAAACATGAATATGAGGTGCCCTTTGCTAGTGATACCTCTGTACCAAATTTCGTTCAATTCGGTTTCACCGTGTTTGAATTGATAAGGGGAATCCATTTGCACACTTACTTGGCCACCATCTGCAAACTATTGGGCTGATGTTCTTGCAGTTTGGTCAGAATATGTTTCCCACATAAAGATATGGTGTTGCAAAATATGGTGGAGACTAGATTATTAGGTTGGTCGTAATTACAAATTCAGCTTTTAACATTTGGGTGGCCGTGATTACGTTTCCGTCAAGATAGCGGTGATATAAAACATGACACTGAGGTGCCCTTTGCTAGTGCTACCTCTGTACCAAATTTCGTTCATTCGGTTCCACCGTGTTCGAATTAATAGGGGGAATCAATTTTGACATAAAGATGGCCGCCATCCGCAAACTATTAGGCTAATGACCTATTAGATTGGTCAAATGATGCTCCCTCCATAAAGGTATGTTGTTGCAACGTTTGGTAGAGATCGGATGGTTATGTTAGTCGTAATTTGATTTAAGCTCTAAACATTTGTTTGGCCGCCATTACGTTTCTGTCAATATGGCGGCGATATTAATCATGACACTGAGATGCCCTTTGCTAGTGCTATCTCTGTACCAAATTTCGTTCCATTCGGTTTCACCGTGTTTGAATTAATAGGGGGAATCGATTCTGACACAAAGATGCCCGCCATCCGCAAACTATTAGGCGAATGACCTATTAGATTGGTCAAAGGATGCTCCCTCCATAAAGGTATGTAGTTGCAAAATTCGGTAGAGATCGGATGATTAGGTTAATCGTAATTTGATTTAAGCTTTGAACATTCGTGTGGCTGCCATTACGTTTCAGTCAAGATGGCGGCGATATAAAACATGACACTGAGGTGCCCTTTGCCAGTGCAACCTCTGTACCAAATTTCGTTCCATTCGGTTCCACCGTGTTCGAATTAATAGGGGGAATCAATTTTGACATAAAGATGGCCGCCATCCACAAACTATTAAGCGAATGACCTATTAGATTGGTCAAAGGATGCTACCTCCATAAAGGTATGTAGTTGCAAAATTTGGTAGAGATCGGATGATTAGGTTAATCGTAATTTGATTTAAGCTTTGAACATTCGTGTGGCCGCCATTACGTTTCAGTCAAGATGGCGGCGATATAAAACATGACCCTGAGGTGCCCTTTGCTAGTGCTACCTCTGTACGAAATTTCGTTCCATTCGGTTCCACCGTGTTCGAATTAATAGGGGGAATCAATTTTGTCATAAAGATGGCCGCCGCCCGCAAACTATTAGGCTAATAACCCATTAGATTGGTCAAAGGATGCTCCCTCCATAAAGGTATGTTGTTGCAAAGTTTGGTAGAGATCGGATGGTTATGTTAGTCGTAATTTAACGTAAGCTTTGAACATTTGTGGGCCGCCATTACGTTTCTGTCAATATGGCGGCGATATAAAACATGACACCGAGGTGCCTTTTGTTAGTACTACCTCTGTACCAAATTTCGTTCCATTCGGTTCCACCGTGTTCGAATTAATAGGGGGAATCAATTTTGACATAAAGATGGCCGCCAACCGCAAACTATTAGGCGAATGACCTATTAGATTGGTCAAAGGATGCTACCTCCATAAAGGTATGTTGTTGCAAAATTTGGTAGAGATCGGATGATTAGGTTAATCGCAATTTGATTTAAGCTTTGAACATTCGTGTGGCCGCCATTACGTTTCAGTCAAGATGGCGGCGATATAATACATGACCCTGAGGTGCCCTTTGCTAGTGCTACCTCTGTACCAAATTTCGTTCCATTCGGTTGCACCGTGTTCGAATTAATAGGGAGAATCGATTTTCACACAAAGATGGCCGCCATCCGCAAACTATTACGCTGATGACCTATTAGTTTGGTCAAAGGATGCTACCTGCATAAAGGTATGTTGTTGCAAAATTTGGTAGAGATCGGATGATTAGGTTAGTCGTAATTTGATTTAAGCATTGAACATTTGCGTGGCCGCCATTATGTTTCCGCCAAGATGGCGGCGATATAAAACATGACACTGAGGTGCCTTTTGTTAGTACTACCTCTGTACCAAATTTCGTTCCATTCGGTTTCACCGTGTTTGAATTAATAGGGGGAATTGATTTTCACACAAAGATGGCCGCCATCCGCAAACTATTACGCTGATGACCTATGGGTTTGGTCAACGGATGCTCCCCCCATAAATGTATGTTGTTGCAAAATTTGGTAGAGATCGGATGATTAGGTTAGTCGTAATTTGATTTAAGCTTTGAACATTTTTGTGGCCGCCATTACGTTTCCGTCAAGATGGCGGCGATATAAAACATGACACTGAGGTGTCCTTTGCTAGTGCTACCTTTGTACCAAATTTCGTTCAATTCGCATTCACCGTGTTCGAATTGATAGGGGGGGACAGACATTCAGAGTACACACACTCACACACACACACAGACACACACACACACACACAGACTCACACACACACATACACACACACACACAGACTCACACACACACACATACACACACACAGACAGACACACTTTTTTCGCCCTGTGTTGATCTCATAAGTCTACTTTCATTTTTTGCAAAAATCGAAAGTAGGCTAAAAACAGAATTCATCACTAATATCAAGCTAGCGCCAAAAGAGCTGGATGTAGGACAGGGGAAAATCAAGCAAACGAAAGCGTTCAAATATTTGGGTGAGTGGATAGACCCCAATCTCTCCGAGAAGGCAGCTTTCGAGTCACGAATCAGGAAAATGGAAATGGCATACAATCTAACACAGGCCATTTACAACAAGAAATCCATATCAACAAATGCCAAGTTAAGACACTACCAAACAGTCATCCGTCCAGAGGCTTTGTATGCTGCAGAGTGCCTTGCAATGCATCGCAAGGGACTAACAGAGAAGCTGGAAGTGAAAGAAAGAAAAATTCTAAGAAAAATCTTGGGTCCGGTAAAAGAAAATGGGGAATATAGGAGACGGCACAACCACAAACTTTACACCCACGTGGAAAAAATAACTGATGCCATGAGGAAACGGAGAATTGCCTTTTACTGCCATATAACAAGAATGAACCCAGCACGATTGAAAAATAGAATGTTCACCTACTTCCTCTAAAAGAAAACCAAGGGAGCTTGGTTCATTGAAGTGGACAAAGATTTACAAGAAGTGGGAATTACAGGCAACGATATTTGGGAACGTGCCACACTTAAACAAAAACTAACAGCACACCGATGTTTTCAAGAAAAGCCAAAGCTTCCAACTGGCAAGAAGTGGACTGACCAAAGGAAACAACAGCATCGAGAACTAATGCGAAAGTACTGGGAGGATGTTAAAGCTCGATGCAGCAAGAAGCAGTTGAAATGACGTGGTCCTTAGATGGCCGAATCGAAAGAATAATAATAATAATAATAATTCAACTTTGACAAGAGGTTGAGGCATGGAAAAAGGGGGGGGGGATGTAAGGGGTAAATGGTGCGTTATACCAAGAATGGTGACCACCAGTCGCCACTGGTACAGACAGCTTCAACACTGTAATAATAATAATAATAATAATAATAAATAAAATCCTCATCTTTCAGGAAAGGATAAAAACTCAAGTACCATGGTCGAAAGAAGTTCATCAGGATCTTAAAAAAATTGGCATTGAGGAGGGAGATATTGCAAACAGAAAAGTGTTCAGAAGGAAAATTGCGGAGGTGACAGATCTATCCGTAGAGAAACCCAAGAGAACTCAAAGGGTGTTCGAGGAACGAGCAAGAGTGAGCCAACGAATGAAAGAGTATTGGCGTAACAGGAAAGAACAACAACAGTCAAGGCAGTTGTGTAATCGTAACCGATAGGAGGTTGAAACGATCCTAAATAAATAAATAAATAAATAAATAAATAAATAAATAAATAAATAAATAAATAAATAAATAAATAAATAAATAAATAAATAATAATAATATCGTATGGCCTCGGGTGCCGGGTGCAAGCTTTGTTATTTGACACCCAGAGGGTAGCTTGCATGTTGAATTTTGTTGTTCCTTGAAGCACTATGAAAGTCAAGGAGGTTAGATACCTATCTAAGCTCCTTGACACTATAGCGCTTTCTAGGAGAGAAATGAGGAACTTTGTGTTGGCGGAAAATCCCGAGATTAATTTCGCCATCATTAACATGGCCTACTGAATTCAAATGGGTTCTTTAACATGCCAACATCGTACGACATGCGTGCCGCGATTTTTGCCGCCTTTCAAAAAAATTCACTTACCACGGCCAGGAGCGAACCTGCAAGCTTGGGGTTAGTAATCCAATACGATAACCACTCACCCACCGTGGCAAGCTAGCTTCAACACTCCAAGTTGACTAATCCAACAACTAATCACGATCTGAGTCTGTAGTGCAGACATGGGCAAACTCTTCAGGGCCGGGACCAGATGCAATACTAAATATTCTAGGCTGGCCGAAAAAATAACCGACACATGTTTATAGATAGATTATAAACTTTTTATTTTTGAATGTTAAATCAAACAAAACTTTAGGTTACAATGGTAGAAAACACACCTTCATTATTGTGTTACAAGAGGAAGGAGTAAGTGACAAATGTAACTGTAACTGTGCTTCTCAAGGCTTTTCATAATCTGGTTGAAACTGGGATGAGTTGATTCTTAGAAGAGCAGCCAATCTATTTATGACCGCAACTTCCATCCTATGATAACATATCAGTCTTAATGTACAAATTAATTTAAGATAAGGCTGATATAAAATGAATGATGAAAATGAACATACATACAAGTAGATACAACAATTTATTAGCCTATTTTCAATTTTGAAAAAATAGGCTTATGAGATCACCTTTTGTCCGTGTGTGTGTGCGTGTGTGTGTGTGATTCGTGTGTGTGTCCCCCCCTAATAAAATCTAAACGGCTGGAGCGATTTCAATGAAACTCGGTGAGTTCATAGCACTATTCCCTGCCACCCCGAGCGTGCCCTTCAAATTTTGTTACGACTCACCAATCCAACATGGCAGCTGTGCGAAATATTTCACCAGCATTCAATATCTCCGAAACTATTACCGACATTACCCTGACATTTTGTATGGTGATAAAGGGAACAACTATAAGTTCACTTATGTGACCTTTGAAAATCTGGTAACAACAAAACGAACATGGCGGCCAAGCGAATTTGCGACTTTTAAATAGAAGTTTCTCGCGATTTAACCAACCAAACGCAATGAAACTTGGTACAGTATATGTTTATATACATTGTAATGCACCGACATCTAACTTCGTTCAATTGTTCACATAACCACAAGATGGCGGATGTGCGAAATATTTCACCGGCATTCCATATCTGTGAAACTATTAGCGGTATCTCCCTGAAATCTTTTACGGAGATAAAGGGCACTACGGAAGTCCATCTATAAGACTTTCAGAAACCGGTTAACTACAAAACGAACATGGCAGCCAAGCGAAGATGAAAATTTTAAATAGACCTTTCTCGCGATTTAATGTTCAAAACGCACTGAAATCTAGTACAGGAAATATTTATACATATTGTAATGCACTGGTATCTAATTTAGTTCAATTGTCTACATAACCTCAAGATGGCGGATGTGCGAATTTTAAAATTAAGTTTTTATTTCTTGTGATGTAGTCATGCGATCGAATTGAAAGTTTGAATATTGAACCTACGCAATAATTTTCCTTTAATGGTACATGACTCTATGGCCTATACTTTTAACAATTCAACATGGCGACCATCCAAAATATTTAGTCGGCTCTGAATATCTACGAATCTATTATAGCAATCAAACTGAATTTCTTAATGTTCATAGGGGCTATGAACTTAAGTTCACCTATAGGACTTTAAATAACTCGGTGTTCACAAATCCAACATGGAGGCGACGCGAAATATAAAAATTCACATGGACGTTTCTCGCAATTTAACCATCCGAGTGCAGTGAAACTTGGAACAGTAAATCCTTATACGAATGTTAATCCACTGGCATCTAATTTATTTCAATTGTTTCCATAACCTCAAGATGGCAGCTGTGCGAAATTTTAAAATCTCCTTGTTACTTCTTGTGTCCTAATTATGCGATTGTAGTTTGAATACTACACGTACACAATAATCTGCATGTTACAGTACATAACTCGAGGACCTACATATATAAAATCCAACATGGCGACCATCCGAAATTTTTAGTCGGTTCTCAATATCTACGAATCTATTACAGCAATAAAAACTGAAATTGTGTATGTTGCTAGAGGCAATTAACATAAGTAGGATATATGAAAATAGGCTGTATAGTTCTTCACGGAACTACTTGTTTATTTATTTATTTATCGTATGGCTTTTAGTGCCGGGAGTGTCCGAGGACATGTTCGGCTCGCCTAAGTCTGTAGCTGCTTCCAGCGGACACCCAAAAGGGTGAGCTACAAGTTCCGTTCAATTTCAAGTAGTTCCAACTTTCGCCACCAGATACAACAATGATTACCCTTCTAAAATTATAGGCTATGTTATGAAATATTTTACCTTGATGAAGTTGGCAACTTAACTAAATAATGCTTAAATCCAGACTATTATACCGTGTGTAATTGATGGTAGTATAATATGTCGCGGGCCGGATTAGACTAGCTCAAGGTCCGCACTTGGCCCGCGGGCCGTACTATGCCCATGACTGCGGCGTTCAAAGCGCTAGGAGTCATTTCAGGACACCAGTCAGTTCCGTTTGTCACCAATAGATAGCGGGATAGTCTTCGATTTTAATGAAAACTGCAGTATTTCCATTTATTCAACATGTATTCCTATTTTGTAAGTAATATGACCGTTTCTGATCACGGGAATGCAAGGGAAACGTCTCATTTTCTTTCGAGTATTATGAAAAAGTTTGGATGCGTAATGATCGATACTCTTTGATTCAGGTCTATCGATACAAGCGAATTCTATCGATTCTGTACGTATTTTACATTACGATGAATCTCTATCTGTTATATCCTCTTTGGTGTACATAAACACACATCAAAAAAGTTTCGCATATTGCCATGGAGCAAAGTGAAGACGGACTTATTTATCAAGCAGTGTCCTCACCTGCTCGACACAATTGAGATCGGGAACATAGGCAGGCCATTCCATTCTGTGAATACCATTCTCCTGAGGAAAGGCATTAACAATGTGCAGGCGAGCGTTATTGTACTCGAAAATGAAATTGGGGCCGAAATAGTCAGCATATCCTTTTACTACAGGTGCCAGGATAGTATCCCTGTAACGTATGCCTGGCATGTACACAAGAGGGGTTCGGCGACCATACATGATGCCACCCCAATACATTGCACCACCTGCTGGTATCGGCCTCGGATGTATTGGTCGTGCATACGTTCACTGGGTCGTCATCACACTCACACAGATCTATTCTCATTGAAACAGCCGAGTGTACACAGACGATATACACGCACGCAAATACGACTAATGTGTTTGAGACCACTATGACTCCTGGGCAGCAATATGCAAAACTTGATTTGATGTGTTTAGTATAACACGCAGATGGTCTCGAAGAACTATTGATTTAAAACGACAACTAGCGGACCCATGCGAGAATCCTCGCATGTTCATAAGCCACACTTTCCCCAATAGGTTTATAATGAGAGACTTAAGGCGAACGGTTGTTATGTTTTCATTTGAACCAAATGATTATAGAACACCATTTTTATTTCAGTTAGAATTCCAAGCTGTACTGTACGTTCTCTAACTTAAGAAGGCAATCACTGAAAATTCGATCATCATAACACGCACCAGTTATTCGATATTTATGAAAGCATCCTGGTCAAGATTTCCTGCTTTATCTTGTTGGCTGAGGAGCCTCTTTCTTCCTTATCAGGACAGCCCTCGTTAGGAAACTTCTTCGCGCCCCGCTTAGAGTGAGGCTTCATTGTTCCTAAGTGCAACGATCAGTGTTAAACTCCTTCGCACACTGTCTGCAGGGCAGCTTTCCCGGTCCTGTGTGGTAGCGCTCAGGGCTAAACTCCTTTGCACGTTACCTACAGGGGTGCTTTCACTTTCTTGAGTGGAGCGTCAGCATGAGAGCGTGCTGTGGCTGGTTTCTTTCTTTGATATTTATGAAATTCGAATGCAATTCGTCGCTGTTAATGCCATTTGTGTGCTGAGTCCATTGATAGACAGCTTAGCCGTAACATTCACCGGTTATTCGATACATTTCGTTCAGAATTCCAAGTTGTACATTCCCTAACCTTAGAAGGCAATCAATGAAAATTGGATCATCATAACACTCACAGGTTTTTCGATATTTATGAAATTATACGATTTGAGTACTCAATTCATTGATTTACTGTTTCTGAAATCCATGCGAAATGATAGAAGAAAAACTGTAAGAGAATTAACGTTCAATAGTTTTAAGGTTTTAGACGACAACTCATAATTGCAGCATGTTACAGCAACAGTTTTTGCAAATCGCACACTTCTTACAAAAATTGATATTTATGAAATTAGAATGCAATTCGTCTCTGCTAATTTATGAAAATATACGATTTGAGTAGGGCCTACACATTCCTTTCATTTACCGTTTCTGAAATCCATGCAAAATGATAAAGGAAATACCTCAGAATATTAAAATGACATAAAACGGGCGTCACAGCGACCAAAATGTGAAGTGGACAGAAATTAAGGAGCGTATCTTCATGCACCAACAGTAACTACAAATCGCACACTTCGTACAGTTTTTAAGTCATTTTTAAAGAAATAATTGATATTTTTGGAATTAAAGTGTAATTCGTCACTGCTAATGTCTATTCTCTTTCATTTGAATACTCATTTTCACGATCGGTCGCTTTTGAGAGCCGCAGGAGGTATCTATACTACTGAAATAATATATACTAGCGGATCCGTGCGAGAAATCTCGCATGTTCATAAGTCATACTTTCCCCAATAGGTTTATAATGAGTGACTTAAGGAGAAAGGTTGTTATGTTTTTATTTAAACCAAATACACTATTTACATTTCAGTTAGAATTCCAAGCTCTACGTTCTCTAACTTAAGAAGGCAATCACTGAAAATTGGATCATCATAACACTCACCAGTTATTCGATATTTATGAACGCATCTTGGTCAAGATTTCCTGCTTTATCTTGTTGGCTGAGGAGCCTCTTTCTTCCTTATCAGGACAGCCCTCGTTGGAAAACTTCTTCACGCCCCGCTTACAGTGAAGCTCCCTTGTTCCGAAGTGCAACGATCAGCGTTAAACTCCTTAGCACACTACCTGCAGGGCAGCTTTCCTGATTCCGTGTGCAGCGCTCAGCGCTAAACTCATTTGCACGTTACCTACAGGGGTGCTTTCGCTTTCTTGAGTGGAGCGTCAACATGAGAGCATGCTGTGGCTGGTTTCTTTCTGTGAGCATTGTATACTGCTTCTTTGATCTCATTTTCCAGGTTTTCCTGAAGTCGGGTTGTGATGTATTGTGTTAGGTCCTCGACCTTTTCGGCAAGGGTGGCTATTACCACCGTACAGGTTGGTACAGGCAACACCACCTAGAGAGAAGGCCATGCAATACGGTTTGAATATGCCAGTGACGTCACGGCCCAACGGCTGTGTGGCCATGGAGACAGAAGAAGAATATTCGTGTTGATGGAGTGGTTCCGCGTTATGTGTTTCGTTTTTACGGTCCCGGTACTGATTTTCTCGGAATTCCTATCCGCTTATACTTCATGGTTATCAGTACAGTGTTAAGTTATGCCTAATAAGTGCAGTCAGCCGAATTATAAAGGCAATTACAGTAAGCCAATGGACCTTTTCCTACATAATGAAGGGAAGAATTCGAAATCGATAGCCTACCAGCTATTCACAGCAATATATTCCTACAAAACATTCCAAGGTATGTATAAATCGAGACTGATTAAAGATTAGTGAACAGATAATCAGGCTAGCCCTCTGTTCTTGAAAATTCATTTAGTTCTAAAATTCAGAATTTTCTAACCTAAATAATGTGCTACCGTACAGGTTACGTCGTAAGGGGTTATATTTTAAGAACTGCATTAGGCCGATAACCTGTAGCAGGTTCTGATTAATCCGTTTTTCTATTCCACTAATCTCAATCATTGCATTTATTATTGAGGTGGGGGAAGAGTGGTGTGTGAAACAGGTTTGAGATTGAATAAATTTAGAATAAATAGAGTACGGTAACTAATGTAATACAAGGTGATAAAATGATTGTATCGTCATGTTCGAATGAAATTCCTAGGATCAGTCCCTTCTCGTTTCCACAACTGCCCCGAGTATTTAACTGGTACTGCAATATTGTCAGCCGAGAATATCCAGATGGTAGGAGGTGTAGGATTGAAAATGAAAGTTTATCAAAGGCTCTTGCTGAAAGCATGCAGACATTGGCGAAGAATCTGGAAGCAGTTTTATTTAGCAACTTTCAGGAACTGAAGGTGAAGTTAAACAGTGCGTGTCTTCATCCTGAGGAGAGTTACATTATAAAGAGGAATCGTGCAGTCTATATATTTTATTTTAATTAACACTTGAATGAACACTTGCACTGCTGCATTAAGGTAACAGAAGGTTTGAGTGCCTCCTTGTATGTATCAAATACAGAAGTGAAACGTTGTAATAACATACACACATCAAAAAAAGTTTTGCATCACCTCGGTTCCAAGAGTTCCGGAACCTTTAAATACAAAGGGAATAGAGATCAACACAAACAACATTTCAGCTCGTTTTATTGCTCATGAGACCCACACATTGCATGTTGTACCATCATACAGCTAGACTTTCAGCATTTGTGGTCCAGATTGCAGTACACACCACTACCTCTACCCAGTAGCACGTCCTCTTGCATTGATGCATGCCTGTATTCGTCGTGGCATACTATCCACAAGTTCATCAAGACACTGTTGGTCCAAATTGTCCCACTCCTCAACGACAATTCGGCGTAAATCTCTCAGAGTGGTTGGTGGGTCAAGACGTCCATAAACAGCCCTTTTCAACATATCCCAGGCATGTTCGATAGGGTTCATGTCTGGCGAACATGCTGGCCACTGTAGTCGAGCGATGTCGTTATCTTGAAGGAACGCATTCACAAGATGTGCACGATGAGGTCGAGAATTGTCGTCCATGAAGACAAATGCCTCTCCAATATTCTGCCGATATGGGTGCACTATGGGTCGGAGGATGTCATTCAGGTATCGTAAAGCCGTTTCGGAGCCTTCCATGACCACCAGTGGCGTACGTCGGCCCCACATAATGCCACCCCAAAACATCAGGGAACCACCACCTTGCTGCACTCGCTGGACAGTGTGTCTAAGACGTTCAGCCTGACCAGGGTGCCTCCAAACACGTCTCCGACGATTGTCTGGTTGAAGGCATATGCGACACTCATCGGTGAAGAGAACGTGATGCCAATTCTGTGGGGTCCATTCAGCATGTTGTTGGGCCCATCTGTACCGCGCTGCATGGTGTCGGGGTTGCAAAGCTGGACCTCGCCATGGACGTCGGGAGTGAAGTTGCGCATCATGCAGCCTATTGCGCACAGTTTGAGTTGAAACACGACGTCCTGTGGCTGAACGAAACGCATTATTCAACATGGTGGCATTGCTGTCAGGGTTCCTCCGAGCGGCAATCCGTAAGTAGCGGTCATCCACTACAGTAGTAGCCCTTGGGCGGCCTGAGCGAGGCCTGTCATCGACAGTTCCTGTATCTCTGTACCTCCTCCATGTCCGAACAACATCGCTTTGGTTCACTCTGAGACGCCTGGAAACTTCCCTTGTTGAGAGCCCTTCTTGACACAAAGTAACAATGCGGACGCGATCGAACTGCGGTATTGACCTTCTAGGCATGGTAGAACTACAGACAACATGAGCAGCGTACCTTCGTCCTGGTGGAATGACTGGAACTGATCGGCTGTCGTACCCCCTCCGTCTAATAGGCCCTGCTCATGCATGGTTGTTTACATCTTTGAGCAGTTTTAGTGACATCTATGAACAGTCAAAGGGACTGTATCTTTGATACAATATACACAGTCAACGTCTATATGCCGGAGATCTGGGAACCGAGGTGATGCAAAACTTTTTTTGATGTGTGTATATTTACCAAGACAGTTAGGTGCAATGCTAGAAATTGAGGAACGTATAAGGAATGCCCATTCAGTGTATGCTGGTTCTGATGTACATGAGCATCAACGTGTTGAGGATACTGTACCTGTTATACATGAATCAACAAGTTTGTTCTTTGGTAAATGTTCTCATGTCTCTTTAAGACTGCTGCTCTGTTCCATTTCATTAGGTAGCCTTTTCTGTGCCCAAGATCGCGGGTTCAAACCCGGCAGAAGTCGTCGGATTTTTAAGAGCGCTGAAAATCCCTCCGTATGCCTTCCTTTGGAGGGGAAGTAAAGCCGGCGGGCCCATGTAATAGACTTATGGCATGCAAAAGAACCTTCCAATAACTACAATTGTGTGAAGCTAAATTTGTAGGTTAGATTTGATTATCGCTCTATTAAATTCCAACGTTCGCCGCCAGGAGTCGGTTGCGGTGACATCTAATAGCCATGTTCATAGCTAGGTGTCGTTGACGGTAGCATTTGGTAGCAAAACTAGCAACTACTTGAAATTGATCGTCTGCAGTTCTTACCTGAATTATAGATAACAAACATTAATACAGCCATCACAATCAACACCGGATAGCAGACAGATTGTACACACACCCAAGATACACGGCGCTACATGACCACGTTGTCGCAGTCCCTAAACTGCGGAACTAATCAACCAACCTTTTCTGTCATAGGCATTATAATTATTACCAGCCTAGTTTATCACGGAGGAAGAATTTCTGTGTCTATTTTTTTTTTCGTGAATGGGTTAGGACATCACTGTCATCAGCCATGTGTACTCGGATACGGGTAGAATTTGTATGTGTATTGTCTGTGGTAGTGTGTGTATTGTGATGCTAGAATTGGGAAGAAAGTGACCATGGTCTTCTGTTAGGAACAATCCCAGCATTTACCTGGAGGAGAATGCAGAATCGAACCCACTTCTTCTCAGTTCAGTGAGGCTGAGTGAATTTAGTTTCAAACCTCAAATCAGAATATTATTTCCCAGCAGAGGTGGGAATCAAACCTGGACCGTTGGGACAGATGATTGACTATAGATATTAATTTCTGTTTTAACTGTTACAGATTATTTGGTTACTTGTGTATGTGTCTATACTGCCCGTTGTGTAGTCGATATTTCACGTTAAAATGGGGTGAATATCTTTCAAGTTTTTATTGCTGAGACAACAGTGTTTTCGGTCAAGTTCAAACTCGCAAGGTTCGAAATGCATACTTGTCGAGTCTGATCGAAAACGTCGATTTATTTGTGTAATGTACCATCGCATCAACTTCTGACCATGTTTCATTTATGATTTCGTTATTTATTTATTCGCGTCTGAAGAACGTAATTTTAAAAGTAAACACTCAGTCTCGTTTTCTCATAGCTTGGTAGCGCGCTCGCTGATGGCCGGAAGACTATGACGTCATAAATCCTATTGCATGGCCTTCTCTCTCGGTGGCGTTGGTACAGGTTTACATATTTCACACAGCCATATCAGTTCCTGTTCTTTCCTTCAAGGTCTTTGACTTCCTGACCAATGAGGCCAGTACAGTTCTCGTGGGTATTTTCTCTGCACCTATCGCATTCGATTGTGCTGTCCTCAATAGTGCATTGCCTCTGACATATCGGGCAGAATTCCTTTTTGTTTGTTCTGGGTGCACTCCGGGCAGAAAGCATCTTGGTCAAGATTTCCTGCTTTATCTTATTGGCTGAGGAGCCTCTTTCTCCCTTATCAGGACAGCCCTCGTTGAAAAACTTCTTCAAGCCCCGCCTACAGTGAGGCTTCCTTGTTCCTAAGTCCAACAATCAGCGTTAAACTTCTCAGCACACTACCTGCAGGGCAGCTTTCCCGGTTCTGTGTGTAGCGCTCGGTGCTAAACTCCTTTGCACGTTACCTACAGGGGTGCATTCGCTTTCTTGAGTGGAGCGTCAGCATGAGAGCGTGCTGTGGCTGGGTTCTTTCTTGGATATTTAAGAAATTAGAATGCAATTCGTCACTGTTAATGCCATTTGTGTGCCGAGTCCATTAATTGACAGCTTAGCCGTAACACTCACCGGTTATTTGATACATTAACTTTCAGTCAGAATTCCAAGTTGTACGTTCCCTAACTTAAGAAGGCAATCACTGAAAATTGGATCATCATAATACTCACCGGTTATTCGATATTTATGAAATTATACGATTTGAGTACCCAATCCATTGATTTACTAATTCTGAAAACCATAAGAAATGTAGAAGAAAACCCTGTAAAAGAATTAATGTTTAATAGTTATAAGGTTTTAGACGCCGTAACACTCGCCGGTTATACGATTTAGAGTACTCAATCCATTGATTTACTGTTTTTAAAACCATGCGAAATGATCGATATTTATGAAATTGGAATTCAGAAGAAAAACCTGTAAAATAATTAACGTTTAATAGTTTCTAGGTTTTAGACGACAACTCACATTATAGCATGATACAGCAACAGTATTTGCAAAAAGCACACTTCTTGCAAAAATCGATATTTAAGGAATTAGAATGCAGAGAAAAACCTGTATCGCGGCATATTAACAAACCTGGAATTTAATAAATCCTTTGTTTAGACGGATAAGCTTAAATCATGTGTGTGCTGAGTCCACTGATTGAAAGCTTAGCAGTAACACTCGCCGGTTATACGATTTGAGTACCCAATCCATTGATTTAGCCTACTGATTCTGAAAACCGTGGGAAATGATAGAAGAAAGAAATGTAAATGAATTAACGTTTAATAGTTCTAAGGTTTTAGACGACGTAACATTCACCGGTTATACGATTAGAGTAGCCTACTCAATCCATTGATTTACCGTTTCTGAAAACCATTCGAAATGATCGATATTTATGAAATTCGAATGCAGAAGAAAAACCTGTAAAATAATTAACGTTTAATAATTTTAAGGGTTTAGACGGCAACTCATAATTGCAGCATGTTAGAGCATCTGTAATTGCAAATCGTACACTTCTTACAAAAATTTATATTTATGAAATTAAAATGACATGAAACAGGCGTCATTGCGGCCAAAATGTGAAGTGGACAGCAATTATGGAGCGTATCTCCCTGCAGCAACAGTAACTGCAAATCGCACACTTGAACACTTTTTTAAAAGTAATTTTTTAAAGAAATTATTGATATTTTGGAATTAGAGTGCAATTCGTCACTGCTAATTCTGTTTCATTTGAATGGTTATTCACACGATCGGTCGCTTGTGAGTGCTGCAGGAGGGATCTATAACTTACTACTGAAATAATATATATGATGATGATGATGATGATGATGATGATTGCCTGTCAATCACCACAATAACACAATTTATCAAAATTCATGCACTCACAAGTTATTTATTTATTTATTTATTTATTTATTTATCGTATGGCTTTTAGTGCCGGGAGTGGCCGAGGACATGTTCGGCTCGCCAGAGGCTGTAGCTGCTTCAATGCGGACACCCATGGGGTGAGCTACAAGTTCCGTTCAATTTCAAGTAGGTCCAACTTTCGCTGCCAGATGTCACTGACACCCAGTAGTGAACGTTGGAACTTTGATAGAGCGTTTGAACGAAATCTAACCTGCAAATTTAGCTTCATACAAGTTTAATTAGTGGAAGGTTCTTTTACATGCCAAAAATCTATGACATGGGACTGCCAGCTTTACTTCCCCTCCGAAGGAAGGCATACTGAGGCATTTATAACGCTCTTTAAAAAATCCGACGACTTCGGCCGGGTTTGAACCCGTCATCTTGGGCATAGAAGCTCAGCATTCTACCGACTACGCCACCGAAGCCGCTCACTCACAAATACACGGAGCTAATGAACACGGTATCCAGAACAACAACATCTGCATGTGAAGAAAGAAAAAGTTGTTACTTACCATTATCTTTGTTATCCACGTTGTTATGAAGCGTCTTCCAAGAAGCAATTAACTTTCTTGCTGATAAACAGCGTCACACGCATATGCCGTGGTTTTCATCACTTATTCGGTAAATTTTTAACCAAATCACACGCAACACCGGACACGTTCACTCACACGTGGCGACCTGCAGCACTATTCAGTAATTATCAAACTTTGACCATAGTGCACACTGTTATCTTCATATCACCACAAGTACAGCTAAAAAAGGAGCCACTAAAATCATTCCTACACAGGTGGCTTCGCACACGGGAAAATACAGAAATAATGTTTAGTGCGTATATGAAAAGGGCCCAATTGTCGGATTTTAAGTTAATACTATTCCTGGCAGGGGCGTATATAAGGGGGGGGGGGGGCTGAGGGGCTCCACCCCACCCCCAAAAAACAAATAAAAATTAAGAAAGTGTTGTTGTTTGAGTCTTTTGACTGGTTTGATGCAGCTTTCCATGCCTCCCTGTCCTGAGCTAATCGTTTCATCTCCACATACTGTAGCTACCACATCCTACATAATTGCCACGGTGG
Source organism: Meconema thalassinum (assembly GCA_946902985.2). Lineage (NCBI taxonomy): Eukaryota > Metazoa > Arthropoda > Insecta > Orthoptera > Tettigoniidae > Meconema > Meconema thalassinum. The sequence continues at coordinate 74,129,127 of OX336400.1, forward strand.
GTGAGTGGTTATAGTGTCGAACTATCAACCCCAAGATTGCAGGTTCGCTCCTGGCCATGGTAAGTGATTTTTCAAAGGAGACAATAATTACGACACTCATGTCATACGTTGTTGCCATGTTCAAGAACCCATTTGAATTCAGTAGGCCGTGTTCAATGGCAAAATTATCTCGGGATTTTCCGCCAACACAAAGTTCCTCCATTCTCTACTTGAAAGCGCTGTAGTGTCAAGGAGTTTAGATATCTAACCTCCTTGACTTTCATAGCGTTCAAAGGAACGACGACATTCGACATGTAAGCTACCCTCTGGGTATTGGCTTTCACGGCCGGTGAATTAAAACTCAGCAATTCTTCTAGGTTTGTGCCGTGTCTTGTGTGGGGTTTCGCCTAGGACACCAAGCTGGCTCATCGGCGGGCCCTTGGTGAGTTTTAATTCACTGGCCGAGAAAGACAATATACCATCATTTTGGAAGCCTTCATAGGGAGGTTCAGGCTGCTTGGACTTTTAGTTCTCACAGTCAAGTAGTGCAGTTGCACTCTATATAAAGGGAGGTAGCGCGCAGTTCGTTACTCCTGTGGGGGTCCGGGCGGGGACACCAAGATGAGTTTTAATTCACCGGCCGTGAAAGCCAATATACCATCTTTTTGGAAGCCTTCAGAGGGAGGTTCAGGCTGCTTGGACTTTTAGTTCTCACAGTCAAGTAGTGCAGTTGCACTCTATATAAAGGGAGGTAGCACGCAGTTCGTTACTCCTGTGGGGGTCCGGGCGGGGACACCAAGAGCCCGCCGATGAGCCAGCTTGGTGTCCTAGGCGAAACCCCACACAAGACACGGCACAAACCTAGAAGAATTGCTGAGTTCTAAGATATTGGTTGATATTTCTGGGTATTTTGTGGTGACAATCCCCTGAGAATACTCTCAATTTTCCAGTATAGTCAGCCCCCCCCCCTCCCGAAAAAAAAATTGTATATACGCCCTTGATTCCTGGGCTATGCAAGGTGTATTCAGACTTAAGAGTCAAAATATTGCATTTGGTAGAGGACCCTAAAGTAAGATTTTTATAGAGAAAGGGAACGGATTGTCTGAAATGCAAATTATTTCTTTATTTCCATAAACATCGACTATTCTTTTATCTCCATAAACTTCGCAAAAAAAAAAAAGTAATTGAAGTGATAGAAGCCATTTTTTCAGTGTTCCCTAGTTCTATTATAGAGAGCTTTCCAGTCGGTCAACACAAAAATGTGTCCACTTACATTAGATGGGAAAACAAGTATGGCCAACACGAAAAACATTACATACGATATGTATCACAAAATAACTCGCTTGTATGTACAGAATTGGGGGGTACTTAACCCTTTATGGGATAGTGGTCTCAATATTAACCACCTGTCATAAGGACAGTTTGAAAATGAAAATCCACAGCCTGCTTCCAGTCTCCGACCAGGTCAGGAATGGAATGAATGAAGCCCCTATCTAGCGGCGAGGAAATGAACTGTGCCGGCTGCCGAGGCCTGACGCACTCCTCTGGGGCAATGATTAAATGAATGACAGATGAAATGAAATGATAGTGGAGAGTGTTGCTGGAATGAAATTTTGACAGGGAAAACCGGAGTACCCGGAGAAAAACCTGTCTGCCTCCGTTTTGTCCAGCACAGATCTCAGATGGAGTGACCGGGATTTGAACCACGAACCCAGCGGTGAGAGGCCGGCGTGCTGCCACCTAAGTCACGGAGGCTTTTATCATTACAATAATTAAAATAAATTAAAATGTAGAAACACATAAAAGTAAAAAATAGTTTTGCCCTATAAAGGGTTAATTGGATGACGTCAGGCGTTTATCTTCAGATCATGGTCACTTTAGGCTTAGTTAATTACGATGTTTATGTGCATAAGTGTAACTAACTATAAGCAAAGTGAAAAGAAAAATATTTCGAATACTTACAAACGTTCCATGTTTCGAAAGCATTTTACTCATCCCTTGGCTTAAGAGTGGGTTATATCAAACATTCTTTCGGAAAAAAGTTTTAGGTATTTGTAGAGAACTATTGACCATTTTAAACTTTTGATATTGTGCCTATCAAGGATGGTATGATTTTTTAAAAATCTAAAAACTCAATTTTCCCAACCCCTGTTATCAATTTCTGAGAACTTTTGACCTTTATCCGAAGAATTGTAGGCCTACGAACTTTGAATGGGTTTGATTTTTCACATATAGCAATCAAGAGTTTTGTGCTTTTCAGTCGGTCAATACGGGTTCAAACTCGGCCGAAGTCATTGGATTTTTAAGAGCGTTAAAAATCCCTCCGTATGCCTTCCTTCTGAGGGGAAATAAAACTGGCTGCCCCATGTCATAGATTTATGGCATGAAAAAGACCCTTCTACTAACTCAACTAGTGTGAAGCCAAAATGTGTAGGCTAGAATTGATAACGCTCTTTTAGTTCCAACGTTCGCCACCAGGTGCCTACTGCGATGCCGTCTAGTAGTAGTGAAGTTCATAGCTATGTGTCGTGGACGGTAGCATTTGGTAGCAAAAGTAGGAACTACTTATTGTCTGCAGTCCTTACTTGAATTAAAAACAGATAACACTTACTAATACAGCCATCACAGCACCGGTTATCAGACATATTCTACACACAACCAAAGTACACGGGGCTACATGACCGCGTTGTCGCAGTCCCTAAACTAAGGAACCAACCAACAACCGTTAGTGTGTAATTTTAATTTTGAATTGTGTTTCTTTCTCTCAATTTTGACTTTTCTCTTCTTGATTTTTACAGTCATAAAACAATTTTTTATATGTTGTCGTGTTAATGTAACATAGTATGTGAAATAGTAGAATGGTAAAGCAACTCATTTTCAATGATCAGTAAACATTTTGTGGGTATATCTTCAAAAATACAAAAGTTATAATGATTTTATTACAACATTGCTATTTCTTGAAAAGAAGCCGATTTATTTATTTATCGTATAGGTTTTAGTACCAGGAGTGGCCGAGGACATGTTCGGTTCACCAGAGGCTGTAGCTGCTTCAATCGGACACCCATAGGGTGAGCTACAAGTTCCGTTCAATTCCAAGTAGTTCCAACTTTCGCTACCAGATGCCACTGATACCTAGTGGTGAACGTTGAAACTTTGATAGAGCGTTACAACGAAATCTAACCTAGAAATTTACCTTCACATAAGTTTAGTTAGTGGAAGGATCTTTTACATGCCATAGACGTATGGCATGGGACCGCCGGCTTTAATTCCCCTCCGAAGGAAGGCATACTGAAGGATTTTAACGCTCTTAAAAATCCGACAACTTCGGCGGGGTTTGAATGCGCTATCTTGGGCACAGCAGTTCAACATGCTACCAACTACGCCACCGAAGCCTGATATTCTTCACATATACCACCTATAAGTGACTGGTACTAAAAGGGTTAACGACAATAGCATTTGCTCGGTCAAATGTTGTCATATTTGCATATTTCTTACTTTTCAAGGTAAAACATTCTAAACGTAATGCTCACCCACAATAGCCTATTTGAAAGGAGCCGCGTCTTAGGAAGAATGGAAATATAACTTACGTCGTAAATGTACTCGTATTTAAATATTTGTTAGTTTAGACAGGAATATATCCTAGATCAGTACCCGAGAACTGGTACCTTTTCACATTCACACACGCCATCGAACTCTTCATATCACTGTTCACTCGCACACTCACACGGGAAGATCATAGCTGGCACATGTCGACGTGCGAGCCAACTGAGCGATAATAGAGGGCCGCGGTGAGAACCTTGGGGGAGTGTACAAGTGAAAGCCAGCACATGCCAGCTCATCTGTGGGTCATCCCATCCTTGTCCGCCCGCCCGCCCGCTCGCTTGCTTGCTTGCTTGAATGTCAGCCTGTAGAAGTGAGGAAGTAAGACATTGAGCAACTGGCTTTGGCCTTTTCCCAATCAAAGTAGCCTACGTATTATCACTACTTTCAAGGGAAGTACTTTGATAAGCGGATAAGAAATATTTTCGCTCTGTCACTGAACATTGTTTCAAGGTTTTCCTCAGTCTAAGATGTTTCATTTCATTTCATATTTATTCATCAGTGCATTACACTATATTTACAGTAATAATAATAATAATAATAATATCGTATGGCCTCGGGTGCCTGGTGCAAGCTTTGTTAATTGACACCCAGAGGGTAGCTTGCATGTCGAATTTCGACGTTCCTTTGAACGCTATGAAAGTCAAGGAGGTTAGATATCTTAACTCCTTGACACTACAGCGCTTTCAAGTAGAGAATGGAGGAACTTTATGTTGGAGGAAAATCCCGAGATAATTTTGCCATTGAACACGGCCTACTGAATTCAAATGGGTTCTTTAACACGCCAACAACGTATGACATGAGTGTCGTGATTTTTGTCTCCTTACAAAAAATCACTTACCATGGCCAGGAGCGAACCTGCAATCTTGAGGTTGGTAGTCCGACACTATAACCACTCACCCACCGTGGCAAGCATATTTACAGTACACTGAAGGGAGTCTCTGAAAAGAGCGTCAGAGCCCCCACTATATATACTGGGTTATATTTACATAATATGTAAACAAGATGGCAATTAGTGAGAATCGAGCAATGATTACATTATTTATTTATTTATTTCTCGCCAGGGAACCCTTCTTTATAGAGGACCTACGTATGAGGCTCCCATTCACCGTCAACTCGAATAAACTGCTTCTTGAAAGAGAAAAGAAAAGAAAAGAAGGGACGTTTGGCTGGACTTTTATACAACAGAAGCCATGATAAATAAACCCTGGGCTGACACGAATCAGGAGCTCCGACACCTGGTGACCTCAATGGCTGAGCATGGATACCACCACAAGACGAAGTGTTTTCACGACCCCGGGAATAATTGTGTTTGTGAATTGTGCGATCAGCCCTGTGACCGTTACCACGTGACCAGCTGTAAAAAACGAGTGAAATCCCTGGTAGACTTTTGTGCACAATAAACAATATACCGGTATACAAATGCGGGGTACAAAGCGTATGAAACTTACGGTATAACCACGGTATAACATGGATCGCTGATGGCAGCTCTCCGCTGCACGAGAAAGTACGCCAGGTTGAGCGCGCGGTCCGCCATGTTGGCGTACCCATTCTCGACCTCTCCGTATGGGGAAGCAATTATAATCTAGTCAATTTTAAATCGTAATTAATGGTGCTTTGGAACAAATAAAAATATAGAGCTATGTTCACTTATAGCATAAGGGCAATGGGATCACTGACACGTCATTCCGAGGTCAGTAAATCTCCGGAATAGCAATAAAAATGAATGTATAATAGCGGCTGACAAATATCAACTTAGGTGCTGAGTACACGCAATTAGCGATCAGTAACAGAGTAACAAGTGAAAAACAATTTCTGGAAACGTTCTTGTAAATTGTATATATTATGCCACGAAATTATGCATACTTCAAATGATGTACCTATAAACGTAGCTCACTATACAGGCCTAGATTCGACAAATCGTAATCGGTGCTTCGTAATGCTTGGCAACAACAGCACCCACTCCATAAACCCATCCCCTCACTTCTCTCCCTCTCACCAACACTTCCCCCAAGTAATCCCAGCACTCTACATCAAATACCATACTACAGCTTTTAATCACGCTAGCAGCACAATAAACTTAATAATAACGGGAAGTAGATCAAAGCCAAAAATGCACTTTAAGCCAAACCAAATTCACTCCTCAGCTCCACATAAAACTTAACACAGCTAAAAACCTATTCAAAATATACTCTCCCCACCGTTTTACAACTATTAAGCGAACTATTCGCACCCAGAACCGAAAAACCCTGAAATGGGATCAAATTTAAGAACGCAATGGCCTAGCCCGATCACGTCTGCTTCAGCACCACCGCATATGTATACTTAACTTCACAATAACTTCCAAATTACGGCTAAGTGACCTATCTGCCCGAGAATTAAAGGTATTATCGGCTTGCCTGGGATGATTGGTCACCATACCGGTACTTAAAACTAAGATTTTACGCTTTAAATAACCAAATTCTGCCCATTTTACAACTACAAGAAACACAAAATATTTACTGCCTGCATAAATACTTGTATAACATCAAACTACCAGTAACCAATCACAGAGCCGGATTCGCAATATTGCACCATGCGCTCGCTGCCATCTTGCTATACCTGTCATCGTCTATTCGGCTTACTGCTGCCTTAGCTACCAGCCATCCATGTATAGAGATCAGTGGGTATAACTGAGTGATTACATCAGGTGACCGACGAGTGTGTGATCGCTATCACTTATTTACGTGCAAAGAAAAAACAAGGTCAATCAACGAGTACGGTACCGTATTGTTATGACGCGTAACTGTGATTCTAATTGATTATTAAAGTGGAACATAAATTCCACAACATTAAGCTACTTGGAACATGTTCACATATACTGTGCCTTTAAGGACATATGGCTGCAATACATTCTTAGAATAGGATAAGGGAGGAACAACAAGAGAAGAGATAATATTAGAAATAGAGATTCACGGGAAACACTAGCACAACAAAGAATCGGGGCATAATTTATGTCGAACAACCTAGACTACTTGTTAAACAAATAATACCGCAGCATCCTCTTTAACTGTACGGCATTACTGTTGCTGTCCATCAGGGAACACGGTAGGCTGTTCCATGCACAAATCGATCTATTTACAAGCCCCAGTTTGTACGGGCAACTCCCATGTCCTTAAGGTAGTTATTTAGTTAGTTATTGTTGTATTTAGGGGCGGAACTACGAGGACATCTGCCCCTGTCCTTGAGGTAACAACGTACTTGGGTGTGTGTTGTTTTTTCAGTATTCAGTCTAATAAAGATTGCATTGATGCAGCACTCCATGTCATGAGTTAAGAGTTCCACTGATATGTACATACAATATTACCCTGTTTAATATAAGAGTTTTGGCGGCCAACTGAAAACTATTCTTTGTTTATTTGTGTCAGATTGTCAGTGTGGACTCGGCTCCAGTAGCCTCAGTTGCCATTCCCCTCTCCGTGGTAACAAGTGCTCCTGGTACGCTTAGCAGTGCTCATCATCAGATCAAAACTAGAATATGCTTCAGTCGTATGGAATTCATACTCGTAATTGTCATAAGATATAACCACAGACGAACCAGTGACGTGTATTGTGCGACACTCCGTAGCCTACGCAAGTCCATCAAGAACAAACGGCCTGGACTGCTCACGAAGGGAGTGATTCTGCTCCATGATAACGCTCGCCCACACGTCTCTAACGTCACACAAGATGTATTGGCCACGTTCAAGTGGGAGCAACTTGAACATCCACCCTACAGGCCGGACGTGTTACCATGCGACTTCCATCTGTTTGGCCCGCAAAAAAAAAAAAAAAAAAAAAAAAAAACATCTCAACGGAAAACCTTTCCAATCGGGCAACGAGCTAAAGGACACCGTACATGATTGGCAGCTATCACATCCACAATACTCCTGGGAACAGGAAATCCTGCGGCTAGTGAAGCCTGTGCACAGGCCTGAGGTGATAACATTTGAATAACGAATAAATTGTATCCACAGGATAGTTTCGTACCTTTACATTTGAACACCCCTCATAGCCTATATCTAAAGCCCTGCGCGGATAAACCCGCGGATATCCGCAAATATTTTCTCCACGCGGATATAGTTGGCATGGCTGTGAGGATAGCGGATAATATTTCGAGTAAATTTGCGGATAGTTTTCAGAATACAAACTTCCGATAATATTACATATTTGATATGCCAATCTAGTACAGCTTCATGCTTAAAAGAGGAATACTCCTATAGCGTATTGCTCACGAAATATTCAGGCACGTATTGCACTTATACACGAGAAGATTATTTTATTCATATGCTTTCAACTATAGCCCGACCCAGCGGTTTCTGCCGCGACATGACCGGACAGGCGTGGCTTCAGAACAGTGGGAGGGGAGTGGGACTGTCCTAGCACGGCTCGCGTCACGCGTCACCGAAACGAAATATCACGCGCACCGAGGGGCCAAGTTTGACAGGATACGGTTTCTACATAAAAGTAGGATGAAAGGCAGCATTTTACTGGGTATATAGAAACATGAATCACAATTCTACGCCCAGTAGTTTACTTCTTATGCTATTTTAAAAATAAAGAGCAAACTGCTTCGATACTAGCCTCTGCTGAGTTGGGGAGCCAATGTAATGTTGCCAAGTCGTTGCACAATGACGAGCGGGTGAGCGAAGCTCTCGTCTACATTGCGTAGCATTATGTTATCACGGCCAGGTCCGAGCAGAGAATGAACGATGTTGCTACATCGGGACTCGGGGAGTCAGGACGTGTCACGTGTGCCAGAGGAGGTGTGAACGAATTAAAGTGCGTAACTGCGTCGCGGCAGACATTCCTGGGTCGGGCTTTACATTGTATTATGTACCTTATGTTTGTAGTAGATGGTCTTGACATCTCATCATCATCATCATCATCATCAACTCTCACTGCCGTAATTTTATACGTACGAGATATAATGCTGTCAATAAGCTTGTTAGTTCATCGTGGTGACATCATTAACATTCCTCAAGTCAGCTACTTCGCCGTCTAAACTATCCTGGAAGATCTGGTTCCAGGTTTATCTGTAGATTTATGTCCAACTTGGCAATGAGGCACGTGAGCTGTGATATTGCAACGGAGAGACTTATGACATTAACTATTAATACGAACATGGATGGGTCAAGAAGCAGGAGGATGATGACTGACTTGGAATTTCCGGCCAAATGTCAATCTCTTTCTCCAAGCGTAAAGGGAAGTTCACTTAGTGAATGTTACCGCGACCGTGAGTATGAACATCATTTCACCAACATGGATAATCTATCTATTAAAATAATACAAGGTAAATATTCAATAGCGCGTGACACAAAGCTCAAGTCAACGGGGTCAAGGAACCAGAAGTGTCATCCAACTTGAAGTCCCTTGCAATGAAGCAAATTGTCAGGAACGACTTTCTCCTCAAATATCTAAATGTGTTGGTTTAACACTTTATGCTTTATCTAATAAATTAAACATAATATTGAAATATCAGCGGATTTGGTTAAAAGTCATGCGGATGCGGATGCGGGGCGGATGCGGATAACAGTCGTGCGGCTTTACCTATATAATCTTATTTCAGTAGTGAGCATTGAAATTGGGACTTCCCGCAATGTTAACAACAACAACAAAAATAAATAAATAAATAAATAAATAAATAAATAAATAAATGCACTATTTCAGCCATCGCAATTGACACAGATTATCAGAAAAAATCCACACACAACCAAGTAATTTACTGTACACGATGCTGATGACTACGATATCCAAGCCCCTAGAAAATAATCAACTCCAACAACCACCTTAAAATGAGCATGATAATGAGAATAGGCGTAGGCGATTAAGAAAGGCACAACTGTAGACACTACAATAACAAAGGTTGTAAACAGATTCCACACATACTAAAGTACACAGAGTTGATGACCCGTAAATGAAACAACTTGAAGACGCCGTGGGTTTCATGAGAAAAGGTGGATGAAGGCCGAAAGGTCGTGCAGCTCGGATAATTACGCCAGCTGCAGAATGTTGGTGGGTAACGGAATGTAACAGTCAAGTCAATTCCAAAAGGACCTGAGCAAGTACATTCACATCATGGGAACTGTCGAGGACAATCAAATTATCTCAACATAGACCTTGACTCAGAGTGATGGGCTTCGCATCGACCAGAATATTCTCAGTGGAAAAAGTAGACTTAAAACTAAATGTTACGTATTTTATTTTTGGTTGGTTCCTTAGTTTAAGGGCTGTGACAACGCGGTCATGTAGCCCCGAGTACTTTGGGTGTGTGTGTGTAGAATTTGTCTGGTAACCGGTGTAACAAGAGTTTAGTGTTTTTCAGTCGGTCAACACGAATGTACCCAAAAGAGCTGGGTTATGCCCTAATCCTGAAATTAATTACATGAGATTAATAAATACACTAGGATGACCAGTTTCGTTCGTCAAGCGATCATCATCGGATCCATGACACTTAGGCTATAAAATCTACGTTTGAAAATACAGGTGAAAATATTAACCATAGTTGATTTTTTACAACCATATAATCACTCCAAATATACAAACTCCGGATATCTATCACCATTTAGCATTTCACCTAACATCATATATACTGCATTTAGCATACACCGACAGTTGCAGTACCAATACTGCAACTAAATAATTGTACATATTGTAAATATTTGCACCAGTATTTTCAAACATAGATTTTATAGCCTAAGTGTCATGAATCTGATGATGATCGCTTGACGATCGAAACTGGTCATCCTAGTGTATTTCTTAATCTCATGTAATTTATTTCAGGATTAGGGCATAACCCAGCTCTTTTGGGTACATTCGTGTTGACCGACTGAAAAGCACTAAACTCTTGTTTACTAAGGCAACACTGAAATAATGGCTTCAAACCCAACAATAACCGGTGGTAATTATGATGGCTGTATTAGTGTGTGTTATCTGTGATTCAGGTAGACGGACTGCAGACGATTAATTTTTTCAAGTACTGTAGTTCCTACTTTTGCTACCAAATGCTACCATCCACGATACCTAGCTGCAGACGTGGCTACTAAATGCCATCAGTGTCAGCACCTGGCGGCGAGAGTTGGAACTAATATAGCGTTATCAAACCAACCAACAAATTTTAGCTTTCACAAGTGTAGTTAGTGGAAGGTTCTTTTTCATGCCATAAATCTATGACATGGGACCGCCGGCTTTTACTTCCCCTCCGAAGGTTGGCATACTGAGGGATTTTTAACGCTCTTAAAAAATCCGACGACTTCGGCCGGATTTGAACCCGCGACCTTGGGCATAGAAGCTCAGCATGCTACCAACTACGCCACCGAAGCCACTTATTTTATTTTTCACCTTACATGCATGTTGTTTGAATCTTCGGTTTGATGTAACGCACCATGCCTCCCTGTCCTGAGCTAATCGTTTCATCTCCACATCCGAGGCGATCTGTTTAACATATTCTAACCTTGGTCTACCCCTACAGTTCTTGTCCTCGACCCTCCTTCCATAACTAAGTTTGCTATATCTGGGCATCTTAGTATGTGTCCTACCAACCTATCTCTTCTCTTCATTAGTAGTCACCAGAAATATCTCTCCTCCCCTGCCAGTCTAAATATCTCTTCATTTGTTACTCTATCTACCCATCTCATCTTCATCATTCTCCTGTAACACCACATTTCAAATGTGTCTATTCTCCTCTTTCCTGCTGCGCCAACAGTCCAAGGCTTTCAAAAATTACTTTCTAATACCTAAATCGTCTACTTCTTCTTTTGTTATGGTCTCTATGGGACCACGGGCAGCTCTGCCATGGTTTGGGTCTGCTTCCTTTTCTCCCCACATAACCTCTTCATCCACTGTCTTCTTCTCTCCCGTTCTTCCTCGGAAATCCTGTCCTCTTTTCTTGTCTTCCCCTTTATGGTATCCTCCTCTGTCAGTCAGTCCCGGTATATCGTTTAGTGCATATTCATTTCTCCAGTTCCCTGTCCCTTCCACCATGATCCCCATCTCAGTCCAGTCCTTCCGATGTTCAACCACCCATTTTGTTCCTGTTGTTCCTCTTGTCCTCCCTGTTGTCTCCCATATCCTTCTAGTCAATCTCCCCATGAAAATCCACAGCCTGCTTCCAGTCGACCGACCGGGTCAGGGATGGAATTAATGAAGCCCTCATCTAGCGGCAAGGATATGAACTGTGCCGGCTGCCGAAGCCTGTCGCAATCCCATGGGACAATGATTGAATGAATGACAGATGAAATGAAATGATAGTGGCGAGTGTTGCTGGAGTGAAATTTTGACAGAGAAAACCGGAGTACTCGGAAAAAAAACTGTCTGCCTCCGCTTTGTCAAGGACAAATCACACATGGAGTGACCGGGATTTGAACCACGGACCCAGCGGTGAGAGACCAGCGTGCTGCCGCCTAATCACATGTCAAGAAAATCGTGCTCTTTTCAGTCTTATAACACCTAAATCTATATTTAATGTCAACAAAGACGTTTGGCTTCAAAAGTAGGAACTACTTGAAAAAAAAATCAATGTCTGCAGTCCTTACTTGAATTGAAAACAGAGACACACACTAATACAGCCACCACAATTAACACTGGTTATCAGACAGATTCTACACACACCCAAAGTACACGGGGCTACATGACCGCGTTGTAGCAGCCCCTAAACTAAGGAACCAACCACCCAATGTCAACAGATTTATTTTCTGTAGAAATACTTTCCTTGCCTGAGCCAAGCTACTTTTGATATTATCTTTGCTTCGTCCAACACTGGTTATTTTGCTTCCTAACTAGCAGTTGACATCGCGGCCGTGGTGCACGATTTAACGAGCACGGTTAATTCGCGGGGTATGCAGCAAAGTCTGCCAAACATCGTGAACGATGAGAAAGGCGTTGAATACAATTGGTTGTTACGATGTCCTTGTTGTTTGCAAACCGCTCTCACCTAGCGGCTTTTTCACTTGCCGAATGAGATCAAAGTCTCATGGATTGATATCAGGCAAATAGGGAGGATATCCCTCGATCTCCCGCCCACCCCTACCTCTGCTTAAGTTTTCTGATAATAGCTGCAGTGTTCGCTGTTGCGTTATGATTTATACAGGGTTAATCACCTAAGATGCCCCTTGACAATATCTTTTAGACCGTTAAAAATATCAATATTCTGTTTTCACTTGGAAGCGTGATGGCGCAGTGGCTTAGCTGCTCGTCTTTCACCCGGACGGCCGGGGTTCGAATCCCGGTGACAGAGGGGTGGAATTTTCACCTGAAAAATCACGTGGCGTCAGGAAGGGCATCCGGCCTTAAACCCCCAGCCAAAACTAAAATGAGCCTGGTTGGCTCCGGTGACCCCAATTAATTGGGAAAAGCCGAAGAAAGTTTAAGTTTATTCTGTTATCACTTCTGTGAATGGTGCTACGGGGCATATAAACTAACTTAGTACTTGAACTTGCTCATTCATCTCATCCACACGTGACGGTACTTGTAGCTCTTCCCATGGGTGTCCGCATAGAAGCAGCTACAAACTCTGGCTAACCGAACATGTTCTTGGACACTCCCGACACCAAAAGTCATACGCTAAATAATAAACGTGTATCACGCAAATGTTGGCTTCAAGTTAAAATTTAAATCCTATTTAAACCCTTCAACAACAATTAAAACGCACTGGACTGTTTTTTTAATATTATTATTTAAAGAAAAGCGCACAATGTGCAAATACATGATCAATTATGCTAATGCCAGTCTTATTGCTGAGGTTGTCCTCATTTTGCAGTTTTGTGCGCGGCACCTTTCACCGGTCACACACACAGTCTTCGTTCGGTTGGTCGAAATTCTTGGTTTTGCAGAATCTGTAGTGAAATCCATGGGTGGGGTAACGTGTGATTACGTGTCGTAGCTCGTAATTAGCTTGTTTCCACTCTTCCGTCATTATGGCATCTGTGGAGTAAAAGTTGGACCTAATGGCATTTCGTTTCTCGTTTCAGGTTCGGCGTTCATTCTCATAGGCTTTGGTGGTTGGTAGGTAAAACTGTATTTTGATGTCGTCGAAGAAGTAGTCCTCTTTGGTTAATACATACAGTGAAACCCCTCAAATCCGAACCCCGGAAATCCGAAATCCCGGGTAATCCGAACGAGTTTTCTTCGACAATTTTAAGTTTGAAAAACACACGGAAAACCGAGAAACGTATTTATTTAGTCATAAAACAATTACATATTCTACATGATAACCTTATTTTTCAATAATTAGTTGAAAAATTAACAAAGAAGTAGAGTTAGCATACGTAACAGAGTGTAACTGTGCCTGCATACTTATCTCATCCTGGATTCAATATCGGAAAAGTTGGTTATTGTAATTCCTTAGGTTAATCACTTTGCAAGAACAATTAAATAACAATAGAAACACACAAAATATCACTTAATCTTTCACTTGAAATCAGTTATCTTCAATTGTCGAAGTGACGAAAACCTTCTTACAGAGGCAATTGCGCATGAACAGGACATCGTTTGTCGTGGCTGCTTCGTGTTCTACGGAGCGCAATGCGATGTCCAGAGCAGATGCAGCCTCAGTATAAGTCACATTGTCTGTCCAAGTTTCTTCTTCCTCACTGTCAGTAGCTACATTGCTGTCATGTTGACTCACTATTTCATGTTCGGTGCATTCTTCATTGACATCAACTGTCGTCCACTACTCTATACAACCTTCTCCAGCATCCTCATAACCTGCTATATGGATATTTTTTGGCTAATCCGAACAAATTGAAATCCGAACTGACTACAGCCCCAATTAGTTCGGATTTGAGGGTTTTTACTGTATGTCAACCATGAAGGGGCAGACTTTCCTATGACTAAAATCCTCTTAAGATATCGGGCCTTGACTTTTTCTATTATCATCAGGTCGCTGAGTGTGAGTTTTCCCCAGGTTGCTATTGGTGATATGGCTGTTCTGAACAGTAGCATTGCTGTACCCAATGATATTTGTTGAGGTTGTTCGATGTGGTAGATGGCTTTTATAGCTGCGGCCGCTCTTTCTTTAACGTGGATATTGTAAGATGTTAAGAGTAGTTTGGAGGGTGACTCCGAGGTACTTGAATTTCGGCACTACTTCTAGTGGTTTGTTGTGCAGGGTCGTTGTGTTTTTAAGTGCATGCTTTCCTCCTTTCCTGAATGTCATCTGTTTGGTTCCTTTTTTAAATCTGGGCTATTCTCAACCCTGTATTTTGCGACTGTTCCTTGAGAAAGGAAGTAAACAAGGTGCGATCTCGACAGATTGTAGCAAGAGTTTCCTGTAGCCTATAAGCTGCCCAACTTCGCTGATTTCACAGCGGGCTCAATCGATAGTTGGCAATGCACGCCAGTTTGGGATACGATGTGGGCAGAGGATATTTTCAGCTGTGTGTGTGTTGAAAACGCTGTGAATTATAATGGAAAATAAATTTTATAAGCAAAACAAGTCTGATTTCGATTTCCGGTACTCACCAGGGCCGCCTGCAAAGAGGATGGGGGATGAGCTCCGGGCAACATTGCACAGGAACGAGCTAAAGTATGAAGTGGGCAGTGGCGTAACTACGGGGGGGTCAATACCCCCTCCCCAGAGCCGAATAATAATAATAAAAAAACGAGCCTTACAGTAGTCGCATATGATGTGTAACATGTGACATGTTATCCTACTATGTGTTTGCCGAGAGCGCAAATCCCTTGTTAACAGTGAACTCTGTTGGTCATTGAAATAACTTGTAAAACTCCAGTGCCTATGATTTATTGTAGGAATATCTATAATGGGGTCTCCAAACCTTGAAGAAAACCGTATGCGATATACATTCCACAGCAAAAGTATGAAGATTTAATAAATTATAATTGGTTTCAGCAAATATGATATAATGAATTTTTTCACACCAAAGAACGACAACTTGAAGATGATTTATTGTAGGAATATCTTTAATGGGGCCTCCAAACCTTGAAGTAAACCGTACGTGATATACATTCCACATAGCCGACAGTACGTCGTGGTACCAATCTCCGCCACCGCACGCGCTCATTGTTTCCGTCCCATTTCCGTCCCTTGTCCAAAATCACTCCCACAAAAATATCCAGCAACCCAGTGGAAAGATGTTACACATCAAAAATGTGAAATTTGTTGGAAGCTTTAATCTCTACTGTGTAAAACAAAGTCCCCGATTCTTGGATGCCTCAGGTAATCTCGAGAACTACTTGACGGATTTTGATGCGGTTTACACCAATCTGTAAAGGATATCTTAAGGAAGGTTTCTGTAGAAAATAATTTATTTTCAGTGAAAAGTCGAAGAGAAAACCTGGCGTCCGTGCGCTTTTTAAGCTTACGCTGGGCAAATCGTTACAAATATCAATATTCTATGAGCGTAAGTATTGTACAGCATGAAAAGTTCGACAAAAAAGTCGGCGAGAGCATATCTGTATCTTCAATACATCACCCACTATAAGTGTTTTTACGTTTTCATTTCTCCAACAATCTCCATTCAATTGCTGAGGCGTCAGTTTACGATCTAGCTAGGAAAAAAGCGCTTATCACGTAATACATTCATAACTGTTCCCGGGCGAAGCCGGGGCGGGTTGCTAATCTACAGAATATTTAAATAGACCAAATGTATACTTTTCAGTCAGCCAACACGATTGTACCCAATTGTAATGGGTGTTGAGCCCTAACCTCGAAAAAAATTCTTGAGATGAATCAATTCACTTGGATGACCAGTTTCGATCGTCAAGCATCATAATGAGGTCCCTTACTGTTCTTGTTTTGAATAAAACCAATCTCCGGATTGATGACAACTGATTGAATTATATAACTTTTTACTCATCATTTCAAACCATCTTACCACTCGTGTAAACATTTTAGCTTTAGCCTAACTTAACACTTAGGTAAACCCCCCTAATTTTTCAGTAAATTTGTTTCGACAAGCAAATACAGAAGTTCTTGGTACTGAAATTCCTCGTCAGATAGCACCATCGAACAGCGACGGTATAATAACAGAGATACTACCATCTGTTGTAAGATCGTTGAACTGCTTGAAATTACCGTTCCCAACTTCGTACCAAGAACGCGATTTTGTTATTGCGAAATTAGGGATAGTGCGAAATAAGGAAAGCCTCCCTACTGTCTACACAAAATCGTCAGGTGTTCTGTTAGCCAGAGGATAGGCAGTGAGATGAGTGTGCCACTATATCTCATCATCCGTTTCCAAAAATACACCACTTGTTAGTTGGCATTCTATTAGTACAGAGTCTTCATATTTGCTTGGCAAGGACATTCTCGTTCACGCGCTCCGCCAGTGACGGCTGAGTTGCCGGCGACCGCGCGCGCATATGTACGGCAGAATACGCTGCTTAAAATCAGTATCATGCATTTTTTACTCACGCTGCTTACAGTAAATGCTGACAATGTTCCCCATCCGCTGCTAAACATAATCGGCATCTCCTTATAAAGTTTCCGGTTACTCCGGTCGATTTAGCTTCAGTAAGGGAATAACGATCTTTACGTCTGTTCTTATTGTTTACTGAACCTGTACGTTTGAATCTCGTAGCCAGTTGTTTTATTGTCCGATTTAGAGGAATGGTCTCCCTGGAAATTTCACTCGAAACTTTTGTCTTCTTCTAGCGCACGATTTCCTGCACTTTATGTACGTATTGTGCAGATATGCACGTTCACCTAACGAATATTTCACATGAGGCATCATAGCACTATACACAATCACACTATACAATACGATATACAGTACTCAGTAGCTTTATAAAACACCCAATCAGCTCGGAGCTCATACGTCTACCGCAGCAAGAGCGTGGGAATACGGCCGGAGACCGCACGCGCCAACCCGTAACAGTCGGCTAAAGGTCGGGCGGAATCGCCTTGCCAAGCAAAAATAAAGACCCTGTATGTGAGTGTAATTTTGGAAATTGTGTTACCTTAGGAACTATAATTTATTAATACGTATATATACCATGACGGGGAATGCAAAGAGCTAGATGATTTCGCGAAGACACCTGGACTTTATAGAAGCCATTATTCAGTGTTGGTTAGTTCTATTAAAGAAAGACAAACACAGAAATTGCGTGTACTCACAAATCATATAACAATCGCCAGATGAACACTCAAAAACCTTCCGATAAATATTTCAACAATCGCCAGATGAACACTCAAAAACCTTTAGATAAATAGTTTAACAATCGCCAGATGAACACTCAAAACCCTTTAGATAAATAGTTTAACAATCGCCAGATGAACACTCAAAAATCTTTAGATAAATATTTTAACAATCGCCAGATGAACACTCAAAAACCTTTAGAAACGTATTTTAGCAATCGCCAGATGAATACTCAAAAACCTTTAGATAAATATTTTAACAATCGCCAGATGAACACTCGAAAATCTTTAGATAAATATTTTAACAATCGCCAGATGAACACTCAAAAACCTTTACATAAATATTTCAACAATCGCCAGATTGAACACTCAAAAACCTTTAGATAAATATTTCAACAATCGCCAGATGAACACTCAAAAACCTTTAGATTTCCCACTTACCTAAATCTTTATACAATCACCAGATGGACACTCAAAAACCTTTAGATAAATATTTTAACAATCGCCAAATGAACACTCAAAAACCTTTAGATAAATATTTCAACAATCGCCAGATGAACACTCTAAAACCTTTAGATAAATATTTCAACAATCGCCAGATGAACACTCAAAAACATCTAGATAAATATTTTAACAGTCACCAGATGAACACTCAAAAACATCTAGATAAATATTTTAACAGTCGCCAGATGAACACTCAAAAACCTCCAGATAAATACTTTGGCAATCGCCAGAAGAGCAATTAAAAACCTCTAGATTTCCCACTTACCTACATATTTATACAATCGCCAGATGAACACTTAAAAACCTCTAGATTTCCCACTTACCTACATTTTTATACAATCGCCAGATGAACACTCAAAACTCTCTAGATTTCCCACTTTCCTACATCTTTATAGAATCGCCAGATGAACACTTAAAAACCTCTAGATTTCCCACTTATCTAAATATTTATACAATCGCCAGATGAACACGCAAAAACTTCTAGATTTACCACTTAACATACCGAAATCCTTTTACGGTACAATCACCAGACGAACACTCAAAAACCTGCTGCTTTCTCACTTATCGCGGATAAATTTATCCGCTATGAAACTCTACAAAAAAGCTACATTTAGTGGGAAACCGCTGACGTTGGCAACACTGCGGCATAACGCAGTACCAATCTCACCGCCTGAGGACTTTCAAAACAAATCAGCAGCACAAGGACACCCACATGAATGAAGTATGGTCCCCTCAGCACTTGGACAGCTGGTAATAACCGGTATACACATCGCTACCTGACTATCAGATTTATTCAACATCGTCTTCGATTGCCGTGGCTTTCGTGAAAAGTCACCATAACGTCTCAAAGAACTGGAGCTGATTGACATCTTAAGTGACTAGGCTTTGTATCACAGTTTTCACCATCAAACGGAGCTACAATGTACGTTTTAGATAAACTGGCTTTTCTACACTTTCCATCTTGAAAGCTAACATTGAAACTCATGCATGTCTTTCGATGCTTTCTATAAAGGCACTACTTCTGGTCGCACAGAGCTATTCCTAGTGCTTTTTAACAGCTTGTGTACAATTATTACAATTTATTGGGACAAGCCTGAATCGTGAAGTAACCAAAGAGAAGATCTTTATATACCAGAAAGCCATAGTAAGAAAGACAATAAATAATCGTGTGGCCTCCGGAGAGGCCTAGTGAAAGATTTTCTAGTTGACGCCCGTGGGCGACCTGCGCGTCGTAATGAGAAGGAAGTGATGATGAAGACGTCACATACACCCAGTCCCCGAGCCACGAGAATTAACTCCAGGAATTTGAAATCCCTGATGGCTCGGCCGGGATTCGAACCCGGGGCACTTCGGGCTAAAGCCTAGCGCGCTAACCAATTAGCCACGGAGCAGGTCAGTAAGAAAGATCAGCTAGAGAGATTCAATAGCGCTTCTTGGACGGTCATCATAACGATGTAAAAAAACTACACTTACTGTACTTATAAAGGCATTCTTAGCTTAGCACTTTAAAAATGGTCCCCATGGGTCATGCACGCTGATCGTCTAGTATCAGGGGACTCCAAACGACGGTCCGCGAGCACCATCAATCCGGCACGCCATAGCTAATTTTGATTAGGCTACATTGTACAATTTATAATGTAAGAAAATCATACAAATTGTAACCGTATGTTTTTATTTAACGACCAATTAAGAAACATAATATAATAACTGCCATACATAATGAAATTTAACATTTTAACTGTTTATTATTGACAAGAGATTTAAGTTATCTTAAAAACTTAACATAATATTATGTGAAATCTTGACATAATTCACATAATAAAATTAGGTCGGTTGGTTCCTCAGTTTAGGGGCTGCGACAACGCGGTCATGTAGGCCCGTGTACTTTGGGTGTGTGTAGAATCTGTCTGATAACCGGTGTTAATTGTGATGGCTGTATTAGTGTGTGTTATCTGTTTTTAATTCTAGTAAGGACTGCAGACACTCGATTTTCAAGTAGTTCCAACGTTTGCTACCAAACGCCACCGTTAACGACCAACTAGTTCTGAACTTCGTTACTAGATGCTACTGCAGTCGGCTCCTGGTGACGAACGTTGGAACTTAATCAGCATTAATCAAATCTAACCTACAAATTTAGCTTCACACAATTATAGTTAGTGGAAGGTTCTTTTATATGCCATACATCTATTACATTGGACCGCCGGCTTTACTTCCCCTCCCAAGGAAGGCATACTGAGGGATTTTAACGCTCTTAAAAATCCGACGACTTCGGCCGGGTTTGAACCCGCGGCCTTGGGCATACAAGCTCAGCATGCTACCAATTAAGCCACCGAAGCCACGAATATATAATTAATTATTATTATTATTATTATTACTATTATTATTATTATTATTATTACTGTGATTACTGAGATTTATGTAGCTGTAACTTTCCACTGACAATTGTTTCCAGTTGTGGAACAAGTTTACTGTGGAAATCATCAGCAGTAACTTCAAGTGCTCATCAGTTAACTTGGATATTTTTCACACAAGTAAGTAGTAATAACAATAATATCGTATGGCCTCGAGAGCCAGGTGCAAGCTTTGTAATTTGACACCCAGAGGGTAGCTTGCATGTCGAATTTCGTTGTTCCTTGAATCACTATGAAAGTCAAGGAGGTTAGATATCTAAGCTCCTTGAACACTATAGTGCTTTCAAGTAGAGAAATGAGGAACTTTGTGTTGGCGGGAACTCCCGAGATAAATTTTGCCATTATGAACATGGCCTACTGAATTCAAATGGGTTATTAGACATGCTAACATCGTATGACATGCGTGTCGTATTTTTTCCGCCTTTCAAAACTCACTTCCCACGGCCAGGAGCGAACCTGCAATCTTGGGGGTTTGTAGACCGACACGCTATCCACATTCATGCAACTGACCAAAGTATGTAAGTGGAAGACTCTTATACAATTCCAGCAATGATGACTTTAAATATGCGGCTTCGGTGGCGTAGTTGGTAGCATGCTGAACTTCTATGCTCAAGATCGCGGGTTCAAACCCGGCCGAAGTCGTCGGAATTTTAAGAGCGTTAAAAATCCCTCAGTATGCCTTCCTTCGGAGGGGAAGTAAAGCCGGCGGGCCCAAGTATTAGATTTAAGGTATGTAAAAGAACCTTCCAGTAGCTAAACTTGTGTGAAACAAAATTTGTAGATTAGTTTTGATTAATACGTTCCAACGTTCGTCACCAGGCGCAGGTTGCGATGGCATCTAGTAGTAGCCAAGTTCAAAGCTAAGTGTCGTGGACGGTACCATTTGATAGCGACTTGAAATTATCGCCTGCAGTCGTTACTTGAATTAAAAGCAGATAACACACACTAATACAGTCAACACAATTAACACCGGTTATCAGACCTCCGGTATAAGAGGTCCTCCCTCTACCAAGTGCCAACGGCCTCTTGGAGGGCGGAGGAGCGGGTAGAGGATTTGGGCACTCTGTTGTCCCTGGGATGAGAAATCGTCCCTAAAGGCGGATGAACCAAGATTGGTCAACGGCATCAGAATGTGGAAGGCACCGGGTAACCACCACATTAAAGATCTCTATGATATCCCAGGAATGAATGCATGATGATGTAGTCGAGATGGTAGTCAGAACAGTGATGTATGGTTGGAAGGAGAAAGATTGGCTCAGGTAAATCTTTTCAAGTACTTGGGAAGCATTATTTCTACTGATGGGAGATGTGAAAAGGATATTCGCTCTCGAATAGCCCAGGCTAAAGAAGCTTTCAACAAGAAGAGAAGTCTCCTGACATCCAAAGCCATATCCCTACAAGTCAGAAAGTACTTCATTAAAAGCTACATTTGGAGCATTGCGACCTAAGGTTGCGAAACCTGGACACTATTGAAGGCCGACAAGAAACGATTATGTGCATTTGAAATGTGGTGCTGGCGACGAATGCTACGGATACCTTGGACCCTAAGGCTAACTAATGAAGAGGTTCTAAGAAGAGCAGAAGAAACCATCAATCTGACAGAAATAATCAAAAAATTAAGAAATAATTGGATAGGCCACCTACTCCGGCATTCACCATGGTGCATTACACTGCTTGAAGGGAAAATGGAAGGCAAGGCAGGAAGAGGACGACCAAGAGCCGAGTTCTTTGATGACATCGGAGGAAGATGTCCGTACCACCTGATCAAACAGCGGGCTCAGGATAGAAAACCTTTGTACGAAGACATTTATGCTACCCACCTACCACCAGGTTGAGGAGAGAAAGAAGAAGAAGATCAGACAGATTCTACACACACCCAAAGTACACGGGGCTACATGACCGCGTAGTCGCAGCCCCTAAACTAAGGAACAAACCAACCAACTACAGTATTCTGCAAGTAAGTGTAGTGACGAGACTCTCCCCACATCGCTCAGTATTCAGACCAACCTTGCGGGTAGATTCCGGATATCTGATACATAAGCTGGAGGTAACTGATATGAGGGTAGCACGAATGATTGCTGGGACAAATAGATGGGAGCAATGGCAGGAACGTACTCGTATTAGAAGTGAACACGCTAGATGAAGCTGTACGACTCATATGGTGGGGTCCTGTAGAGAGAATGAGGGAGGAGAGATTACCGCTTAACTTGACATTTGCTAATCCTTAGGAAAACATTCGTTAACTAATTAAATTAGCCAAAATTCATGTGGTAGGCTAATGATCGGGAAAAATCTGAAGATGATGTAGTTGTAGTAATGGAAATCTAGGAAAGAAAACTGGAGGAAAATGGATCCAAGAAATCCAACAAGATCTCAAAGCAGTTGGACTCAAGATAACAGAAGCCGATGAGAAAAATAAAATTAACACCATTCTTAAAAATCACAATTTTTCTGCAGAAATGACACATATAGAAAGCCCATGGAGATTTCAGATGAGTTGAGAAAATCCCATCTGAAAGAATGAAAAAGAACTGGAAAGAGCGCAAGAAACAAGCAGTACTACCTTCAAAGAAGGAGTGATTGTGGAACGACTCAAGTGGTCCAATGTGACCAATCAAGATTAATAATAATAATAGATGTTTAATCATCCGCTGTATATAGCCCACCCGCAGTCCCAAATTTGAACACAACTTATAAACATAGATGAAATTCCAGCTGGGTTCGCCATTATGCGCCTGATTTAGCAACAAGTACAGTATTGCCAACCCCACGCATTCAGTACTATTTCATCCAATATCGTAAAACAAAAGAGCGCCGTCAAGTTAATGGGAAAGTTCGCCAAGTTTCAGTCTTAAGTTAGACATGGATTGTGCGAGTTGCGAGGTAACAATCTCCAATTTCGATCAAGAATATCATAAGAGGGTCCCTGATTTATGGTAATATAAAAGGTCTCAAAGCGGTGAAATTAAATATCCATAGAGGTGAAATTAAATATCCATAGTGGTGAAATTAAATAAATATCCATAGCGGTGAAATTAAATATCCATAGCGGTGAAATTAAATATTCATAGCGGTGAAATAAAAAAGCTAGGTGTGAGCGTGCCTAATAACCATGTGTACGGTGCACGGAATGGTTAAATAATTAACACTATAGAAACATTTGGTGAGCGGCTTCGGTGGCGTAGTTGGTAGCATGCTGAGCTTCTATGCCCAAGAACGCGGGTTCAAACCCGGACGTAGTCATCGGATTTTTTTAAGAACGTTAAAAATCCCTCAGTATGCCTTCCTTCGGAGGGGAAGTAAAGCTGGCGGTCCCATGTCATAGATTTATGGCTTGATAAAGAACCTTCCACTAATTACACTTGTATGAAGCTAAATTATATAGGTTAAACATTTGACTAACGTTCTTAGGTTCCTACGTTCGACATCAAGAGCCGACTGCGGTGGCATCTGGTAACTAATTTCTGAACTAGTCGGTCGTTGACGGTGGCGTTTGGCGGCAAAATAGGAACTACTTGAAAAAAAAAACAATGTCCGCAGTCCTTACTTGATTAAAACAGATACACACACTAATACAGCCATCACAGTTAACACCGGTTATCAGACAGATTCTACACACACCCAAAGTACACGGAGCTACATGACCGCGTTGTCGCAGCCCCTAAACTAAGGAACCAACCAAACATTTGGTGGAATAACACACAATTTATTCTAGTTCTTTTTTTTTTTTTTTTTTTCGAAAGAACTAAAAGTGAAATAAATTGTTTGTCCTGTGAATAATACCTAACCTAACATTTACTTCAACAAATACTCTCTCAGTCAACCAAAATTCTTTTTCCTCATGATTTCAGGACTTAACCAATCAAGCTCGAGAAGTGACTTCGTATCCCGTATCTTATGAAACATTTATGTTTAAGATTTCTTATTTTCTGTCATAGGACTGATAATGTAACTATTTTAATTATTTTAACGTAAATATTTTAAAATAAAATCGTATTGCCAGCATTTTATTGGTATCAAGCATTTTAGGGTGAAAATAACACATTTCGCAAAATAACTTTATTTCGCGATATTTCGCGGCTCCAATATTGAAAAAAATGTGATAACATATATATGTTTGCCGAAATATTTCGCGGATATCGTTAAAATCAAAATATCCGGGACTCTAATCATAACGCATCAATGACCTTGTAGTTTGCTCAAAAGACGCTTCTCACATGAAGGTATGTTGTTGCAAAATTTGGTAGAGATCAGATGATTAGGTTAGTCGTAATTTGATTTAAGCTTTGAACATTTGGGTGCCCACCATTACGTTTCCGTCAAGATGGCGGCGATATAAAACATGACATTAAGGTGCCCTTTGCTAGTGCTACCACTGTACCAAATTTCGTTCAATCCGGGTTCACCGTGTTTGAATTGCAACAAGTAAAGAATAGGGTATGACATACAGACATACAAAATCACACACACAATTTTTGGCCCTGTGTAGATCTCATAAGTCTCCTTTCATTTTTTTTGGTGCAAAAAATCGAAAGTAGGCTAAGGAATACATACATAAGTACAGCCATCAATAATACGACAAGAGTGCAAACATTCTCCAGCTAATACAAAGCAATCTCATGAATATACCAACACTCACCACTGAAAAGTAGGTATCATTAATGGCTATCCTTCAAGATGAAATAAGTCTAGATGGTGAACGTTCATAGTAGAATTGACATAGAAATAACCAGTCATGATAACACCAAGTACACTGACTCACTGTATCACAACTCTTCACTGTTATTATAATAATCGCCTTCGTGATAATACGTAAGTTACGTAACGCTAGATAGCACAGAATACTCTGTGGCGATACAGTTGCCGTGTTTTTGCGTTGGATGCCAGGCGGTGATGTTTGAATACTATGACGGGAGACAATGGCTAATAAGCAACTGAATGAATGAATGAATGAATGAATGAATGAACGAACACACGTGTTGTGCTAGCTGTCGAACTCCAGCCAACAGGAAACTGCCGGCGGTCATTTTACACCGCTCCCGCCAAATCCTTCAGATTCTTTTCTTCGGTGTGAGATTTTCGATGTGAATTGCCATGTCCTGTGGTTCGGAATCCACGTAAAAAGGAGGTCCCGTGGCTTATAATCACAAGATTCACGGTCACGTAAAACTACAATCTTCCTTCCTTTCTTTTCTTCGGAATAGAAGGACTGGGAAAGAAAACGAAAGGACCCATACTAGCAACCCGTCCCGGCTTCGCCCGGTATCTTTAACGGTTTACCCAGCGTAAGCTTAAAAGGCGCACGGACGGCAGGTCCCAGGCGCAATTCAGAAAAGCCGAGGTGAACAGCGAAACTCCAAACACATAATATTCTTCTCTGACGTCTTAACTCGACACGACTCGACAGTTTGATGCTGGCCGAAGCTGGGGTGATAGGCTCGCTCGCTCCGAAGCTAGTAATTTAAATTTCCACCGAATGGAGATTGTTGGAAGAAATTGAAACGTAAAAACACTTCTAGTGTGCGATGTATTAAGTAGAGAGAAATGTTATTCCGGACATTTTTGTAGAACTATTCATGCTGATCAATTCTTACCCTCATAGTATGTACATACTTTTATCAGTTTACCCAGCGAAAGCTTAAAAGGCGCACGGATGGCAGGTTTTTCTTCCACTAGATTCACTGAACTTGTTAATGCTTGGCTTCCTTTGGTCATAAATGAATGTTTACTACAGCAACCTTTCTCGAGAAATCCTTTACAGAATGGTGCAAACCGCATCAAAATCCATCCAGTGGTTCTCGAGATTACCTGTTCCATCCAAGAATCAGGGATTTTGTTTTATGTAGTGCTTTTAATTGGTGTTTATATTATGATTCACAGTTTGAATCAAGCCCAGCTGCTAGTGAGTAATACATCTCTTACTATATAAGGTGCGTTCAAAAGGTAAAGAGCCGGAGGCCGGAATTAGCAAACCGGTGACGACATCGGCTAATCGTGGCGTGTGTAACAAGGTGTGGTTCCGACCAGAGCGTGGAAGGTCACAGCACGTCGCTAGAGAGCACGCGTGCACGTCACGTGACGATACAAAGCGAGCAGCAGCATTCATCAATCGTCCAACGCTGCCAGTCGCATTGCAAACAGTGACATGGGGGCGTCAACCGAAGAGCAAAGAGGTGTTGTTCGGTTTCTGACAGCGGAAGGAGTAGGGGGAACGGACATTCATCGCCGAATGTCACAAGTGTACGGCGAACACTGCATGTCCCTAGCAAGGGTCAAGGCGTGGCACAAGCGCTTCAGGGAAGGACGGGTGTCGTTAGCCGTTGATGCCCGGTCTGGGGCACCCCCCTGCATTACCGATGACAACGTCCAGCTGGTTGATGCACTCATTACCCAGGACCGCCGAGTGATAGTGAACGCCATAGCCGCCGTGGTCGCTCCACGACAATGCACGACCTCATACTGCCAACAGAGTCGCGGCACTCCTGCAGAAATTCAAATGGGAGGTTCTCGGCCACCCTCCATACAGTCCAGATCTCTCTCCCTGTGATTACGCCATGTTTGGTCCCCTGAAAAGGGCTCTGCAGGGCCAACGATTCACCTCGGACGCCGACTTCCAGCTGTACGTGCGGAACTGGTTCACATCGCAGCCCAGGGAATTTTATGAGACAGCCATTCACCGCCTCGTGTCACAGTGGGACAAGTGCCTCAACAGCCAGGGCCAATACTTCTAACATACAGGTACTGGTTTCTGTAATTATGCCTCGGGCTCGTTACTTTTTGAACGCACCTTATACGTACATACATTTTCATTTGAGACTACTTTGTCTTTGAGGGTCCAGTCTAGTCTCCCCCATTCACTTCACATAACCCCACCATATAAGTAGGCTCATACGAACAGCTTCATGTGGCGTGATCATTTCTAACTTGTAGCCTTTATCTCTCCATTACGGATAGGCTTCCAGCCATTGCTCCCATCCATGTATCGCAGTAATAATTCGTGCTAGCCTCATATCAGTTACCTCTAGCTTATGTACAGATATCCTGAATCTACCCAGCTCTCACTTCTATACAGCAAGGTCAGTCTAAATACTGAGCGATATGGGAAGTGTTTCGTGGCTACACTAGCTTCTCTCTTGCTGAATACTGTAGATCGCAACTGAGAACTCACTGCATTGGGTTTTCTACGCCTCGACTCTATTCCCTTCCCCATACTGTGACCATCCTAGGAGGATACACAGCGTGAAAATGAAAATCCACAGCCTGCTTCCAGTCTCCGACCGGGTCAGGAATGGAATGAATGAAGCCCCCATCTAGCGGCGAGGATATGAACTGTGCCGGCTGCCGAGGCCTAACGCACTCCTCTGGGGCAATGATTAAATGAATGACAGATGAAATGAAATGATAGTGGATTGTGTTGCTGGAATTAAATTTTGACAGGGAAAACCGGAGTACCCGGAGAAAAACCTGTCTGCCTCCGTTTTGTCCAGCACAGATCTCACATGGAGTGACCGGGATTTGAACCACGGACCCAGCGGTGAGAGGCCGGCGTGCTGCCGCCTAAGCCACGGAGGCGTAAGTACAGAAAATGTTCCACCTTCTCAATTTACAGTAGTTCCTCCTATCTGGCATTCTATTATCTTGGGAATCTTCCCTACCGACATCACCTTCGTCTTTTAAATGCTGATCATCATACCATTTACGAACTCTATTAACACTACACAACTCAAGAAATACCTAATGTCAAGATTCCTGAAGGAGTGCGAAACACCTCAGTTGTTGAATTCGAATACCACGAATATGCTTACAATCAAAAATAAGTTATAAATAAATCATATGAATTTTTTGAAAATACATGTGTATCTTTGCCATACAGCTTTTTATACTATTTTTAGTATCCAAGATACAACTTCCGTGGAATTGATAGTAGTTCGAATAATCATGTCACTTTTGTACTTGTGTTACTAGATGAGCACATCATGATTCATATACAAATTTTATGTTCGACGATGTCGAAATGTAAACATTATGAGCCAGAAAACTGTATCATAATGAGGCTCATTATAACACTATTTTTCATTATGAAACAGTTTCACCCACCTATCAGAACTCAAGAAACAGTTGTGTGACCAATTAGGTAAGGATACCTTCGAGCATGCGCTCAAAATCCAACATATTTGTGTGTTGTCAAGCAAAGTGAATGGTCTCTGCTTTCGGAGTGCCTTGACCACGCATGCGCTCTGTTCAGTTACCAAAGTCAGCGCGCCTTGTTCACTAATAAAAAGAATTAACTGAATCCCACAGATAATTATGAATATTTATGTTAAAACATATAATAAAGTTATAATTATCGTCGAACGTAAACAGTCGTATGCAACTCGCCTATAATGGTAATTAAGACACTCGTATGGAAATTATAAAACGAGCGTAAGCGAGTTTTATAAACATACTCGTGTCTTAATTATTGCCATTATAGGCTCGTTGCATAATGTACTATTAAACGGAGTTGGGTGAAGACCAGTTTGGTTTCAGGAGAAAGGGAAGCTGTATTAAGTCTTAGGCTGATTTTGGAAGGTAGAAGAAGGAAAGATAAGAGAACGTTCATGGCATTTGTAGACTTAGAAATGGGTTTTGATAACGTTGATTGGACTAAATTGTTTGACATTTTGAAAACGATTGTAATAAAGTACAGGGATAGGAGGGTGATCTACAATCTATACAGAAACCAAACAGCAGTCATTCGAGCTGAAGGATATGAGAGAGAATCTGGTATTCAGAAAGGTGTAAGGCAAGGCTGCAAATTATCACCCATACTTTTCTATCTTTACATTGAAAAAGCAATGGAGGAAATTGGAGAAAAATTTAAAGTGGGAGTGAAGATTCAAGGAGAAATAATTTCAACTCTGAGATTTGCCGATGGCATCGTCATCTTGGGACAATACGATGATGATGATGATAATTGTTGTTTTAAGGGGCCTAACAGAAGGGACAATACGCCATAGGGCTTGAATGAGATTTTGAATGGTATGGACTCCGTCTTGAGGGAAAGAATTCATGATGAAAATTAATAAATGTAAAACAAAAATATTGGAATGCAGCCGAAAAATATCAGAAACCTCTATGGACATCAAATTGGCAAGTGAAAATGTGAAGGAAGTAGGAGACTTCTGTTACTTAGGAAGCAAAATAACCAGTGATTGACGAAGCAAAGAGGATGTAAAAAGTAGGTTGGGTCAGGAAAGGAAAGCATTTCTACAAGAAAGGAATCTGTTGACATCGAATATAGATTTACGTATTAGGAAGTCATTTTTGAAAGCCTTTGTCTGGAGCGTGGTGCTCTATGGAAGTGAAACTTTGACTATTGATGCAGTAGAAAAGAGGAGAATTGAAGCGTTTGAAATGTGGTGTTACAGGAGAATGATGAAGATCAGATGTGTATTAAGACGAGTGGGAGAGGAGAGATGTTTTTGGCGACTGCTAATGAAGAGAATAGCAGGAATAGCAAGCCTAGTTATGGAAGGAAGAGTCGAGGACAAGAACTGTACGGGTAGACCAAAGGTTAGAATATCTTAAAACAGATTGCCTCGGATGTAGGGTGTGGTAACTATGTAGAGATGAAACGATTAGCTCAAGACCGGGAGGCATGGAGATCTGCATCAACCTTTCGAAAGACTGAAGACTCAAACAACAAAGTCTCCTTTTTAACATACTGTAATTTGTGTTTTACAATAGATTTAATAATACATTAGGTAGGTTATTTATTTAATTATTGTATTCTAATTTGCATTATTCATCTTGTATATGACATGTTCGCTAATTGGCTTGTTTAGTTATGTTTCATTTATATTTGGTTTATTAGTTGTTAAGCTGGGTTTAGTTTCTTATTACGGTACTTCAAGCCAGAACAATGTATAGGCTAGCTACATAAAGGGATTCTTGAGCCTCAGTGACAGTTCTTCACCAATAAATTCAAATTCTCTACATTTCTATTCAAGTTCTAACATGTTGGTTTGCGAGCTGATCATCATCATCATTACCATCATAACGCTAAGGTGTATGTTTCACAAAACTCAAGCTCTTAAACAGAGGAAGTTACAAGGTGTGGTTTGTACCAAAATCTTCCAAATCGTCTCAATAGTACAGGAAAAAAATCTTACATTTCTTGAAAAGTCAATGGAAATAAATGTATTTTTTTTATAAAGTGGGTTTAAACAAATAAATAAAACGATAACCCCTGTCATAACTGTGTCGGCTCGAGCCCGCATAGCAGTAAAGTCGAGCGGGTGGTTTAACACATGAGAGATTTCTCGCACGCAGACCATCTAGTTCTTCTTATTGTTCCGTATAGGCCAATTACGGACCGCGACATTCAACTATTGTGTTTGGAGTGGGTCTTGATGTTTGCCCAGTAGTCACGCTTCCTCTGGCTGTGTTGTTCCTTTCTCTCCTTTGTCCAGAGGGCGCCTATCTTCTTCCTTGGGGGTTTGTCCTTGAACTTCATTTGCATTAGTTTACTCCTAAGATACGTTCGATCTTTTATGTGTTTTTCTGTAATTGCCAGCTCCAGCAGATCCTTGTCCACTTCTATCGGCCAAGGTGACTTGGTCTTCCTTCTTTGCCAGTATGTGAGAAGCTGGTTGGTCTGCCTGGTTGGATGCATCCTGGAGACGTGTCCATAAATGCAAGACGTCTCTTCCTGGCCACGTCTGTAATTCATTCCGAGTATTTATAGAGCTCCGGGGTGGGTCGTCTTTTGTATTCACTTCCTCCTTGACTGGTCCCAATATTTTCTTATCTTGGATTTCTAGTTTGTCCGCGAGTTCTGTTTACAGTAATATGAGGAATTCAGAGACATATAAGGTTTCAGGGCTTCGATATATCTGAAATCAAAGTGAAATTTGTCACTAGGGTATTATTATTATTATTAGTGGCAGATTATCTCAATGTTCCACCGTTCGTTGACCACTTCTGCGGTAGGCGTGCCGAATATTGAAGCCCCTGAAAACAATAGTTGACGGTCGCAATGAATGCTATCAGATGCCACGTTCCATCCCACTGCACCCGAAAGGTAGCCTATTATATACAAACAGTATTATCCGACGCTGACCGCATGCTGGCAATAAATGGTCATTCGTGCACGAGGAGATTTGCAATTGTCAAAGCAGATACGGTATTCACACAGTTTGCCAACATTATACAGCATGTTCCACCAAATCGAATGATACATGTCTGTTTCCCTTTAAACGACTCATGGCTTGTTGTTAAAGGGCGAAACATCAAGATCATACTCTGTCCTAAATAGTTATTGTTGCTTTAAGGAGTGGAACAGCGAGGTCATCTGCCCCTAATATCTGTCATAAATGGTGATAACTAAAAATGTGAATGAAATGAATACC
This sequence comes from Meconema thalassinum, assembly GCA_946902985.2. NCBI lineage: Eukaryota > Metazoa > Arthropoda > Insecta > Orthoptera > Tettigoniidae > Meconema > Meconema thalassinum. The sequence goes on from OX336400.1 coordinate 74,161,127, forward strand.
AGTGGTACAGGGCTAGGAAGTTTCATCTTTAAAATTACTGCGTTACAGTCACCGTTACTTACACCAACATAATAACTAAGGCCCGGAAGTTCATGCAAAATCATATTTTTGCATATTTTGGTTATTTTGGCACAATGCATCATATTTTTCTCCTTTTCCTGTTTAAGTGCATATCTCTACTCGAGAAGGGCGTAAATTCTAATTTCCTGTTGTTTTGAAGCTCTTTTTGTTACATCATGTTCTTCAAGTCGTATATTTCGAATCGGACTCCGAGAGTCTATCACAGAATAATACAGAAATTATTTTAATACCTAGTACGTTTCAGTCCTTTTTGCAAGTTAATATGAATTATTTTTATTCAGCGTTCACTATGTAAAAATATTGTAAAATTATTTTCATTTAAAAAAGAGTCAATGGCTATTAAAATTGTCTATCAGTTACACTTAAACACTAGGAGGCAGGGTGTATGTAGCCCCACCACTTCTGGTGCACCCTCAGGGGCTCACAGCTGGTGAGTTCGGGAGTTGGCAACCCCGAGGGATTCCTGACCTGGGTCCGGTTTTCCCCCTTTTATCCATTACCTTTGGGGCGGACCCTCGCCTCTTTCACTTTCCTATCTGCCTTTCATGGCTCTCCTCCCTTCCAAGTCCTTCAATCCGCATTCTTCTAAGCTTGAGGGCCTGTCTTTTCCTCCTGTCCTTTATTTGCCTTATTCTCCTTTTAGTATATACGTTAGTGGGCTAGTTAGTTTTAGTTATAGTTTACATTTCATTATCATCTTCACCCAAACCATTAGGGGCTGATAACCTAGATGTTAGTCCCCTTAAAACAACAAGTATCATCAATTCACACTTAAAAATTAACATAATAAAATAATTATTGATGGTCAACACCGCTGGAAGTTCCATAAAGTAACATTTCCTACTGTTTAGAACTGTTTCTTAGTTGAGATATTTTACAAAATGTGTCGTTATATGTCAGTCTGTTCACATTTTCTTGATATTCAAAATAGAAACGCTAAAGAATACGGAGTGATCATAATTACCGTAGTTATTTCATAGTGCATATTTTTTGAAACCTGATGCATATTTATTCATTTAATAGTGCATGAACTTCCGGGCCTTAATAATAACTAAGATACATTACAGTTGCCGTTACTTACACTAAAATAAAAACAAAATTACCATTATAGTTACTTTGTCCAAAGTCAATAAAGGATACAAATTTGACCCAGCTCAGAAATTCCTCGGATCTGCTAGCTCGCGGAGTGAGCCCTTGAGAGTGTAGTGTTATCCAGGGTGCATTTATTGATTGATTCTTTAATAATAAATTAATAAATACATTTATTTATCGTATGGCTTTTAGTGCCGGGAGTGTCCGAGCACATGTTCGGCTCACCAGAGGCTGGAGCTGCTTCTAGCGGACACCCATAGGTTGAGCTACACATTCCGTTCAATTTCGAGTAGTTCCAACTTTCGCTACCAGATATCAATGATACCTAGTGGCGAACGTTGGAACTTTGATAGAGCGTTCCAAAGAAATCTAACCTAGAAATGTAGCTTCACACAAGTTTAGTCTGTGGAAGGATCTTTTACATGCCATACATGTATGACATGTGACCGCCGGCTTTACTTCCCCTCCAACGGAAGGCATACTGAAGCATTTTAACGTTCTTAAAAAATCCGATGACTTCGGCCAGGTTTGAACCCGCGATCTTGGGCACAGCAGTTCAGCATGCTACCAACTACGCCCCACCGAAGCCGCTAATAAATAAATAAATAAATAAATAAATAAATAAATAAATAAATAAAACTTGGCTCACTTTGTTTAGAATATAGAGTTTTCACTCACAGGTAACCATAACGCTTAAGACTATCTCCTGACCGGGCGTCCTTGAAATGTTTTTCCGTCATTTCCCATTTCACGAATGTCGCCACCAGAGGCGCACCCATGGGGGACGACAACGAAGAGGCACAGCCACCCTCCTCCTCATCCCACAGAGGACGATGTTAATCTCTTCTTAGTATATAACAAAGTCCCCGATTCTTGGATGTCACGGGTAATCTCGAGAAACACTGGATGAATTTTGATGCGGTTTTCACCATTCTGTAAAGGATATCTCGAGGAAAGTTTGTGTAGAAAATAATTTATGATCAAAGGAAGCCTAGCAGTAATGATTTCAGTGAAAAAGTCGAGAAAAAACCTGGCGTCCGTGCGCTTTTTAAGCTTATGCTGGGCAAACCGTTAAAAATATCAATATACTATGGGTGTAAGGGGCGAGCCTATTACCCCAGTTACAGCCTAGCTAGCGCGCGAGCCTATTACTCCAGATACAGCCAGCAGCAAACTGCCGAGTCGTGTTGACTTAAGACTTCAGAGAAGAGTGGTTGTATTTGGAGTTTCCCTGGAGGTGCAACTCGGCTTTTCTTCATTTCACCTGTGAACTTTTCGTTCCGAAAAATACACAGTCAAGTTAAGATTGGACGGAAGGGGGATTTGTGTTTCATGCACCACGCCATCCTTAAATTACGTCTGACAAGGATTCGTTGCAGATGCATCTCCATGAAACGGATATTAAAAAAAAGCGCTTATCACGTAATGCAATCATAACTGTTCCCGGGCGTAGCCGGGGCGGGTTGCTAGTAAAATATAAGTAAAGTTTGCTACTTAACTCCTAATCATCATTTTATCAAGTAGCCTAATTCTTGCCACTCAACATTCGTACGAACAGTTATTTTATTGTCCACAATAATAACGAAGAAAGAGATGTATATTTTCGAGATTACGTGAAAACTAAATACAATATTTTAGAAGTTTGAAATATTTCAAATCTGGTACTAATCGTATTACATAGTTTTCTGTCTTTAGTTTGATTATCCCTTACAATACTTATGTAGTCTATTTCTTTCAAGTTTCAACGTTTTATAATGCTCTAAAACAACAGATTTATGAATGGTTATAACTTACTTTACTTTTACCGTTGTGGCCACTAGGGACCGCGAGATCTCAACTGTTTTTCTTCTTGTTAGCCCACCACGTCTTCCTTCATTCATCCGAATGAACATATCTCTTGCTGGGTTTTACTTCCTCTTGATGAACCTGACGGAGTTTTTGTTTCAATGGGGCTCTGACTTCTGAGCTAGATATCTGATTCAGAAATTTCAAACTTTAACAAGTCCTTATCCACTTCCACCAGCCAAGGAAGCATCACCTTTAAACCTCGGAAGTATGATAATAGACGGTTGGAGAATCGATTGACTAGCATTCTGAGGAGGTGGGCATAGAATGTTATTCTCCGTTTCCGGATTACACTAGAGATCTTTTCAGTATGGGAGTATACTTCTGAATTACTCCAGAGCTTGTAACCTCCTCCATCCTTGGACTTAGGACCAAGAATTTACCTAAGGATCTTTCTTTCCTTAACTTCATGTCTCAATCGGGACAGCTGCGCGGTTTGTTAGGCATTCCACTGCATACAGTGCTTCCGGTCTTATCACAGTTTGATAGTGTTTTAACTTTGCATTCCAGAGATGGACTTTTTATTGTGCAGTCGGCGAGTGAGGCGGAAGACTGCTTCAAATTTATTGACTCGTGTTGAGATGGCGAACTTTTCAGAATTATTTGGTTCGATCCACTCACCAAGATATTTAAACTTTTGAACTTTTAAGATTTGGCTGTGGGTGGTTTGAAGATGAGCTAGAGCTTCTTTTATATTAGAGATGAATTGGTTTTAGTGCAAGATATCTTAAGTCTTATTTTGGTTGCACAATCATGAAAGTAATTACGAATTCTGAATTCATTTTTGGACGATGAAACAAATAATGAATTTAATTTAGAACAATTATTATCAGAATATGATTAGGCCCCACCCCGTTAAGTGCGCCAGTAGGTACTACAGAATCCATTCTCGTCAGCGTCTCATTGTTACAGAGCATGTGGGAGATGTATAGAGTACCAATAACAAGAAGATTACGTTGAAGGCCAGCAACAAACTGTCATTAAAGAGATGGGAAAAAACCGCAACCAATGTTGTGTTACATCAACCAGAATATTATATAAGACAAACGCAAGGAGAACCACTTGATGACGTCCCCCACCCACAAATGGGACGCAAACAGGATACCAGCTCTTTTGCTAGAACCTATCTGTCCTCAGTCAAAGGATGCCATAAAGATACAGAATAATGAAGCTATAACTCTTGAGACCTTCTCAAGAGATAACTGCTTTTATGAAAACTACGCAAATTCAAAGACTTCAGAGTAATAATTCGGATAGGGTTTTCAACATCAAAAAGTGGTTGTTTGAGCAGTCTATAGATAGAGCCCTGAGCGAATAAACAAAACGTTATCCGCAACCACACGACTGTTATCCGCATCCGCACGACAGTTATCCGCATCCGCCCCGCATCCACACGACTCTTATCCGCATCCACTCGACTGTTATCCGCAACCACACGACTGTTATCCGCATCCGCACGACAGTTATCCGCATCCGCCCCGCATCCACACGACTCTTATCCGCAACCACTCGACCGTTATCCGCAACCACACGACTGTTATCCGCATCCGCACGATAGTTATCCGCATCCGCCCCGCATCCACACGACTCTTATCCGCATCCACTCGACTGTTATCCGCATCCACCCCGCAACCACTCGACTGTTATCCGCATCCACCCCGCAACCACTCGACTGTTATCCGCATCCACCCCGCAACCACTCGACTGTTATCCACATCCACCCCGCATCCACTCGACTGTTATCCGCATCCACCCCGCAACCACTCGACTGTTATCCGCATCCACCCCGCAACCACTCGACTGTTATCCGCATCCACCCCGCAACCACTCGACTGTTATCCGCATCCACCCCGCATCCACTCGACTGTTATCCGCATCCACCCCGCAACCACTCGACTGTTATCCGCATCCACCCCGCAACCACTCGACTGTTATCCGCATCCACCCCGCAACCACTCGACTGTTATCCGCATCCACCCCGCATCCACTCGACTGTTATCCGCATCCACCCCGCAACCACTCGACTGTTATCCGCATCCACCCCGCAACCACTCGACTGTTATCCGCATCCACCCCGCAACCACTCGACTGTTATCCGCATCCACTCGACTGTTATCCGCATCCACCCAGCAACCACTCGACTGTTATCCGCAACCACCCCGCAACCACTCGACTGTTATCCGCATCCACCCCGCAACCACTCGACTGTTATCCGCATCCACCCCGCATCCACTCGACTGTTATCCGCATCCACCCAGCAACCACTCGACTGTTATCCGCATCCACCCCGCATCCACTCGACTGTTATCCGCATCCACCCCGCATCCACTCGACTGTTATCCGCATCCACCCCGCATCCACTCGACTGTTATCCGCATCCACCCAGCAACCACTCGACTGTTATCCGCATCCACCCCGCAACCACTCGACTGTTATCCGCATCCACCCCGCATCCACTCGACTGTTATCCGCATCCACCCCGCATCCACTCGACTGTTATCCGCATCCACCCAGCAACCACTCGACTGTTATCCGCATCCACCCAGCAACCACTCGACTGTTATCCGCATCCACCCCGCAACCACTCGACTGTTATCCGCATCCACCCCGCATCCACTCGACTGTTATCCGCATCCACCCCGCATCCACTCGACTGTTATCCGCATCCACCCCGCATCCACTCGACTGTTATCCGCATCCACCCAGCAACCACTCGACTGTTATCCGCATCCACCCCGCAACCACTCGACTGTTATCCGCATCCACCCCGCATCCACTCGACTGTTATCCGCATCCACCCCGCATCCACTCGACTGTTATCCGCATCCACCCCGCATCCACTCGACTGTTATCCGCATCCACCCAGCAACCACTCGACTGTTATCCGCATCCACCCCGCAACCACTCGACTGTTATCCGCATCCACCCCGCATCCACTCGACTGTTATCCGCATCCACCCCGCATCCACTCGACTGTTATCCGCATCCACCCAGCAACCACTCGACTGTTATCCGCATCCACCCCGCAACCACTCGACTGTTATCCGCATCCACCCCGCAACCACTCGACTGTTATCCGCATCCACCCCGCATCCACTCGACTGTTATCCGCATCCACCCAGCAACCACTCGACTGTTATCCGCATCCACCCCGCAACCACTCGACTGTTATCCGCATCCACCCCGCAACCACTCGACTGTTATCCGCATCCACCCCGCATCCACTCGACTGTTATCCGCATCCACCCAGCAACCACTCGACTGTTATCCGCAACCACACGACTGTTATCCGCATCCACCCCGCATCCACTCGACTGTTATCCGAAACCACACGACTGTTATCCGCATCCGCACGACAGTTATCCGCATCCGCCCCGCATCCACACGACTCTTATCCGCATCCACTCGACTGTTATCCGCATCCACCCCGCAACCACTCGACTGTTATCCGCATCCACCCCGCAACCACTCGACTGTTATCCGCATCCACCCCGCAACCACTCGACTGTTATCCGCATCCACCCCGCATCCACACGACTGTTATCCGCATCCGCACGACAGTTATCCGCATCCGCCCCGCATCCACACGACTCTTATCCGCAACCACTCGACCGTTATCCGCAACCACACGACTGTTATCCGCATCCGCACGACAGTTATCCGCATCCGCCCCGCATCCACACGACTCTTATCCGCATCCACTCGACTGTTATCCGCAACCACACGACTGTTATCCGCATCCGCACGACAGTTATCCGCATCCGCCCCGCATCCACACGACTCTTATCCGCAACCACTCGACCGTTATCCGCAACCACACGACTGTTATCCGCATCCGCACGACAGTTATCCGCATCCGCCCCGCATCCACACGACTCTTATCCGCATCCACTCGACTGTTATCCGCATCCACCCCGCAACCACTCGACTGTTATCCGCATCCACCCCGCAACCACTCGACTGTTATCCGCATCCACCCCGCATCCACTCGACTGTTATCCGCATCCACCCCGCAACCACTCGACTGTTATCCGCATCCACACCGCAACCACTCGACTGTTATCCGCATCCACCCCGCAACCACTCGACTGTTATCCGCATCCACCCCGCATCCACTCGACTGTTATCCGCATCCACCCAGCAACCACTCGACTGTTATCCGCATCCACCCCGCAACCACTCGACTGTTATCCGCATCCACCCCGCATCCACTCGACTGTTATCCGCATCCACCCCGCATCCACTCGACTGTTATCCGCATCCACCCCGCAACCACTCGACTGTTATCCGCATCCACCCCGCAACCACTCGACTGTTATCCGCATCCACCCCGCATCCACTCGACTGTTATCCGCATCCACCCAGCAACCACTCGACTGTTATCCGCATCCACCCCGCAACCACTCGACTGTTATCCGCATCCACCCCGCAACCACTCGACTGTTATCCGCATCCACCCCGCATCCACTCGACTGTTATCCGCATCCACCCAGCAACCACTCGACTGTTATCCGCATCCACCCCGCATCCACTCGACTGTTATCCGCATCCACCCCGCATCCACTCGACTGTTATCCGCATCCACCCCGCATCCACTCGACTGTTATCCGCATCCACCCAGCAACCACTCGACTGTTATCCGCATCCACCCCGCAACCACTCGACTGTTATCCGCATCCACCCCGCATCCACTCGACTGTTATCCGCATCCACCCCGCATCCACTCGACTGTTATCCGCATCCACCCAGCAACCACTCGACTGTTATCCGCATCCACCCAGCAACCACTCGACTGTTATCCGCATCCACCCCGCAACCACTCGACTGCTATCCGCATCCACCCCGCATCCACTCGACTGTTATCCGCATCCACCCCGCATCCACTCGACTGTTATCCGCATCCACCCCGCAACCACTCGACTGTTATCCGCATCCACCCCGCATCCACTCGACTGTTATCCGCATCCACCCAGCAACCACTCGACTGTTATCCGCAACCACACGACTGTTATCCACATCCACCCCGCATCCACTCGACTGTTATCCGCAACCACACGACTGTTATCCGCATCCGCACGACAGTTATCCGCATCCGCCCCGCATCCACACGACTCTTATCCGCAACCACTCGACCGTTATCCGCAACCACACGACTGTTATCCGCATCCACCCCGCAACCACTCGACTGTTATCCGCATCCACCCCGCAACCACTCGACTGTTATCCGCATCCACCCCGCAACCACTCGACTGTTATCCGCATCCACCCCGCATCCACTCGACTGTTATCCGCATCCACCCCGCAACCACTCGACTGTTATCCGCATCCACCCCGCAACCACTCGACTGTTATCCGCATCCACCCCGCAACCACTCGACTGTTATCCGCATCCACCCCGCAACCACTCGACTGTTATCCGCATCCACCCCGCAACCACTCGACTGTTATCCGCATCCACCCCGCAACCACTCGACTGTTATCCGCAACCACACGACTGTTATCCGCATCCGCACGACTGTTATCCGCATCCGCCCCGCATCCACACGACTCTTATCCGCATCCACTCGACTGTTATCCGCATCCACCCCGCAACCACTCGACTGTTATCCGCATCCACCCCGCAACCACTCGACTGTTATCCGCATCCACCCCGCAACCACTCGACTGTTATCCGCATCCACCCCGCAACCACTCGACTGTTATCCGCATCCACCCCGCAACCACTCGACTGTTATCCGCATCCACCCCGCAACCACTCGACTGTTATCCGCATCCACCCCGCAACCACTCGACTGTTATCCGCATCCACCCCGCAACCACTCGACTGTTATCCGCATCCACCCCGCAACCACTCGACTGTTATCCGCAACCACACGACTGTTATCCGCATCCGCACGACTGTTATCCGCATCCGCACGACAGTTATCCGCATCCGCCCCGCATCCACACGACTCTTATCCGCATCCACTCGACTGTTATCCGCATCCACCCCGCAACCACTCGACTGTTATCCGCATCCACCCCGCAACCACTCGACTGTTATCCGCATCCACCCCGCATCCACTCGACTGTTATCCGCATCCACCCCGCAACCACTCGACTGTTATCCGCATCCACCCCGCAACCACTCGACTGTTATCCGCAACCACACGACTTTTATCCGTATCCGCCCCGCATCCACAAGACTGTTATCCGCATCTACTGACATTACAATAATATCTATAATTTATTAGATAAAGCATAAAGTAGTAAAGCAACACAATTAGACATTTGAGGAGAAAGTCATTCCCGAGCGGCTTCGATGGCGTAGTCGGTAGAACGCTGAGCTTCTATGCCCAAGATCGCGGGTTCAAACACGGCCTAAGTCGTCGGATATTTTAAGGGCGTTAAAAAGTCCCTGAGTGAAGCTAAATTTCTTCGGAGGGGAAGAAAAAAGGAAGGAAGGAAGCTTGTAGTTTAACGTGACCGTTAATCTTGAGATCATGAGCAACGGGACCTCCTTTTCACGTGGAATCCGAACCACAGGACATGGCATTTCACTTCGAAAATCTCACATGCATTGACCAGGAATCGAACCCGGACCGCCTTGGTGAGAGGCATACAGCTAGACCGCTGAGCCACCACGCCCCTGGAGAGGAAGGAAAGCTGGCGGTCCAATGTCATAGATTTATGGCATGAAAAAGAACCTTCCACTAACTACACTTGTGGAAGTTAAAATTTGTAGGTTAATTAATTTGAATGAGATTAGCTTAAATTATCATCTTAGGCTATATTAATTTTGCCATGAAAAAAAAAAACATAACGGAAAAAATATGATATGTCATAAACATCCGGGTCCTGATGATATTCAACGAGTTCGGGTTGTATTCTAAAAACTTTCCGAAATTTTACTCCAAAAATTACCCGCAGCTTATCAGCTATCCGCGCAACCATGCAAACTACATCCGCATGGCGAAAAATTATGCGGATATCCGCATCCACACAGGGCTTTACCTATAAACATTCTACAAATTCAGATCCACATCACATCTTTCAACATTAGTAGTAGACAAACAATATTTCGTATGTTGTGCATTTTACCATGCGTAGTTGGTAGCAAGTTGAACAGCTATGTGCAAGATCGCGGGTTCAAACCCGGTCGAAGTCGTTGGATTTTTAAGAGAGTTAAAATCCATCAGTATGCCTTCCTTCGGAGGGGAAGTAAAGCCAGCGGTCCATGTCACAGATTTATGACACGCAAAAGAACCTACCATGAATGTCATCGCGTCAGGAGATGGCAGTTCAACACGCTGTGACGGGGTGCGGGGGGTCTTGCAGTACCCATGCGCGCACTAAATACAGAGAGGATAGTTTTTCTGTCTCGGAGACCCTCGCTAGCCCGCTCGCCCGTGGCGCGAGCCTGTCTCCCGCCACGCACTTTGCCGTTATGCGGCGCCCGCCCGGCACTGAGTCATTGAGTATAGGAATTTGTACTTACCTAGTTCACAGCTGGTGCTGAAAATGTTCGCCATGCACTGCTACACATCGCTGGCACCTTTTTATGAAACTGGCATTTACTCTCTGAAGTTCCTCAGCACCGATTGACTGTATTTCAGCTGTAATGTAGTCTTTAAGCTCATTTACAGTGTGAGGGTTTCTCGCATACACTATTTTTAAGCGTCCCCCACAAATAAAAGTCACATGGTGATAAGTCTGGGCTTCGCGGGGGCCACACGTTCCGACTTACAATCCTCGTACGGAAAATGCGACGCAATTCTGTCATGGATGCTTCGGCAGTGTGAGCAGTGGCAGAATCTTGTTGAAATTAATTCGACAATCGCTCTCCGTAAGTCAGTTCGTCAAAAAAATGGTCAAGGATCACATTGAAGTACAAATTTAAGTACAAATTCCTATACCCAATGACTCAGTGCCGGGCGGGCGCCGCATAACGGCAAAGTGCGTGGCGGGAGACAGGCTCGCGCCGCGGGCGAGCGGGCTAGCGAGGGTCTCCGAGACAGATAAACTATCCTCTCTGTATATCGGCTTCCTGCATTGTTGTCATCGTTGTTTCAAACTCAACTGCCATCTCCTGGCGCGATATCAGTATTGCATTGGTAGTGTGTAGCCAAATTTGTAGGTTATTTGGCTTAGAAACGCTCTAGCAAGTTACAACGTTCACCACTAGGTGTCAGTGACAGTGGCATCTGGTAGCCAAAGTTGCAACTACTTGAAATTCTTGAACTTGTTGGGAGGCTACGGGCGTTCAATTAAAATACCCTACTATGGCCATTGGCTGGAATTGAAATTATAATACAGTTATACTACTGCAGTCATCACATAAATAAGTTACCACGATTTGCACTCCCCTTGACGCCAATCGCGGAAATGCAGAATTCAAAGGAGACCCACATGAACTTGTCCATTAATGTAAGTTAGTAGAAATCATCGTTGAATACATTTCCAAATACAGAAATATCCGCTGCTCGCATTCTCCATTGACATACGCGAAATCTAGCGAAAATAATTCCAGCAAGTTGGCAATACTGTGATCAGATATTGAAATGTAATTCAAGGGAAAGCCATTAAATTTGCAGTAGAATCGTTCTAAACGATTAAATTGCATATTAAACTCACTCATTTCTTCGTACGGATGTCTTCAATCAACTCGCTTCCACTGGCCGTACTTACCTAGAATAGAGAGAACATAAAATTAGTACTCAAATCTACACATTCTACCGTTTTATTTGGCATTTCAACACACAACAACTGTAGACGGGAGTCATCTTAGTTTAACAACTGAAGAGCCAGGGCGCTGCCAGCGCAAGCGGTGGGGGGAGGTGGGAAAGCACGCGGTGGGCGTGTGAGGGGGGGGGGGGGGGGGGTGACAGCGTTGATAAATCGATGATGATAATTGTTGTTTTAAGGGGCCTAACATCTAGGTTATCGGCCCCTAATGGTCTGGGTGATAGTCGAAAATGACAATGAAATGGAAACCAGAAAGAAAATTAAGTGAGACTGAAAATACTTACAAAATGTAACTCAGATTGAAAAGACTCGCGAAATGAAATGGCAATACTTACAAAAGGAATTTACAAGGAAAATGCTCACAAAAGTAATTAAAAAACCGCACAAAATGTAGGTTAGGTTCAAAATAGGTAAAAAAATGCAATTGAGAATCAAAATACTTGCAAAAGTCCCGATTGTCAATCCTTACAAAATGTAATTGAGGTTGAAAATACTCGCAAAATGCAATTTAGATCGAAAAGACTTACAAAATTCAACGTAGGTTGAAAATACCTACTAAATGGAGTGTAGATTCAAAAAATTCACTAAGGGGAATTTAGATACACGGGAAGCCAATTAAGAAAAACATTGCGGGAATCTTAAAGAGAAAAGGAAATATAATGAAAAGAAAACAAGAGGTCTGACCCCTCGAAGAAGGAGGGATCAGGAAAGATGAGACAAGGGCCAACTAAGGCGGGAGAGTGAAAGATTCCCTAGGCCTCGGATACCCTAATACCGTCGGGGTCGGAAAAGAACAAGAATTGACCAAGGAAGGTCGACAGGAAATATAATTTGAAGCAATGCCGGACTCAGCTGCGGTCCCGTGGTCACCAATCCACGTCCCACTAGCTGTGAGCCCCAGGGGAAGGGGGCTACAGATGAACTTGTTGCGCTGTAGTTATTCTTTAAATAAAATTAGAGCTGGTAATTAGCGATGTTCGGTTAATCGATTATTCAAATAATTTGTAATTAATGGTAAACGATTAATCGATTCATCAACAGACCATTCAATCGATTTATCGACTAACCGAGTAATAGATTAATCGGCTAACCCAGGGGTACGCGTACCCCGTACCCGATCCACATGCGCAGTGAGCTTCGTGCCGTGACTACTGTGTGAGTTATTTACGGCGCGTGTATTTGAACTCCACAAAGAATTGTATCTTTTCTTTACCGAGCACAATTCTAATTTATCATCACTACTCAATGACTTTGGTTGGCTTTTAAAATTGGCCTATTTAAGTGATATTTTTTAAAAACTGAACATTTGGAATAAGTGTATGCAATGTAGTGATTCTGATATGTTCTATGTTGAAATGAAAACTAACGCAATGATTGCGAAAATCACCCTTTGGGAAAAGGAACTGAAAAACAACAACTATATTTTGTTTTGTTAAAATATCTTTCCTTATAAAATTACAAAGGTTAAACCATACTAACTAAATACCTTTTACATGTTTAATAACCATTATTACTACCTAAGAAAGGTTAGTAGGGGTACGCAGGATGTTTAAATTTTTTAAAGGGGTACGATGGTTGAAAAAGGTTGAGAACCCCTGGGCTAACCGAAGAATCGAATTGTTTAGTAGACACGAGATAAGAAAACAAGTTTCAATGAGAGCTCAGTTACGCTCATTTTCGGAATGATGTTTAGAAATGTATAAACGTTACTTTTTGTCTAAATATACAAAGTGTCCTTCCTTGTTTATGTTAACAATAACCAAATAAGAGACAGTAAAGGACAAACATCAATCAAATTGGGAAGGGTTTCAAAAATAGAAACAAGAGTTTTCAGCTAAGAGTTTGAATTCTTGTTCAATGTTTACAATTTAGAACAGGAACATTTTTGTTTTACTTTGCTTTAGCCTAGTTTTCTCATAGAAGGTGCATTATTTAAAACTTAAATGATACAATATGAAAAAGAAAATTCATAGCCTGCTTCCAGTCGACCGACCGGGTCAAGGAATGGAATGAATGAAGCCCCCATCTAGCGGCAAGGATATGATCTGTGCCGGCTGCCGAAGCCTGTCGCACTTCCCTGGGGCAATGATTAAATGAATGGCAAATGAAATGACAGTGGAGAATGTTGCTGAAATAAAATTTGTGACCGGGAAAACCGGAGAAAAACCTGTCTGCCTCCGCTTTGTCCAGCACAAATCTCACATGGAGTGACCGGGATTTGAACCACAGACCCAGCGGTGAGAGGCCGGCGTGCTGCCACCTAAGCCACGGAGGCTCTTTATATGATACAATATATTTTAATTAAATACATATCTCAGAACGGGTACAATAAACGTGGAGTAGGCTATCCTACAACGCAAAAATCAGATATCACACCACTGTAGTGAAGCCCGATTGTCTATATGCATCGGGTCTATATGCATCGGAGTGTCTGACTAGGAATAAAAAAGGGGAGAAGAAGGAACTTTAACACAAGGAAAGGACAATCTTTAGAAAAAATCTAGGACCACGTAAAAGTGCTGACGGGACATGGAAGAAAAGGAAGAACGAAGACCTTTACCGGCACACTGAAAGCATCACTGTCTCAATGCGCAAACGGCGGCTAAAGCTCGATGGTGCTAAAAATCGGGAAAATATGATTTTCTATGTATTAAAAATACTTGAAATATGTGACAAAAAATTAAAATATTTAAGTATAATTTAGTTTATTAATGCGAATATAAACAATATGCAGTACTCACGAATGCAATTTATTCTGTCTCACTGACTGCTGAAGCATTACAATACACAACGAGATACATCTTCAGGTTGTCCATCACTAATGACTGACGATTATCGCGAAACAATTATTCTGAAGGCGCAAAACTGCGGCAATGCGTTTCCTGCCCTTGAGGTGTGGTCAGAGGCGGTTCTAGCCCTGGGCCGGGGGGGGGGGGGGGGGGGGGCAGTTATAGTGAAATAATTATTTTAAAATTCCTAAGTTATAAAAAAATGATAATTTACAGATATAATTTATCTCATATAAAACAAACTAATGCATTTAATTAAGTTAATTTTTCTTCCAATTTCAAGATTTATTTATTTTATTATATGTAATTTAAACACACAATTGAAATCGTGTATAAATATACCGTAAAATTTTTAAAATGCGTCGTGCATACACCAAGATCAACATGTGCAGATATTTCTATAAAACAACAATCAGACAAAGTGGTCTGCATTCAAAGTCTCATAGACGATACGACTGCTCGTTATTCTAACAATCACAGAAAGGATTTATCGTTTCGCAACAGTCTTCAGTAGCAGATGATTAGTCGCTATGCTTGAGTAGACGTGTTCTTGTATTAGTTACGGTATGTCTAAACAGAGTAATATTTTGAAGTTCTTTTCGAGTGACAAGCGGAAGTGCGATCAAAGTGCATGTGAACCCAATGAACCGATGAGTATTAAACTCTTTTCCCAACTTTGTGACTTAAATGCAAGTTCAGAAGTTTCCAATGTAGACAAACCTCCATGCGATACAAGTGCATCGATATCACCCCAACTCTGTGACAAAAATGTGAGTGCAACTGTTTCTAATATAGACGAACCAGTACCATTTGATATCAGTGCATCGATCTATGATGGTCCATGCCAACCACGTAATTCAGTTTATAAACAAACGTTAGCCTACTATACAATAAGAACAGAAGTTTTAACAGTAAATGGTTTGATAGGTATACATTTATTGAATACTCTGAGAACAAAGATGCTGTTTTCTGTTTTCCGTGTCGTCATTTCGTTCAATCTGATTCAAGCAATGCTGAACATGTTTTCACTAAATCTGGATTTTGCAATTGGAAACGAATAGGAGAAAAACTTGCAAAGCATGCTGATAGTGAATGTCATAAATCTTTAATAGTTAAGTGGAACAATTTTCTGGAAAGTGAACGTAGCGGCACAGTGATTTCGAAGCTAAGCGAGAAACACAAAAATGACATATTGCGTAACCGCTCAGCTGTGGCAACAATGGCCCGAGTCGCATTACTTTGTGCTCGGCAAGACATTGGGCTTAGAGGTCATCGCGAAACAGTTTCGGATGACGACAGTGGTAATAATAAAGGGAAATTTGTTGAAATTTTAAATGTAATTAAACTAGAAAGTGAAAGCACAAGGGAGAATGTAAACAGTCAACCATTGAATGCAACTTACTCATCTTAAGATTCTCAAAATGAATTTCTTGATATCTCAGCTAATATAGGCTAATAGTTCAACATATTGAAGCAGAGACGAAAAATGTAACAATGGTTGTTTTTCCTTAATCCTGGATGAAGCTAGAGATGTTAGTAAGGTGGAACCGATGTCCGTATGTGTCAGATATGTAGGACATAATTCTATAGAGGAGCGTTTCATTGGTTTTATACATTTGTCTCAACTGAATGCAGAAAGTATACCGTAGCTAATTTAGCTTTGGAGTACTTTGTTTCAGTGGATTTCGATCCATGTAAGTGCATTGGACAAGCATAATTATGATGGAGCCGCGGTTATGTCAGGGAAGACAAACGGTGTGCAAAGTTTACTGCGACAAAAGGTCAATAACCCGTGTGTTTACGTGCATTGTTATGCACATCGCTTAAATTTAGTTTTGGTGGACGTTTCAAAGGCAGTAGACGTGGTAGGGGACACTTTTGGTTTACTGGAAGCAATTTATGCTTTTCAGTCTGTATCTACTGTAAGACACCAAAAGTTTGTTGAGATTCAGAGTGATCTTTATCCAGGAGAACGTGTTTTAGAGATACCTCTTCAAAGTGACACGCGATGGGTATGTAAATATAGAGGAGTAATGTATTTTCAGAAACGTTTTGCTTCAGTTAAAGCAGCTCTAGAGTATTTTTCAAAGTCAGCTAACAAGAAAGAGGCAGCAGAAGCAAAAGGTTTGTTGAAACAGCTTTGTAAAGTGAAGGTGATGTTTGTGTTACAAATCTTTTCTGATATTCTCGAGATTGCCGATGGAGCTTCTATGTTCTTACAACAAAAACATGTGGACTTCAGAGGAGCACATAGATTTATCTATGGTCTTGTAAAATCGTTGCAAGAAAAACGAAATGATGATTATTTTAAGGAACTATGGGCGGTTAAATGTGACTGTTCAGTCGTTGTGCGTGAAAGTTTATAAGCAATCTAAAGTCTCATGTATTCCAAAGAACTTTTCAGACTACGTTTTATTAATGCCAGTCTCTGCGGAGAAAGAAGAGGAAAATGTCACATTATCAGAGACATGTAAAAGAAATCTTTTTGAAATATTAGACAACATGGTAGAAGAGTTACAGCGTAGATTTACTGAAAATGATTTTGTGTGCAATGCAATGGATGCCTGTAACCCAAGAAGTGAAAACTTTTTAATTTTTTAATATATTCTCACGTTCTGTGAAAAGTATAATATAATCTTCATAGACCGTAAGGTGCTACAGACTGAAATCAGTTTAGCTAAGTATGCATTTAGAGGCAAATATCCAAACACTTCCCCATTAATTTTTTCTGAACTTCTGAAAATGGAAGTTGCCGTTCCACAACTACTATTATTTTTCAAGTTGATGCTGACTCTTCCTGTGCCATCTGCTTCTGCTGAGCGCAGTTTCTCTATCATGAAACGAATAAAATCCTATTTAAGAGCAACAATGGCAACAAAGAGGCTTTCCAATCTCGCAATTCTTTCAATTGAAAGAGAATTAAGCTGAGAATTACTTCAAGACCCTTCTGATATAGTGAACCCGTTTGCCCAGAGTAGAAACAGGAGAATAAATGTATGAGACACTGAAATGTGCTTTCTTTAATCAATTATAGTTTTTTAAATTACTAACCTGTATAAATATATTAACGTATGGTAAATCTGTGAATTTTAACAACAGTGGATTAGTTTCATGGCAATTGACACGAAAAGACTTGCGTAAAATACCATTACCTCAATACCCTTCATATAAAGTGAACCAGTTTGCCCAGCGTGGAAACAGAAGAATATTATTGCTCAATATAATCTTATAATACATTGGCCTACATACATTAGTTATAATATGCAGTCGATGTTAGGCCCCTTAAAACAACAATTATCATCATCATCATCATATAATATGCAGGGTATTTATTAATGTTGTGGTCTCATCTCTGTCCTATGGTAACTAACTTTCGGTTCTCATTTTCTGATCATGGTTAGTTCTGGATGCATTACTGTAACTTATTGTTCTTTAAATAATATGGCATAGTAGTATGTGTGTAACTGAACATGTTAATGGTTGTGCTAATGTTGCCCATTGTATTTTCACAAATATGGTTACTTTTCTATTGAATTCTGTCACCCAAACTTTCAATTCCAAACCGCCCCCCCCCCCCCCCCCCCCCCAGATTTAAGCTTCTAGAACCGCCACTGGGTGTGGTGTAACTTGAGATGGCTGTTCATCCTTGATTGTTTTCCCACATGGTTGGCAGAACGGAACACTCTCATCAAAAGTCAAATTATCTTTAAATTCGGCAACATATTGCTGCAGACGATACATTTTAGTTGCTTTTACATTAGGTATCATAAACTGCCTTACACTTCACGGTGCCAGAATTGAACTGCATGTGAGTGACACTGGTTCCAGGTAGCTGGGGGAAGGGAAGGTCTAGCACGTGGTGCAAGATGGCTATGGACAAGGAAATCCCCAGCTTCCACAGTGAGAGGCACGGGGCGACATGTTAAGAATAAGACAAGTTGCAAGCTGACATGCACTCTGGATGAAGATTAGATAGCTCACAGCTTGATGATGATGATGATGATAATTGTTGTTATAAGGGGCCTAACATCTAGGTTATCGGCCTCTAATGATCTGGGTGATAGCGAAAATGTTAATGAAATGGAAACCAGAACGAAAATTATGTGAGACGGAAAATACTTACAAAAAGGAACTCAGATTGAAACAACTCACAAAATGTTCTTACAAAAGGGAATTTAGAACGAAAAGATTCACAAAAAGAATAGATTGAAAAATACCCACAAAATGTAGGCTAGGTTCAAAATACGCACAAAATGCAATGTAGAGTCGAAATACTTACAAAATGCAATTGAAATTCAAAATAATGCAATTGAAATTGAAAATACACAATGCAATTCAGATTGAAATATCCCAGTTCCAATCCAAATTATTCACAAAGTGCAATTGAAATTCAAAATACTTACAAAATGCAATTGCAATTGAAAATCCTTACAAAATGTACGGTAGATTCAAACGACTCGTGTGGATTGACAATACTTACAAAATGCAATTTAGATTGAAAATACTTCACAAAATGTAATTAAGATTCAAAATACCCACAAAATGCAATTGAGAATCAAAATATTTGCAAAATGCCCACCAAACAAAATGCAATTTAGATTTAAAATTCTTACGAGAAGCGGTTTTGGTAGAAAATACTTACAAAATGCAATTGAAATTCAAAATACTCACTAAAATGCCCTGAACCTACATTGAAAGACTTACTAAAAAGCAATTTAGATTGTCAATCTTTACAAAATGCAATTGAGGTTGAAAACAATCGCGAGAGGTAATTTAGATCGAAAAAACTTACAAAATGCAACGTAGATTACAACAAGTAGTTCCGTGAAGAACTATATAGCCTATTTTCATATATCCTACCTATGTTAATTCCCTCTATCAACATACAAAATTTCAGTTTGATTGCTGTAATAGATTCGTAGATATTGAGAACCGACTAAATATTTCGGATGGTCGCCATGTTGGATTTTATATATGTAAGTCCTAGAGCGTGTCCTCCCATGAGTTCCGATTCCCACCAGTTCCAAATTCTTTAGCGAATTAGCTATCTGCCAATTACACTACCTGAGCGAGTCCCATCAGTTCCGAACACTACCTGAGCGAGTTCCAGCTTAGTTTTCTAAAGCAAAAATGGTATTATTTTGTTTATTATTGAAACAAATAAGGTCCATTGTTAGCGCCAGCCGGGAGTGCGTGCCCTCTTTAATGAATTGGTTCTCTAACAGAGGGCGGCGAATGCCATGGACCGGTGAGAGAGAAGTGTTATTCTCCTCACGAGCTCTCTTCCTGGCCATGGAAGCTGCTTTGAACACTTCAACGCTGGCCACATCAGGAACACAATCATGGTCCACTTCTTTAATTAATTCCCGATTTTTTAAAATCACTTTTCCGGCACATGGTTTGCAGCACAAATCCACACTTCACTCGATTTGTTGTCGCGTTTCTTATAAAAACGGTAACCATTAAATATCAAAATTTGGTTTCCTTTAATGCTAGTTGTGAACTCCATGTTTATCTGATCCACTCAAAGACATAAACACGAATGGCATTGGAGATAAGGCCATTAACTCTTCTAGGTCGCGTCGTACTATTATTAGCCGGTCAAACCTCAGAACCGGCAGCTGGGTTTTCCAGAGATATTCGGAACTAGTGGGACTCATTAGCTTATTTACTCAGGCGTGAATACGCGTTCGGAACTCATGGGACGTTTTTCCCAAGAAATTTGTTTTCGGAACTCGTGGGACAGAACCGTCCTAGAGTTATGTACTGCTACATGAAGATTATTGTCTACGTGTAGCATTCAAATTTCAATCGCATGATTATGACACAAGAAGTAACAACGAGATTTTAAAATTACGCACAGCTGCCATCTTGTGGTTATGGAAACAATTGAAATAAATTAGATACCAGTGCATTACAATGTGTATAAATATTTCCTGTACCAGATTTCATTGCGTGCCAGTGGATTAACATTCGTATAAGGATTTACTGTACCAAGTTTCACTGCACTCGGATGGTTCAATTGCGAGAAACGTCCATGTGAATATTTATACTTCGCGTCGCCGCCATGTTGGATTTGTGATCACCAGGTTATTTAAAGTCCTATAGGTGAACTTAAGTTCATAGCCCCTAAGAACATAAATAAATTCAGTTTGATTGCTATAATAGATTTATAGATATTCAGAGCCGTCTAAATATTTCGGATGGTCACCATGTTGGATTGTTAAATGTATAGGCCATAGAGTCATGTACAGATAAAGGAAAATTATTGCGTAGGTTCATTATTCAAACTTTCACTTCGATCGCATTACGACACACGATATGAAAACTTAATTTTAAAATTCGCAGACCCGCCATCTTGAGGTTATGTAAACAATTGAACTAAATTAGATACCAGTGCATTACAATGTGTATAAATATTTCCTGTACCAGATTTCATTGCGTTTGGATCATTAACTCGCGAGAAAGGTCTATTAAAATTTTCAAATTCGCTTGGCCACCATGTTCGTTTTGTAGTTAACCGGTTTTTGAAAGTGTTATAGATGAACTTCCAGTAGTGCCCTTTATCTCCGTACAAAATGTCAGGGTGATACCGCTAATAGCTTCAGAGATATAGAATGCCGGTGAAATATTTCGCACATCCGCCATCTTGTGGTTATGTAAACAATTGAACGAAGTTAGATGTCGGTGCATTACTATGTGTATAAACATATACTGTACCAAGTTTTCTTGCGTTTGGTTGGTTAAATCGCGAGAAACGTCTATTTGAAAGTCGCAAATTCGCGTAGCCGCCATGTTGGTTTTGTAGTTACCAGTTTTTCAAAAGTCACATAGGTGAACTTCTAGTAGTTCCGATTAACACCGTAAAAAATCCAGGGTGATATCGGGAATAGTTTCGGAGATATTGAATGCTGGTGAAATATTTCGCACTGCCGCCATGTAACAAAATTTGAAGGGCACGGTTGGGGTCACCCGGAATAGTGCTATGAACCTACCGTGTTTCATTGAAATCGCTCCAGCCGTTTAGAAGTTATTAGGGACACACACACACACACACACACACCTACAAAAAAAATCGCTAAAGGGAATTTAGAAACACGGTGAACCAAGTAACAAAAACAGTGCGGGAATCTCAAAGAGAAAAGGAAATATAATGATAAGAAAACAGGAGGTCTGACCCTCGAAGAAGGAGGGATCAGGAAAGATGAGACAAGGGCCAATTAAGGCGGGAAAGTGAAAGACTCCCTAGGCCTCGGATACCCTAATACCGTCGGGGTCGGAAAAGAACAAGAGTTGACCATGGGAGGTCGACTGGAAAGAAGACAGAGAGGAGCCCGGCACAAGTAAGTGGAAGCAATGCCGAACTCAGTTGGGGTCCCATGGTCGCCAACCCACGTCCCACAAGATGTGAGCCCCTGGGGGAGACTCACAGCTTTTTCCCCGTTGAAGTAACACAGAACAAAAATGCAAGCATACTGATGTTTTAATAAAAATGTAAATATTATGTCCTTTTTATGTGCTAATAAGTGAAAAACAGGAATTTATGTGTATTTATAGAAAAAATGCTTAAAATATGTATTTACGTAAAACAATATTTATTTACCTAAAAATCCAAGCCCTACTGATGAGAATGGACGGGAACAGTTTGACGAAGAAAGTCTTCGAGTACATTGCAAGACTACATTGAAGGCTACAACGAAATGGGTAGAAGTCAAGAACGACGCGGTTGAAATCAGGGGCAAATATACAATTTTTTTGAGGTGTGGGGGGAGGGGGGGGGGGGGAGAGGGGGGGATGGGCTGACTATCCTGGAAAATTGTGCGTATTCTCAGGGGATTGTCACTGCAAAATACCCAGATATATCAACAAATATCTTAGAGCATATAACTTTGTGTAATTATTTTACATAAGAGTTAATTGTATCTCTTTTGGGTACATTCGTGTTGACCGACTGAAAAGCACTAAACTCTTGTTTACTAAGGCAACACTGAAAATATGGCTTCAAACACCACAATGAATTTTCTATTATGGCCTATGGAGTATAAATGGCAAATATCTAAATATTTGTAATTTATTAAACAGAAAGGTAAACAGTTTGTTTTTACAAATTGATAATTTATTTCTCAGAAGTACCGTACTGTGGGATTCCCAGTTTTGCCCCGTTCCAGCCCACAGATCAGAATTAAAATTTCGGACCTCCGGGGTGGCAGCCAAGAATGCTAGCCACTTCACCACGAGGTAGTCTAATTTCAATCTTAATATTGTTTATAACTTAGCCAAAAAGTTAAGATTAGGGTACAACCAAAATGTACAATTATTTTATGCTTTTACCAAAACAACACTTTCTTAAATTTATTGGCTTTTTCGGGGGGGGGCGGGGGAGGGGGAAGTGAAGGGGGAAGGGGAGGGGGAAGGGAAGGGGAGGGGGAAGGGAAGGGGGGAAGGGGGGGGGGGGCGCTGGACAGCTCCCCCCTTATATACGCCCCTGGTTGAAATTGGAATTACTGCCGCCGTGATCCACAACAGGAAGACGTTTCGAAATCGCATTGACAGACTTTTAAGGAGAATCCACCAAAATGTAGGCCTAAATTGGTCATTTCTGCGGAGCATCGGAGGATTCGAACTGAAAGAATGAAGAAGTTCTGGGAAGAAAAGAATAGATTGACCTGAAAGCCTTAGGTTCTATGAGGTCCATAACTGGCCAAATTCGGAAACAAATCAAACAAGATGTTCAGCAAAGAACATATAGCCTACTTTCTCCTAAATGTATGGGTATCTTTATGTTCGACCCCCACTATTATGTGTCAGGAAACTGTATCATAATGATGGTCATTATAACACTCTTTTTCATTATGATACAGTTTCTCCAGCCAATCACGAGCTCGTTCATTGACCAATTAGGTAACGATACCTACTCGCGTGCGCTCAAAATCCAACATGTCTATATAAATTACCGAAAGTGCACCGTCCATAATGTTCTCGTAAATAAACTGGTTAATATGAGACACTGTACCTTAATATCGTTAAATCCAATTTCTACACAGCGGGTTGTTTTCAAACGATTTCCGTGACATTTTTACTGAATACTGATGCTCAATCTGCACATACGGCATTGAAGTTCACAGAGCGCATGCGTCGGTCGGTCAGTGAGCTTGGACATCAGAGATATCCTACCCTGCGCAGCACCCGATCACAAAATTCTAGTGACAATCTCAACAGATATTTATGAATATTTATGTTAAAACATATAATAAAGTTGTAATTATCGTCGAACATAAACAGTCGTATGCAACTCGCCTATAATGGTAATTAAGACACTAGTATGGAAATTATAAAACTCGCATACGCTCGTTTTATAAAAAATACTCGTGTCTTAATTATAGCCATTATAGGCTCGTTGCATAATGTACTATTATCTTGTACGCCTATGCACTGCCATCGTAATGTACTACGATGGCAGTGTTCTATGGGTGTTGAATGAGTAGGCATTTTAAAGTAGCCAAGAGGGAGGCGATCCAGCTGGCAGTGTTTAAAGGTATTCGGAGCGCGATCGTGGCTAATAGTTGAACTACCAGTATTAAAAAATTGCCATACTTCAGGAAGCCAGCTCAGGCATTTACACAGCGTTATGTTTGGAGCAATATTACCCACATAACCCACAAGAGGACAGCACCGTACAGAGGCATTAAGAAGGCTGTGGTTAATGACAACGTGTATCTAGTTCTTCTATTCTCCTTTTTCTAATGTCTTCTGTTTATGTGCGATGCTGGGACCACAGTATAGTATGGGACTGTGATTTTATTAATATACGAGTGTATACTTTATCCTCTCCTTTGAGCTAAATGACATTTTATTCAGTATCTGTGGAAAAAGCTCGTGCACATCATTTGTAAAAGAATTCAAGAAAAAAAAATCTAACTGTAGCAGTACTCGATCCCCAGTCAACTGCGTGTCAGACTAACATGCTAGCCCAGAGCTAACCGTATCCATGACGTCAGGTGTTCTTAACTGACATATTAGATACAAACTGTTGGCAAATAATGACTTTAAATAAACGATTTCTTCACAGCAGTACATCTTCATTAAAGATCATTTCATACAAAGTTTATATTATTGTATCAGTACGGTATATCACATACAACATACTAAAACTACTGAAATATAAGACAGGCACATGAGGACAGCTGCCATCTTGTCGTGTGACACAACGGCTCAGCTCTTTTAAGCCACTCATACTGTATAATATTATAATATTAAATTATAATAAATAACGGATCACGACCTTCAGGATAGCTTAAACCCCCCTAGACTCGATAATCGGAATTGGTGGGTCTTAAGCTATTTATTAAAATGGTTGCATAATTCACACGGCCGCCATCCTGAAATGGCATGGCCGATGACCTTGAATTTTGGGTGAAAGACGCGTCCTATATAAAGGTATGTTGTCACCAAATTTGGTAGAGATCGGATGATTAGTTTAGCCGTAATTTGATTTTACGTTTTGAACATTTGAGTGGCCGCCATTCTGTTTTGGTAAAGATGGCGGCGATATAAAGTATGACACTGAGGTGTCCTTTACTAGTGCTACCTCTGTACCAAATTTCGTTCAATTCGGTTTCACCGTGTTCGAATTGATAGGGGGGGACAGACATTCAGAGTACACACACTCACACACACACAGACACACACACACACACACAGACTCACACACACACACAGACTCACACACACACATACACACACACAGACAGACACACTTTTTTCGCCCTGTGTTGATCTCATAAGTCTACTTTCATTTTTTGCAAAAATCGAAAGTAGGCTAAAAATATTGGGTGTATGCAACTGCGGTACGCGACTATATTTGAGCGTGACAACGTATTCTCGGACTGATTTGTTTCAACTGTCGCTTTTGGGAGCTAGGCTGTAACTGGGGTGATAGACTCGCACCTAGCCCGCTCGTAAACTATCTCCTCAGTATTTGAATGGAGATTGTTGGAAGAAATGAAAACGTAAAAACACTTATAGTGGGCGATGTATTGAAGATAGAGATATGCTCTCGCGGAATTTTTTGTAGAAAGTTTCATGCTGAACAATTCTTACACTCATAGTATATAGATATTTTTAACGGTTTGCGCAGCGTAAGCTTAAAAAGCGCACGGGCGTCACGTGTTTTCCCCCCGACTTTTTCACTGAAATCGGCTGGCTGCGTGGCTCAGGGGTAACGTTCTCGCTTGCTGGGCCCGAGGTTGCAGGTTCGTATCCTGGCGCAGTCAGCTGGCATTTGAGGGTGCGCAAATGCGAGGGAGCCGTGTCCGTAGATTTACTGGCACGTTAAAGATCCCCTTCGGGGCAAAATTCCGGCACCCCGGCGTCTCTAAAAGCCGCAGTTGTTAAAAGGGACGTAAAACCAATAACATTATTATTATTTTCACTGAAATCGTTACTGCTTGGCTTCCTTTGATTATAAATTATTTTCTACAGAAATCTTCCTCGAGACATCGTTTATAGAATGGTGAAAACCGCATCAAAATCATTCCAGAAGTTCACCAGTGGCATCCAAAAACTACAGTAGCAACACACGAGTGCAGCAACAGAAAAGAGAGAGAGCGTTGCATCAGAAGAGAGATAAAACGATATCATCACCTTTCCCTGTAACACTTTTTCACTAACGTCACCGTATTCCAACAATTTATTTGACGTTGTCAAGTCAAAAATATCTGTTTGCTTCTGGGAGAGCGTAGTGAAAGGAGCGAAGTGCGTCGAATAATCGACCAAAATTATTCGACCAATCGATCAATCAATTAATTAACCGATTAAACGCACAATCGATTAATCGTTATTTGTTGCGAGTATTCGATTTAAGGATAACTGAAATTAATCTATTAACAACTGAAAAATCACGTGGCGTCAGGAAGGGTATCTGGCCTTAAATCCCCGGCCAAAACTAAAATGAGCCTGGTTGGCTCCGGCGACCCTTATTAATTGGGAAAATCCGATGAAAGTTTTTTGAAATGTATCGCTTAAACTTACCAGCCCTTAAGAAAATGTCTCGACTGAGACAAAGTTACACCAACATAGACATTTAGTTTCGTAGTGGCGCACAGTGGAACGGGTTGCCGGAAAAAAGAACAAAAGTTAATCTTGGTCAATGTAGAAATAAAAAGGTATTATTAGGTTGAATACGAATTTGATATTATAATTTAAAAATTCAAAATATCGGATCCAATATGGCGGACCAAATCCTAAAACAAATAACATTAATTAGACACAAATCGGTATTGCGATCTACAGCATTCAGCAAGAAAGAAGTTAGTGTAGCGACAAAACTCTCCCTACATCACTCAGTATTTATTTAAACCGATCTTGCTGTATCGAAGTGAGAGCTGGGTGGATTCAGGATACATAAGCTAGAGGTAACTGACATGAGGGTAGCACGAATGATTGCTGGGACAAATAGATGGGAGCAATGGCAGGAAGGTAGCCTGCTTGTAATGAAGAGATAAGGGCTAAATTAGAAATGAACACGCTAGATGAAGCTGTACGACTCAGATGGTGGGGTCCTGTGAAGAGAATGGGTGAGGAGAGATTACCTAAGAGGTTAATGAGTTCGGCTGTAGAGGGTAAGAGAAGCAGAGGTAAACCTAGGAGGCGATGGTTAGATTCAGTGTTGAACAATTTCAAAGTGAGAGGTGTAGAAACAGGAGGAGGTCGTAGTGCTAACTGCTAACTTGTTCGCAAACAGAGGGTTGCAGACTAGACTAGACGCTGAAAGGCAAAACTGCCTCAAATTTTCATGCATGTATGTAATTAAAAAATCCACAGCCTGCTTCCAGTCGACCGACCGGGTCAGGGATGGGATGAATGAAGCCCCCATCTAGCGGCGAGGATATGAACTGTGCCGGCAGCCGAAGCCTGTCGCACTCCTCTGAGGCAATGATTAAATGAATGGTAGATGAAATGAAATGATAGTGAAGAGTGTTGCTGGAATTAAAGTTTTGACAGGGCAAACTGGAGTATCTGGAGAAAAACCTGTCTGCCTCCGTTTTGTCCAGCACAGATCTCACATGGAGTGACCGGGATTTGAGCCACGGACCCAGCGGTGAAACGCCGGCGTGCTGCTGCCTACGCCACGGAGGTTTTATGAACGTAATATTATTATTATTACAACATGTGAGCCTATACGCGAATTTTGGTGGTATATTTTGGTACCTGCTGAACAGCTACCGGATCCTAGGGCGACGGTGGGTGGGGGGAGGTAATTGACTCCCTCCTCTCTGCAAGAGGGATCTACGGTTCATGAAGTGTGGGGGAGACACTTCCTGTGTATAATATAACAGTGTTGCAATCTAGACAGTTTCGAAACTCGTGGGGGAATCACCCCGTTGCTGATATCCTGATGGGAGCTCACTAGTTTGCGAGTGAGGGGGTGAGGCGGATAACGAAGTGGAGGGGCTTCCCCACACAGAGCCTTTCTTTCGTTGCCATGGTAACCTGCTTACTACCTGGCAGAATATATCGGCCTGTTGCGCACTCAGTTAGACCAGCTCCGTAGCTGATTGGCTAGCATGCTAGGCTCTGGCTTGAATGAACCCGCGTTAGATTCCTGACCGAGCCGTGAGAAATTTAATATCCTTTGGTTGATTCGCCTGCCTCGGGGACAGGGTGTTTGTGACGTCATGAAAACGAACTTAAAATAGAATAAACAGATAAAGCAAAAGGAAAAAAAGCTAAGTAAAGTAAAAAAAAGTGGCCAGCGCACTTGAGTACAAAATTGGAGATAGCTGATTCGCGTCCCATTCGAAATAATTAATTAAACAATTAATTAATTACTACATAGATACATAAATAAATACATAAATAATACAGTAGATACGGTATATAAACAAATAAATAAATAAAGCGCTATGTTTTTGGGAAGGTAGATATCGCCAGACAACGACGCGCCACGTTCTTGCCGGCTACATTCATCTGCCTATCATTTAAGTGAGCTCTCGGCAGTACTGTAATACATCCATTGTTGCCTATTTAGCGACTTTTCAGAACATTTTGGTGACAACATATTTGATATTAAGTTTTGTTTAGATAGGACTTGGAGCGACCGACTATTTCAACTCTCCTTAGCGACAAAGAAAAACTTTTTTCTCAATATTGATAGCGTAGGAATCAAGGGACTTCTTACTACCACCAACAGTTATTTTGAAATTCATATTGGCAACAATGAATAAAATAAATTTCTGTATTGCTGCAACCACACAGTGTAACCGTACGCGTTAAATGGTTTTTGCTTTTTATGTTGTTGATTTATTTGGGGGTTTCGCGACATCGTGGCCATGTAGCCTTGTGTACTTGAGTGTGTGTGGAATTTGTCTAATGACCTGTCTTATCGAGATGGCCGTTGATGATGATATTAATGTTGATGTTTTAAGGGGCCTAACATCTAGGTTATCGGCCCCTAGTGGTCTGGGTGATAGCGAAAATGACAATGAAATGGAAACCATAAGGAATTTATTTCTTTTAGCGTATGGTTTTACAGATACAATTCGTACAGAGATGATAATTCATTTAGAAAAGGAAGGAAAACTAGGCCTATATATTTATATCTAAATCGTTTATATAAGTCTTTGCCTCTGGTGATCCATGAGCGAAATCAGTGACGTTGCCACTGTACTTTCTTTTAGGACACTTGGTGATGATATGCTGGATGGTCTGCTTAGGGGCACCACAATCACAGTTAGGTGAAGAAATTATTTTCCATTTATAATGGAAGTCGGCACAGTTGCCTTGACCCGTACGAATCCTACCATAAGGAAAATTAAGTGAGACTGAAAATACGTACAAGATGGAACTCAGATTAAAACGACTTTCAAATGGAGTGTGGTAATACTTACAAAAGGGAATTTAGAAGGAAAATACTCACAAAAGGAATAGATTGAAAAATACCCTCAAAACGTAGTTTAGGTTCAAAATACGTACAAAAAGCAATGTAGAGTCAAAATACTTACAAAATGCAATTGAAATTGAAAATACACAATGCACGTTAGATTGAAAAAGGCCGGTTCAGATTCAAAATACAACACAGTGCAATTGAAATTAAAGATACTTACAAAATGCATTTGAAATTGAAAATGCTTACAAAATGTATGGTAGATTCAAACTACTCATTTGGATTGACAATACTTACAAAATGCAATTTAGATTTAAAATACTTGCAAAATGCGGATTAGGTTGAAAATACTTAAATGCAATTGAAATTCAAAATACTCACAACAGTTCCATCACCTACATTGAAAGACTTACTAAGAAGCAATTTAGATCGTCAATCCTTACAAAATGCAATTGAGGTTGAAAATACTCGCGAAATGCAATTTAGATCGAAAAGACTTACAAAATGCGACTTAGATTGAAAATACCTACAAAATGTAGTGTAGATTCAAAATATTCGCTTACGGTAGTTTAGATACACGGGGAGACAATTAACAAAAACAGTGCGGGAATCTTAGAGAGAGAAGGAAATATAATGAAAAGAAAACAAGAAGTCTGACCCCTCAAAGAATGAGGGATCAGGAAAGATGAGTAAGGGCCGATTAAGGCGGGAAAGTGAAAGAGTCCCTACACCTCGGATACACTAATACCGTCGGGGGTCGGAAAAGAGTTGACCAAGGGAGGTCAACAGGAAAGAAGACGGAGAGGAGCCCGGCACAAGTAAGAGGAAACATTGCCGGACTCAGCTGAGGTCCCGTGGTCGCCAACCCACGTCCCACTAGATGTGAGCCCCTGGGGGAGGTTTGTATGATTAAATGTGTGTGGTGTATCATTGCGTTTCATGTTAGTAATTATTAGGGCTCGGATCGATATGCTCGATAAAATCTCCAGATATGCTCGAAAACCCTGTGTTTTATGCTCGATAGATATGCTCGAAAAACCCATTATATGCTCGAAAAAACATTATAAACCCATTATATGCGGTTAAATATGCAGAATATGGTCGAAAAACACCGTTAAAAACTATAGAAAGGAAAGTGAAACGAAAAAATCAATAACATACCTTTAAATACGAGCTTTATTTTCTAATTATACGTGTGATACACTGCAATATACTCACATTCAAGTTTTACAAGTATATATAAGAGAAGTGCTCTTATAAAAGATACAGTTTAAAAGTTCATTTACAAAATGTTCAGAGTCAATGAAGTAGATCTGCATTGGTCTGTACAACAAGAAATTTTCTATGTTTTCAGTTTTGAATGATTTTCTTAAATCAGTCAATAAAAGTTTCAATGACGAGAACGACCTCACAAAAGGTTAAAAGCCTGCGGTTCTATTATTCGCACCAGATAGGCTTTTCAATAATTATTTCTGTTTTCGAACCTTAAGGGTTGTCCGGGCCCGAATTCGGGAGAGAATTCGAAGAAAAACAAACTATTTAGACGAAAACCACAAGAATATGCATTTATATGCTTCTATTCTGAAAACCGCGTTTTTATGCATTTATATGCTCGATAAATTTCAATTCTGTTGGTCCCAGAGAGGTGAAAATACCACCGAAAGGCTTCTTTCAATGTGTACTATTCAGGAAAAAAATATGCAAATATGCTCGAATCCGAGCCCTAGTTATTATATATGAATTGCATTCAAAGTTTAAATTATACGCCAATCGATACTTACACAAATATATCTATTATATACAAGGTGCGTTCAGAAAGTAACGAGCCGGACGCTGGGATGCGCAAAACGGAGACGACATCAGCTAATCGTGGCGTGTGTAACGAGGCGTGGTTCCGACCAGAGCGTGGAAGGTCACAGCCCGTCGCTAGACAGCACGCGTGCACGTCACGTGACGATACAAAGCGAGCAGCAGCATGCATCAATCGTCCAACGCTGCCAGTCGCATTGCAAACAGTGACATGGAGGCGTCAACCGAAGAGCAAAGAGGTGTTGTTCGGTTTCTGACAGCGGAAGGGGTAGGGGGAACGGACATTCATCGCCGAATGTCACAAGTGTACGGCGAACACTGCATGTCCCTTGCAAGGGTCAAGGCGTGGCACAAGCGCTTCAGGGAAGGACGGGTGTCGTTAGCCGATGATGCCCGGTCTGGGGCACCCCCCTGCATTACCAATGTCAACATCCAGCTGTTTGATGCACTCATTAGTCATTACTCAGGACCGCCGAGTGACAGTGAACGCCATAGCCACCGTGGTCGCTCCACGACAATGCACGACCTCATACGGCTAACCCAGTCGCGGCACTCCTGCAGAAATTCAAATGGGAGGTTCTCGGCCACCCTCCATACAGTACAGACCTCTCTCCCTTTGATTACGCCATGTTTTGACCCCTGAAAAGGGCTCTGCGGGGCCATCGATTCACCTCGGACGCCGACGTCCAGCTGTACGTGCGGAACTGGTTCACATCGCAGCCCAGGGAATTTTATGAGACAGCCATTCACCGCCTTGTGTCACGGTGGGAGAAGTGCTCAACAGCCAGGGCCAATACTTCTAACATACAGGTACTGGTTTCTGTAATTATGCCTCCGGCTCAATAATTTTTGAACGCACCTTATAGGTTGATTCAGCTAAGAGGGCCACCTCAAATATCGACGGGACCGTTTAAGATATCGACATTCTGTTTCCCAATTCTAAAATCGTATTAAGGGGCTCATACAACTTGGTCCATTTTGCTTCCAACACATACGTATTTACCGAGAAATTGGCAGCAACTTTGGTTTCTTAAATGGAACTATACTGATTTCACCATCTGAAACAACTAATAATCAAGTGACATGTTCAGTGATGTGCTTAGTTTGCAAATTGGACGAGTACTTTTTGAGATATTAAAGGTTTTCATATGTGTCGGCATTAGACAGAAAGCAATGCGCCAGCCGCCGGAATGTGGAGTGCATGTTTCTTTTGCGTGACCCACTCCTTGTTCACATACCGAATGTATTCCATTCATAGCATACTGTAGCCTCTGTGGCTTAGGCGGCAGCACGCCGGCCTCTCACCGCTGGGTCCGTGATTCACATCCCGGTCACTCCATGTGAGATTTGTGCTGGACAAAGCGGAGGCAGACAGGTTTTCCTCCGGGTACTCCGGTTTTCCCTGTCCAGCAACACTCTCCAC
The DNA here is from genome assembly GCA_946902985.2 of Meconema thalassinum. NCBI lineage: Eukaryota > Metazoa > Arthropoda > Insecta > Orthoptera > Tettigoniidae > Meconema > Meconema thalassinum. The sequence continues at coordinate 74,193,774 of OX336400.1, forward strand.
TGCCATTTAATTTCATCTGGCATTCATTAAATCATTGCCCGAGGGGAGTGCGACAGGCTTCGGCAGCCGGCACAGTTCATATCCTCGCCGCTAGATGGGGGCTTCATTCATTCCATTCCAATCCTTGACCCGGTCGGTCGACTGGAAGAAGGCTGCGAATTTTTATTTCATAGCATACTGTAATATGTAGTCTATATAATCAAAATCAAGTCTCTCGTGTACGTGTGCCTATTTCCCTCTCCACTTCATCCTGAATCCTTGTGGAAATATCTGAAAACACCGAAATGAAGAGGCTAAATAAATTACGGAATGTTTTAGTGCTGGCGGACCTGCGACAATGACTTAATGTACCTAAAATCAGAAATGTAACAAAACTCGCCCATTTAGTTCATTGCGAACGTCTCGTCTAATGTTAATTCTTACGAGTCCAGTTAATCATCAATCATTTTGAAAATATACACATTACAGTATGTATAGAATGGAATAAATTCGGTATGTGTGTTTGTCAACAAGGAGTGGGTCACGCGAGAGAATCATGCACTCACATTCCAGCGCCTGGCGCATCGCTTTCTGTCTAACTTAATGCCGACACATAAGGAAACCTGTAACATCTCAAAAAGTACTCGTCGGACTTGCAAAATAAGCACAACACTGAACTTGTCACTTGATTCTTAGTTGTTCCAATGGGTGAAATTAGTATAGTCTCATAAGGGGAGTTCCAATGGCCCATCTTCTTAATGTTAATATTTAATAAATTCATGTTCCTATTTCGTAGAAACTACTGGGTAGATTTAGATGGAATTTTATTGCCGTAATTAGTGATCAATTCTTAGTACTTTAACACGGGCGTTTTGTGTTTCTAGTATTGTGTCCATAATACTTTTTTTTATCTCAAATTTTTCGTTTAATATATATATATCATAATGTATTTGAGCTAGAACAAAATCCCTGTGTTAAAATGTCATTTACAAGCCAAGCTACAGGTGGTAAAAATTTGAGACTTCTGTGATAAGTAACAACTGAAAAATATGGAACATTTATGTGCAAAAAGTATGTTCTGAGAAAATGCCTTTGTATGTTCTAATTCGCAATGTTTTCTAACACGCACTGCATTATTTAAATAAATAATGGACATGTTTTGCAAATAACAAATATCAAGTGTTATACATCATTTTAAACGTCAAAGTGCCAGCTTTTACATCGTATACAAATCTGAAAATTGTCATTTTTTCATATTTTATCCATTGGAACTCCCCTTTAAAAGAACAAAAGTTGCTACCGGTTTCTCGGTAAATACTTATGTGCTGGGGACGAAATGGGTCGTGTTGTATGAGCCCCGTAATACGATTTGAGAATTTGAAAACAGAATGACGATATCTTAAACGGTTCCGTAGAAATTTGAGATGGCCCTCTTAGCTGAATCACCCTGTATATTGTACATGTTTCGACCTGACATTGAGGTCTTTTCAGCTCAATTAGGAATGAAATCAATTAAGAATAAAAAGAAAAGAAAAAGGAAAAGGAAAGAAGGATACTTAGAAGAATATTGGGACCATTAAAAACAGGAAGTGAAGAGTTCAGATACAGAAAAAATGACGACCTCTACAAAAATAAAGAAATTGAAAAAAACTACGATACGATCAGGAAGACGACGGTTAATTTCTTTGGACACGTAATGAGGATGAATAACACCAGACTCGCAAAACAAATTTTCAGTCATGTATATAAAAGCAAGAATGGTAATCAATGGGTTCAAAGTATAAAAAGGGATATGGAAGAGTTGGAAGCAACAATATATATTATTCAGGACAGACCACTTTTCAGAAATATGATCAAATATTTCAAGGGGTTCCAGGAGAATGAAAAGAAGAAGCGGGTTAACATCTGGACGAAAGAGAGAAGGAGACAAAGTGATGTAATGAAGAAATACTGGAAGGAAATAAAGTATAAAGGAAATGATGATTATGATGATAATTGTTGTTTTAAGGGGACTAACATCTAGGTTATCGGCCCCTAATGCAAACTATAACTAAAACTAAAACTAGCTACTAACTTATATACTAGAAGAAGAAATGGAAAACAAAAGGAGAATAAGGCAAATAAAGGACAGGAGGAAAAGAAATGCCCTCAACCCTCGAAGAATGCGGATTGAGGGACTGGGAAGGAAGGAGAGCCATGAAAGGCAGATAGGAAAGTGAAAGAGGAGAGGGTCCGCCCCACAGGTAATGGATAAAAGGGGGAAAACCGGACCCAGCTCAGGAATCCCTCGGGGTCGCCAACTCCCGAACTCACCAGCCGTAAGCCCCTGAGGGTGTAGCAATATCTAGGGTGCACCAGAAGTGGTGGGGCTACATACACCCTGCCTCCTTGAGGGCCTTGAGCAGAAGGCAGGAGATAACAGGAAAAGAAAAAGAAGGCTGACCCCTCGCAGAAGGAGGGTATCAGAAAAGATGAGACAAGGGCCAATTAAGGCGGGGAAGAGACTCCCTAGGCCTCGGATACCCTAATACCGTCGGGGTCGGAAGAGAACAAGAGTTGACCAAGTGAGGTCGACAGGAAAGAAGACGGAGAGGAGCCCGGCACAGGTAAGTGGAAGCAATGCCGGACTCAATGCCGTGGACGCCAACCCACGTCTCACTAGATGTGAGCCCCTGGGGGGATAAAGGAAATAAGAGACAGAGAATGCAATAGGTTATTTTACACGGACCAAAGATGGTCAAAATCGAGGAAAGAGGAAGAAGAAGAAAATACTATAGATATAATAAAGTAGAAATTTTCATTTTCAATTGACTAAATCTATTAAATGTTTTATAAGCCTGGCTGCCTTGTCTGACATTGACATCCTTAATAGATTTGGGGCCGGTTCCATCAACCTTCGTTAAAATTTTAACGACACGTTAAAGTAATTTAACGGAAATATTAGCAAAATGGTGTTCCATCAACCAACATTACTGCTAACAAATCGTTAACCTATCCGTTATTTTAACATCCCATTCTTGCTCAGGGAGTTTAACATAGTGTTAAAATTGCTTACAATCAAATAGACTACAGTAGTCTATGCCTTTCGTGCTTAGTTAGTGTATTATTTATTTATTTTTGATTACCGTATTTGAATGATGCTACACAACAAAAATTCTTGCCAAGGTCACATGACATGTTGCAACTGTCTGTAAAGAAGTTTCTGGAGATGTGTTGTGCATAAATACAGTAAGGACTTGACCTTACAACCGGCCACTTAAATGATATGGCTAGGCCTAACCTACAAATTAGCCTACATGTAATGAAATTGATAACTATAGCCTATTCAGACAGCAATATCAATACGTAATGGTCAATAATGTAGTTTTATAGTGTACAAAAGGATATTGCACAGAAAGTATTATCAAACGATGAATAAAACTAGTGGAAACGACAGCCATTTGATTTGCATCCAAAGCTTTCAGTTGATCAGCATGAGTGTTGATTTGTAGTTTTCATTTTCACATAGTTTAGATAAACAGGGTCACAATGCAATTTAAATATAAACGCACACACAATGTTTGATCTATAAATAGCCTACAAGTTGACCATAATAGTACATTATGCAACGAGCCTATAATGGCTATAATTAAGACACGAGTATTTTTATAAAACGAGCGTATGCGAGTTTTATAATTTCCATACGAGTGTCTTAATTACCATTATAGGCGAGTTGCATACGACTGTTTATGTTCGACGATAATTATAACTTTATTGTATGTTTTAACATAAATATTCATAAATATCTGTTGAGAGTCAGCTACTTGAATTTTCTGATCGCAGAGCGAGCGTTGGGTGTTATATCTCTGTCTTTCATGATATTTGAACGACCGACGCATGCGCTCTGTGTGCTTGCAATGCCATATGGTGGCCGTATGTTTACATCTGCCGCCCCTCAGTAATATTGTCACTGGAGTTGTTTGAAGACAATGAATGCGCTGTGTAGAAATTATATTAAGGTACAGTGCTATTTCTTGTCTCATATTCGCCAGTTTATTTACGCGAACATATGGACGGTGCGTATTCCATATAGGTAACTTATTATAGTTCGATGTTGTGTTTATGTCCGACATGTTGGATTTTGAGCGCACGCGTGAAGGTATCGTTACCTAATTGGTCAATGAACGAGCTCTGATTGGCTGGAGAAACTGTATCATAATGAAAAAGAGTGTTATAATGACCATCATTATGACACAGTTTTCTGACCCATAATAGTGAGGGTCGAACATAAAGATTTTTAAAAATTTTAATAGGCACCTGATTATTAGAAAAACTGAGCTTCACAGATTTGAAGCAGCAATGGGGCAAGTTTTAAAAAAAGACAACCACATGTAGGCCTACGATAAAGCAACCCCGAAAAAGCAATTTTTGTCACATGGGAAGAACAGCTGTCAAATCGACCCTGCTAAAAGTCGCCTAGTTTGTAATGCAGGGGAGAATGTAGAGTACTGGTTATTTTAAGAAATTCATTACCGGTAGTATTTATTAATAAATAATTCTCTTTTGTAAAATGGCAGCCGCATACGATCATATACAGTACTTTGAAATCGGCTTTGCGACGCGGAGTAGGCCTAATTTACTCCATTCCTTCTGAAAAGCTTTTCTTTTGTGGAAGTAAAGCATTGATATGGTACCGTAATTGTTGAATTTGAAGAGCACAGTGGAACTGAGCAATTAAATTACTCATCTCTTAGCCTCAATTATTATAAAAATAACTGCAAATATGAGAAAAGAGCACACCTATCTACTCAAATCACATGTTATAGCATCTGTTTGTTTATGTTTCCATCGCCCGTACGCTAGTTCCAGATAACGGCAGCACCGTCGCTTGAGTTCGCGAATAGCAAACAAATGAATACAAGTTGACTCAAGGAGTAATAAGGAGACGCCCTGCCAGCGCTACAGCATGCGGACAGTTGAAGCACTGGCCACGCCCACATACTTGCCCGGCTCGAGCGGTAAATGGAGCCTACGACCGTATACTTTTTTATTAGTGGGATTAAAGAATGATTACCGTACTAGTAAAAGATTCGAGTGCAGGTATAGTTCGAAGTTGTAAGGTAGGCCTATATTACGATGGAAATCAAGAAATCAAGAAATATTTGTTGATCTTTGCTGGCTAGCGTGAAGTGTACGGCAGTCACAATACTAGGCGAATAATTACCGAGATACCAGTAGGTCTGCCATTATATTCATGAATGTGTATTAAATAAATTAAATAAATGTTAAATATTAAGGCATGTGAACTAATTGGGTGGTAGCGTTATTGTTTTTATTGGACGATGTTTTTAAAGAAATAGGCCAGTCCAGTTCCGGTAACAAACTAAACAAGGTCCAGGCTGAGGTTTGAGATTAACACGCTAAAATATGCAAATAATGGCATATCAATCTTCTAACACCCACGAGATAATAAATCTAGAGCTCAAGCCACGTTAAAAATTGATTGGGGTAATTAGATTAGGCCTATAATACCGTTCATTAATTGACAAACAGAAACTATTCCCAGTAAGAAACGAAGGAAAATATCGGTAATAAATTCCTAGCAATCAAAATACTTATATTGGTGGACACATATGCCAATATTTGAACATTTAACGAATGATACTAGAACAGTACCGTAAGTTGGCTACTCTAAGGATGAAAACTTAACACAATAAATGGCAAATAAAGTGCATTTACTTGTGAAATGACATTACTTTGGCCGGTGGGAGTTCTGTTTGTGCAAACATATGCCCCACACGTCGACATTTCGTCCCACACGCGAAATATCACCACTTTTAAGTACGTACGTCACACCATTACATGCTTTTCTTATGGAACTACCGCAATGTTTTGAGCATATGTTAAGGAGTAACTTCTGGCTTCACTTCCTTGCCGTTAGGGCCTCTCCTTATTACTCCTTGAGTTGACTAGACACAGTTCAGAAGTCTGAAAAACCATCCATGCCGTTCACTGCTTCCTTGATCCTTACAGCAAGTGACATTTAACTCGTCGTTTGTTAACCGACTTGTTAAAAAGTTTTGTGGAACACATAATCTATAACAGAATGTTAAAATTATAACGATTTGTTAACTAACGTTTTGTTAGCCAAATTTAACGCAAGGTTGATGGAACCGGCCCTTAGTCAATTAAGAATTAAAATTTCTACCTTATTACATCTATTGTAATTTATTTTTATTCTTAACTAGCAGGTACCCGCGGCTTCGCTCGCGATCAAGACAATGGGGACGATGCATTAATTGTCTATTCTATTACAGCAATCGCGACTACAGATGGGTCAATTCTAATTCTGAAAATTCCGATACATACAGTATATTGATATGAGCAGCAAAGTGGGAATATTTTAGAGTTGTCAAAGTCTGCAGGGTACGATGTTACATTATATAAACACATTTTAAAATTACATTTTTGGTTTTGCCATCTTCTGCTGAGATATAACGATTTTGTTGTCCGGATACTCGCGAGCACGCCACGCCCATGGGAAAAAATGGTTTTGTCTAAATGCACACCTGCTGCTGTTAAGTGTGTGTCATTGCGCTTTGTTAATAGAAATTGCGAATATTGTTTGAAGAGGGAACTGCACTCGTGCACACTGGAATGGCAAATCTATCGGAATATGGGGAATTAAAAGTATTTTTCCTTAAGCTATTCTAGGTGTAATTTTGACACACTTATTGATGATTTGAACGTCAACATGTCGCTATTAATAGACCTATAGTAAATTAACTCTCACCTTGGCCGCTGATGTACTCGTACATTATGCAGTCTCTTCCAGTGTTACATCCCAGGGATTGAAATTCTCCAACAACACTTTTGCCTCACATGCCTCTCTAAATAATTAAAACTCCTGATTGTTGTTGTTGTTGTTGTTGTTGTTTGAGTCTTCAGTTTTTTGACTGGTTTGATGCAGCACTCCATGCCTCCTTCTCCTGAGCTAATCGTTTCATCTCTACATAGCAACCACACCCTACATCCGAGGCAATCTGTTTAACCCTGGTCTACGCCTACAGTTCTTGTCCACGACCCTCCCATCCATAACTAAGCTTGCTATTCCAGGGTATCTTATTTATGTGTCCTACCAACCTATCTCTTCCCTTCATTAGCAGTCGCCAGAAACAACTCTCCTCTCCCACTCGTCTTAATACCTCTTCATTTGTTACCCTATCTACCCATCTGATCTTCATCATTCTCCTGTAACACCACATTTCAAACGCTTCAATTCTCCTCTTTTCTGCTGCACCATTAGTCCAAGTTTGACTTCCTTATAGTGTTACGCTCCAGACAAAAGCTTTCAAAAATGACTTCCTAATACCTAAATGTATATTCGATGTCAACAGATTCCTTTTCTGTAGAAATGCTTTCCTTGCCTGAGCCAACCTGCTTTTTATATCCTCTTTGCTTCGTCCATCACTGGATATTTTGATTCCTAAGTAACAGAAGTCTCCTACTTCCCGTAGCGTTTCACCAGCTAATTTGAGGTACATAGAGGTTTCTGATTTATTTCGGCTGCATTCCAATAATTTTGTTTTACATTGATTTTCATCATGAATTCATTCCTCAAGACGTACTCCATACCATTCAAAAACTCGTTCAAATCCTCTGGCGTATCGGCCAAGATGACAATGTCATCAGCAAATCTCATAGATGAAATTATTTCTCCTTGAATCTTGGCTCCCACTTTAAATTTTTCTCCAATTTCCTGATTATTGTGTTTTTAGAGATCTTTGAAATGCGTTGCCCTCGCACATGGTGTAGATGCATTGTCAAAGGAAAACATTCCATGTTATGAACATGGGCCGCATAACCTGTACCATAAGCCTATTCTGAACAGCATTTCCTTGTACTCAGATTTGCCAACATTTTATTGTATTTTTCCATGTGGTAAGTTATATCTCTGTACCTCAACATACAGAAGAGTGCTTTAAAAATCATGTCTTGTGTACATTTTGGAAAAGGTGGTGAGTGTGGTTTTTGCCAGAGTGGATACTCGCTCGTAGAAATTTTTTTCAGTAAAATAGACTGGTTCACAATTTTGTAAGTGCACATTGAGGTATGTGACGGCGGGATGCCTTAAGTGTTACGGAAACGGCAATAGCCGCCACAGAGCTTCGTTGCTACTGAAATAACGATCAGACTGATATTTGTACTTAACTATGCGGGATTTGTAAGCCCAGTGTTTATGAAATTGAACGTAGCTATATCGCTACCTTTGTTTAGTAGCCGGTACTGTAGTGTTTAAAAATTAAAAGGGGTATTAGAAGGCGCTATCCCTATTTTTTTTACCCCTGGCATACAGACCATGAAGGGCCTAGGCCTATCATGCGACCGCTTCCCAGCCATTTGGCCTGCAGATATTGTGGTGACGCGTGGTCAGTGCATCGTGTTCCCTCGGCCGTTTATCTTGTTCTTCGTGACCGGGGCGCTGCCTCTCTATCAGACAGCTACTCAATTGTCCTCACGAAACTGTGTGCACTCCGTTGCAGCCCTCACGTCAGTATCTAAAAACTCTGACGGAGACGGGAATCGAACCCGGGGCCTCCGGATGGGAGGAAGGTACGCTACCCTGTCCTTGTGTTTATATATCTCTTGAAAAAGATGATAAATGGATTGGCATTGCCTCCTACAGGGATATATAGAAAATCGGATGTCATACCTTGAGGTTCAGTAGCCATGGAAACGGACTTGCCATTAGTTCATCAGTTTATCAGAGTGAAGATAGTTTTCTGCGAATATCTTTGAAACTGTTGGTTTTAGGGCCTTAAAATGTGGTTTTCGGTGTTCCACCGAGTATTGTTTCTCGCATCGAGGGGCGTAAAATGAGCTTTGTCCGGTCTTGATGCGACAATTTCGATATTTTGTCCCAGTTGAGTATTTTTGGTGACTTTTCAGTTATGTTGCCCGTTCCACGGGAACTATGATTTATTTCCGGATGAAAGGCAGCCTATATGTTATACCAGGGTATAAGCTTTCTCCATGTCAAATGTCATCCAAATCCGTCCAGCCGTTTTAGTGTTAAGAGGTAACAAACTAACACACACACACACTCACAGACACACAGATTTTCACAATTATAATATATATATAGGGAGAGTTGATTTTATTCTTAATTGAGCTGAAGAAGACCTCAATGTCAGGTCGAAACATGTACAATATACCTTATAATAGATATATTTGTGTAAGTATTGATTGGCGTATGATTTAAACTTTTAATTCATCCATCAATACGGATATCTACAAACATTTGTGTTATCAATGGCAAATGTATTTGCTTTCTATGAATTGCAACCAATGGCCATAACAGGGTATTTTAATGAAACGCCCGAGGGTTCCCGACAAGTTCAATTTCAAGTAGCCTAGTTCCAACTTTGGCTACCAGATGCCACTATTACTGAATCACTGACACCAAGCACCGAACGTTAGAACTTGATAGAGCGTTTCTAACCAACCAAATAAAACCTACAAATTTGGCTACACACTACCAATTGTAGTGGTAGGTTCTTTTGCATGCCATAATTCTATGACATGGGCCCGCTGGCTTTACTTTCCCTCCGAAGGAAGACACACTGAAGGATTTTAACGCTCTTAAGAATCCGACGACTTCAGATAGTCTTAGGGCATATACAAATAGTTTTTAGGGCATATTCAGCTAGCTTTAGATCATATGCAAATAGTTTTCAGGGCATATTCAGCTAGTTTTAGGGCATATGCATATAGTTTTCAGGGCATATTCAGCTAGTTTTAGATCATATGCAAATAGTTCTCAGGGCATATTCAGCTAGTTTTAAGGCATATTCAGCTAGTTTTAGATCATATGCAAATAGTTTTCAGGGCGTATTCAGCTAGTTTTAGATCATATGCAAATAGTTTTCAGGGCATATTCAGCTAGTTTTAGGGCATATTCAAATAGTTTTAGGGCAAATTCAGCTAGTTTTAGATCATATGCAAATAGTTTTCAGGGCATATTCAGCTAGTTTTAGGGCATATTAAGCTAGTTTTAGATCATATGCAAATAGTTTTAGGGCATATGCAAATAGTTTTAGGGCATATTCAGCTAGTTTTAGGGCATATTCAAATAGTTTTAGGACATATTCAGCTAGTTTTAGGGCATATTCAGCTAGTTTTAGGACACATGCAAATAGTTTTCAGGGCATATTCAGCTAGTTTTAAGGCATATTCAAATAGTTTTAGGGCATATGGAAATAGTTTTAGGGCATATTCATCTAGTTTTAGGGCATATGCAAATCGTTTTAGGGCATATTCAGCTAGTTTTAGAGCATATGCAAATAGTTTCAGGGCATATGCAAATAGTTCTAGATCATATGTAAATAGTTTTCAGGGCATATTCAGCTAGTTTTTGAGCATATGCAAATAGTTTTAGGGCATATTCAGCTAGTTTTAGGGCATATGCAAATAGTTTTAGCGCATATGCAAATAGTTTAAACGCATATGCAAATAGTTTCAGGGCATATTCAGCTAGTATTAGGGCATATTCAAATAGTTTTAGGGCATATGCAAATAGTTTTAGGGCATATTCAGCTGGTTTTAGGGCATATTCAGTTAGTTTTAAGGCATATGCAAATAGTTTCAGGGCATATTCAGCTAGTTTTATGGCATATTTCCTTGCATATTTTGTACTTTTTAGTTCATAAACTTTCGAACCCTTGTTATAACTTTCCCTCGACTGGCTGCGTGGCGCAGCGGTAACGATAATACCTGCTGTCCCAAGGTTGCAGGATCGAATCCTGGCGCAGTCATTTGGCTTTAGAGGGTGTGCAAATGCGAGGAAGCCGTGTCAGATTATTTGGCACATTAAAGATCCCTTTCGGGTCAAAATTTCCGCACCCCGTCATTTCTAAAAGCCTCATTAGTTAGCCTTTAAGTGAGGAAGTTGGTAACCCTGGTAAAGTTGTCCCAAATTGACTGGATTCTGGCGCAGTATGCACAGTGGAGAGTAGAGAAACGACCACATTCTTTACAAGTAGTCCAGTTCCCATTAGATGTTATCTTACCAGCTGCAGGTGCACTGACCGCGTATGTTTGCATACCGCATCACTACATCTGGGATACCTCTCGCTACAAGGTCAAATATGACTTGTTTTAAAGGGGAGAAACATCAAGGTTATTAACTCCTACGATGTGTAGGAGGAGGACGCTTAAGTTAGACCGGCTATTCTTAATCCTTGAAATCTAGCGTGAAAATATATAACACGAGGAATGGCGCCGGGTCATTTTGACCCATAGTGTGTCACTCCCTTTTTGTCGGAGTCGTACTTATTTTAATGACGACATTTTACGCTTGGTGTCTTCTTAAGAACTATTCCCAATATAAAATGTGGTTTATTTATATTTTTCTAACTTAAGATACAGAAAAATAACAATAATTTTCGTAACAGTATAGCCTAATATTGGCCTTGATAGCAGCGGTAAAGAAGTCATCTCAATTTTTTTGAACAAAGGAGGTGATGGCCAAGGTGTCCCCAGGATCAAAAAGATTGTACTACACCAAAATAGGTGGATTTCCCCTCTTAGTTTTTACAGATTATTCCGACTAACGTATGCCAAAAATTGTCACGCGAGGACTGGCGCCATGGGTAAGTTTGACCCGGCCGTAAATAATATAGAAATAAATTGAGTGTTCCAAAAGCTATGGACATGTTTCCATTACAGGGTGAAGTTCAAGGCTAGGAAGAAAGATACTGTAGGCGACCGGAAATTAGGGCTGACCAAAACGAAAATATGAAGCATTATACAAGCAACGGGTCACAAATACTCATGCACCAGACTCGCGGGTTAAGCCAAGGCGACTCCTGGTTTTTACAATGTGTAGGATGTAATAAGATCGGCTACTTATTAACTTAAGTTTATTAGCCTATAGCTGGGCTAAATTGAGATATTATTAGACTGGGTATAATATTAATTATTCAGTCGCACAGCAATATTACGAACACAATACAATCGAATACCACTCCAAAGATGCGCAAACGCTGATAACAGACTATCCATTTGTAGCGTTGATTAAAGCCCCATGTTGGTAGCGACAATTGTAATAGTTTCGCTAGCCCACACGTTGAGCGACAAGTGTAACTGTTTACCTTTGCCTAAGCTATGTTGTTTTAATGGGCGCCAAGACCTCAACGCAATGTTGAAATCTAAATTTGTATTTAACAACGTCTAGCTCTGGTAGAACACCTTCAAGAATCTATTCACTCAGATCGTGGTATGATGATCATTAACCCAACAAACAATTGTACCAGGAGAAGGAATTGGTCCATATCTAATGCTACCTACTGAAAGCAAAGATTGCATTGTAAAAGAAATGAATTTATTATATAAAACAAGTATAGCAACATTAATAATAATAATAATAATAAGTTTAAAATTTAAATTGGAGCGTTGCGATTGCAATATTACCGATAGAAAATTACGTGAAAACGGAGTCTGATAAATTATTGATTTTACTCTTATTCCCAAGCTATGAAGTTACTGAAATATTGAATAGAAAACAAAGAGAAACGAGAGATTGCGTATTTGTGCGTCATTTGCGCTTACCACTGGAAATTGCCAAAGCATTTCCCTCGTACTGGATGATGCTGTGAGCTTCCCACAGTCTCCTGGACGTCGTCATCTCCGTCGATATTTGATGATATACTTGTAGATTTGGTGACTTTATGGTCCTAACATCGGAGCCATACCCTCGTACAACCAAACTGGTTAAGTTTTAAACAGATAGTTCTCCACTCCACGGAACATTGGAGCGACACACACTTGCAACCGAACTAGTCTTCTTTCACAAATTGTCCTCGTTCCACGGAACATCGGAGCGACTCCCGCGTGCAACCATACTCGGCAAGTTCTACACAGATTGTCCTCGTTCCACGGCGCGCCGAACGTTATGTGCACACGTCGGCTCCCCACCTCGGTACCGACTTCCAGCTTACGTGGTCTCCACTGATTGGCTGCTCTCCACGCACTACCTCCCCTTCTCTGGCTCATTACACACGGCGCGCGGATGATGAAGTCGATTTCCGTTCCAACTATCCGCCTTTTCTTGACGCAGCGACCCAAGCTTGCGTAATACTTCTTGACAAGAATCAGCCTGTATCTGAATTTCCAGTGAGTCATGTCTCTCATAATATCCTAACTGACGAAACTCCGTAAAATTCCGTAATCACATAATTTTCTATGATATTGTCGTTCGTAATAATTTGCTTGATAGTGTTTTCTAAGACATAGAAAACCTATCTGTATGCTTATAAGTTTTATAAAATGCTCCGAAAATATCTTAATAATAATTATAATAAATTAATAATAATAATAAATTAACATGAAAACTTCTCTTGGCTGAACAATTTGCCGCGTAAATAAATATAGAATGGCTACCTACTGACTTATGCCAGTGGCATAAAAAAACCTCGAAAAACACGTTACATATTCGCCTCGGATCATCGGATGATTTACCGTGACGACGGTCCATTAACCGATTATCCCAGACACGTTAATAAACCCCATTCAAAATACATATTACATAAATGAAATCACCCTAAATTACAGATATATACACTCATAATTTTTCTTCACGCACTTTGCGTCAAAGTTTGTTGTCTCTATGGATTGCACTTTGCAACCAGTCCAATGTTTTACATATACAATAGTGTTCCACGGATATTTCCGCCTCTCAAATTTCTCTATGTTGGAAAAATAGACATAATTAATGTGTGAGCACTATGTATTTATGATGTCATATCACACGCATTGAAGGTGTTCTGATATATTTATATCACCATAGAACTTCCTAATTTCACTGGAGGTCCCTTCCTTATGGTGAAATTTAATCTCACTTATCACTGAGCACACGATCACACTATTGTGGCAGCGCCTCGTGACCATAATACTTAATCTCTCTTTAAAGTAGATTAAATTAATATTGACTTCTGAAAAAAAAAAACAGTAAATGCGCATTACATATAACACCAAATATTTCTGTGCCGTAATCGCCCTGTCTTGTTAAGTTCCCGTAGACCATATTCTACTTAATACTAGTTCTCAACACAGACCCGTTCTCCTCACACAAATGAAACCATTGTACAAATTACCTTAAATTACACACTTACAAATCTTACATGGCGAGGCCGTAAACAGAAATCACGTGTGCTGTTATGTATGAGTTTCATGAAGGACTGTCTCGCATTCTGATGGCCCATCTTTTGTCCCGTGGACGCCTTAAGCAAAAATACCCTGTACAAGCGCTCACCCATCTCTTGGGGACAAATGGGAATTCACCAGCGCTACCAAATTCTGGCCTTGGTGTATCGAGACATTTTAGTGCTCAAGAGCATCCGACAATCCCGTCATATTTCCCTGTACCTTAAAAACTCTCATTTACTTACATACTACGCCCCTGTGTGACTTCTGATACGCCTGCCTGGAAGACCATCTCCTCCCACGCACCAAATACCACACTTACTCATTTGATAGGCTGGCTCGCCAGCTAAACATCCTCACTTTATGACACATACTTTCGGAGACTATGTATATTATACGTCCCGTATAATCTGTTTCCCTTACTATCCTCCAGCACATATGCTGTTTTGCCAATACGTTTGGAAACTATAAATGTTTCTGCGTCACCTGCTTCCAACCTTGCAAGTGGCTCCCTTAAATGAACGTCCTCACGTTGCTCTACCAGCATATTTCTCAGTGTCTGTAACGATGCCCTGTTGCTACTGTCCACACATGCTAACCCTACCTTCCTCTGGTGTAACACCTCTACTTGACACTCTATGACCTAAAAATGCCACTTCTGACTGACAGAATGACGACTTAGACAACTTCAAAGTGAACCCTGCCTGATCTAACTCCTGAAAAACTATATTTAAATGACGTAGATGCTCCTCAAAACTGCGTGAACTAATTACCATATCATCTATGTAAATGGTTACTAACTCTCCTGTGTCATCCCCTAATGCGATGTTTAAAGCCCTAATTAAAGCTGCTGAACTACTCTTTAACCCATAAGGTGTTCTACAAAATTGATAAAGGTTATATTTATGACTAAAAGCTGTAAATGGTGTATCTTCATACATAAGTGGCACTTGCCAAAAACTGGAACTCAAATCTACACAAATGAAATACTTCTTCCCCTCAAATGTTTGCATTAATTCTTCTATTGACATAGATTTCAGCTGATCTGAACTAATTCTACTGTTAACCAAACGATCGTCTAAACAAATACGAACCGTGCCGTCGGTCCTGGGTACCGTGATCAAAGAATTAACATATGGACTGTTAGAGTGCTCAATAATCCCATCTTCAAGCATCTGATTAATTTGTGCCTCAACTGCACTCTGATAAGCGAAAGGTACAGGATATCTTTGTCCTGTGAATACTGACCTATCAATAACGTTCAATGAATGTGTATAGCAATTGGCCATACCAATGCGATCCTCAAAAACTCTACTGTTACACAATAACAACACATCATAGAGCCGAACACATTGTTCCACCTCTATAATTCCCTGAAATGCAGCATCACGTAACGAGTCCTTTAGACTACCCTTCGTAATCACACTGCCCACAAAACATGGAGAACCCCGCTCTACGGCTGGCGATATCTCATTTAAAGTACAAATCACCCCTACAACACTACTCTGAATATGGTCATTGAACGCTACTTCTACTTCAGAATCTCCCCATTTAAATTTCAAACTCCCTACATCATAACATAAGTTACCAGACACTCTACTTAGCCACTCTGAACCCAAGATAACACTGAATACTAAATTTGGAATTACAAGGCAAATCTGCTTCTCTACATGATTATTAATTTTAATGTCTACTAAAACTTGCTTAGAAATTACTTTAGACCTCTTCCCAACAGCTGTGATAACAAAAGTTCTTTTAATTGGCATCTCCTCAAAATTTACTCCAGTTCCTTTCATTTTATCATAAAATGCACTACTTATGCAACCCTTCATACAACCACTATCAATTAAAACATCTGTGTACGCCTCGGACACGTTACATTTAACTATGGGGCTCTTACTAACCACTTCCTGAATAATACCTTCATCATTTAGTTCATGTAATAATTCATTTCTTACATTTAGGTCATAGGGTTCCTGTATAATTGTATGGACAGGGCATGCTACAGACTGAGATTCTGACCTTACTTCGCAGCCTGGTTCGCGTTTAAAGAACCGCTACAGCTGGCCGTAGTACTACTAACTACTGAACTGGTCTGGTTGTTCTGGGCTGTGTTGTCATTGTTTGGCTGTATATTACTACCACTAGGCTGTCCTCTTCCTTGACCCCTATTCTGGTTGTAATTATTGTCATTATAATTTCTCCCTTGATTTCCCCTGAAATCATTGTTTCTCCCTTGATTTCCCCTGTAATCATTGTTCCTCCCTTGATTTCCCCTGAAATCATTGTTCCTCCCTTGATACTGATTACCAAAGCCATTTCCTCTGTTCTGATTTAGCTGATTATTATTATTATTTCTATTTTGAGCGTTGGCCCCTTCGCCACCGTTCCCTTGAACTTCTTGATGCCTGGCTTCATTAGGTCTATTATTATTATTACCCTGGTTCCGATTGAAATTGTCCTCATAACCCCCTCTCCCTAGTGCATCAAATGTGCTTAACAAATTTTCTACTTGTGATATTGTCTTTACATTCTTGATACAAGCAGCCTCCTTGATCCTATAGGGAAAGTGCCTAAGTAGCAACCTCACCACATCACTTTCCTCCTTCAACCCATCCAGATATTTACACACTAATACCTGCCCTAAAAAGTATTCGGTCATGGTGGAGCTTCCTTTAGGGTTATATTTACCACACACTACTCCCTCACGATGCTGCGACTGAATAACCTCATTCCAGAACTTTTCACAGAATTTCATTTTAAAATCATTAATATCAGTAAACTTGTCTCTGTAGACAGCAAACCAATTCCTCGTTTCCCCCACAAACACTTGTTCTAAAATTTCAACTACCTGGCACCACTCAATACTACCATTTTCCAACCTCTCCCCGAATTTATTTTCTATAGTGTTCATGAACTCCATTGGGCACCCCTGTCGATTGCTGAACTTACCCAGTTCTACCTCCCTGTGTGTGCTATTCACAAAAACTGGCCTATTCTGACTATTTTCTTGCCTGATCCTAGCTTTTAATTTTAATTCTAATTCTGCGATTTTCTCCTCAGCCTTCCTCTCAATACTGTTTACTGTTAATTTAATGTTTCCTTCTGATTCTTCTACTTTATCATATAGCTTTGCTTGTTTCTCCTCAATCTTGCTAATGCTCTCTCTCTTACTCTCTCTTAAATCATTTACTTCTGCAACTATTTGTGAGTGGACTTTCTCAATTCTACGCCCCAGCTGTTCCTTAACCTCTTTAGTAGCTACCTGAATTTTATCAATTTCTCCCCTCAATTGCTTTTTGACCTGCAGTGTTTCCAGTTGCACTAGTTCTTTTAAATTTTCAGCCTGTGTACTGATTCTAATTTCCAACTCCTCCTGTACTTTTCCTAATTTTCTGTCTACATCTGCAATAATCTCTTTAGCCTTTTCTTCCATCACCCCCCTGATCTCACCTCTAATCAGTTCGAATTTGTCACTCATTTCCCTACTGTTTTGTTCTAATTTAGCATTTAAAGTTTCAGTACTCTATTTTCCTTACTGTTTTGTTCTAATCTAGCATTTAAGGCATCTGTACTTTCTTTATTTTCCCTACTGTTTTGTTCTAATCTGGCGTTTAAGGCATCTGTACTTTCTTTATTTTCCCTACTGTTTTGTTCTAATTTTGCATTTAAGGCATCACTACTAACTTTGTTCTGATACATAAACTCGAGAAGTAAAATTTTTAATTCTGGTTGGCCGCCTACACTCCCTGTTTCAGTATCGGGATTTACCTCCGCTACCCCGGTACTACCATCACTCGACATACTGCTCGTATCATCACTCTCCCGTTGATGACCACTACGTAACCTCATCTGTCTTTCTTTCTCATCCCCCTTAATGATATACACTACCGACAGTAGTGGCTGCGCGGGCTAAAGAGCTGCGTTAGGTCAAGGGGCCCAAGCTCTCTGCTGACTCGGTAGACGCGTGGGTTCGAGCCCCACCGTCGGCTGTCCTTGAAATGGTTTTCCGTGGTTTCCCATTTTCAACACCAGGAAAATGCTGGGACAGTACCTTCTGACAGGCCACGGCCGCATTCATCTTCATCCATTCCATCTCTCATCCCGACGCGCAGGTCGCCCACGGGCGTCGACTAGAAAGACCTGCACTCGGCCTCTCAGGAGGCTACACGAAAAAAAAAAAAAACATTGATACAGACAAATAACCCCCAAAATACAGGCACAGAAATATATACCCTTCTCCTTCCACAAATGTTATTAGGTTTTCAGCCCCAAGTTGTCGGCGACAAATGTAGCGTTGATTAAAGCCCCATGTTGGTAGCGACAATTGTAATAGTTTCGCTAGCCCACACGTTGAGCGACAAGTGTAACTGTTTACCTTTGCCTAAGCTATGTTGTTTTAATGGGCGCCAAGACCTCAACGCAATGTTGAAATCTAAATTTGTATTTAACAACGTCTAGCTCTGGTAGAACACCTTCAAGAATCTATTCACTCAGATCGTGGTATGATTTGATCATTAACCCAACAAACAATTGTATCAGGAGAAGGAATTGGTCCATATCTAATGCTACCTACTGAAAGCAAAGATTGCATTGTAAAAGAAATGAATTTATTATATAAAACAAGTATAGCAAAATTGATAATAATAATAATAAGTTTAAAATTTAAATTGGAGCGTTGCGATTGTAATATTACCGATAGAAAATTACGTGAAAACGGAGTCTGATAAATTATTGATTTTACTCTTATTCCCAAGCTATGAAGTTACTGAAATATTGAATAGAAAACAAAGAGAAACGAGAGATTGCGTATTTGTGCGTCATTTGCGCTTACCACTGGAAATTGCCAAAGCATTTCCCTCGTACTGGATGATGCTGTGAGCTTCCCACAGTCTCCTGGACGTCGTCATCTCCGTCGATATTTGATGATATACTTGTAGATTTGGTGACTTTATGGTCCTAACATCGGAGCCATACCCTCGTACAACCAAACTGGTTAAGTTTTAAACAGATAGTTCTCCACTCCACGGAACATTGGAGCGACACACACTTGCAACCGAACTAGTCAAGTCTTTCACAGATTGTCCTCGTTCCACGGAACATCGGAGCGACTCCCGCGTGCAACCATACTCGGCAAGTTCCACACAGATTGTCCTCGTTCCACGGCGCGCCGAACGATATATGCACACGTCGGCTTCCCACCTCGGTACCGACTTCCAGCTTACGTGGTCTCCACTGATTGGCTGCTCCCCACGCACTACCTCCCCTTCTCTGGCTCATTACACACGGCGCGCGGATGATGAAGTCGATTTCCGTTCCAACTATCCGCCTTTTCTTGACGCTGCGACCCAAGCTTGCGTAATACTTCTTGACAAGAATCAGCCTGTATCTGAATTTCCAGTGAGTCATGTCTCTCATAATATCCTAACTGACGAAACTCCGTAAAATTCCGTAATCACATAATTTTCTATGATATTGTCGTTCGTAATAATTTTCTTGATAGTGTTTTCTAAGACATAGAAAACCTATCTGTATGCTTATAATTTTTATAAAATGCTCCGAAAATATCTTAATAATAATTATAATAAATTAATAATAATAAAAAATTAACATGAAAACTTCTCTTGGCTGAACAATTTGCCGCGTAAATAAATATAGAATGGCTACCTACTGACTTATGCCAGTGGCATAAAAACCCCTCGAAAAACACATTACACATTCTAACCGCGCGAAATCGTAACCAATAAGTCCGTAAAATTCAACCAATAGCGAGACTTGAGGATCT
Organism: Meconema thalassinum; assembly: GCA_946902985.2. Classification (NCBI taxonomy): domain Eukaryota; kingdom Metazoa; phylum Arthropoda; class Insecta; order Orthoptera; family Tettigoniidae; genus Meconema; species Meconema thalassinum. The sequence continues at coordinate 74,213,719 of OX336400.1, forward strand.
CAGTAGTCGTCCTCAGAGCGCCATTAAACAGACCAAACCTGCCCCCTCCCTCTCGGGTTCCCACACATTTTCTTGAGCTATAAACACGTGCTTTGAGGATGCAAGGCTTCCTTCCTCAGCCTTTGGGCCGTGAAGGTCACACTTCATCCATCTAGGGGTGAAATGTAGAACTAAAGTTTGTTCTCCGAGTCGAGACAGTGAAAGTAAACACAGTTGTACACGTGATTGCAGGGCTGCCCGCAAGGAGTGCATAGAATGTACGCCAACCTCAGTGCTGCGTATAGCCTACATGTGAAGCGGGCTGACATGCTACAGCGCGGTCTATTTATTGTTCCTTTATTTAATTATTTAATTCATTAATTAGTTAATTAGTTCTTAACTGCATATGACAGGCAACAGTATACAGTGCAGCAAGTCTTGTCTTTTCTAGGGATACGGCATCAATGATCTCGGAGCTTCTTGGCTACCCCTGTCCGGCAGAGCCGATGACGTGAACTGGGCGTGTTTCCCTGTCCAGGCAGTCAAGTGACCACGTACAAGTATTTACGCGCTCTATCTCGACTCGGCGAACAGACTTTAGTTACAAGTACTGACAGTGACAGTAAGATAGAGCCACAGATTACCTTACTTGATAAAGGGACAAGTAGTTGTCTTGAAACGTCGGTTTTTAACGTTTCACTCGACCTAATAGCCTCAAAGCTACAGTATATTACGTAGAGCTGGCTGAATGGCTCAGCGGTAACGTTCTCGCTTTCTGTGCCCAAGGTGCAGGATCGAATCCTGGCGCAGTCAGCAGGCATTTGAAATTGCGTCAAATGCGAGGCAGCGTACCAGTAGATTTACTGGGACGTTAAAAATCCCCTTCGGGTCAAAGTTCCGGCACGCCGGTGTATCTAAAAGCCGCAGCAGTTAACAGGGACGTAAAACCAATAACCTTATTTTTATTATTATTATTATTATTATTATTATTATCATATTATGTACTCGTAGTTAATTCCTATTTAACTTAAATACGAGAATTAATGAGTGATTATCGTTGTTTCATTTCACGAGGCCATTTGGGTTCGCAATTACTTAAATGTGCTTTACGACCCTCGCGCATGCGTGGACTCTGTTTCACCCTGGAGAAACGTGACGGATCACCAACACTGTTCTTCCGGGACTTCTTAATCGTTTCACTCCTTACTAGTTTTTCAATATTCGGAGTCCTCCATACCCGACACACAAGAATAGTCGACGGCATTTGGTTGTCAGATGCCCCTTCTGTTGACAATTTCGTTAGAAAAAATATTAACTTTAATGACACTGCGTGCAACTCTGTATACTCTAACAGGCACCACTACACTGGCTGGCTGGCAAGCGCTCTCCTCACAAGGAAAGCACTGAACGCGGAAAGCTCCTCCTACGTCACAAACAAGTCAGTTGAAGGCGGCTGCCCTAGACTATGTGTGAATCGCAAGACAATGTTGACTGAGGTTTGTCCCTCTGAGTAACGGCAAGTGAAACAGTGGGTGACTAATTATAACACTTGGTCGTCGGATATACCCACGCAGGCAAGCACAGGTATAAAAGACTTATTTTGACAGCAGTCAACACTAAATCGAGGGTATTTCCATGACAGTCTCCTCTCACTTTTCTATTATTCTCGTGCAATCCAGGCGAAAGCAAATAGGTAAATAGCAAGAAACGTGAAAGACGCAGATCTTAGCGAAAATTAACATTACTTTTAAAAACAAGATGTTCAGCAAAGAACACATAGCGTACTTTCTCCTAAATGTATGGATATACTTATAACTCTATGTCCTCATCCCTAAAACAATCACCTCTACCACCATGTATTGTTTGTTTTCTTTTATTGATAATTAGCCAGTAAGTGCCAAAATCAATACTTTATGATGATTGAACTACGAAACTACTAACTTATTGTAATGCATTCACGTCCGTTAATGTCGATATTAGCCTCCAAACTTAAGAATCATTCGTTTTGAGTATCTTCCTTTTTAAAAGTCCACATCGATCACAGTAGGTTGGTGCTGCAACCTAGCAGTGAATTAACATATATCTTGCACGCCTCTGAGTGTTGAATGAGCAGGCAGTTTAAAGCAGCCAGGAGGAAGGCGATCCAGCTGGCAGTGCTTAAAGGTAATCGGAGCGCGTTCGTGGCTACAAGTTGAAGTAATACAACATTGCAATACTTCAGGAGGCCAAGGATTCACAAAGCAGAATGTTTGGAACAATTACCCAGGTAATCCGCAAGAGGACAGCACCGTACAGAGGCATTGAGAAGGTTGATGACTTGTATCTTGTTCTTCTATTCTCTTTTTTCTAACGTCTTCTGTTTATGTGCCCTTTGATATTGCTATCTCTCTACCAAATTTCGTTCAATTCGGTTTCATCGTGTTTGAATTGATAGAGGGGAGGGGGGTAGACATGAAGATTATACACACACACACACACACACACAGAGAGAGACACACAGACACACACAATTTTGGACCCGTGTAGATCTCATAAGTCTACTTTCATTTTTTGAAAAAAAAAATGGAAGGTAGGCTAAAAGAACAGTTCAACATTGTATTCTAAAAACTATCCGCAAATTTACTCCAAACATTATCCGCAGCTTATCCGCTATCCGCAGAGCCAGGCAAACTATATCCGCATGGCGAATAAATTTGCATCCGCAACTTGAAGCCTCCGTGGCTTAGGCGGCAGCACGCCGGCCTCTCACCGCTGGGTCCGTGGTTCAAATCCCGGTCACTCCATGTGAGATTTGTGCTGGACAAAACGGAAGCAGACAGGTTTTTCTCCGGGTACTCCGGTTTTCCCTGTCGAAATTTCAATCCAGCAACACTCTCCGCTATCATTTCATTTCATCTGTCATTCATTTCATCATTGCCCCAGAGGAGTGCGTCAGGCCTCGGCAGCCGGCACAGTTTGTAACGTTAATTAATGCCCCATGTTGGTAGCGAAGTGTAGCGGTTTTGCTAGCCCACACGTTGAACGACAAGTGTAACGGTTTGACTGCCCCTAACTGTTGGGAGATAAATGTAACTGTTTACCTTTGCCTAAGCTATGTTGTTTTAATGGGCGCCAAGACCTCAACGCAATGTTGAAATCTAAATTTGTATTTAACAACGTCTAGCTCTGGCAGAACACCTTCAAGACTCTATTCACTCAGATCGTGGTATGATTTGATCATTAACCCAACAAACGATTGTATCAGGAGAAGGAATTGGTCTATATCTAATGCTACCTACTGAAAGCAAAGATTGCATTGTAAAAGAAATGAATTTATTATATAAAACAAGAATAGCAAAATTAATAATTCATTCATTCAATTTCGCTAATCGGCCAACTAGGGACCACGATAAGCCTCATTTTACATTCTGGCATTTGCTCATTTTTTTCTTGATCCACATTGCCTTCATGAGCTCACTATGAGCTCACTAAGTTTAAAATTTAAATTGGAGCGTTGCGATTTTAATATTACCGATAGAAAATTACGTGAAAACGGAGTCTGATAAATTATTGATTTTACTCTTATTCCCAAGCTATGAAGTTACTGAAATATGAAATATAAAACAAAGAGAAATGAGAGATTGCGTATTTCTGCGTCATTCGCGCTTACCACTGGAAATTGCCAAAGCATTTCCCTCGTACTGGATGATGCTGTGTGCTTCCCACAGTCTCCTGGACGTCGTCATCTCCGTCGATATTTGATGATATACTTGTAGATTTGGTGGCTTTATGGTCCTAACAACGGAGCCATACCCTCGTACAACCAAACTGGTTAAGTTTTAAACAGATAGTTCTCCACTCCACGGAACATCGGAGCGACACACACTTGCAACCGAACTAGTCAAGTCTTTCACAGATTGTCCACGTTCCACGGCGCGTCGAACAATATATCCACACGTCGGCTCCCCACCTCGTTACCAACTTCCAGCTTACGTGGGCTCCACTGATTGGCTGCACCCCACGCTCTACTTCCACTTCTCTGGCTCATTACACACGGCGCGCGGATAATGAAGTCGATTTCCGTTCCAACTATCCGCCTTTTCTTGACGCTGCAACCCCGCTTGCGTAATACTTCTTGACAAGAATCAGCCTGTATTTGAATTCCCAGTGAGTCATGTCTCTCATAATATCCTAACTGACGAAACTCCGTAAAATTCCGTAATCACATAATTTTCTATGATATTGTCGTTCGTAATAATTTTCTTGATAGTGTTTTCTAAGACATAGAAAACCTATCTGTATGCTTATAATTTTTATAAAATGCTCCGAAAATATCTTAATAATAATTATAATAAATTAATAATAATAATAATAATAATAAATTAACATAAAAAATTCTCTTGGCTGAACAATTTGCCGCGTAAATAAATATAGAATGGCTTCCTACTGACTTATGCCAGTGGCATAAAAACCCCTCGAAAAACACGTTACATATTCATATCCTCGCCGCTAGATGGGGGCTTCTTTCATTCCATTCCTGACCCGGTCGGAGACTGGAAGCAGGCTGTGGATTTTCATTTTCATCCGTGCAGGGCTTTAGCTATAAGTCAGCATTCTCTTCGCAGAGACCGTGGAATGTGCCGGTACTTAAAATCTCTCCTGCCGTTGATTCTCTTCAGAACTTTGCATTTATGTTTATTGCTGTCTAACTTCACTGTTTTTATTTTCTGTAAAACATGGGATGCTAAAATTAATTTCTTGCAGTACATTCTAATGTTGATGAGTTGTGGGGTTAACGTCCCTTTAAATTGCTGCGAGCTTTAGAGAATTTGGAATATTGTCCATAACGTGATTTGAGCCAGTAAATCTACTCGCATTTAAACACCCTCAAATGCCAGTCGACTAAGCAGGGATTTGAACCCGCAACCTCGGGCGCAGAAGGTCCCCGATTCTTGGATGTAACGAGTAATCTCGAGAACCACTGGATGGATTTTGATGCGGTTTTCACCATTCTGTGAAGGAGTTCTCGAGGAAGGTTTCTGAAGAAAAACATTAATTTATGACCAAAGGACGCCGAGCAGTAACGATTTCAGTGAATCAAGCCGAAGAAAAACCTGCCGTTCGTGCGCCTTTTAAGCTTACGCGGGGTAAACCGTTAAAAATATCCATATACTATGAGCGTAAGAATTTTTCAACATGAAACGTTCTACAAAAAGTCCACGACAACATATCTCTATCTTTAATACTTCGCTCATTATAAGTATTTTTACGTTTAAATTTCTTCCAAAAATCACCGTGCAGTGGAAACTTAAATTACTAGCGAGTTTACGAACTAGTGAGCGAGCCTATCATGCAGCTTCGGCCAGCATCAAACTGTCGAGTCGTATCGAGTTAGGACTTCAGAGAAAAGTATTGTGTTTGGAGTTTCGCTGTTCACCTCGGCTTTTCTTAATTGCGTCTGGGACCTGATGTCCTTGTGCCTTTTAAGCTTACGCTGGGTAAACCGTTAAAGATACCAGGCGAAGCCGGGCTGGGTAGCTAGTAAATAAATAAATAAATAAATAAATAAATAAATAAGAACATATTTATAAATGAAAATAAAAACTCAATATAAATATAAAAAATACAAATTAGCCGGCCCCGTGGTGATGGTGTAGCGCGCCTGCCTCTCACCCGGAGGCCCCGGGTTCCATTCCCGGCTCCGTCAGGGATTTTAGAAAGGGGTCTGGAAAGGGGTTCACTCAACCTCGTGAGGACAATTGAGTAGCTGTCTGAGAGTGAGGCAGCGCCCCGATCACGAAAACCAAGATTAACGGCCGAGGGGACCCGATGCGCTGATCACGCGTCACTCCAATATCTGCAAGTCAGATGGCTGGGCAGCGGTCGCTTGGTAGGTCTAGGCCCTTCATGGGCTGTAGTGCCGGGCGTTATTATTATTATTATTATTTAAATTACAAATTTAAAATAAAAAAAATAAAAAATTGAAGAAAAATATAACAAAAAAAAATAAAAATAATCTTGAACTCAAGGAGAGGAAGATCCTGCGGAGGATACTAGGACCCATGCGGGAAGAGGGAGGCACCTACAGAATTCGGCACAATGATGAACTTTACAGCCATCAAGAAGACATTGTGACTTGTATAAGAAAAAGGCGTCTGGCCTTCTATGGTCACTTGACCCGCATGATCCCTTGCCGGCTCACTAGTAAGATCTTCACAGTGGCAGGAAGAGGGAAGGCATCTAGGACCAAGTGGATCTCTACGGTCAGGACGGATTTAGTCCACCTAGGGATATCACTTACGTCCATACAGGACCGCCAACAATTCCGGCTAGGCATCCTACATGGAGTTTTTCCTATATCACAGACAGCTAGGAAGAACACCGGGATCAGCAGACCTCCATGGACGGAGGAAAAAAAGCTGGCTCATAGTCAGATGATGAAAAAGTACTGGAAGAAGAGAAAAGAGAAAGCGACGAGGAGATACGAGCCCCGTGGTCCTCAGTAGGTCCAAACGACGACGAAGGAGAAGAAGAAGAAAAAATAAATAAATAAACTACATAAATAAACAAAAAATGAATAAAAACCATATCAATCTTACATTTACAAAAATAACATATTTAAGAATTTAAAAATAAAAATAAATAAATTAATAAATAGCAAAATAAGAAACAAATACAACAAACTGAAAGATAAAAAATAAAAACAAGATAATTACGAAGTATACACGAATTAAAAATAAAAACAAATTAAAGATACCGTATAATATAAAAAACGAAAATAATTTAAAAAAACAATGATTAGATGTTTTAAGGGGCGGAACAAGTAAATAATAGTACATTATGCAACGAGCCTATAGTGGCAATAATTAAGACACGAGTATGTTTATAAAAAGAGCGAAGCTAGTGTCTTAATTACCATTATAGGCGAGTAGCATACTGTTTATGTTCGACGATAATTATAACTATTATATTAGAATATAAATATTCATAAATATCTGTCGAGATTTCGCCAGTTTTATGTACTGAACAGAGCGCGTGGGACGCAGAGAATACCTTGTATTTGACCATGGCCTCCTCGAATGCCCCACTATGACACTAGCCACGCAGTGAAATTTGAAATAGGAGGCCTTGGAAGTGAGCGCAGGTGCGATGCTATCCTCACCTAATTGGTCACGCAACTGTTTCTTGAGCTCTGATTGGTGGGAGAAACTGTCTGGTTGGTTCCTTGGTTTAGGGGCTGCGACAACGCGGTCATGTAGCTCCGTGTACTTCGGGTGTGTGTAGAATCTGTCTGATAACCGGTGTAAATTGTGATGACTGTATTAGTGTGCGTATCTGTTTTAATTCAAGTAAGGACTGCAGACATTTAATTTTTCCAAGTAGTTCCTACTTTTGCCGCCAAACGCCACCGTCAACGACCAACTAGTTCAGAACTCAGTTACCAGATGCCACCGCAGTCGACTCTTGACAACGAACATAGGAACCTAGGAACGTTAGTCAAATGTTTAACCCATATATAATTTAGCGTCACACAGGTGTAATGAAAAATAGTGTTATAATGACCCTCATTATGATACAGTTTTCTGACATAATATTTACATTTCGACATCGTCGAACATAAATTAATTAATGGAAGTATGGATTGAGAAACGTGCTAGTAAGAACGGGAGTTGTCAATGGAGCATGTAACGGTGAATGCACGGTCCCCTGCGGGCTACGTACTGAAAACTTTCTCATCAGGACTGTACAGCACAGTATTTTATTAGCGGGAGAGCCAAGCCGCAGTAATCACCATTTAGGAGAGGAATGTACACCAGCGAAACGAAATTACCTGAAACCTGTTTCCACACGAGATAGAAGCATGTTTCTCCACACTGTGTACTTACACCACGCAAGGTGGAACAAAACAAGCTGAGGAAATTTTCCACGCTCTTAGTGGAGTTGTTCATTATTTCACAGGGTCATTATAACGATAGCGGTAAACTATCTACGCCTAGTCGACATTAAGTGTCCGTGCGGTTGTACAACCTTGGATGTCACAATCGGGGTTGGAGATAATGTAACACCGTTACGAGTAAACGTTACTTTTTCGGTAACTAGGGTGTAACGACCTTACGAATTAAATTAAGCAACTCTAATGCCGCTACTTTTAATCCACGTAGGGTAGCCAGATTTCAAGAATGGAAAAACGGAACACGCGTCCCAAAACATTGTTTCTTTTTAATCAAGGACGTTAAATGTTGTAATAAATAATACACATATGTATTAAATAAACATTACATAACATTTTTTTTATAATTTTTATTAATGCAGCCAATGGCCATGTACTTTTCTTTTCAGGACGGGTCAGGGAAGGGATATTGAAAGGAAATCGGCCGTGGACCTATTGAAAGGAACCGTCCCGGCATTTGCCTGGTGGTGAAAATGGAAAACCACGAAAACCATTTTCAGGACGGCCGAGGTGGGATTCGATCCCACGCTCTCCCGATGCCAGCGAAGCACGAGATAGTGCGTTGAAAGTAGATATTGCTGACATATCATATAGGCCTTTGCTTTTCATTTGAACGACCCTTTGCAAGGATTTTATCATTTCAAATGATGTTGTCGACTTCATCGTTATGCTTTGGTCTACCGTTATGCATTACGGTTACGGCGTGTATGACGTCATCATGTTGTTCAGTGCATATGTACCGAGCCTGAGTTTATTCCTGGGGTCTGGCGCTATGCGATACGGAGACGGAGAGTGCGTGACGTCATGCAGCCGAGTGCACCTCCCGCTCTCCGTTCCCCGCGCCGGAAGCCTAAGTTAATGGGTAATGGAGTCTGTTGAGAAGCCCTCCTGTGCCTTTCTAACATGTGTAGCATGCATCATTTGAAATTATATCAAGTCTAGTCTCTCAGACTGACTGTATCTTTTTTATTTGTAAGTAACTTACCTTCTGATAAAATTCACTAAATTTTTTGTCATAATTGTAATATGTGAACAATTCTTGTTTTATCAAACTAATGGAGCTTCTGTTTCTATCATCTCTCCATTTGATATTCATGGCAGAAAATACTCTCTCTGAAAAAGCATTGGAGGGGAAAATGCTGAGTATTAACTTCACAAGGACTAAGATATTCCTTACATTTGTTGCCCCTAATAAATCCTACTGTCACCGACATAGAAATCATTTTCTCATTCAAACGTGCCCCTGTTCCACCCCAAAACAAGCTAGATATTACAATCCATTCTGAAGCGGGACATTTGAAAATCGGCGCGAAATTGAACATATTATCAAATTAACCACAAAAAAACGGAATATTTGGCGTTCCGTTACAGATTAAAACGGAACGCGGAACAAAACAAGAAAACCCGGAATTGTTCCCCGGGTTAAACGGAACGTCTGGCAACCCTAAACCCAGGCAATTAATGAGTGGTTATGCTGAAATTGCCAAGCCCAGTTTAGTGAAAATACAAATGCTTTATAAAAATTACCTCCTACCTCTATTTTTCAAGATAGAATGCTGATATTTTTTCTGTAGTAGGTAAACATATTGTTAACAGCTTGCCACGGTGGGTGAGTGGTTATCGTGTCGGAGTACCAACCCCAAGCTTGCAGTTTCGCTCCTGGATGTGGTAAGTGATATTTGAAAGGCGACAAAAATCTCGACACGCATGTCATACGTTGTTGGCATGTTAATGAACCCATTTGAATCCAATAGGCTGTGTTCATAATGACAAAATTAATCTCGACATTTTCCGCCAACACATACTTCCTCCTTTCTCTACTAGAAAGCGCTATAGTGTAAAGGAGCTTAGATATCTAACCTCCGTGACTTTCATAGCGCTCCGAGGAACAACAAAATTCGACATGCAAGCTGCCCTCTGGGCGCAAATAACAAAGCTTGCACCCGGCTCCGAGGCCATACGATATTATTATTATTAACACTGGATCGGATGGGGTGAAAGAATAAGATATAATGGACAGAGAGCGCTTTAGACGACTGGTTAAGGAGTTGACAGGTTTCCAGGAGACAGGGGAGTTGTCACTGAGGAACAGAAGAAGGAAGTGGTAGAGAGGATGAAGAGATATTGGCAGAGAATGAAGACAACAAATAATGTAAAAACTATCAAACGTGGTCCATGGTTGGCCGTAACGAATATATATATATTGTTAACATACTGGATGCTAAATAATTAGCAATTTTGCTTCATTTCTGTAATTAAAAATTACTTTCAAAAGATTTAAGTTTTAAAAATGGAAATTTTAATAATTTTGACAGCCTACACTCTTAAATTAGTATATTTTGTGATATTAGTGTCAAGATATCGAAAAATTAAAGCTATACAAATTCAACTTACAGAGAAACAAGTAGTTCCGTAAAGAACTAAATAGCCTATTTTCAAATATTCTACTTATGATAATTGCCTCTATAAAAATACAAAATTACAGTTTGATTGCGGTATTAGATTCGTCGATATTCAGAGCAGTCTATATATTTCGGATGGTCGCCATATTGGATTTTTATATTATGTAGGCCATGGAGTTATGTACTATTACACTACATGAAGATTATTGCGTAAGTGTATTATTCAAACTTCAATCGCATGATTAGGACATAAGAATTAAAAACGAGATTTCAAAATTTCGCACAGCCGCCGTATTGGGGTTATAAAACAATTGAACAATAAGGTGCGTTCAAAAAGTAACGAGCCGGAGGCTGGAATGCGCAAACCGGTGACGACATCGGCTAATCATGGCGTGTGTAACGAGGTGTGGTTCCGACCAGAGAGTGGAAGGTAACAGCCCGTCGCTAGAGGGCACGCGTGCACGTCACGTGACGATACAAAGTGAGCAGCAGCATTCATCAATCGTCCAACGCATTGCAAACAGTGATATGGAGGCGTCAAACGAAGAGCAAAGAGGTGTTGTTCGGTTTCTGACAGCGGAAGGAGTAGGGGGAACGGACATTCATCGCCGAATGTCACAAGTGTACGGCGAACACTCAATGTCCCTTGCAAGGGTCAAGACGTGGCACAAGCGCTTCAGGGAATGACGGGTGTCGTTAGTCGATGATGCCCGGTCTGGGGCACCCCTCTGCATTACCGATGACAACGCCCAGCTGGTCGATGCACTCATTACCCAGGACCGCCGAGTGACAGTGAACGCCACAGCCTCCGTGGTCGGATTGAACGTCGGAAGTGTGCACACCATCATGAAGGAACGACTGCACTTGCCCAAAGTGTGTGTCCAATGGGGGCAACACAGTCTTCAACCACACCAGGAAGCATGTCGAATGGCCCACTGTCTTGGTCATCTGCAGCGCTATGCGAGGAAAGGGAATGGGATCCTGGCATGAGTGGTGGCTGGAGATGAGTCATGGTGTCATCACTTCGAACCAGAATCCAAACGACAGAGCCTCCAGTGGAAGCATCCAGGGTCACCACCACACGAGTGCAGGAAAGGTAATGCTGACCTTCTTTGACTAGGATGGCCCCCTTCTGATACACTTCATGCCGCACTGGACAACAGTGAATACCCAGCGTTACTCGCAAACCTTGACCACTCTTCGCCAAGCGATCAAAACAAAACGATCAGGCAATCTCACCCGTGGGGTCATTCTGCTCCACGACAATGCACGACCTCATACGGCCAACACAGTTGCGGCACTCCTGCCGAAATTCAAATGGGAGGTTCTCGGCCGCCCTCCATACAGTCCAGACCTCTCTCCCTGTGATTAAGCCAAGTTTGGTCCCCTGAAAAGGGCTCTGCGGGGCCAACGATTCACCTCGGACGTCGACGTCCAGCTGTACGTGCTGAACTGGTTCACATCGCAGCCCAGCCTCATGTCACAGTGGGACAAGTGCCTCAACAGCCAGGGCCAATACTTCTAACATACAGGTACTGGTTTCTGTAATTATGCCTCCGGCTCGTTACATTTTGAACGCACCTTATATTTTAGATGACAGTGCATTACAATGTGTATACACATTTTCTGTAGCATGATTCACTGCGCTTGGATGGTAAAATCGCGAGAAAAGCCTATTTAAATGTTTCAAGTTCGCTTGGCCGCCATGATCGATTTGTACGTAACAGGTTTCTGAAAATCACGTAGGTAATCTTCTAGTACTGCCTTTTATCACCGTACAAAATTTCAGGGTGATATCTGTTACTGTTTCGGAGATATAGAATGCCAGTGAAATATTTCGCACAGCCGCCATCTTGGATTGGTGATACTTAATAAAATTTAAAGCGCACAGTCGGGGTCCGACAAAATAGTACTATAATCTTGCCGAGTTTCATTGAAATCACTCCAGCCGTTTAGATTTTATTAGGGGGCACACACACACACACACACGGACAAAAGGTGATCTCATAAGTAAAGCCCTGTGCGGATGCAGATATCCGCGGATAACCGCAAAATTTTTCGTCATACAGATATCGTTTGCATGGCTGTAAGTATAGCGGATAAACTGCGGATAATTCTTCGAGTAAATTTGCGGATAGTTTTCAGAATACAATCTGAATTTGATGAATATCATTACTAGGACCCGGATGGTTTTTTTTCGTTATGTTTTTGATCATGATAAATGTAAGATGATTTACGCTAATCTTATTCAAACGTTGTCATTAAGCATAATCAACACTCCGAACTGAAAAGGGTTGCAATTTTGGCTGTATAACATTCATTTTAAACATAGCACATTTCATACATGACCTAGGGGAGCGACTTTCTCCTCAAATGTCAAAAATGTGTAGCTTTAATGCTTTATATAATTAAAAATGTTATTGTAATGCCAGTAGTACGGATGCGGGGCAGATGCGGATAACGTTTTGTTTATCCGCGCAGGGCTTATGAGTCATAAGCCTATTTCTTCATAAATGAAAATAGGCTAGTAAAAATACGGTACTTGCAAATTGTAGAAAGCTTGTTCGGGAAATAATAATAATAATAATTACTACGTGTAATCCAAAATTCGTGTTATGGAGGTTTATTTTTTATTTTTGTTGTGCTCTCTAGTTCCTGCGTTTACGCACAGTGGGTGGTTTGCAAGCGGAATTGTCGATGTTCTCCTAAATCATGCACATTTTACTACAGCCTACGTTTTTCACGTCTTTAGGCCCTTCCACCTAGGGAATTCTATTTTCCAGGCTGCACCGTGTAGATCAGTTGTTGTACATTCAGTGACTTACGATCCGGTTATCGTAGTGTTCCACGGACAGACTGTTTTTATTACAGTCTTGAGGTTCTCACCATTTGTTTGTTTTCCATTATCTGTCTGTGAACTAACTGCAGACATCACAAACTCATTATTCATTTCCTTTCCGTAGTCTCTTGTAGTAGGGATGCGGCTGGGAGTCGGGTATAACGTTAACTCCCACACCCGCAGACCTCACACCCATGACTTGGCTTATCAAATCCTTTTTTTTTAGCCTATTTTCATTTATTAAAAAGTAGGCTTATGGTATCACTTGTTGTCTCGTGTGTGCGCGCGCGCGTGTGTGTGTGTCCCCACCTAATAAAATCTAAACGGCTGGAGCGATTTCAATGAAACTCGGTAAGGTCATAGTACTATTTCGTCCAACCCGGACCGTGACCTTCAACTTTTATAAAGTCTCACCAATCCAACATGGCGGATGTGTGAAATATTTCACCGGCATTCTATATCTCCGAAACTATTACCGATATCACCCTAAAATTTCGCACGGTAATAAAGGGCACTACTAGAAGTTCACCTATGTGACTTTCAAAAACCTGTTAAGTACAAAACGAACATAACGGCCTTGCAAAGTTGAAACATTTAAATAGACGTTTCTCGCGATTTAACCATCCGAGCGCAGTGAATTTTGGAAGCACTTTTTGGCTCATATGACGAGAGCACCGAATTTCATTTAAAGAGCACCGTGGAGCTTGCAAGCACTTTTAGACTATTATTGTGAGAGCACCAAATTTAATTTAAAGACTACCAGTTTGAGAACGCCTGTGTCTAGAAGCTGGAAGTCCTGAGTTATGCTATGCGGAAGTTCCGGAAACCAGTGGAGAATTACTGGAACAATGCGGAAATTCACTTGATTAAACAATCAGCAGGACGTTCTTAACGGTGATTTCAGTAAGCAGGCATGCCATACAACTCTACTGCACCAAGAATAGCGTTAAGAAACCCCATTTGCTGCGTGCAATCCGCTCTGTTACATTAACGCTTAAAGGATACAGTTATTGAAACTCACGCCAACGCTATCCTGGGTTAATTTTCACCCGCCAAATTACTTACTAATTTTATATGTTTTCATAGGAATTTTAAATTATTCACTTGCATATACTTGCTTGCAGCTCATGCTGTTTATATATTTATTTACTTCATAAAATCAACAAATTTATATGTATATATAGATGGGGCACTGACAAGTAACCTATAATAATGTTATTAGTTTTATATCCTTTTTAACTACTGCAGCATTTAGAGACGCCGGGATGCCGGAATTTTGCCCCCAAGAGGATATTAAACTTGCCAGTAAATCTACTGACGGCTCCCTCGCATTTGCGCACCCTCAAATGCCAGCTGACTGTGCCAGGATTCGATCCTGCAATCTTGGGAGCAGCAGGCGAGAACATTACTGCTGCACCACGCAACCAGTGAAACAAGTAACCGATCGTAACAAATGAGCTTATAAAATAAAGAGAATCACCCTCAACAGTGGCGAATTGCGCTCGGATTTCCTAAATATCGACAGTTTGTTTAAAAATTGCGGTGTGTCGCGTCGAGCCTGCATACCATCAAAGTCAGGCGGGTGTCTATACACATGAGAGACTTCTTTCAACCCCAGCACTAGATAAACAAGGGAGTAGCCCGCCCTCGAGATTGAAAATACCTAGAAAGCACATTTACCGGCAGTTAGCTCTGCACTCCCCCCGGTATACCACTGCAGGGTAAAACATTGGCCACGCTGAACATATCGGTGTCTGATTGTGAGAACCTAGTGTCACGCGCGTCAATGTTCTCAGATGGGGAATTATTAGGTCCACTCCCCGCACCGCTCTACACCCCTCTCCTACCACCGAGCTCTCAAGGTCAAGGTAAAGCCGGCGGTCCCATATCCTAACTTTATGTCATGTAAAAGAACCTTCCACTAATTACACATGTGTGAAGCTAAATTATAGGTTAGATTTGACTGACGCTCAAAGGTTCCAACGTTCGTCGCCAGGAGCCGACTGCGGTGACAACTAGTCACCAAGTTCAGAACTAGTTGGTAGTTGACGGTAGCGTTTGGTAGCAAAAGTTGGAACTACTTGAAAATAGAATGTCTGCAGTCCTTGCTTGAATTAAAAACAGATAACTCACACTAATACAGCCATCACAATTAACACCGGTTATCAGACAGATTTTTCACACACCCAAAGTACACGGGGCTACCTGACCGCGTTGTCGCAGTCCCTAAACTGAGGAACCAACCAACCAACCAAGGTCAACTGCTAAACGCAGGTTTCTGTATTTGTTCCTGAAAGTAGAGTGGTTCGGGCTGCACCCAAATTGAATGATTGCTGTACATGTACTGTAATGCTTGGGACTCGGGAATTATTATCCGAATAATTGACCAAAGGGCAGCGGGATGACACGTCACGTTCATATCAACTATCGATAGTAATGATGTTCCGCAATGAGTTTTATCACATGTTATCGACCGAAACACGATTGTGCGCGCCCATAAATTACCGACGTCCTTCAAGCCACATGCAACGCAAACTAGTACACGTATAGCACGGCAATTAGAACTGTCACTATCAGCGCTATTTTAGCCCCGTGTACTTTAGTGTGTGCATGTAAAGTTTTGTCTGATAACTAGAGCTCTGCGCGAATAAACAAAACGTTACCCGCATCCGCACAACCGTTATCCTCAACCGCCCCGCATCCGCACGACCATTATCCACATCCACCACGCATCCGCACGACCGTTATCCGCATCCGCCCGACCATCATCCTCAACCGCCCCGCATCCACACAACCGTCATCCTCAACCGCCCCGCATCAGCACGATCGTCATCCTCAACCGCCCAGCAACAGCACGATCGTCATCCTCAACCACCCCGCATCAGCACGATCGTCATCCTCAACCGCCCGCATCAGCACGATCGTCATCCTCAACCGCCCCGCAACAGCACGATCGTCATCCTCAACCGCCCCGCAACAGCACGATCGTCATCCTCAACCGCCCGCATCAGCACGATCGTCATCCTCAACCGCCCCGCATCAACACGATCGTCATCCTCAACCGCCCCGCAACAGCACGATCGTCATTCTCAACCACCCCACATCAGCACGATCGTCATCCTCAACCGCCCCGCATCAACACGATCGTCATCCTCAACCGCCCACATGACTATACAAAGCGAGCAGCAGCATGCATCAATCGTCCAACGCTGCCAGTCGCATTGCAAACAGTGACATATAGGCGTCACACGAAGAGCAAAGAGGTGTTGTTCGGTTTCTGACAGCGGAAGGAGTAGGGGGAACGGACATTCATCGCAGAATGTCACATGTGTACGGCGAACACTACGTGTCCCTTGCAAGGGTCAAGGCGTGGCACAAGCGCTTCAGGGAAGGACGGGTGTCGTTAGCCGATGATGCCCGGTCTAGGGCACCCCCCTGCATTACCGACGACAACGTCCAGCTGGTTGATGCACTCATTACCCATGACCGTGAGTGACAGTGAACGCCATTGCCGCCGTGGTCGGATTGAACGTCGGAAGTGTTCACACCATCATGTAGAAACGACAGCACTTGCGCAAAGTGTGTGCCCAATGGGTGCCCCACAGTCTTCAACCACACCAGGAAGCATGTCGAATGGCGTAATGTCTTGGTCTTGGTTGGACGATTGATGCATGCTGCTGCTCGCGTTGTATCGTCACGTGACGTGCACGCGTGCCCTCTAGCGACGGGCTGTGCCCTCCACGCTCTGGTTGGAACCACACCTCGTTACACACGCCACGATTAGCCGATGTCGTCACCGGTTTGCGCATTACAGCCTCCAGCTCGTTACTTTTTGAACGCACCTTATAGTTTGCATGGCTGTGCGGATAGCGGATAAGCTGCGGATAATGCTTGGAGTAATTTTGCGGATAGTATTTGGTTCTGTTACTACGCACGGACAGGGACCCCCCCCCCCCCCACATCTCTCCTCATCGTCCACAATCCACAGGGTCACAGAGCTTGGACTGGAGCAGCACATAGCAGGAAGTGTCGTTCGCCAAGTGTCTAAAAATTAACTTGCGCTGAATGCCTTGAAGTGATTTTATCAGGTCAAGATGTTGATAAAGAAGGACTGATAAAAGAGAAAGCCTTTTGAATCCATCAATGATGGTAAAATTATGTAAGACAGTTGCGAGTGTCATCCGGAAGAATGACAGATGCTGCGAAAGAACACGAAGAATTTCATGCTGAAGTTGGTGACTGATGTCTATGCTATGCTATGTTATCTGTTTCAGAATTTCTGACCATCTATTTACAGGTACTGAACCTTGGGAAAAGCCTCACTTATTATGATTCACTCATCGAGCGAATTGTGAAACAGTATTATACATGCAGGCTTCACCACTTCTGTAGAAATACAGCTCAACGTGAGAGAGGTCAACAGGTGCGTCACTTGAACACAGAACTTTCTTTTTAAAGGACAATGAAATCATGCAGTATACTATGCATAAGGAACGTGGTCTATTGTCTTGTAAGATGATTGTGTTAGTATTCGTTCAATGTATATAAAAATATGACAAATTAAATTGTCAGTTCATTCGTAATCTTACGCCACGTTAGTCAAGCCTCTCCGTCCCTGCCACCCACCCTCTTGACATTGCATAAGGTGCGTTCAAAAAGTAACAAGTCGGAGGCATAATTACAGAAACCAGTACCTGTGTGGGGAATTGAGACGTTGCAACTCTTGAGAGTTGCAATCTATGGATTGCGATTTATGTTTGTCATTCGTTTTATTGCTATTACTTCACTTGTCACATCTTGGTTAGACTATAATAAAGATCAGATTGTAGTGTTCCCGTTATCCATTTCTTTTAACCACAACAACCTGTATGTTAGAAGTATTGGCCCAGGCTGTTGAGGCACTTGTCTCACTGTGACACGAGACGGTGAATGGCTGTCTCATAAAATTCCCTGGGCTGCGATGTGAACCAGTTCCGCACGTACAGCTGAACGTCGGCGTCCGAGATGAATCGTTGGCCCCGCAGAGCCCTTTTCAGGGGACCAAACATGGCGTAATCACAGGGAGAGAGGTCTGGCCTGTATGGAGGGTGGCCGAGAACCTCCCATTTGAATTTCTGCAGAGTGCCGCGACTGTGTTGGCCGTATGAGGTCGTGCACAGTCGTGGAGCAGAATGACCCCAAGGGTGAGATTGCCTGGTCGTTTTGTTTTGATCGCTTGGCGAAGGGTGGTCAAGGTTTGCGAGTAACGCTGGGCATTCACTGTTGTCCCGTGCGGCATGAAGTGTATCAGAAGGGCCTTCTTGGTCAAAGAAGAACGTCAGCATTACCTTTCCTGCACTCGTGTGGATGGCCTTGCCTTTTATGGGTGGTGGTGACCCTGGATGCTTCCACTGGAGGCTTTGTCGTTTGGATTCTGGTTCGAAGTGAAGGCACCATGACTCATCACCAGCGACCACTCGTGCCAGGAACCCATTCCCTTCCCTCGCATAGCGCTGCAGATGACCAAGACAGTGGGCCATTCGACATGCTTCCTGGTGTGGTTGAAGACTGTGGGGCACCCTTTGGGCACACACTTTGCGCAAGTGCAGTCGTTCCTTCATGATGGTGTGCACACTTCCGACGCTCGATCAGACCACGGCGGCTATGGTGTTCGCTGTCACTCGGCGGTCCTGGGTAATGAGTGCATCAACCAGCTGGACGTTGTCATTGGTAATACAGGGGGGTGCCCCAGACCGGGCATCATCGGCTAACGACACCCGCCCTTCCCTGAAGCGCTTGTGCCAAGCCTTGACCCTTGCAAGGGACATGCAGTGTTCCCCGTACACTAGTGACATTCGGCGATGAATGTCCGTTCCCCCTACTCCTTCCGCTGTCAGAAACCGAACAACACCTCTTTGCTCTTCGTTTGACGCCTCCATATCACTGTTTGCAATGCGTTGGACGATTGATGAATGCTGCTGCTCACTTTGTATCGTCACGTGACGTGCACGCGTGCCCTCTAGCGACGGGCTGTTACCTTCCACTCTCTGGTCGGAACCACACCTCGTTACACACGCCACGATTAGCCGATGTCGTCACCGGTTTGCGCATTCCAGCCTCCGGCTCGTTACTTTTTGAACGCACCTTATATATCATGGCGGCTGCCAGTTCAGCCTTCTTCTATAATGGCGGCGCCATTTCCATTCTATACACCTTTCTCTATACTCTGATTTACAAAAGATGAACGGTGAAAGCTGTCATCCACTTGAAGGGTGAGGTGAGGAGTGGAGACGAGAGGGGGTAACGGTCTCCATAGCAACAGCGAGCAATGTTGCAATGTATGCCGACACAGCAGTGAGCACATGGTTTGACTCAGTGTTTTACTGTGTCTTCACACGTCACGGTCATTAGACCGCCCGGCAGGGGGGCTAACTTCCCTAGTATTTGTGTCTTCCTGCAAGCCTCTTGGAATGTTATGAGACATGATCTGCCTCAGTGGCAACGCAGCATTTTTCCACGTGCTAGCTTTGACAGCTGTCAGCGACCATTATTGGTAATTCAGAGTATAGCTTGTTGCCTCAAACAGTTGGAATGTGGAACTAAAGTGGCAGCGCGTAGCAACGAACCAATTCGTCAATAGCACTGTAAAGGTTAAACTTCCGACTTCTCAGTCGAAAATCGGATCCGTGATCATGACGCGGACACTCAATAATCCACTAAAGAAGCTACTTTCAATGGGCAGAGGTAGTAAATGGGACGGCAGAACTTGCATGCAATCCTTATCAACACGCTGGCCACAAAAGCCGTCATGATTATCACAGAAAGTTACTCTATCTTATCAAATATACCGTCACTGACGTGGTAATTAAATCTTCAGGAAAACGTTCGCCAAACATATAGTAGTTGACAAAACAGACAAGAAAATATTACGGTTAGGCAGGCTGCACACCGGTACGACACGACATATGTCGTAAGACAAGCGCGGTACGCGATAATTGTATCAGAAGATAGACATCGCTCGTGCACGTTCAAACTATTGGGAAATGAGCCAACAGGTGCACACCAGTACGACTACGACATCTATCGAAAGACATGTGTATTAAGCGACACGCTCTGCTTGTCTCTTCGCCGCAGTATCGAACGACATTTCAAGTAGTAAACATGAATAAAAGTGGAGCAAACAAGGTTGAAGATATAACATTCTTAATTTCTTTCATTAATAGTCTTGAAAAGTATCCTTGTTTATGTTTATGAAAGATACAGTAAATCAGAGGTGACGAGTTTGGCCTGGAAGACAATCGCAGTTGAATTTAAAGACACAGATTCTAGCCATCCAAGGCTTTCACCACAAGTTATGTAGCAATAGGAAATTTCATCTACCAAACGAAAACTGCTTGTGTTCACTCTGTGGAAAATGCTGCGGAAAATATCATATTGTGTTGTGTTTAAAATGAACCAAAAGCATATCTCAAATTAGCAAAGAATTGTTTGATGTACGTATTGTATATTGTATATGCCCTTTCACGTGCTTTTCCTATTAATAATAATAAAGACACAGGTTAGTGACCTAGCGACTAACATAGATTTTATTTACAACTGTCAAGTATCGGCTACAATTAATTTAAATATGGTTTACACCAGCAAATTTCCATTGAATGGGGATTGCTCCTCCTGGATTTAAAAAAGTAATTCAGTAGTCTATTTCGCATTCTTATGCCTGGTGATCTTGTAGTATTATCCACTTCGTTATTGGCTAATATGGGCATATTGTCACATGATTTAAAATCAGTCTCATCATAGAGCTTTCCTTCTCGTAAACGGGTAAAATTATGCAGGACGCATGCTGCCTTCACGATGTTCACTGCACATTGCTCGTTAGAAGAAATTGGTCGCTGAAATACACGAAATTTTGATGTCAACATTCCAAATGCGCATTCCACGCTTTTTCTAGCTCTATACAACGGAAAATTGAAAATTCTTTTTGCATCTGTCAACACTCTTCTGGGATACGGTCGCATTAAGTATGGCAACAAAGGGAAGACTTCGTCACCGACGACGTAGTGGGGAAATAGACTAATATTCTCATCACCCGGCAAAGGAGTAATAAAAATTGAAAACTGCCGGGGCTCATCCTATAAAATTCCTTGAATTTTTCTTCGTGTTGAGATAAATCTCTTGCAACTACTGCGGAACTGTGTCGCACATTCATGATGTTATACGGATGTACCCAATACTTTCTTCTCTGCTTTAAATACAAATACATCGCGACTACGTCATCTTCACTCGACGAGCTCATTATTGAAACTCACTAGGAAGTGCGTCATGCAGAGATCGCATCGCTCTGGTGTGCATCAAAGTTATCTTACGACAATTATCGCGTGCCGCGCTTACCTTAAGACATATATCGTGTCGTACCGGTGTGCAGCCTGCCTTAGTGTGAAAAGTTAAAATATATTTAAAAATTTCTAATTTTTCGAAAATCAAGCCACTAACTTAATTAATTAAATAAATAATTAATTAAAATAAAATAAATACAATAATTAATAAATTAAAATAAATCAATCAATAAAATTTTAAATAAAAATTAAATAAGTGAATAAATTACATAAATAAATTAATTACAATAAATATACAAATAATTAAAAAAGACATTTAAAAAAATATAAAATAAATTAGTAATTTTTTTTTTATTTAGTCAATTTACCCTCTAGGTTGGTGGTGCCCACGGACTCAGCGGGGGAACTCACCACTACCGCCTCTATGGGCATTGTCCTGGAGCTTGGAACATCTGGTCGGGAGGGATACAACTGGGGAGGTGTGATCAGCACTTCGCCCAGGTGGCCTCACCTGCAAAGCGAACAGGGGCCTCATGAGGGATGGGAAGGGATGGAAGATTGGGATGGATAGGCCAGGAAGAGGGAAGGAGGCGGCCGTGGCCTTACAGTAGGTACTGCCCCCGTAAATTGAATTATATTGAGACCACGATGGCTGTATTGGCATATATGAATAAAGTTATGGCTGTCATAGTTGTGACGTATATATTCATGACGTAGGCACGGATGACGTAGAATTCATGCAAGTAGGCTGGTGGTGCTGAGATTCTTGATGACGTCATGATTTTGTTCAAGAAAGATCTGAGATTTACGACGCAGTCGCAGGAAACAAGGTATTGTGCTAAGGAAGAAGTTACGCTATTGGAGGAAAGGCTCGAACCAATGAACGATAGTTTGGAAGGAAGACGGAGATTAATGAAACTACGATATTTAATTACTTTTGGCATGCAGATTTGTGGAAAACTATTTTCAGTTATGGCATTGATTTGGAATTTTGAAGAAATTAATTTTGAGTTTTTGAAATTTGAAAATCCGTCAAGTATAGCCAAAGTTAAAACTTCTAGCAATGACGGAGCAACATGCTATGGAAGGGATGGATACGCCCCTTAAGAAGTTGATAAAAGGTCGTGCACAGGATAGAGGAGCTCTCATACTCATACCGCTCATACCGCATATATATTTCAGAGGTCATATAGTCATTTTCGAGTGAATAAGTGAGGCAAGTCGTCTTTAGCGTGTGGTTAAAGCCCGGCGCATCGAACGAACACGGAGCAGTTCCATTTTACGCTGTTTGAAACTAGGCGAAGTTAAAACGCTCACATTAACGTTTCCACCAGAGAAGATATCAAGAGTTGGCTTCTGCCTTTATTATAATTCAATTGGGCAGTACAACATTGAGGTGTGTAGAAGATTTGAACAATTTCACAGTTATACTTTGAAAGGAAGCCTCCGTGGCTTAGGCGGCAGCACGCCGGCCTCTCACCGCTGGGTCTGTGGTTCAAATCCCGGTCACTCCATGTGAGATCTGTGCTGGACAAAACGGAGGCAGACAGGTTTTTCTCCGGGTACTCCGGTTTTCCCTGTCAAAATTTCATTCCAGCAACACTCTCCACTATCATTTCATTTCATCTGTCATTCATTTAATCATTGCCCCAGAGGAGTGCGTCAGGCCTCGGCAGCCGGCACAGTTCATATCCTCGCCGCTAGATGGGGGCTTCATTCATTCCCTTCCTGACCCGGTCGGAGACTGGAAGCAGGCTGTGGATTTTTTTTACTTTGAAAGATATTGGCACTTTAAGGCTGCCAACAAAAGTGATTTTCTCGCCACATGAGAAACACTTTTAAAATTTCCACATTATACACTACGGCTGACACGTGGATTGCAACAGTGATATTGGAGAATACGTTTGGTAATATAACGATTCATTCTACTATGGAACATTATAATCTTGCAGTGCTTTCAATGATTATAACAGAAGTTGAGATGGAAGGCTAAGGCTTTAATGCAATTGGGACATATATCGATGGAGTGAAATAACAGCATGGAACTTCGTTAATCGTCTTTCTACAAAAGCGAGCATGTAGTGAACATCCAACTACACTCATGCATCGTGAATCCATCGCTGAATTATATCCGATGACAGTGGAAATATTTTCATACTCCACGATTATGAATATTTCTGCGGAAATAACTACAATAAACTTCATGGCGAATTACGACCAGAACTTCAGGGAACTTTCAAGAGAGGCCAGGGTGGACCCGGCTCACAAAGAAGAGTTTTGCCAGAAGGATGTCTTTCGTATACATGGAGCACTGAAATTTCCGGAGGAGGAAGCAGTTCGATTCTCCGAGGGCGCTGATTCCAGGTTCGAGGACGGAGCACATCTTTACGCTGGTGAAATGGAACCAACAGCAGTTTTCTTTGAAAACTTTCCTCTAGAACTTCAATCAACAGATAAGGTAGTCGTGAACGTTTCTTGTATTATTTGAGTCATGTAGCGATATCTGAGCAACCATTTTTCCCATATTTTCTGTCCTATATTTTGCCCCATTTTCTTGCTTGACATTTCTGTACTCAGTACACTTCGTTGATTTATGCCTTTTACTTCGATTTGTTGAGACATTGTTATGTCATTGGCATAGTTAAATAATTTTGGATCAGTTGAGACTGATAATTTAGATTCTTTCAATAATTTGCATATTTTTGTAGTCACGATTTGACTGTAAAGTTAACGATTTGCTATGGCAGATTTGAATTCAGACAGCGTGTCATTTTATTAAAGTAATTCTATTCAGTTAATTACTTTGACCAATTTTCTGTCATCCTCAAGAAAGAAGAATAATTAAAAGATTTTAGAGCGTTAAAATCTATTACGTTATCGACGATCTTTGAAATACTAGTCGTCTTATGAACATGATTGCAACATAGACATTTATCATTGCATTATAGACAATTTTATGAAATATGAACTTTGAATACGATTTATTGAATATACTATAGTAATGAACATTTGATAGGAGTTTTTACCAATTATAGATTGGAACAATAATGTTTGCATTCCACAATCTAATTGTATTCTATTCGACTATTTATGCAGTTTAGATGAACTTTGATTGAAGATAGTATTTTTATACTGCGTTACTTTGATGATATTAATCTCAATTTTGATAGACCAGGGAGGAGTGTCTAATCGTATTTGCTATTAAATTTATTTGTGATTGGCAAATTTTTACTTCATATCGATTCATGAATGGAACCCACGAAGGTTAAATAATAACAGTCATTAATACAATTGATGAATATAAGAATTTTTAAAGAGGAACAATGGATGTATAATCGTTAGTTCAGTGGACGTGTAAAAGTCGCTGATGAATAATGCCCTTGAATAGTGAAGGAGGTTCCCACAGTAAGATGGATGATATTGTTGAATTTGTAAGTGGAGGATTTTTGTATGTAGTGTGGAAGATTTTGATGCCATATATATGAAGATATATGATGAATTCTGGGCCAATTGTTGTGCAATTTTGTGCGTTTTGAGCGAAGTATTCTTCCGCTGAATTTATTGTCCTGGTTCTTTGAAAGTTATTCATGTGAAGATACTGTTAAAATTAACAAGAGTGTTAAATAATTTGAGATGAAGATTTTGAATGGAGGTTACCGTCACAAATGAAAATGAAAATCCACAGCCTGCTTCCAGTCTCCGACCGGGTCAGGAATGGAATGAATGAAGCCCCTATCTAGCGGCGAGGATATGAACTGTGCCGGCTGCCGAGGCCTGACGCACTCCTCTGGGGCAATGATTAAATGAATGACAGAGGAAATGAAATGATAGTGGAGAGTGTTGCTGGAATGAAATTTTGACAGGGAAAACCGGAGTACCCGGAGAAAAACCTGTCTGCCTCCGTTCTGTCCAGCACAGATCTCACATGGAGTGACCGGGATTTGAACCACGGACTCAGCGGTGAGAGGCCGGCATGCTGCCGCCTAAGCCACGGAGGCTTACCGTCACAAATATTAATAATAATTATTAAACCTTATTAAACCTGAATTTGACAGTTAAATATAACTAACCTTCATTGGTCGATTATATCAACACGATTTGAGTAATTATCAACCGGATAAACGTGTGGTTTAATGAATTTCTTGTATAATTAATATAAACAATTTAATATTGTAAATAATTTTGTAAATATCTTTGATAATAATTTGAAATGAAAGGGATTAGTAGAGGCGTGTATAAAATTTTCAATTGTCGTTTGACATTGTTATAAACAATTTATTATTGTTATAAATAATTAATGAACTTTTGTTATTAACATTAAGAGTTTTGTTATCATACTCTAAACAACGCTAATTAAACAAGTGGTTTGAACAATTAAACATGATTTGGGATTGTTGGAGTATTCCACTGGTGTTTGAATGGAGCATTTAAAAGATTTGCGTGATAACATTTCAGTTGAGAAGTGGACATTTAACGTGTTTTGAAAGGGAGCCAGGCTCTGATGTAACTCGCATATGCTAGGGTTGAACGGACGGGTGAGTCCACTTTGACGATGCAGGTGCATTGCAGCTGGCCGGACAACTGTATGATAGAGGCCAAGGACGTCTCCATAATAGCCTTGTGGCTATAAATAAAATGTGAAGTATATAAACACGCAAAACAATTGCTATATGTGTCTCGTCCCAAATCCCGTTTCCATTCCAAGTGCATTACTATTTTGAGAAAGCTGAAACATTGTATGTAGAGTATACAAGTCCTACAGGAGGACATGGTTAAGATGACGATGGCTTCTGATTGCCTCGTGGATTTTGTTGTTTATTTTTGTTAAAATCATTCTTCATGTGAAATAAATTATTGTGCAGTTTAAAGTTTCTCGTCTTCGTTCTGGTTCATTTTAAATATCATGGTGGAGGTTATTGTGAGGGCATACTTTAAGTGATCCAGTTGACAACCCAGTCCCCGAGATAAATTTAAGAGGTAAGTAAAGGTAAGTATGAACCCCCGTATATTTTGGTGTGTTCCACAATAATTTCTTGTTAACTATTGTGCTCTAATCTCGATAGTATCTGTCAGTGCCATTTTCATTGATGTAGCTGTGCCGGTGCGTTTGATTATTGGCAACCCGATTGAGGGGGCGGATATCTGACAGCCTACTATCCGGATATCGGGGACAGTACTGTACCCGTAATCCAC
The DNA here is from genome assembly GCA_946902985.2 of Meconema thalassinum. Lineage (NCBI taxonomy): Eukaryota > Metazoa > Arthropoda > Insecta > Orthoptera > Tettigoniidae > Meconema > Meconema thalassinum. The sequence continues at coordinate 74,240,377 of OX336400.1, forward strand.
GTGGTCTTACCTGTTGCAATCCGATGGAAGGCTGGATCGTAGATTCTAGAAGTTCCCGGCTCAAATAACCTCTGAAAAACCTACCAACTAGGATCAACCAGGGATCAGGATACGTCGATATTAAAGAATGCGGTACGAAGATGCCAGTGGTGTATAAAATTACGATGAAACAAAGCTCAAAGGAACTCGAACAAGAGACTCTAAAATAAAATAAAAATATCTCGGGCGTTAAGTTTAAGCAAACTCAAAGAAAACCACCCACTGGTCCTCCTAACGCACTCCCCTTTTCTGATATAAAACACTAGTCGTTCTAATATTCTTTAAAATTAAATTCAATTTATTGACTGATTAATAATGAATGTTCGTCAATTAGATACGAAGTTAAAGAAAAGTTTCTTTAAATCAAGTAAAGAAAATATGGTTTTAAATAAATGCCTACAATAAGGCCTCATCTTACTGTTCATATCAATCGCTGAACAAATAACAAGAAAAAATATATAATATTATATTATATACTGATGTTATACCCTTAAAGATTTATACAAATTTTACACTATATATACAAGTTACATCCTCAAATAGGATTTTGTTTTCAACGCTGCCTATCTTCATTTAATTTTACAAGTATGTTTCATGGTTATCATTTCCTTAATTCGATGAATTCAACAATCAATTAAGATAATCAAATTGTGTTACATTTTGTGAAAATAGTTCATTAACTATTTATAAGTTTCAAAGAATGCAGTATATTTTTACTAAAATTACTGAAATATTACATGTATTATGTTGCATGAATAGTTAAGTTGTTTAAGAAGTATCTGTGTTACTTGAATATGGGTGTCATGATATAGACAATTAATCTCCGGCAAATCCTACTAGGCAAGAATAAAACGTAGGGTTACTTGCATAAAACAAGCATATGAAAAACATTCGTGATTCCAAATCACGAGAACTACAACATCAAATCCAAAAAGGTGATAGCTCAAAAGCTAATTTCACTCTTACTAAAACGCAATAACTACGTTAACGTCTTCTCAAAAGACTACAAGAACAATATCCAGCATTAATATTGACCATCCAATGATGTCAAATATTAGCTGCACTAACACAATAAATCGTATGCACAAAATTGCAATACCTCAATACAACTTTCCAAAACTGTCAAAAATGAAACCCAAACGTTATTAAACTTGAAACTTTTCAGAAATTGCTCTGAAAATGTCATGCCCCCATCATAAACGAATATAGAAATGCCACATATTACTTCTTTTCTAACTTCATTAAACAAGAAGCAACAATTTGTTAGATAAATTGCATTATTCATTTCCACAATAATCGTCTTTAAAGTCTACGATGAATTCTGTTATAACAATGTGAACATTTAAATTTGACTCACATTTCCAATATATTTATATATATACATATTTCCATAATGACTTATCTGTGATAGAAAAATTGTAAATAGACACTATCAAAATAGTCGTTTCAGTTTCGCCTATCCAAATCCGAAAAATGGCTCAACTACTCAGAAGAAAACACGTGAGACTTACATCATGGAAAGGAGTCTATTATCAAATCAATAGATACACGCAAACCATTAAATCAAACGATGATCTATCCAAGAGTCTTCCCAAAAACGAATTGAAATAATACAAGCAAAAACTGAATAAAAATATTACATTTAAAGAAAAATCTTTAATCAAAAATATATATGAAAGTAGGCTGCAAATGCCTTGGCAATCAATTCACAATTGTTTTCGCCGGACGATTTCCATAAATCCATAAGCATGGAAAATAACGATGAGAATGCACTATTATTTCTAAAAGAAAGAATTTCTACTAGAACGTCATAAGTTCAATCGAATAGTATCACTCAAATATTTTTGAAAAAGTTCAAGTGCACGAGTGTGTTGCCATCTTCTTCCTAATTACTATTCTTATACAAAGATATCGTCGTCTTGTTCCTAATTATGCTGCAAATATCTTCCCAACAAAATTGAATGCTTGGTTTTATTTCCAAAATTTTAAAAATAAAAGCAACAAAGTAATGCTCTAAATAGCATCACGTTTACAGTTAACTACACAAAAAATTACATTCTCCGACAGAAATGGTAAAAGAGAACCAGATCTAGCCTTTGAATGAAATTCATACTAATTAATGAAATATTGGTGAAAAGTATCAAACTAAAGGTGACAAGTTCTACTGTCTACAAGAGAAGAAAAGATTTCCAGCTACCTTGGGCGAAGTTCTAGTTGAAATTGAAGAATATGTATAGGAATATACATTCCTGTCAGGAATCGAACCATCGTCCCTGAGAAGCTCGTGGCTGGATCTGCAAGTTGTCGAACCAACTTCCTCCTAACCCGAAAACTACTGTCCACGAAACGGAGTTCCTGCATAATGCTTGCACAAGGCTCCCTCGACGTTAACAGTAAAGTAGCTTCCTTTCTTCGGAGAAGTTTCTTCATTCTTGGCTACTTTAAAGTCACTGGATTAGAACTAATGTTCTCAACATTTTCTTTCTCTTCATTGTAGAGTTCAAAAGGATGTCATTCCAAATGATCAACTCTGCTATTGCATTACATTCCTGAACGATATATTTAGCACATCATTACTCCAATAGTTTGTTTCTCACAAGAATATCCAGTCATAATGTTGTCGATAATAATGCTTTCTTGCATTTCAAACCAATACGTAGCAGATTTCCTCATTGAATTCTGTATTAACAAAGTCCATGTGTTGGCTAAGCTCACTCGTTCGAATCGCGGTGCGTGTAGAAAGCACTCGTATAACGCGTGATACACGGAACTTCCTTATACGAACGATAACATGTTCACTGCATAGATTGCTGTACTCAAGTGTGTGTCGTCTCAAAGCTGCTGATCCACGACTCAGCTGGTAGTCTCCCAAGATGCATCACACCTGTATCGAGGTGGACAATCGAACACAATCGATTATCATTTCATATTTCCTTCCACTAGTTGCTATGTCAAGTCCATGAGCATGTGCTGTGCACGTGATCAGGAGTGTGGCGGGGTAGTCTAACCATCTCCTTAGAGCATATGAAACAAACTGTGCCTCAAAGTCCACAGTCAAAATAATGTCAAGCAATAACTTCCAAATACGTCTCGCTGTCATATCAGGGTTCCAATAAATAGCAAAATACTGTCTCAGTACCATCCCGGCATTTGCCCGAAGACGAAGTGGGAAACCACGGAAAACCACTTCGAGGATGGCTGAGGTGGGAATCGAACCCCCTCTACTCATTTGGACCACCCGAGGCTGAGCAGACCCCGTTCCAGTCCTCATACCACTTTTCAAATTTCGTGGAAGAGCCGGGAATCGAACCCAGGACCTCCGGGGCGGCAGCTAACCATGCTGACCGCTACGCTACGGAGGCGACAAATAAAATTAAGTAAATAAAAAAATATACGAGCCTTACAGCAGTCGCATATGATGTGTAACCTCTGCCATGTTATCCTACTCGTATACTACACAGCTTGGACATTCTTAAAATGTTAATTTACGCTCCGTTTTCATACTGGCACTATGATGAATGCATAGATTGAATTGGAGATATGCTACTGTCACACATGTTTGAACAAACATCACATATTATATTGTAAATTAAGAGGAGGAATGAAACCATAGTCTCTAGCGTATCTATAGACTAGTAGAAATAATGTCCAATACAATCAAATTTCTTAACTCCTGCTTGGTGCAAACTATTGTAATTAAAATTAGATAAATCGTAATTTCATGTAGATTCTGTTAAAATGGCGCATAATGTTATGATATGTATAGTTTAAATCGATAATCCGGTAGCAAAAATAATTGCCGGGGGTGGGGTTCGAACCTGAGACCTCATGATTCGCAGACCAAGCTGTTATCCACGCAGCCATTACGGCCACAGACATTAGGAGTACAAGACAGGTACTATTTTCACGTGCCGGTAATAATATGGAAGTATTTGTTTATGCGCCATATATTTTTTTTGATAATGTTCCTGCGTTGAATTGAGTTTTAAATTAGTTATGAATACGTCTACTTGACAGTAAAAGGAATTCCTATAGTGGTCTATGAAAGGCTAGCCCACTTCCCGTATAAAATGATCGATATATATTACGTTGATCACTGCATTACCGCAATGTGGGTTAATATCTGAATAGCCTTTGTGCAGAAACATAATACCGGCTTTGCCGACTAGTTGCAATGTTTCATATAAAAGCATATCATCATTTAAATACTGATACGAAGACATGTGGTTTGTGTTTCAATGAGTTGACACCAGAGTTCGCATGAGCGCTTACCGTTCAGTATGAGAGTGTTGAGGAAAGTTACTCGGCGAGTGGATGCCCATCACTTTTATCCAGAGATTGAAAAACAGACTCTTAATAAATCATAATTGTTTTCAGCAAATATGATTTAATTAATATTTTTACACCAAAGAACGACAAATTGATGATGATTTATTGTAGAAATATCTGTAATGGCGCCTCCAAACCTTGAAGTAATCCGTATGTTATATACATTCCACATGGTACCACTGACCCTGGATCGGATGCGATCTAGCCGGCAGTGCGTCTTACACACTTCCGTCCCATTTTTCAGGATCGCTCCCACAAAAATATCCAGCAACCGAGTGGAAAGATGTTACACACCAATAAAATTAAACTTTATTAAATAAGAAATTAAAACAAATGAATTAAAATATTGTGGTGTTTGAAGCCATTGTGATGGGTTATTCCCTAACCCTGAAAAAAAAAATGCATGAGATTAATACAAATATTTAGTGACTAGTTAAACTAAACGCTAGTTAAATTTAAACGTAAGATAAAAGAAGTTGAAATTCACAAATATTTGGTGACTAATCAAACTAAAATAAAATAAAAACTAGATACAATTAAACTTAGGTTAAAAGAAGATTAAATTCACGAATGATTGATGATTAACCAAACTAAAAACTAGATAAAATTGATCTAAAGTCAGCATCACAAATATAAAAACTTAGTATGGAAACAGTCATTTTTACTGTAGTGAACATTGCAAATGTTTCGACTGGAATCAACATTTACATGCTAATATATTGGCTAGCACATTGGTCAATGTGAAGAGGAAAACAATGTAATGGCAGTTTAACCAGTTCCACAGTACTGTAGTTAGTGTACAATTAAAAAGTCGCCGCTGGGAATATTATGGAGGGAAGAAAGTAATGGATAAATAATGGGGCCATTACAAATCGATAGTACATATAAAACAATGACAGGATGAATACAGGTTCAGACCGTGGGCCATTAAATGAAAATGAGCGTGCATATACTGCATCTTTAGAGAGGATCTGGGCTTAATCTATATAAATAAAAAGAGAGGATCTGGGCTTATAATCTATATAAATAAAACGCTAAGGTATGATTCACTAAACTTACGCTCATAAACCAGAAGGTGTGGTTTGTTCCAAAATCTTACAAATCGTCTCTATGGTACAGGAAATATCTTGCATTTCTTGAACAGTCGACGGAAATATATTTAGTTGTGCATAGAGTGGTTTTAAACAAATAACCAAAAATAATAACCCTGCCAGAAGTGTGTCACGCCCAGCCCGCATATCACTAGGGTCGGGCGGGCGCAAATAACCCACATTTTATTAGAAGTGCGTTAAAACAAATAAATATATTTATAGAAGCCCGCATAACAGTTAAGCCAGGCGGGTGGTTCATACACATGCGAGAGTTCTCACACGGGTCCGCTAGTTTCTATAAATCAAGTTAGTTTTTTTTCCTGAACATTTCAAAATTTTGGTTAAAACTTTGTATTGATCTCAGATGAGGTGAATAATCACTAGGGACCGGATTCTTAGGTTTTTAAAATTGTCATTTTAGGTTCTCAAAACCATTAAAGTACTTTTTAGGTTTTTAATACGTAGAATAGGTTTTCAAATAGGTTTTTATGTTTAAAGTGTAGCAAAAGATGACAAATTCCGCAAAGCTTAAAATTAATACCTAATTGTTAGTAGAAACTCTGATTGCAACGAGAGTATACATATTTTACATAACGATACGTTTTCAAATTATCACCGAGTACTTCACACTTTTTAGGCAATATTTGCTCTTCTTAAATATGTTACTTATTCAAATTCAATAAAACCAAGGTTGTTAGAGGTAATTTTCACATTCTAGCCCGTTTAATTAACTTTGCTTATTTAGAATATAAGGAACTTTGAAACAATATCAGATTTATCCCCACTATCCTGACATAACCAAACAATAATATATAAGCTGAACATATTTGTATTTTCAGGCAGGTAGGATTTCTTTCAATCAACTAGAACTAGGAATAAACACTGTCTTCAGGTTCACTTTTAAAAATTATGGACTAAAAATTCAAATAAACTACAATAAATGAGATCAGAATTTGACAGAGCATTGGAGGACTTAAGCAGGAACAAAGCACCAGGCATAGATGATATAACGATTGAATTGCTACGCTGCATAGGAGATGAAGGTCTGATCAGGTTATTTCACTTGGTGTGTAGGATTTATGAGATAGGTGAGGTACCCCCTGATTTAAGAAGAATGTTATTATCCCTACACCAAAGAAAGTGGGAGCTGACAGATGTGAAGATTACCGTACAATCAGCTTGATTACTCATGCTTCAAAGATCCTGTGTAGAATAATTTACAAGAGGATGGAAAGCCTGATTGAAACGGAGTTGGGTGAAGAACAGTTTGGTTTCAGGAGAAATGTAGGAACAAGGGAAGCTGTACTAAGTCTTAGGCTGATTTTGGAAGGTAGAATAAGGAAAGATAAGAGAACGATCATGGCATTTGTAGACTTAGAAAAGGCTTTCGATAACGTTGATTGGACTAAATTGTTTGACATTTTGAAATCTATTGGAATAAAGTACAGGGATAGGAGGGTGATATACAATCTATACAGAAACCAGACAGCAGTCATTCGAGCTGATGGACATGAGAGAGAAGCTGGCATTCAGAAAGGTGTAAGGCAAGGCTGCAACTTATCACCCATACTTTTCAATCTTTACTTGGAACAAGCAATGAAGGAAATTGGAGAAAAATTTAAAGTGGGAGTGAAGATTCTAGGGGAAATAATTTCAACTCTGAGATTTGCTGATGAGATCGTCATCTTGGCCGACACGCCTGATGATTTGAATGAGTTTTTGAATGGAATGGACTCCGTCTTGAGGAAAGAATTCATGATGAAAATTAATAAATGAAAAACAAAAATACTGGAATGCAGCCGAAATAAATCAGAAACCTCTATGGACATCAACTTGGCAGGTGAAAAGCTGAAGGAAGTAGGAGACTTCTGTTACTTAGGAAGCAGAATAACCAGTGATGGACGAAGCAAAGAGGATATAAGATGATGATGATGATGATAATTGTTGTTTTAAGGGGCCTAACATCTAGGTTATCGGCCCCAGGATATAAGAAGTAGGTTGGCTCAGGCAAGGAAAGCATTTCTAGAAAAAAGGAATCTGTTGACATCGAATATAGATTTAGGTATTAGGAAGTAATTTTGAAAGCCTTTGTCTGGAGCGTGGCGCTCTATGGAAGTGAAATTTGGACTATTAGTGCAGCAGAAAAGAGGAGAATTGAAGCATTTGAAATGTGGTGTTACAGGAGAATGATGAAGATCAGATGGGTAGATAGGGTGACAAACGAAGAGGTATTAAGACAAGTGGGAGAGGAGAGATGTTTCTGGCGACTGCTAATGAAGAGAAGAGATAGGTTAGTAGGACACATACTAAGACACCCATGAATAGCAAGCTTAGTTATGGAAGGAAGGGTTGAGGACAAGAACTGTAGGGGTAGACCAAGGTTAGAATATGTTAAACAGATTGCTTCGGATGTAGGGTGTGGTAGCTATGTAGAGATGAAACGATTAGCTCAAGACAGGGAGGCATGGAAAGCTGCATCAAACCAGTCAAAAAACTGAAGACTCAAACAACAACAATAAATGGAACGAAACTGCATTTAGGTATTTTTAGGTACACAAATATCATTTAGGTTCTCTTAGGTACCGTACTAAATAATTCATAAGTATGGCTCTTTTGAGTGGGATTCGGAAAAGTATGTTTTTATTTAGAAGTACCGGTAAGGAAAAAATATTTAAAACCCTAAGAATCCGTTCCCTAGAAATACCAATCCCCGGATTCTTAGGTTCTGACGTATTTTATTCCTCACCTCTCACTCTCCAAGTTTCAGTTTATTGTCCTAAGCACCAACGAGTAATATCATTTTATTTTATTGAGCCTAAATTGACCAAATTTTACGTTAGTCCCTGATCATCATCATCAAGTTTCCACTCCAGTTTCCTGGGTGTGGTTTACGAGTGCTCTCCATTTTAGTTGATTCATGTACCACTGCTCCTTCAAGACTTCATCCCAGTTGATTCCCTTGGATACCTTCCTTCACTTGGTCCAGCCATCTCCTCCTAGGTCTTCCAACAGGTCACTTTCCAGTAATCTCAGTATGCAACCATTGTTTTGCAATTCTTCCTTCTGTCATACGTTTGACGTGACCAAACCATCGCAAACGTGCCCTAGTTATGGTCTCCTTCAGGGACTGATTTATTCCAGCTTGTTCTCTTATCTTCTCATTTCTTACTTTGTCTTTCCTAGTTTTTTGAAGCATGCTTCTTAGAAACTTCATTTCTGAAGCCTGAAGTCTGCTGTCATCATTTTCGGTAGTTGTGCATGTTTCCAACCCATAAGTCAAAATAGGGACAAAGTATGTTCGAAACAGAGTTTGTTTTGATCTTAGTAGCACTTGCTTATTCCAGAGAAGATATCAAAGTTGCTGATAGAATTGACTTGATTTCTGAATAGGGGTATTTAATTCAAGCTGTATTCTGTTGTCACTTGATATTAAGCATCCAAGGTACTGATACTGGTTTACTGGTTAGTCCTTAATAAGACCTATTTTTCGTCATATAACCTGAAAATACCTCATTCGAATAAAGCAAATAGAGTAGGCCAACATTTGTTTTTGAGATAGACATTAATGGAAAAGTAACGACAGCATCCGTTAGAAGAGGGAGTGACACAAGGTTGTGCATTATCTCCATATTTGTTCAACATGTTCATTTAAGGAAGCCGTATCAAAATGTAAACCAAATTCCAAAGGAATTAAAATTAATGTACAAGAAATCCATTGTATAAAATTTGCTGTTGACATTGCATTAATTACAGATTCAGAGAGGGAATTAAGTAAAATGCTACGGGTTTTGACATCATCCCTATAAGAAACAAAATTGAAACTGAACAGTTCGAAAACAAAATTATTAGTTGTCAGGAAATCAAATGAAGAAATATCAATAAACATCAAGATAAATGATTACGGTACACCGAACAACAAGTCAATCAGTTCTGTTACTTGGGAAGCATTATCACACACGACAATCGATGCACCACAACAATCAGGAGGAGGATTGCTCTAGCTGAACAGGCTTCAGTAACGAGAAACATCTTCTAATAAACATAAACACTCATTCATCTTCATTTCCCCTTTTCCAGCTGACACTGGGTGGGGGAAAATGTGGTTCCTCTCCACTGTGTTCTGTCGTTCCACCATTCCTCTTCCGACACGGTGTTCCAATCCAGGTTCATTTTTTCTAATGCTATACTTCACCGAGTCTATTCAACGCATTCTTGGTCTTCCTCGTCCTCTCTTCCTGTCATCCGTCGTTCCAGTGCTCGTCTTGATAGCCTTTCTTCATTCATCCGTTTGATATGTCCAAACCATCTCAATCATAAACACTAAAATTAGGAAAGAATTTGTCAAAATGTGTGTGTGGAGTGTTTTGTTGTATGGCTGTGAAACATGGGTTTTAGCAGCAAAACAATATATAAAACGCCTGGAAGCAATGGAAATGTGGGTATGGAGGATCTGAAAATAAGCTGGATAGAGAAAAAGTCAAACCAAAAAGTCCTTAAACAAGGGAGTTGATCAACACTATAGAAAAGAGGAAAGCAAGATGCCTTGACCACACACTACACCATAACAATTTCCTAACGATCGTGTTGGAAGGAAAGGTTTTGGAAAAGAAGGGAAGAGGAAGACCAAGGAAGAAGTATCTGTGATGGACAGACTAAATCTCCAGGAATATGCTGATCAGCGGAGGAGAGACAAAAGTGGTTGCAGCGACAAGGCCTTGTCTTAAGGACATGATGATACATTCCACCATCATCAGGCCCTGTGCAAGGCACATTGGGCAGCAAGTCTTCTCCAGCGATGTCGGTCGATCGCAACTGCTTCGGCATCATCCCAAGAGATGCCAATGGTCCTGAGATCTTCTCTCATTGTTCGACGCCGGCCTTGTTTCCTTTTTCCTCCCAGGGGTGTCCATCTTAGTGCAGTTCGTGGATGACGGTATTCGGGCATGCGAGGACGTGGCCAGCAAGTTGCATCCGACGCTCAGTTACAGTCGTTGACAGGCATACTGAGTCTGATCTTCTTAAGACGTCTTCATTTGTGACATGATCACGATAAGAGACTCCAAGAATTCGTCTAAAAGGCAACGTTGTTGGAAAACATCTAACCGCTTAATTACCTAAGCCGTGAATTTGCATGTTTCACAGGCATATAATGCAGTAAGTAGGACAATACATTTTGTTTATATAAAAATATTTTCAAAGTGAAAGGAGACCATTCGAATAAGGAAAATGTTAAATACAGTCAGAGCCTTCCCTATAGATAAAGCCATCCGGGGATGCTGATATCCGCTTGTAAATCCGCAAAATATTTCGCCATTCGGTTATAATTTGCATGGCAGTGCGGATAGTGGATAAGTCGCGGATAATGTTTGGAGTAAATTTGCGAATAGTTTTTAGAATACAATCCGAACTTGTTGAATATCATATCTAGGACCCTGATGTTTATGACTTATATTTTTCCGTTATATTCTTTTTCATGATAAATTTCATTCAAATTATATCGTCAAGCACAATTACCATTCCGAGCAGAAAAGGGTTGCAGTTCATTTTAAACATAGTACATGACACACATAGCCTAGGGGAACGACTTCCTCCTCAAATGTCTAGCTTTAATACTTTATGCTTTGTTGTTGTTGTTTGAGTCTTCGGTCTTTTGACTGGTTTGATGCAGATATCCATGCCTCCCTGTCCTGAGCTAATCGTTTCATCTCTACATAGCTACCACACCCTACATCCGAGGCAATCTGTTTAACATATTCTAACCTTGGTCTACCCCTACAGTTCTTGTCCTCGACCTTTCCTTCCATAACTAAGCTTGCTATTCCTGGGTGTCTTAGTATGTGTCCTACCAACCTATCTCTTCTCTTCATTAGTAGTCGCCAGAAACATCTCTCTCTCCCACCCGTCTTAATACCTCTTCGTTTGTAACCCTATCTACCCATCTGATCTTCATCATTCTCCTGTAACACCACATTTCAAACACTTCAATTCTCTTCTTTTCTGCTGCACCAACAGTCCAAGTTTCACTTCCATATAGCGCCGGGCTCCAGACAAAGGCTTTCAAAAATGAATTCATAATACCTAAATCTATATTCGATGTCAACAGAGTCCTTTTCTGTAGAAATGCTTTCCTTGCCTGAGCTAACCTACTTTTTATATCCTCTTTGCTTCATCCATCACTGGTTAATTCGCTTCCTAAGTAACAGAAGTCTCCTACTTCCTTTAGTTTTTCACCTGCCAATTTGATGTACATAGAGGATCCTAATTTATTTCGGCTGCATTCCAATATTTTTGTTTTACATTTATTAATTCGCATCATGAATTCTTTCCTCAAGATGGAGTCCATACCATTCAAATCCTCAGGCGTGTCGGCCAAGATTAATATGTCATCGGCAAATCTCAGAGTTGAAATTATTTCTCTAATTAAAAATATTATTGTAATGCCAACAGATTCAGATAATAAACGTGCGAATACGGATAAAAGTCGTGCGGATGCGCGACGGATAACCTTTTGTTTATCCACGCAGAACTCTACCTATAGAACGGAACCTCGCAGGCACCCCAGTAGTTTAACACATTTACACTTTTTAACGTACATGGGTTGGTTTTTTAGTTTTGGCACCTTAGTTATAACTGGATTAATAACTCACTTAGATGGTTCCAAGTTTCACATGCCCTGGATGTAGTCCCCACCGTTGCGTACAACGTGTTCCCAGCGATGCGGAAGTCGTTGGATCCCGTTGGCACTGCCCAATCTATTGATGGTACGAAGAGAGCGCTCGGCAGCCTGCTTAACGTCATTGCCATCTTCATCTTTGGGAGTCGCAGGGACTGATGTCGGGAGAATATGGGGGCTGATAAGAGGAACTCCCAGCCCCAGCGATCCAACAATGCCGACACAACGCCTGCTGTGTGTGCCCTAGCATTGTCATGCAGAACGATGGGCGGTGTAAACATGTGGTGGCGCCGTTTCCTTCTCCGAGCTCCTCGGAGATGGTCTTGCAGAAACGAACAATAGTACGCCGCATTAACGGTTTGCCCTCGGGGAACAGTATGGTGAGTGATCACACCATCCCAATCATAGGCAAGAATCAACATTACCTTCACATGGTCCTCTATCACCCTCCCCCCCCCCCCTCCATATTCTCCCGACATCAGTTCCAGCGACTATGATCTTATCCCGGAGATGAAGATGACAATGCGCGGGGAGCGCTTCCGTACCATTGAAGACGTTAAGCAGGCTGCCGAAGGCTCTCTTCGTACCATCAATAGATTGGGCAGTGCCAACGGGATCCAACGACCGCCGCGTCGCTGGGAACACGTTGTACGCAACGGTGGGGACTACATCGAGTGCCTGTGAAACTTGGAACCATCTAAGTGAGTTATTAATCCTGTTATAACTAAGGTGCCAAAACTTAAAAAACAACCCATGTATTTAATTATTACTCACATGAATTTCAGAGTAGTTGCTGGAAATGCTGTCCTTCATTTTCTAAACACACATTGCACCAACGTAGGAAGTTTTTGGTACACTCGCTGTACTTCATCCTCTCTGATATTTCGTATCAGTGCAGTTATTTCGTTCTTGAGAGCCTCCAGAGTACGCGGATACCTTTTGTTTGAGGTTCCCCACAAGTAAAAATCACACGGCGCTAAAACTTGCGAACAAATTGACTGCAAACATCTTTTATATACCGTGCATTTTTTTTTTCAAGGCAAAACAATCATAATAGCACAATGATGACCACACGTAATTTTAGAATTTATATAAAAAGGTAGCCAAAAGCACTGTCGATACAGTTCCGGTGTACGAGTTTCCATCGTTCTTTCTTCTTGAGAAGAAAGGTTTCCACTAGGAAAATTCAAAGTTTTGATCTATACCTAACTATGTTCACGGGATACGAGATAGGCTACAATACTTCACCACAAATCTTTCAGTACATGCTATAAATCAGCCGGTGACTCATTGCGACCAATGTTTTCTTTAAACTCTCCATTAGAATTTGCATGCTGACCGATAGTTTCTCTCTTTAATGTTTATCCCCAGTATCTATTTCTTTAGAACAGGACTTTTAAAATATGTATGAAGTATGCGATTTTCAGATACTGTTGCTGTAGGTAAATATGCTCCATAATTGCTGTCCACTTCACTTTTTGCCCCCCTGTGACGCCTGTTTCATGTCATTTTAACATTCTGAGGTCATTCCTTTATCATTTTGCATGGATTTTAGAAACAGTAAATCACAGGAACGACTAGACTACTCAAATCGTATAATTTCATAAATATCAAATAACCGGTGAGTGATACAGCTAAGCTGTCAATCAATGGACTCGGCACACAAATGAAATAAGCAGTGACGAATTGCATTCTAATTTCATAAATATAAATTTTTGAAAGAAGTATGCGATTTTCAAATACTGTTGCTGTAGAAAAATACGCGACATAATTGGTGTTCAGTTCGCATTTTGGCCGTAGGGACGCCTGTTTCATATCCAATTCTAACTGAAATGTAAATAGTGTTCTATAATCATTTGGTTTAAATAAAAACATAACCTTTCTCCTTAAGTCTCTCATTATAAACCTATTGGGGGAAAGTGTGGTTTATGAACATGCGAGATTTCTCGCACGGGTCCGCTAGTAATATTAAATTGAGCGGGGAATAACAATCACACTTATTCTACTAACCTGAAATAAAGAGAGACCCACGTCACTCTTGGCTTCCCACATTCTCGCTGCAACCATCCAATCACGTAGAGTATATCAATAACATCGCCACGTGGGAACGAAACAAGAGAACAGACAACCAGAAACAACTAGAATCCGTTCACTTTACGTGTTAATTCTAGAACATTCCAATAGCCTATAGAGTATAAACCCCAAACAAGCGCCACTTCAAACGATTAATAACAAATCTTGAATGAAACATGAAGAAACGTCAGATATCAAAAACGTTGAACACGGCCCAACAAACCGAAATGTCGTTCTGAAGGTACTCACTTATTTTGCACACTTCGTGCAGAAAGAAAGGATAAGGAGAAAGTGTTGTCTTTACAGTAGGTGTTAGTATCTATGCTAACGCTACTGCACGTCGAGCTTTGGGCACAACAGCGGAAACAATCCATCAAGTCATATCGGGTGGCGTGCAAATGAGGACTAGACCAACAGATACAACACAGACACACACACACAAAGAAGTTTATCATCAGCAAGGCTAGGATTTATATGTATTTACATACTTATTTATCACCCTGATAAACGTATATTTTTAGCCTACTTTTCTCATTTTGCAAAAATGAGGAAATGAAGACTTATGAGATCGATCCGGAAAAATGTGTGTCTGTCTGTCTGTCTGTCTATGTGCCCCTATCAACTCCTAAACGGCTGTAACTATCGAAACCAAATTTGGCAAGAGTAAAGGTCTGTACCTGAATATCTCACGGCCATATTTGAAATTGTCGTCAGTGTTACCAACTGCTGAAAAATCGCAATTGAAATTTCAGCTCTATGTTGGATATCTCAGACGTTATGCATGCGAACTATTCCAACATTGGCACACACATAGATAATAACATTCCAGAGAACTTTTCGGAAGTCCATATATGCCAGTGTTGCCAACATGATTCTAAGCCTGCCGATAGGTCCAATTTCTAAATGCATGTAACATCTATACTATCAATTACATTTCAACCAAATTTCGTATGTACTATGTGTACTACAACATACATGACTATGCGTATTCTAAAGAGCCAAAGGGCTGCCAACTGTTAATGAATGCCCTCTCTATGTTTTAACCCTAATATCAATATATCAGAACGTATGCAAGCCAACGGCTCTAAACTTTGCGCACTTATAGTACCAGACATTCTACCTTAGTTTGGTGTACCTTATATACATCAGTGCTGCCAACACGATTCTAAGCCTGCTGATAGGTCCAGTTTTAAGTGCATATAACTTCTATACTAACAAATGGATTTCAACCAAATTTCGTATGTGCTTTGTGTACCATAACAGTTATGACTATGCGTATTCGTAAAAACCAGCAGGGCTGCCAACTGTTCATAAATGCTCTTTGTATTTGTTCAACTCTATTATCCATATATCAGAAAGTATGCAAGCCATCAGCTCTAAACTTTGCACACGTATAGTACCCGATATTTTAGATTAATTTGCAGTAACTAATATACCTCAGAGCTGCCAACTTGATTCTAAGCTTTCTGACAGTATCAATTTTTAATTTCATAGAACTTCTATACTAACAAATGGATTTTATCCAAAATTGGCACTATAATAGATCGTAATATTTCAGGTTAATTCTGAGAATCACATAATTATATGACATTGTTCCCAACATGATTTTATGCGCACTGATCAATCTAATATAAAACATCATGTAACGTCCATATTATCCATTAGACTTCAACCAAATTTTGTATGTGCATTCTATACCTTAATAGATGGAACTATGAATATTTTCAGAGTCACGAGGGCTGTCAACTGTAGTAAGTTACTCTATTAGCCTGCACTATTTCAAGTGTATTTCAAACTGCACTACTTAGAAATGTTAGTTTTACCAACTTGATTTCGTCATTATTCTAGATAGGTCTATATAGATTGGCATGCATCTTATTTTTTTTTTAATGATGATGATGATGATGATGATGATAATTGTTGTTTTAAGGGGCCTAACATCTAGGTTATCGACCCCCTAATGGTTTGGGTGATCGTGAAGATGAAATTAAATGTAAACTATAACAAAAACTAACTACTAACTTATATACTAGAAGAAGAAATGGAAACCAAAAGGAGAATAAGGCAAATAAAGGACCGGAGGAAAAGAAATGCCCTCAACCCTCGAAGAATGCGGATTGAGGGCTTGGAAGGAAGGAGAGCCATGAAAGGCAGTTAGGAAAGTGAAAGAGGAGAGCGTCCACCCCACAAGTAATGGATAAAAGGGGGAAAACCGGACCCAGCACAGAAATCCCCCGGGGTCGCCAACTCTGGAACTCACCGGCCGTGAGGCCTCGAGGGTGTACCAATATCCAGCGTGCACCCTGCCTCCTTGAGGGCCTTGAGCAGAAGGCAGGAGATAACATGAAAAGAAAAGAAAAAGAAGGCTGATACCTCGCAGAAGGAGGGTATCAGAAAAGATGAGACAAGGGCCAATTAAGGCGGGAAAGAAAGAGACTCCCTAGGCCTCGGATACCCTAATACCGTCGGGGTCGGAAGAGAACAAGAGTTGACCAGGTGAGGTCGACAGGAAAGAAAACTGAGAGGAGCCCGGCACAAGAAAGTGGAAACAATGCCGGAGTCAGCTGGGGCCCCGTGGTAGCCAATCCCCGTCCCACTAGATGTGAGCCCCTGGGGGGAATTTTAAGAAACGTAGGCTCTTTATATCGTCACGGAACTACTTTTTAAACTATCTCCATCGACTATGTTGTCCTTCATTCAAATTAACCCTTACCGTGTCCTTTCCGGAATATTCCGCGCTAATATCTTTGCCCTAAATGTCGTTAACGATATACAGGGTCTTTCATGTAAAGTGAGAACGCCAAGCGGCGGTTTTGTTATCCGCTGCTGCGCTGGCCTTGGCCGAGCTTGTGACGCGCCGTGGCCCCCTGCTTAAAGCGTGTGTACAATCCAATATGAAATATTAACTTATAAAAGATGCTGGATGTGTCGTCCTTCCTGGGTTATACATACATTGTATTTGGTAACCACATTCTGCCTGACGCGAGTGAGTTCTGCCACTGTAATGTTTCTGATCTTTTATTGAGCACTGAGCCATTTGTGTCAAAATTTATTTTTAATTCCGTGAATCTGAGCTAGTGAAGGTGTCACTTCATCAGGAAATTGCTGAACAAATGCATCGCTTACCCAGCGAGCCGATTCGTACTTAAAATAAGTTTTACACACAAAAATACGATGTTGTAATGATAACTGTCTCACCATGGTAGCATCTGAGGTTCAGATTAGCGACTGAACATCTGCACACTTATTGCAAGGTCAAGTATGTACTATGCGCGCGCTTTCAATACTACAGCAGGGGGGCGTGGCGCACCACAAGCTCGGCCAAGGCCACTGCAGGAGCCGATAACAAATCCGCCGCTCGCCATTCTTATTTTATATGAAAGACCCTGTATTCCGGAACAAAATTCCTACTCTTGTGGGTTACATACGGAATATTCCACAGGATATCATAAGGTTACATTGAAATACGGTAGGTGGCAGGAACGAACTCATCTGTAACCGGAAAAGACTACGTGATTAATTCCATCTACATTTTTAGCCTATCTTCATTTATCAATTAATATGATAAAATTGGTCCGGCCAGATCAAACATAAAATGCCAGCGTTTCACCCCAGTGTGCCGTTGGGCTCGTCAGTTGGTACAGGCATACCTCACCAATACGCATGGCTAGCACATACTGCGAAGGCCATCACAAGACACAAAATACAAGTAGTATTGACGTCACGAGTGATGCCAATGTGCTACGGAAGTCAAACTCCCTTCCATAAAACAAAAACCTTACCATGGCAATCCAAATAGGTTATGAATATTCCCGAATGGGAATATGATGTTAATTTCCGTTTGATCAGATAAATTATCAATTAATATGATAAAATTGGTCCGGCCAGATCAAACATGTGCTAGCCATGCGTATTGATGAGGTGTGTCTGTACCAACTGACGAGCCCAACGGCACACTGGGGCGAAACGCTGGCATTTTATGTTTGATCTGGCAGGACCAATTTTATCATATTAATTGATAATTTATCTGATCAAACGGAAATTAACATCATATTCCCATTCGGGAATATTCATAACCTGTCTTCATTTATGAAAAAATAGGCTTATGAGATCATGTGTGTGTGTGTGTGTGTGTGAGTGAGAGAGAGAGAAATAATAACTACTAAACGGCTGGAGCGATTTCAATAAAACTCGGTAAGGTCATAGCACCATTTCGGGCGACCCCGACCGTGCCCTTCCTATTTTATTACGACCCACCAATCCAATATGGCGGCTGTGCGAAATATTTCACCGGCATTCTATATCTCCGAAACTATTACCGATATCACGCTGACATTTTGTACGGTGATCAAGGGCACTATTAGAAGTTCGCCTATGAGCCATTCAGAAAACTCAACTACAAAACCAACATGGCGGCCAAGCGAAGTTGAACCTTTTAAATAGACTTTTCGGATTTAACCATCCGAACGCAATGGAACTTGGTAGAGCAAAAGTTTATACACATTGTAATGCACTGGCATCTAGTTTGTTTACACAACTTCAATATGGCAGCTGTGCGAAATATTCCACCGACATACTATATCTCCGATACTTTACCGATATCACCCTGAAATTTTGTACGGTCATAAAGGGCACTACTACAAGTTCATCTATGTAACTTCCAAAAACCTGTAAAGCACAAAACTAACATGGCGGCCAAGCGAAGGTGAGACCATTTAATAGACTTTTCTCGCGATTTAACCATCTGAGCGCAGTGAAATATGGTACAGTAAATGTTCATACACATTTTAATGCACTGGCATCTAATTTACTTCAATTGTTTACATAACCTTAAGATGGCGGCTGTGCGAAATTTTAGAATTAGGTTTTATTTCTTGTGTCATAATCATGCGATCGAAGTGAAAGTTTTAATAATTAACCTACGCAACCATTTTCCTTTAATGGTGCATAACTCTATGGCCTATACATATAACAATCCAACATGGCGATAGAAAAAAGGAAGATTGTAGTTTTACGTGACCGTGAATCTTGTGATTATGAGCCACGGGACCTCCTTTTTACGTGGAATCCGAACCACAGGACATGGCATTTCACTTCGAAAATCTCACATGCATTGACCGGGAATCGAACCCGGACCGCCTTGGTGAGAGGCATACAGCTAGACCGCTGAGCCACCACGCCCCTCATGGCGATAGAGGTAATTAATATAAGTAAGATACATGAAAATAGGCTTTAGTTCTTCACGGAACTACTTGTTCAGAATTGGTTAGATAAATACTTGAGTTTGGCAGTATCAGCTGATATACGATGTAAACAGTGAAATTGAAACGGGGAGTGATGGCTTGTACGATAAATATGGGGCTACGATTTGAAGGTAGACGAATCCGACAGTGATTACAGTGCATTTGAAGACAATTTTGAATAGAGTGAGGGTTTATCAAGTGACAATGAAACTGATGGAGATGAGAGCAGTGACGATTCAGATCAAGGTATAGTTTTTCAAGGTATGCTTGGTTTCCGCGATGTAAATTTCCCTGAAATGGTTCCTATTATGTACTATTTTTCCTCTATTTTAGATGTCTTTCTAAACAATATAAAAAGTAAAACATAGGCATATAAGCATGTCTTAAAATTGCTCTTTAAAAAGTGATCACTTAAAGAATAGAACAACATATTTCCATGACACTGGAAGGGTTATGATAAGATAGACTGAGTTGACAGCTTTAAGTACCTGGGTGAAATCGTGCAGTTGAAAACTAGCGAAAGGGAGGCCAATAATACCAGACGAGAGAGGATGTCTGCGGCATTCCGCAGAACATAAAGTACACTTAATACAAGAAGAAAGCCATCTCGAAACGGGCTAATTTTTGGCACTATAATACAGTGATAAAAACGGAATACCTATTTGCTAGTTAATGTCTCCACATGACAGGGAAGACGGGACTGAAGGACGCTGAGAAAATCGAAAGAAAGATCCTTTGCAAGGAAATGCGTCCAAAGATTGAGGACGGCCAATATAGGTTGCGATGAAGGGAAGAGCTCTACCAGGGCAATGGAAGGTTGATGGAATCGATGAGAAAACGGAGACTTTAATTCTATGGGCATTTATTTCGAATGGATGAGAAGAAGATTTTTAGAATAATCGACAGTAGACCTAAGGTGTCTGAGGTGCGGTCTTCATTAGATTGGACTAAATTCAAACCGCAATACAGAAAGTTTAGGTCAGTTATCGACAAATTCACAGGATTCCACGACGAACCAAAACTGAACAGTGGTTGGACAGAAGAACGAATAAAGAATGCGAAGATTTTGGGCGGCGAAGAAAGCTTGCAATAATGTATAATTGTTGCCTAACGTGGTCTTGAAAGGCCTTAAACGGATATATTATGAGAATTAATACTTTAAGTCAATAGGATGTACTTTTAATTATACTGTACCGGTTCTTTAGTATCATAGTACGCCTAACTCCTAACAATTTATCCCTTGCCCAAACATTACCTTATGAATACTCAATTTTCCTGGATTATATATTTTCACAGTAAGTATTTCCAAGCTTTAATGACACGATGCTTAAGAGAAGGATTAATTTTATGGCCACCTCACACGAATGAACAACAATAGGTTAACCAAAAGGATATTCACTTACATTAGCAAATTAAAGTCCACCACAAAATGGGTTGAGCAAACACGAGCAAATCTCAAAGAAGTTGGCATCACTCAAGAAGATATTCTCAACAAATCACTGTTTGGAAGGAAGATTGGTAAATTTAAAGGGTTTCAGTTAAAACCTAGCTCAATAACCAAGGTCATCTGGTCTGAAGAAAGAAGGAGACGACTCAGCGAACGCATGAAGAGATTCTGGGAGAAGAAGATTGTTCAACGCAGTCCACAGTACGCCAAAATCGACAGAAGAAGAATAATTATAATTCAGGAACATCTAGTTTACTACAGAAAAATTATATTGTTTATTTCTCTTCTTACAGGCAACATCATCATAAAGATAATTTACTCGCACATGATCATATCATTCCCAACCTCAAAATTTCTTACAACAGTTTACAACCCATCATGCCGAGAAGGAAACCAAATATAGGTCGTAGTACAACGGACTCATAAAAAAGCGTTTAGCCCCGAAAATTGGAACCCTCCCATTTGCTCGAGAACTGTGTTAATAAGCGTATAATTATTATTGACTAGCAACCCAGCCCAGCTTCGCCCGGTATCTTTAACGGTTTACCCAGCGTAAGCTTAAAAGGCGCACGGACGGCAGCTCCCAGACGCAATTCAGAAAAGCCGAGGTGAAGCGTGAAACTTCACACACATATACTATTCTCTAAAGTCAAGGCCTTCAAGGCAGGGTGTATGCAGCCTGGATATTGCTACACCATCAGGGGCTAACGGCTGGTGAGATCGGGAGTTGGCGATCACAAGGGATTCCTGCCGTTTTTTCCTTTTTCCATTGTCTTTGGTGCGGCCCCCCTCCTCCTTCCCCTTTCCTATCTGACTTTCATGGCTCTCCTTCCTTCCAAGTCCGTTAATTCTCATTCTTCGAGGATTGAGGGCATTTCCTTTCCACCTGTCTTTTGTTTTACTTGTTCTTATTTGTGTTTTCCATTTCTTTTTCTAGTATGTAAGTATGTAGTTAGTCTTAACTATAGTTCCATTTCATTTACATTTTCACTATCACCTAAACCATTAGGGGCCGATAACCTAGATGTTAGGCCCCTTAAAACTATAATTATCATCATTATCATCTCTTGTGAAGTCTTAACTCGACACGACTCGACTGTTTGATGCTGGCCAAGGCTGGGGTGATAAGCTCGCTCGCTAGCTCGTAAACTGGCTCCAAAGCTAATTTAATTTTCCACTGAATTGAGATTGTTGGAAGAAATGAAAATGTAAAAACACTTAGAGTAGGCGATGTATTGAAGATAGAGATATGCTGTCGCAGACTGTTTTGTAGAACATTTCATGCTGAACAATTCTTACACTCATACTATATACACATTTTTAATGGTTTACCCAGCGTAAGCTTAAAAAGCAGGTCTTTCTTCGACTCGATTTACTGAAATCGTTATTGCACGACTTTCTTTCGTCATAAATGAATTTTCTACAGAAACCTTCCTCGAGAACCTCCTTTACGGAATGGTGTAAACCGCATCAAAATTCATCCAGTGGTTGTCGAGATTACCCGTTACATCCAAGAATCAGAGACTTTTTGGTTGGTTGGTTGGTTGGTTCCTAAGTTTAGGGGCTGCGACCACGCGGCCATGTAGCCCCGTGTACTTTGGGTGTGTGTAGAATCTGTCTGATAACTGGTGTTAATTGTGATGGCTGTATTTGTGTGTGTTATCTGTTTTTAATTCAAGTAAGGACTGCAGACATTCAATGTTTCAAGTAGTTCCTACTTTCGCCACCAAACACCACCGTCGACGACAACTGGACAAGTGGTTACTAGATGCCACCGAAGTCGGCTCATGGTGACGAACGTTGGAACCTCAGAGCGTTGGTAAAATCTAACCTGTAATTTAGCTTCACACAAGTGTAATTAGTGGAAGTTTTTTTACATGCCATAAATCTATGACATGGGACCACCGGCTTTACTCCACTCCTCCCCCTCCCCCTCCCTTCCAAGGAAGGCATACTGAGAGATTTTAACGCTCTTAAAAAATCGGCCGGGTTTGAACCCGCGATCTTGGGCGTAGAAGCTGCTGCTGCTGCTGCTGATGATGATAATTGTTTTAAGGGGCCTAACATCTACCTTATCGGCCCGGCATAGAAGCTCAGCATGCTACCAACTACGCCACCGAAGCCGCTAATCGGGGACTTTGTTTTATACTATGTAGAGATTAGAGTCCACTATCCTAAGTAGGCCTCATGCTCTCAAAATTCCGGCACCCTGGCGTCTCTAAAACCCACAGTTATTAAAAAGGGACGTAAAACCAATAACACTATTATTATTATTATTATTATCATCATTAACTGGACACAATACGTGTACCAGGGGCTACATAGTAGTTAGTTATTGTTGCTTTAAAGGGCGGAACAGCAAGGTCACCTGCCCCCCTTAACAGAGATAAAATTATACGAATGTAAAAATATTAGAGGTAGGCTATGATTTTAAAAGAGCCTAAAATTAATCAAACAAAAAATACATCTAATGAGGCATTACAGCTCTGTTCTCAGACCAGAAAGTATACCCTGTGTATGGATCGAACAGGACAAGTCAATCAGCTTGTGACTGTTCCGGTCACCATGTTCCCAAACCCTTATTTGGTTGACTTGAGGAGAAGTCAGGTTAGGGTAATTTGTTCATATAATTCCTTTTCTTGCTCATCATCATCATTTAGGTTATAGGATTTCATTTTATTTAGTGTATATATCTTGTGTATCTCGGGGACTCAGTCAGGAATATTTCATTTAATTTGTATGTGAGATGTCAGCATACAAGACAGCGGATTGTGTTAGGCAAGCTACAAGATGTTGCAATAGCAGGAAACTCCAGGCCAAATTTAGTTTGGGCCGAGAATAACTTCCCTTGTCTTGAAGAAAGCTTGGTATAAATTGTGTAAGATTCTGACGTCAGAGAAGAGTTTCGCGCCATGAGTTGTAAGAAATATGCATGGGTTCGAGATTATTGGTGTATTTTGTATGGGTTGGAGGGTATCATGACCCTGGCGGAGAAAGACGAAAACATGTGTTTACAAGATGAGAGGTGGGTTTTTCGTGTGGAGCGAGGCTTCACTTCTATTCTAGCGTCTGGTTGGAAAGGTCGCGTTCTCGTAATTTGGCGTAGGCCTATTCAGAGAAACTGTTTTGTTGAAAGCATGGCTTGTGAATGTACTCGAAACGGCTACAAATCAGAACAATGTTATATCTGTTAGCACATTTCAAGTTTGGTACGGAAGCACATTCATTTATCGCAGAGATGTGGTTTTGAAAACATTTCTAACCTAAAACCACGTGCGCATTCATTACGCAGTACAAGATGCTGTATCTAATATATCTTTGCGAACTGTGAAGTAGGCTTTTAGCCTCGTGTGTTATATTGATCTGTATAAAAGTCTGCTAGTGCAGAGCATACAAAACATGATCAGCTGTGAGGTAACAGTAGGAGCTTCTATTAGCAACCACGTGTGGAAAATCTTTGAAAGCTGGGGAGAACTGATCTATCGAGCATGTCTCGGAGATTATCTGCAAGATCGGCAGTGAGTGAGTAACAAACATCTTTATATTCCAACATTCATTTTGGGTCACATGTTTTCGTCATTGCCGAGGAGAATTGAAGATAGGAAACCATAGTCTGTTCGACGAGAGTCCCCACCATATGTTTAAAGTTGATTTTAATACATATATTTTGAAGGTTATCATTAGTTTTCTTTATAGGGAATTACACCTAATAGTTGAACGCCCAAATGATACCAGTTAGGTTGACTAAATGTGTGTCCAACACTCCACGACCCTGCCATTTCAAATATGATGGTAAAGTACTTTCGATCACCAATAGGAGGGTGATTTTGGGAAATTTTAAATCAGTGGCCCAAGAAGGGCTAGTAAAGAGTGACAACATAGCACCTCAATGTGGGGCAAGAGTAGGGAAACCTAGCAGGTATCATTAGGGCACATATGCACACAGCCGATAGACACCTTAGGAGTATTAGGGTTCACAGTAATTTGTTTTATGGGGTATGTCCACATTGGACAATATGGAATTAATATCTAGGGTTGCGAATAAATTAAAATAGTAAAATGCCAGTTAATCAGGGAACGGGGGGAAATAGTAGTGAGGAAGGTAAGGAACAGACAATGGGAGAATCGGATACCATTGTCCCTAATGAGTCGCAGCTGATCACTGAAGGTAGTAACTTAAATATAAATAGGGGGGGGGGTTATGAACGATAGTTTGATCCAAATGCTACTGAGTGAAATAAAAGGAGAGATTAAGAAGCAAGGAGAATCTATGAGTAAAGAGATAGAGTCTTGGAAGGAATCTGTAAGTAAGGAAGTAAAATATTTAGGAGTATTTGTCAGTAAGGAGTTAGAATCTCTGGTAGAGTCTGTGAGTGAGACGTGTAAGTCCAGTAGGGAAAAGTTGGACAAGCTGGGAGAGTCTGTGAGTGAGACGTTTGAGCCTAGTGTGGATAAGTGGAGCAAGCAGGTACAGTCTAGTACAGAGAAGTTAGAGTCCGGTATAGAGGCAGTGAACAAGCAGGAAAGAGAAGTGAAAGATCCTGTAAGTAAGGAGGTAGGAGAAGTTAGGCAGCAAGGAAAGGCTATTAGAAAGGAGGTAGGCAGGCAAATAGAATCTGTGAAGTTGTGTGTGGACGAAGCAGCGGTAGAATCTGTGAAGTTGTGTGTGGACGAAGCAGCGGTAGAATCTGTGAAGTTGTGTGTGGACGAAGCAGCGGTAGAATCTGTGAAGTTGTGTGTGGACGAAGCAGCGGAGAAGCAGCAGTTGGAGGGGACGGTAGGTGATAGTAGCGTAGACGAGAGTGAACAGCAGTTGAAAGGGACGGTAGGTGATAGTAGCGTAGACGAGAGTGAACAGCAGTTGAAAGGGATGGTAGGTGATAGTAACTTAGAGGAGAGTGAACGGCAGTGGGAGGAGACGTTAGGTGAGAGTGAACATCATTTGGAGGTGATGTTAGGTGAAAGTCAGCAGGGAGATTCTAGTAGACAGGATAAACGGGAGGTGGAAATAAGGAATTATAGAAGTAGAAAGAAACAGGATAAGGATATAATATCAGCACAGGAAAACTATCAGAGGGGTGGGGGGCGTCAGGAAAGTGGCAACGAAAGAGTACAGGTGAACCAGAAAGAAATAGGCATTATGCTGAATCAGGATATCAGTCGACCTTCACCGAGTGTATCATTTTGGTAGGTAAGTTTCAGGGAGATGAGTAGGAAGTTGGCAGCTTACAGTTTTTGGAGGGTTAAATTCAGTTTTTTTTGATAGGCGATCAGGTGTGTTTCATGGTTCTCATCTATCTTCAGTTTAGGGGTTGGTTTAGTTTTTTCATATATTTCAGGGGTCTTTTAAGGTGGTTAAACGTATTGGTGAGTGTGCCTATAGTTTAACGGACCAGGATGGTAAGTCTGTCAGTACACATAATATTAGGAATCTCCGTAGATATTATTCTGTAAAATAATATGGCATGGACTCTTTGAGGACTAGTCAACATCACGTGATGGCATGACAAAACTCAAGAGATTTGACGAAGAAGGCTAACCAGCAAAGTGACATCGTTGAGTGTTAGATGGATAGATGGTATGACAAGGCCTGTGCAGGCAAATACCATGGCTTGTGAAGCGATAGGGTCTCAAAATGAGACGAAGAAAAATGAAGTGATAGACCTAAGACACTTGAGAAAAATCAGTGAGGCTAGGAAATGGACACAATAAGACATTCGAGAGAGTGAGAATGTGTGAAAATTTGACAAGTGTGTGCATATATATGTCTTCCAGGGTTTAATTATGTAATAGTGTAATTCTTTGTGTTTTCAGTGCGTTGTTTGTTTGAGTGTTTGTGATCCACACTTGTTTCACCCGTGTGAATCACATGGGGGCGTATTGTGACTGTTCCGGTCACAATGTTCCCAAACCCTTATTTGGTTGACTTGAGGAGAAGTCAGGTTAGGGTAATTTGTTCATATCATTCCTTTTCTTGCTCATCATCATTTAGGTTATAGGATTTCATTTTATTTAGTGTATATATCTTGTGTATCTCGGGGACTCAGTCAGGAATATTTCATTTAATTTGTATGTGAGATGTCAGCATACAAGACAGCGGATTGTGTTAGGCAAGCTACAAGATGTTGCAATAGCAGGAAACTCCAGGCCAAATTTAGTTTGGGCCGAGAATAACTTCCCTTGTCTTGAAGAAAGCTTGGTATAAATTGTGTAAGATTCTGACGTCAGAGAAGAGTTTCGCGCCATGAGTTGTAAGAAATATACATGGGTTCGAGATTATTGGTGTATTTTGTATGGGTTGGAGGGTATCATGACCCTGGCGGAGAAAGACGAAAACATGTGTTTACAAGATGAGAGGTGGGTTTTTCGTGTGGAGCGAGGCATCACTTCTATTCTAGCGTCTGGTTGGAAAGGTCGCGTTCTCGTAATTTGGCGTAGGCCTATTTAGAGAAACTGTTTTGTTGAAAGCATGGCTTGTGAATGTACTCGAAACGGCTACAAATCAGAACAATGGTATATCTGTTAGCACATTTCAAGTTTGGTACGGAAGCACATTCATTTATCGCAGAGATGTGGCTTTGAAAACATTTCTAACCTAAAACCACGTGCGCATTCATTACGCAGTACAAGATGCTGTATCTAATATAGCCTCGTGTGTTATATTGATCTGTATAAAAGTCTGCTAGTGCAGAGCATACAAAACATGATCAGCTGTGAGGTAACAGTAGGAGCTTCTATTAGCAACCACGTGTGGAAAATCTTTGAAAGCTGGGGAGAACTGATCTATCGAGCATGTCTCGGAGATTATCTGCAAGATCGGCAGTGAGTGAGTAACAAACATCTTTATATTCCAACATTCATTTTGGGTCACATGTTTTCGTCATTGCCGAGGAGAATTGAAGATAGGAAACCATAGTCTGTTCGACGAGAGTCCCCACCATATGTTTAAAGTTGATTTTAATACATATATTTTGAAGGTTATCATTAGTTTTCTTTATAGGGAATTACACCTAATAGTTGAACGCCCAAATGATACCAGTTAGGTTGACTAAATGTGTGTCCAACACTCCACGACCCTGCCATTTCAAATATGATGGTAAAGTACTTTCGATCACCAATAGGAGGGTGATTTTGGGAAGTTTTAAATCAGTGGCCCAAGAAGGGCTAGTATAGAGTGACAAGCTACTTAAAAGAGCAGACTACTACGGACGATGGGTTGGCGGACAGGTGCGACTGAAATCAAATAAAGAAGTAGGCCTATTCAGCAAGATGGAACCGATAACAACATAAATTAGAAAGCGAAGATTGCTGTTTTATGGGCACATATTTCGTATGAATAATGACCGTCCCACAAAGAAAATCTGGAATTTTCTTAAACCGAAGATCTCCAAGGTGAAATGGTTCCAACCAGAAGACGGGGAGACCCTTTCCTTAAACAGAGAAGCGAAAGAATAAGCTGATAGATGGGCTCAAGAGATACTGGCAAGATGTCAAAGCCGGCAAACGAACAAGACGCAGACACTGACATGAAAGTGGTAGTTAATACGGAGTCCATAGAGGCT
Source organism: Meconema thalassinum (assembly GCA_946902985.2). Taxonomy (NCBI): domain Eukaryota; kingdom Metazoa; phylum Arthropoda; class Insecta; order Orthoptera; family Tettigoniidae; genus Meconema; species Meconema thalassinum. The sequence continues at coordinate 74,268,834 of OX336400.1, forward strand.
CAAGTAGACGGTTAAAAAAGTGACAGTCAGTCTGAAAGACTAGACTTTGTATCATTTTAAATGCTACAAATGCTAAAAAAAAAAAAAAAAAAATGCTAGAAAGGCTTCTCTTGACATGTTAGAAAATTATCTGCATAATACTTATCTTGCTTATCTTGTTTCAAATTACTCGCGAACGGCAAGTGCAAACCAAGGGCAAAGCAAGGTCAACCGCGCGGGATGACGCACGCTCACCAGAGCACGCGGGGAAGTGCCCCTTCCATCCAGTCTAAAACACTTATAGTGGGCGATGTATTGAAGATAGAGATATGCTCTCGCGGACTTTTTCGTAGAACTTTTCATGCTGACCAATTCTTACGCTCATAGTATATTGATATTTTTAACGGTTTGCCCAACGTAAGCTTAAGAAGCGCACGGACGCCAAGTTTGTTTTCGACTTTTTCACTGAAATCGTTACTGCTTGGCTTCCCTTGATCATACATAAATTATTTTCTACAGAATCTTTCCTCGAGATATCATTTACAGAATGGTGAAAACCGCATCAAAATCCATACAGTGATTCTCGAGATTACCCGTGACATCCAAGAATCGGGGATTTTTAGCCAATTTTCAATTTTGAAAAAATAGGCTTATGAGATCACCTTTTGTCCGTGTGTGTGTGTGATTCGTGTGTGTGTGTCCCCCTAATAAAATCTAAACGGCTGGAGCGATTTCAATGAAACTCGGAAAGTTCATAGCACTATTCCCGGCGACCTCGACCGTGCCCTTCAAATTTTGTTACGACTCACCAATCCAACATGGCGGCTGTGCGAAATATTTCACCAGCATTCAATATCTCCGAAACTATTACCGACATTACCCTGACATTTTCTATGGTGATAGAGGGAACTACTATAAGTTCACTTATGTGACTTTTGAAAATCTGGTAACTACAAAACCAACATGGCGGCCAAGCGAATTTGCGACATTTAAATAGACGTTTCTCGCGATTTGACCAACCAAACGCAATGAAACTTGGTACAGTATATGTTTATATACATTGTAATGCACCGACATCTAACTTCGTTCAATTGTTTACAAAATCATAAGATGGCGGATGTGCGAAATATTTCACCGGCATTCTATATCTCTGAAACTATTAGCGGTATCACACTGAAATTTTGTACGGAGATAAAGGGCACTACTGGAAGTCCATCTATAAGACTTTCAAAAACCGGTTAACTACAAAACGAACATGGCGGCCAAGCGAATTTGAAAATTTTAAATAGAACTTTCTCGCGATTTAATGTTCCAAGCGCACTGAAACCTGGCACAGGAAATATTTATACACATTGTAATCCACTGGTATCTAATTTAGTTCAATTGTTTACATAACCTCAAGATGGCGGCAGTGCGAATTTTAAAATTAAGATTTTATTTATTGTGATGTAGTCATGCGATCGAAGTGAAAGTTTGAATAATGAACCTACGCAATAATTTTCCTTTAATGGTATATGACTCTATGGCCTATACATTTAACTTTCCAACATGGCGACCATCCGAAATATTTAGACGATACTGAATATCTACGAATCTATTTTAGCAATCAAACTGCATTTCTTAATGTTCATAGGGGCTATGAACTTACGTTCACCTATAGGACTTTAAATAACCTGGTGATCACAAATCCAACATGGCGGTGACGCGAATTATATTCACATGGACGTTTCTCGCAATTGAACCATCCGCGTGCAGTGAAACTTGGTACAGTAAATCCTTATACGAATGTTAATCCACTGGCATCTAATTTATTTCAATTGTTTCCATAACCTCAAGATGGCAGCTGTGAAAAATTTTAAAATCTCCATGTTTTTTCTTGTGTTCTAATTATGCGATTGAAATTTGAATACTACACGTTCACAATAATCTGCATGTAACATTACATAACTCTAGGACCTACATATATAAAATCCAACATGGCGACCATCCGAAATATTTAGTCGGTTCTCAATATCTACGAATCTATTACAGCAATCAAACTGAAATTATGTATGTTGATAGTGGCAATTAACATAAGTAGGATATATGAAAATAGGCTGTATAGTTCTTCACGGAACTACTTGTTGTCTTATACTAACGAAGTAGAGATTGTCGGGGAACACATACACCAAGCGGTACTATGACGTCACACACCTCAGTGCATCTGGGTACATTTCGTCCCGTCACCGTAACGTAACGCCAGACCCCAGCGTAACGACGAAGTCAACAAGATCATTTACAATGATAAAATAAACAAAAATTACGGAAAACAAAAAAATCAGAATTTCAAAAAAGAACATGTTGATTGAGTAAATAAACACTTGGAAATTTAAATTGTTGGCCCTAACCCACTCTCAGTTACATTATAAAGCGGATGCCGAGATCAGCAGCCACCACCTCATCGGCAAAATATAAGATCGAGTGTCATTTGTAAACCAAGGTGTCTTTGTAGATCAGCAAGATCCACACACTCTGTTAAAATGTGGGCCACAGTGAATACGGCTGCACATGAAGAAAGTGGGGGTTTTCCCCTCATTGGGTACGAGTGGGTGATAATGTCGCAAGACCCAAAAGCGAGTTAGTAACAACAAATAGCCCTGGTTGTTTTGCATATGAATGATTCACCGTGTTTTCAATATGTGAAACACGTGCATGCTCCATCCAGGTCTGGTCTGTGCTCTAGGACACTGAAGTATAGTGTGGGTAATAAATATTGTTAGTAGTGTGTTTTGAGGGGTTCTACACCCACCGCCACCGCTGGAATACTAAAATGGCAATATCTCGCGAACCAATCAGGCTAGAGACTTGTACGAGGTGTCATTGAACTCGGGCTAACACCCCCTTTCCAATGGACAACATATTTCAACCCCAAAAATAAAACCTACCCTACTAGGGGGTGAAATTGAATTTTTTAGAGAATCTCTGTTACCAATTGCAACATGTGAGAGTTTGAATGCCGATATGGATTTAAACGTTGTTCCACATAAAGTGCATATGTTCGGTGGAAAGCCACTATGAATTAGCATGCCCACTCATGGCTTTTGTAAGAGGGTGGGGGAGCGGATCCCTATAGATGGGTTATTGTTGACGGGTCATTGTTGGCGGGATCATTGTTGTCGAGTCCTTGTGGACGAGTCCTTGTCGACAAGTCCTTGTGGACAAGTCCTTGTGGTCGAGTCCTTGTTGACAGGTCCTTGTGGACGAGTCCTTGTGGATGAGTCCCTTTGGACTGGTCCCTATGGACTAGCCCATGCATTTATTTAAATTATGTCAAAGGGCCTAACTACATTTGTGTGTGTGTTGAACTGACGTTGTTCACTAATCCCCCACTACTATAATGGAATAACGATATGAAAGGAAAGTGATGAAATACATGTGAACACGTGTGAGATGTCATTATTAGCATTTTCCTTGTGAAACAAGTCACATCCTGTTTTGATTCATACGTGAGAAAATGCGAGTTCATGTGTAATATGATCTAACACACAGGTGTTCACATGTGCACGTGCACGATAAGAGCTAACAAGTCACAACCTGTTTTGGCAGTGGTGGGAATAAGGCTAGAGACATGTACGAGTAGTCAAATTACTCCGGCAGACAACCCCTTTCCTATGGATAGCTTATTTCCACTCAAAAATAAAATCTACCTCTACTAGGGGGTGAAATAATAATTTTTAGGTAAAAGTCGCTTTCCATGTGCAATATGTTGGAGTTTGTATGCCAATATGAAATTAAACTCGTTCCACATAAAGTGCATGCATACAACTGAATGCCGCTATGATTTATTATTTTTGTTTTTTGTTTTACGAATGCGCAATTGGGGTTTTTGTAAGAGGGCGGGCTTTTTGAATAATGATTTATAGATACGTTTTTTTTTACAAATTAACCAAAGATCCAAAAACTAATAGGTCATCGGCATTTTAATATCTTATGAACTAAGAAAGCTAGGAACTTGTATAAAGGGTCGTTGAACTAAGAAAGCTAGGAACTTGTATGAGGGGCCGTTGGACTTGTGGTGACGCCCTGTTTTTGAATGTATTATTCATTTTTTGTCAAAAGGGCCTAACTGCACTTTCGTTAATATCTCGCTAACTAATAATCCGAGAGCGACAAGTGAGGTGTCACAAGACTCAGGATGGCCAACCCTTTTCCATGACCAACGAATTTACCCAAAATACCCAAAACAGCAAGGTCATTGACCTAAGATTTTATAAACTTATCAGTAGAGAGGGTCAAGTGAGGTGTCATAGGACTACGAATGGTTAACCCTTCCCCATGACCAATGAATTTACCTAAAAAAAATCAAAACAGCAAGGTCATTGACCTGAGATTTTATAAACTAATAATCGGATATCAACATGTGAGGTGTCATAGGACTTAGAATGGTCAACCCTTTCCCATGGCTAATGAATTTACCCAAAAATATCCAATACATCAAGGTCATCGACCTGAGATTTTATAAACTTATAATCGGATATGGACATGTGAAATGTTTACAGTGAGTGATGAAACATAGCTAGGTAGTGAAAGAATTATTGTAGGCTACATGTATGGTGACTGACAAATCTTTCACCATTGGAACTTGTTTTCAGATCAAACTGCAGTACAGAGAGGGTATAGGTTGTAGGTATGGGATAATAAATGACAAATGGTGTATACAAAATCTGATAAATCGATTCAAGAAATAAGAGTAGTCAATCTTTAATTGATTGGTTAAATAGGATAGCTAAAATCCAAAATGGTGACTACATTGAACTAAACTGAACCAAGCTGAATCAAATCCAACCAAACCGAACCAAACTTAATCAAAAACAAGCCAATGGTTTAAGTGTAAAACTTGTGGTTGAATGTAGGTATTGGTAATGTCAGAAAGGAAAGATATAACGCTCTACCTATAGAGGGTAGGTAAAGCTAGTGCATGATGCTAATGCACACACACAAGTACATGAAACACACACAACTAACCTATACTGTTTTTATGGGTTGACTGTTAAAATTTGCTCAGTGGTTACTGGGACAAGATGGTCGCTACACACAACAAGCGTTAAATACTTGAGGCTAATAATCTACACACACACACACACACAAACACACACTTGTTCTAAACTAAACTGTCTTGCTGACAGTGCTCACACTGTAGGCAGATGACAGAAATGCTTGGCTAACAGAAATACAATCATTTCCGGTTGTCTAATGTTACCAGCTAACCATTTTGTGCTGCAGTGGCGAGCACATGTGCCACTTACACTAGAGATTTTAACTCGATTTCAAGCTCTAAGTCCTAGAACGAATCAAACTAAGAAAAAAAAGGACATGGTGGCGCAGTGGTTAAGCTGTTAGCCTTTCACTAAATTGGACTAGGGTTTGAATTCAGGTGAATACGCATGTCATAAACATATAAAAAAAAGCAGAGATAATGTTTTAAACCGATTACACTCGTCTCTTTTCAAATTATTACTTGGATTACAAATACAAAAGGTGGACTGGGTGTGATATACAGTTAATGCTGCCTATCGCACACTAGCTGTAAGGAAGCCATATGTAGAGCTATATGTAGAGAACTCCCTAGCGATTTCATGAACTGGTATAGCTATGTCACATAAACGGTGCCGGATACAATCCAGCAACTATAATTCGTATCTTGCGGAACAGAGAAAATGCACTTTTGCCTTGATGGATAACAAATGTGTGCAGACGAATGACCTACGCATTAGTCTAGCAAGGGGTTATAACCACGAGGAGGAGGTGTGATTTCTATATTTTATTGTTTAGAGACATGGCTTTTGTAACCAGTAGATTTAATTGATTTAGTATTTTGTAAATATTTATTTTTGTAATTGTAAATAGTTAATTTTTTGTAAATAGTGGAAACCATTTATTTTTGTAATGGTAAATGTTAAATGTATAATTAAAGTTCTTTGGGATGAGTGTGCATGTCAATGATGTTTTTAGGGATAAATAGAGTGGTTGTGTGTTTGTTCTCAAAGACAGGTAAGGTTGTGTGGATGTATGACTACACAGAAAGAGAGAGAGAGAGAGAGTAGAAACAGCCTTACCTGCAGTAGTAATAGTATACCTCTATGTTTTGCATACACATAGACAGACTGTACGATCGCAATGGCCAAGCACTCACATTAACACCATTTAAAAAATCTTAAAATGAAAAAATCATGTTTCGCAAATATGAACTTTTGACATAAACAAAATAAAAATAAAATGTGTAAACAACAAATTGGAAAATCCATGTTTCCATATCATGAAATTCAAAAACTTTAAACTGACATTTAAAAGAAATGCAAATGGAAAATTGACAAATTGTAATGTGTGAAATGTGAAAATGAACAAATGGCTATCATTATTAAAAAAATAAAATAAAAAAAATGGTGCTGTATGGTTGAGGTGTGAATAAAACCCTACTTATTTTGGACCACCCGAGACTGAGTATACTTGTTTTAGTCCTCATACCACTTTTAAAATTTTGTGTTAAAGCTAGGAATTGAACCCAAGAGCTTGTAGGGGGAGACAAAGGTTAGAATATGTTAAACAGATAGCCTTGAATGTAGGATGTGGTAGCTATAGAGAGATGAAACGATTAGCTCGGGACAGATAGGCACTGAGATCTGCATCAAACCAGTCAAAGGACTAAAGACTCAAACAACAACATGTACGTTCACCAAAATAATGTAGTGTAACGATAAATGTTAGTCAACGAACAGTAATGCATTACTAAATCCCATAACACGATACCTAAGAGCTTTTCTAAAATGATTTTAAAATGCCTTTAACCCTATATTGAACACCCAGTTCACAAGACTCATAACTGCAATGTTATGGTAAAACAAAACAAAATCTATATTTCAAAACAAGCAAGTGGTTTAGCCAATGTATACTGGAAAAAGTTTTGTAAACACTCAAGTCCTCAAGACCAATTAAATTAGTAACTGTCAGGTTGGCCGAGTGGTTAAGGTGTCCGAGTGGTTAAGGTGTTTGACTTAAGATCAAATTTCTGTATAAGGAAGCAAGGGTTCGAATCCCTTACCTGACATAACTATTGCCTTAACATGGCTTGGCCACACTGTATTATTATGATACTCGGTACACAAACCATAGATATAGTGTATTGTTTAAGGCCACTCTCTTTCTGAACATAGTCAGAGACTGTTGATGGTTAACAATTGTATTAATAGTGGGACATGGGGATAGCAATTAAGAAAAATAACAGCCAATACCCATACAATATTTTTATTCATTTAGTTTTTTTTACAATAGTTACACACTGAATACAACTTTTTATCTCTTTACCATTGTTTGATATAGATTTTAAACACAACGCTTGTTGTAGATCCTTTTACAACTTTCTCCAGGTACTCTTGTTCTTAAAAACTGGGGAAGCCGCAATGGTTTTATAGACATTAAACCCTCATCCTGTTTTTTTTTCATTATCATCATTATCATTATCATCATCATCATTATAAATATTATCTTTATAATTATTATAGTCATTGTCACCATCATTATCATCATCATCATCATCATCATCATCATCATCATCCTCAACATCACTAGAACTATCCAATTCCTTTTTTTCCTTTTCAAAAGGGACCTCTTGAAGAGTCTGTGTTGCTTTTGATAGTGTTACGGTTTTATTGAACGTTGACAACTGTCCTAACATGACTTTTTGAGGAGATAAATGTTTTTTCACAAGGAAGTCACTATGTTGAGTAACACTATGTTTTTGTTGGGCTTGCTTTTTCTTGTTCTTTTGATCATGTTTTGTTAACACTAACGGTGTTTCATTTGGTATACCACATTGATGAGTACCCACACTTAAGACCTCACCATGTTTACTTTTTAGATGACCTAGACATTTTGTTGTTCTTTGTTTTGAGCACTGCCAAAATATGATGCCATTCGCATTTTCTCGCGTATAGTTATAAGAGTACCCATGATACAGAGCACGTGGTTTACCTTTATTGGTTATAGTATATTCCATAGTAGCCACTGACTTGTATAGTCGATCCGCCTACTACAAAGTTCTGAACACTTGTGGTGAAAGAATGATGTTGTGTTGACGTTTTATGTTGGATGATGTTGTTGGTTTATGGTGGTGGCTTATGTCGATGACATATGTTGGTGACTTATGTTGGTGGCTTATGTTGGTGGCTTATGGTGGTGGCTTATGATGGTGGATTATGGTGGCGGCTTATGGTGGTGGTTTATGATGGTGGCTCATGTTGGTGGCTTATGTTGGTGGCTTATGATGGTGGCTTATGGTGGTGGCATATGATGGTGGGTTATGGTGGTGGTTTATGGTGGCTTATGGTGGCTTATGATGGTGGTTTATGATGGTGGCTTATGTTGGTGGCTTATGTTGGTGGCTTATGATGGTGGCTTATGGTGGTGGCATATGATGGTGGGTTATGGTGGTGGTTTATGGTGGCTTATGGTTGTGGCTTGTGGTGGCTTATGATGGTGGCTTGTGGTGATGGCTTATGGTGGTGACTTGTGGTGATGGCTTATGGTGGTGACTTATAGTGGTGGCCTATGCTGTTGGCTTATTTTTGGTGGTTTACGTTAATACCTTATTTGTAATGGCTTATTTGACAAGTTATTGTTGTCAATGTAATTAGAGGATTTTTCTATTGGTCTTGGAAAGTATTTCAACCCTTTTTTTATGGTAGCATAATGCTTACCGCCATGTTTGTAAGCAACAACAACACACTAAAATTCCAAGAATCCAAAGTACTCTAAGGTTAATGATTGTCTCTCAACTCCATTCAACGTCTAGTCAAAAACATTATATATATTTTTTCACATTTTTCAAAAAAGGTAAATTGGGAAAGTAGGCTATATGTTTAAACTAAAAATCATATCAAATCATATGCTAACTCCAACACCTACGTCTATCCCACCCTCAGTCAAAAAATATAATATTCTTCAAATTTCTCTAAAACAGTATTTGGAAAGTAGGCCATATTTTGAAAACTAATCATCCTATAAAGTCATATATGGACTCAAACCAATGGCTTTTATATCCTTAATCGTAAGAACAAAATATGGAATTTTTGACATTTTTTCCAAAAATGTTCATTTTGTGTGTTTTAGATGGTTCTAGCACCTCCTCCTCCTCACCCTCTTCCAAGATGGCGGCCGTAGCTTAACTTAACCTAGCCTAACCTAACAAGATGGCGGCCGTAGCTTAACTTAACCTAGCCTAACCTAAAGAGATGGCGGTTGTAGCCTAACTTAACCTAGCCTAACCTAACCTCACCTACGAGGTGTGATCAAAAAGTTCCAAAAATGTGGCTGCAACTTAACCAAACATAGCCTAGCCTAACCTAACCTAACCTACAAGGTGTGATCAAAAAGTTCCAAAATGGCGAGCGTAGCTTCACTTAACCTTACCTAACTTAACCTAAACCTACGAGGTGTGATCAAAAGTTTTTCAAGATAGTGGTCATAGCTTAACTGAATCTTGCCTAACCTAACCTAACCTAAACCTACGAAGTGTGGTCATATAGTTCCAAGATGGAGGTCGTAGCTTAACTCAACCTAACCTAACCCTACGAGGTGTGATCAAAAAGTTCCAAAAATGGCTGCCGTAGCTTAACTTAACCTTTGAGTCATTTTTTAACGGGTCCCGGAGGACGGGTCCTTGTTGACGGGTCCCTGTGGCGGGTCCCTTTGACATAATTTGGAAAAAATGCAAGGGCCAGTCCATAGGGATTAGTCCAAAGGACCCGCCACAGGGACCCGTCAACAAGGACCCGTCCTCCGGGACCCGTTAAAAAATGACTCAAAGGTTAAGTTAAGCTACGGCAGCCATTTTTGGAACTTTTTGATCACACCTCGTAGGGTTAGGTTAGGTTGAGTTAAGCTACGACCTCCATCTTGGAACTATATGACCACACTTCGTAGGTTTAGGTTAGCTTAGGTTAGGCAAGATTCAGTTAAGCTATGACCACTATCTTGAAAAACTTTGGTCACACCTCGTAGGTTTAGGTTAAGTTAGGTAAGGTTAAGTGAAGCTACGGCCGCCATTTTGGAACTTTTTGATCACACCTTGTAGGTTAGGTTAGGTTAGGCTAGGATAGGTTTGGTTAAGTTGCAGCCACATTTTTGGAACTTTTTGATCACACCTCGTAGGTGAGGTTAGGTTAGGCTAGGTTAAGTTAGGCTACAACCGCCATCTCTTTAGGTTAGGCTAGGTTAAGTTAAGCTACGGCCGCCATCTTGTTAGGTTAGGCTAGGTTAAGTTAAGCTACGGCCGCCATCTTGGAAGAGGGTGAGGAGGAGGAGGTGCTAGAACCATCTGAAACACACAAAATGAACATTTTTGGAAAAAATGTCAAAAATTCCATATTTTGTTCTTACGATTAAGGATATAAAAGCCATTGGTTTGAGTCCATATATGACTTTATAGGATGATTAGTTTTCAAAATATGGCCTACTTTCCAAATACTGTTTTAGAGAAATTTGAAGAATATTATATTTTTTGACTGAGGGTGGGATAGACGTAGGTGTTGGAGTTAGCATATGATTTGATATGATTTTTAGTTTAAACATATAGCCTACTTTCCCAATTTACCTTTTTTGAAAAATGTGAAAAAATATATATAATGTTTTTGACTAGACGTTGAATGGAGTTGAGAGACAATCATTAACCTTAGAGTACTTAGGATTCTTGGAATTTTAGTGTGTTGTTGTTGCTTACAAACATGGCGGTAAGCATTATGCTACCATAAAAAAAAGGGTTGAAATACTTTCCAAGACCAAGAGAAAAATCCTTTAAATACATTGACAACAATAACTTGTCAAATAAGCCATAACAAATAAGGTATTAACGTAAACCACCAAAAATAAGCCACCAACATAGGCCACCACTATAAGTCACCACCATAAGCCATCACCACAAGCCACCATCATAAGCCACCACAAGCCACAACCATAAGCCACCATAAACCACCACCATAACCCACCATCATATGCCACCACCATAAGCCACCAACATAAGCCACCAACATAAGCCACCATCATAAACCACCATCATAAGCCACCATCATAAGCCACCACAAGCCACAACCATAAACCACCATAAACCACCACCATAACCCACCATCATATGCCACCACCATAAGCCACCATCATAAGCCACCAACATAAGCCACCAACATGAGCCACCATCATAAACCACCATCATAAGCCGCCACCATAAGCCACCAACATAAGCCACCACCATAAGCCACCAACATAAGCCACCAACATATGTCATCAACATAAGCCACCACCATAAACCAACAACATCATCCAACATAAAACGTCAACACAACATCATTCTTTCACCACAAGTGTTCAGAACTTTGTAGTAGGCGGATCGACTATACAAGTCAGTGGCTACTATGGAATATACTATAACCAATAAAGGTAAACCACGTGCTCTGTATCATGGGTACTCTTATAACTATAAGCGAGAAAATGCGAATGGCATCATATTTTGGCAGTGCTCAAAACAAAGAACAACAAAATGTCTAGGTCATCTAAAAAGTAAACATGGTGAGGTCTTAAGTGTGGGTACTCATCAATGTGGTATACCAAATGAAACACCGTTAGTGTTAACAAAACATGATCAAAAGAACAAGAAAAAGCAAGCCCAACAAAAACATAGTGTTACTCAACATAGTGACTTCCTTGTGAAAAAACATTTATCTCCTCAAAAAGTCATGTTAGGACAGTTGTCAACGTTCAATAAAACCGTAACACTATCAAAAGCAACACAGACTCTTCAAGAGGTCCCTTTTGAAAAGGAAAAAAAGGAATTGGATAGTTCTAGTGATGTTGAGGATGATGATGATGATGATGATGATGATGATGATAATGATGGTGACAATGACTATAATAATTATAAAGATAATATTTATAATGATGATGATGATGATAATGATAATGATGATAATGAAAAAGAAGAGGATGAGGGTTTAATGTCTATAAAACCATTGCGGCTTCCCCAGTTTTTAAGAACAAGAGTACCTGGAGAAAGTTGTAAAAGGATCTACAACAAGCGTTGTGTTTAAAATCTATATCAAACAATGGTAAAGAGATAAAAAGTTGTATTCAGTGTGTAACTATTGTAAAAAAAACTAAATGAATAAAAATATTGTATGGGTATTGGCTGTTTTTTTCTTAATTGCTATCCCCATGTCCCACTATTAATACAATTGTTAACCATCAACAGTCTCTGACTATGTTCAGAAAGAGAGTGGCCTTAAACAATACACTATATCTATGGTTTGTGTACCGAGTATCATAATAATACAGTGTGGCCAAGCCATGTTAAGGCAATAGTTATGTCAGGTAAGGGATTCGAACCCTTGCTTCCTTATACAGAAATTTGATCTTAAGTCAAACACCTTAACCACTCGGCCAACCTGACAGTTACTAATTTAATTGGTCTTGAGGACTTGAGTGTTTACAAAACTTTTTCCAGTATACATTGGCTAAACCACTTGCTTGTTTTGAAATATAGATTTTGTTTTGTTTTACCATAACATTGCAGTTATGAGTCTTGTGAACTGGGTGTTCAATATAGGGTTAAAGGCATTTTAAAATCATTTTAGAAAAGCTCTTAGGTATCGTGTTATGGGATTTAGTAATGCATTACTGTTCGTTGACTAACATTTAGCGTTACACTACATTATTTTGGTGAACGTACATGTTGTTGTTTGAGTCTTTAGTCCTTTGACTGGTTTGATGCAGATCTCAGTGCCTATCTGTCCCGAGCTAATAGTTTCATCTCTCTATAGCTACCACATCCTACATTCAAGGCTATCTGTTTAACATATTCTAATCTTTGTCTCCCCCTACAAGCTCTTGGGTTCAATTCCTAGCTTTAACACAAAATTTTAAAAGTGGTATGAGGACTAAAACAAGTATACTCAGTCTCGGGTGGTCCAAAATAAGTAGGGTTTGATTCACACCTCAACCATACAGCACCATTTTTTTATTTTATTCTTTAATAATGATAGCCATTTGTTCATTTTCACATTTCACGCATTACAATTTGTCAATTTTCCATTTGCATTTCTTTTAAATGTCAGTTTAAAGTTTTTGAATTTCATGATATGGAAACATGGATTTTCCAATTTGTTGTTTACACATTTTATTTTTATTTTGTTTATGTCAAAAGTTCATATTTGCGAAACATGATTTTTTCATTTTAAGATTTTGTAAATGGTGTTAATGTGAGTGCTTGGCCATTGCGATCGTACAGTCTGTCTATGTGTATGCAAAACATAGAGGTCTACTATTACTACTGCAGGTAAGGCTGTTTCTACTCTCTCTCTCTCTCTTTCTGTGTAGTCATACATCCACACAACCTTACCTGTCTTTGAGAACAAACACACAACCACTCTATTTATCCCTAAAAACATCATTGACATGCACACTCATCCCAAAGAACTTTAATTATACATTTAACATTTACCATTACAAAAATAAATGGTTTCCACTATTTACAAAAAATTAACTATTTACAATTACAAAAATAAATATTTACAAAATACTAAATCAATTAAATCTACTGGTTACAAAAGCCATGTCTCTAAACAATAAAATATAGAAATCACACCTCCTCCTCGTGGTTATAACCCCTTGCTAGGCTAATGCGTAGGTCATTCGTCTGCACACATTTGTTATCCATCAAGGCAAAAGTGCATTTTCTCTGTTCCGCAAGATACGAATTATAGTTGCTGGATTGTATCCGGCACCGTTTATGTGACATAGCTATACCAGTTCATGAAATCGCTAGGGAGTTCTCTACATATAGCTCTACATATGGCTTCCTTACAGCTAGTGTGCGATAGGCAGCATTAACTGTATATCACACCCAGTCCACCTTTTGTATTTGTAATCCAAGTAATAATTTGAAAAGAGACGAGTGTAATCGGTTTAAAACATTATCTCTGCTTTTTTTATATGTTTATGACATGCGTATTCACCTGAATTCAAACCCTAGTCCACTTTAGTGAAAGGCTAACAGCTTAACCACTGCGCCACCATGTCCTTTTTTTCTTAGTTTGATTCGTTCTAGGACTTAGAGCTTGAAATCGAGTTAAAATCTCTAGTGTAAGTGGCACATGTGCTCGCCACTGCAGCACAAAATGGTTAGCTGGTAACATTAGACAACCGGAAATGATTGTATTTCTGTTAGCCAAGCATTTCTGTCATCTGCCTACAGTGTGAGCACTGTCAGCAAGACAGTTTAGTTTAGAACAAGTGTGTGTTTGTGTGTGTGTGTGTGTGTAGATTATTAGCCTCAAGTATTTAACGCTTGTTGTGTGTAGCGACCATCTTGTCCCAGTAACCACTGAGCAAGTTTTAACAGTCAACCCATAAAAACAGTATAGGTTAGTTGTGTGTGTTTCATGTACTTGTGTGTGTGCATTAGCATCATGCACTAGCTTTACCTACCCTCTATAGGTAGAGCGTTATCCCTTTCCTTTCTGACATTACCAATACCTACATTCAACCACAAGTTTTACACTTAAACCATTGGCTTGTTTTTGATTAAGTTTGGTTCGGTTTGGTTGGATTTGATTCAGCTTGGTTCAGTTTAGTTCAATGTAGTCACCATTTTGGATTTTAGCTATCCTATTTAACCAATCAATTAAAGATTGACTACTCTTATTTCTTGAATCGATTAATCAGATTTTGTATACACCATTTGTCATTTATTATCCCATACCTACAACCTATACCCTCTCTGTACTGCAGTTTGATCTGAAAACAAGTTCCAATGGTGAAAGATTTGTCAGTCACCATATATGTAGCCTACAATAATTCTTTCACTACCTAGCTATGTTTCATCACTCACTGTAAACCTTTCACATGTCCATATCCGATTATAAGTTTATAAAATCTCAGGTCGATGACCTTGATGTATTGGGTATTTTTGGGTAAATTCATTAGCCATGGGAAAGGGTTGACCATTCTAAGTCCTATGACACCTCACGTGTTGATATCCGATTATTAGTTTATAAAATCTCAGGTCAATGACCTTGCTGTTTTGAATTTTTTGAGGTAAATTCATTGGTCATGGGGAAGGGTTAACCATTCGTAGTCCTATGACACCTCACTTGACCCTCTCTACTGATAAGTTTATAAAATCTTAGGTCAATGACCTTGCTGTTTTGGGTATTTTGGGTAAATTCGTTGGTCATGGGAAAGGGTTGGCCATCCTGAGTCTTGTGACACCTCACTTGTCCCTCTCGGATTATTAGTTAGCGAGATATTAACGAAAGTGCAGTTAGGCCCTTTTGACAAAAAATGAATAATACATTCAAAAACAGGGCGTCACCACAAGTCCAACGACCCCTCATACAAGTTCCTAGCTTTCTTAGTTCAACGACCCTTTATACAAGTTCCTAGCTTTCTTAGTTCATAAGATATTAAAAAGCCGATGACCTATTAGTTTTTGGATCTTTGGTTAATTTGTAAAAAAAAAACCGTATCTATAAATCATTATTCAAAAAGCCCGCCCTCTTACAAAAACCCCAATTGCGCATTCGTAAAACAAAAAACAAAAATAATAAATCATAGCGGCATTCAGTTGTATGCATGCACTTTATGTGGAACGAGTTTAATTTCATATTGGCATACAAACTCCCACATATAGCACATGGAAAGCGACTTTTACCTAAAAATTATTATTTCACCCCCTAGTAGGGGTAGATTTTATTTTTGAGTGGAAATAAGCTATCCATAGGAAAGGGGTTGTCTGCCGGAGTAATTTGACTACTCGTACATGTCTCTAGCCTTATTCCCACCACTGCCAAAACAGGTTGTGACTTGTTAGCTCTTATCGTGCACGTGCACATGTGTACACCTGTGTGTTAGATCATATTACACATGAACTCGCATTTTCTCACGTATGAATCAAAACAGGATATGACTTGTTTCACAAGGAAAATGCTAATAATGACATCTCACACGTGTTCACATGTATTTCATCACTTTCCTTTCATATCGTTATTCCATTATAGTAGTGGGGGATTAGTGAACAACGTCAGTTCAACACACACACAAATGTAGTTAGGCTCTTTGACATAATTTAAATAAATGCATGGGCTAGCCCATAGGGACCAGTCCAAAGGGACTCATCCACAAGGACTCGTCCACAAGGACCTGTCAACAAGGACTCGACCACAAGGACTTGTCCACAAGGACTTGTCGACAAGGACTCGACAACAATGATCCCGCCAACAATGACCCGTCAACAATAACCCATCTATAGGGATCCGCTCCCCCACCCTCTTACAAAAGCCATGAGTGGGCATGCTAATTCATAGTGGCTTTCCACCGAACATATGCACTTTATGTGGAACAACGTTTAAATCCATATCGGCATTCAAACTCTCACATGTTGCAATTGGTAACAGAGATTCTCTAAAAAATTCAATTTCACCCCCTAGTAGGGTAGGTTTTATTTTTGGGGTTGAAATATGTTGTCCATTGGAAAGGGGGTGTTAGCCCGAGTTCAATGACACCTCGTACAAGTCTCTAGCCTGATTGGTTCGCGAGATATTGCCATTTTACTATTCCAGCGGTGGCGGTGGGTGTAGAACCCCTCAAAACACACTACTATTGTTATTGCTTCTGCTGACCGTAAATCTCGACCCAAGACGCTAGCCCTACAACAGATGTCATCGTCATTCCCCTGCAGTCAGTGGCGTCGCCAGAATATTTTACAAACGGAATGACAGATAAAATGGACGGTGTTATAGAAAAATGTGTCAACCCACCAGCCTGTAGTTTGGAGTAAATTGCGTCCAGAGTTGAACCCCTTCTCAAAAATCAGAAACCTGAGGTTACACATTTTCGAATATACGAGGGTTGATAGAAAAGTCTTTGCCCCTATTTTTTTGCCCAAAAATACATACAAATATACCTTCTGTTCTACGTAACTGATACTATTTTAGCCTATTTTCATTTATTAAAAATTGGCTTGAGATCACTTTTTGTCCATGTGTGTCCACCTAATAACTTATAAACGGCTAGAGCGATTTCAATGAATTT
Source organism: Meconema thalassinum (assembly GCA_946902985.2). Lineage (NCBI taxonomy): Eukaryota > Metazoa > Arthropoda > Insecta > Orthoptera > Tettigoniidae > Meconema > Meconema thalassinum. The sequence goes on from OX336400.1 coordinate 74,285,922, forward strand.
CGGTAAAGTCATAGTACTATTTCGGCCGACCCCGACCGTGCCCTTAAAATGTTATTACGTCTCACCAATCCAACATGGTAGCTGTGGGAAATAATTAACCGGCAATCTATATCCCCTAAACTGGTACGGTACTGATATCACCCTGACATTGTGTACGGTGATAAAGGGCACTACTAAAAGTTGATCTATGAAACTTTCAAAAAACCTGCTAACTACAAAACAAACATGGCGGCCAAGAGAAGGTGAAACATTTTAATAGACTTTTCTCGCGATTTAACCATCTGAGCGCAGTGAAATATGGTACAGTTAATATTTATACACATTGCAATGCACTGGCATCTAATTTAGTTCAATTGTTCACATAACCTAAAGATGGCGGCTGTGCGAAATTTTAAAATCTCGTTTTTATTTCTTGTGTCCTAATCATGCGATTGAAGTTTGAATACTACACGTACACAATAATCTTCGTGTAATAGTACATACCTCTAAGACCTACATATATAAAAATCCAACATGGCGACCATCAGAAGTATTTACACGGTTCTCAATATCTACGAATGAATTACAGCAATCAAACTGAAATGTTGAATGTTGATAGTGGCAATGAACATTAGTAGGATATATGAAAATAGGCTGTATAGTTCTTCACGGAACTACTTGTTCCACATAGTCTCCACATTGTTCAGATATTTGTCCCATCACAGCACTATATTCGAGATGCCCCTGTGATAGAATTCAGCCGGCTGACTGTGGAACCATCATCGGATGCTGTCTTGGCGTCTTCGTTGCACGTGAATCACTGTCCTGACAGGAGCTTCTTCAGCGGACCATTACAATGCGAGACCACATGTGGCAAACAGAACCGCCAACAAGCTCCGGTCATTTCACTGTGAGAGACAGGACCACCCCTCATCAGTCCCTAGTGATCTGCACGTATAGTATATAGATATTTTTATGTTCGACCATGGCGAAATGTAAATATTATATGCCAGAAAACTGTCCTATAATGAGGGTCATTATAGTACAAGTTTTGATTAAGATACAGTTTCTCCACCAATCAGAGCTCAAGATTTTCATTATGAAACAGTTGTGTGACCAATTAGGTACTTGATAGCTTCGCACATGCACACACAATCCAACACGTCAGACATGAATTACATGATTTGAAAGTTGACAATGTAAAGAATATCCGGTTAACCATTGTAGTTACAATCATAAACACAAAGACAAAATCAGTACAACCTTTACGGTAAAAGGAAAATAGCCCTACTAGGAAATATGCATGAAATTTAGGAATCTACGTCCAGAAGTTTGCAACCCCATCATTCTAGCCTATATAAATCACCGACATGGAAGGTGTGCACCGTCCCAAATGATTGCATAAATAAACTGGGGAATATGAGAAAAGAAATAGCACTGTATCTTAATATCCCCAACACTAATTTCTACATAGAGCATTGCTTTCGTACGATTTCGCCGACAATTTTAGTGAATGCTGGTGTTGATATAACCACACCAAGACGGCATGGAGGCAGCAAACATATGGCATTAGATCCACGAAAATCAATAACCCTGCTCTCTGTGCAGTAAAGGGATTTCTTATGCGAAACTTTTCCGCCAGATGCCATGACTGTTCTATGTGGGACTCAATTGACTTGCCTTCCGTTGACATTTATACGGTACGCATCAAATTTGAAGATTAACTACTTGATAACACGATACATTCTAATTATAAAGCGTTTGTAACAGCCGATTGTGTGTTATTTGGACTAAATAACAAAATGATCCCCCATTGTACCTGTGCGCTATCTGTTGGTACTAGTTCGGGATAAACAATGTTTCAAAGCTTTGGAATTTGTTATTGGGTAGAGAGCAAATGCTGAGCCCACACAATTCCCAAGGAGAAAAAGAAAGCTTTGGAAGGTCTTTGATACTTACTGGGAGTCCAGCGCATGCGCTCTGTTCACTTAGGTCAACTGACAGAATTTCAACAGATATTTATGAATATTTATGTTAGAACATACAGTATAATAAAGTTATAATTATCGTCGAACATAAACAGTCGTATGCAACTCGCTTATAATGGTAATTAAGACACTCAAATGGAAAATAAAAAAAGGCGCTTCGCTCGTTTTATAAACACACTCGTGTGTTAATTATTGCCATTATAGGATCGTTGCATAATTTACTATAAACTATTTACCCAGCGTAAGCTTAAAAGGCGCACGGACGGCAGGTTTTCTTCGACTCTATTCACTGAAATCGTTACTGCTCGGCTTCCTTTGGTCATAATTTGTTTTTCTACAGAAACCTTCCTTGAGAAATCCATTACAGAATGGTGAAAACCACATCACAATCCATCCAGTGGTTCTCGAGATTACCAGCTACATCCAAGAATAGGGGACTTTGTTTCATACTGTGTAGAGATTATGACCATCACTTTCATACATCCTCCTTGATAGTGGCCGGCACGACTGCATAATGTAACCTAACAGAGGTGTACATACTATCTTTATAGGGAGGTTAAGGCTGCTTGAGCTTTTGGTTCTCGCAGTCTAGTAGTGCAGTTGCACTCTATATAAAGGGAGGTAGCGCACAGTTCGTTACTCCTGTGGGGGTCCGGGCGGGGACACCAAGAGCCCGCCGATGAGCCAGCTTGGTGTCCTAGGCGAAACCCCACACAAGACACGGCACAAACCTAGAAGAATTGCTGAGTTTTAATTCACCGGCCGTGAATGCCAATATACCAAATTAACATATTTATAGAAGCCCGCATAACAGTAAAGCCAGGCGGGTGGTTTATACAAATGCGAGAGTTCTCGCATGGGTCCGCTAGTTAGAATTAAAATCCTTCACATTCTTTTGTTCAAAATCATTTTATTGACCACCTGGTGACGTGGTTTCTTACCATGCTTAGTAATGTTTTCTACCCTATGGACTTAACAACTTTTCCATAAGGAATCACCTCTAGAATTTTCAGAATTGTAGGCTACATTCTGAAGAATGTCTGAGCTGAGCCCATTTTCTCGTTTTTCAATGATGATGATAATTGTAGTTTTAAGGGGCCTAACATCTAGGATATCGATCGGCCCCTAATGGTTTGGGTGATCGTGAAGATGATAATGAAATGTTAACTACGGTATCTATCCTGTGTGCTATATATACATTGTCCTTGTCACTACAACACTGCATAATTCACTTGTTCTCTTGACCACTGGAGTCCCTTCATATTAAATATGTATAATCTTCATCATATCGTAACTTTAGTCTATACCTGATTATTATCTAAGTAAACGCATTAGTCTGAAAATGTACATTCTTAGATCTATATGATGAATATCAAATTCAGCCGAGTAAGGGAAGAATACATGTAAGCTATACCACGAAAGGCAAGGCCTTGTGGGTGGCATATTAGGTCTACTTACCTAATTGGATACCTATCAGTAGAAAGGTGCTAAGTGCCATTTTTTTGAAGAAAAAAAAGCAATTTTTTTGCTCGAATTGTGTTATGTGTGATGTAGCATTACATATCAAGAGGGCTAACTCCTCAGTGGTTTCGAAGGACCTTCCAAGAGCATCACAAGATGGCACTAGTGGTAAGTCCTGCAGCTCTTTCAGAAGAAAGGTGCAATGTGCCAATCATTTGTTCTCATTTCCCTCCAATATGTGCATCGTTGACAGAATTGTTCAAGGAACTTAGAATACTCAATTATTAGCAGTTCGTACTGGTGGGAACCTGTGTTCGGATAGCACATTTTTTTTCCTGTTGGAAACGCGACTTTGCCGTGCATTAGTCTGGCAATATCTCGAAAACTACTGCTCCGATTTCATGAAAATTTTACAATTTGTTCTCATTATGGTAGACAGTGTTTAGAAAGTGGTTTGAGCAAAATCGAATTGGCAGTATTTTTAAATTAATTTACATTAAAAAACCATGCCAATATTGAATCTAATAACTTGACTGACAGATGGTGACACAGTGCATCCACTTCAAAATCTTCTATGAGCAAAGATAACATCCCGTACCATACCCTTTGATCAATACGTGCAATAAAATAATACTTAACGTAACAGAATCTTACTGTATAATCCAATTACAGCATATTAAAGTATGTTATAATAATATTACATTTCACGTTAATGTGTTTCGACCAACATATCTAATGTGAGAATGTACTACTAACGAAAAGTATATTTAAACACAAATTGTGCTAAATGTTCCGGCATAACTCAACAAAATGACAGCGTTTCGCCCCGGTGTGCTATTGGGCTCTTCAGTTGGTTAAAGCACACCTCACCCAGACACTGTCTAGTCCACACTGGGAAGGCCATTGCAAGACGTTTGATACATATGTATCCGCGTCACGAGCAAAGCAAAGGTTATAATTGCTTTGGAGTGGAGCTTCGACTCCCATAGTGCACTGGCTTTGCTCGTGACGCGGATGCAATGTATCAAATGCGTCTTGCAATGGCCTTCCCAGTGTGCACTAGACAGTGTCTTGGTGAGGTGTGCTTTAACCAACTGAAGAGCCCAATAGCACACCGGGGCGAAACGCTGTCATTTTGTTGAGTTATGCCGGAACATTTAGCACAATTTGTGTTTAAATATATAATGGCTCAACGGACAATACATATATTTTCTTTTGAAAATTATATATTCAATGCCAAGGTAAGGTTATAATTGCTTTGGAGTGGAGTTTCGACTCCCATAGTGCACTGGCTTTGCTCGTGACGCGGATGCAATGTATCAAATGCGTCTTGCAATGGCCTTCCCAGTGTGCACTAGACAGTGTCTTGGTGAGGTGTGCTTTAACCAACTGAAGAGCCCAATAGCACACCGGGGCGAAACGCTGTCATTTTGTTGAGTTATGCCGGAACATTTAGCACAATTTGTGTTAAAATATATAATGGCTCAACGGACAATACATATATTTTCTTTTGAAAATTATGTAAACGGAAAGGATGTCAATATTGTCAAGTTCTCAAGGTAGGTTCGATAGATTTCAGTTACTATGAAAACAATTCCGTGTCGTTTTACAGTGTGCATTACATTACTAAAATTCCGTGTCGTTTTAGTGTCCATCACAATGCCATGGAGAGGAAAAGCTGACAGAGGTCGTCGAAGCCAGTTAAATGTGCGGCGAGCTACTTCACGTGCAAACCGCACTGATGACCAAAGAGCGACGGATAATTAAAATAGTCGTATGGACGTGTCTGACATACGTTCGAGAGCAACTGAAAATGAACGAACAGCGAATAGATTCAGAATGCAATGAGTTCGTGAATATCAAACACAATGCCAGCGAGCACGACACAATGGACATGACTGATTGCGCCGACGCGATGCTCCTATGAACCTGGAACATCAGTTGACCGAATCAAAGGAGGAGCTCATTCGGCTTGTTTTCCCGAACGTAGCGCAGAACTTCAAAAACCATAATTGGCTGAGCGAGCGAGCCATATTGGCAGCGAAAAATAAAGATCCCAACGAGTCCGTTCAAAATTTCATTCCGGGACAGTTGTTTTCCTTCAAATCGGTTGACACAGTTATCAACCAAGATGATGTAGTCTGCCATCTCACAGAATTTTTTAATTTGCTGGAATTGCCTGGATTACCACCTCACAATTTGCAATTGAAAGTAGGCTCAGTCATCATCATGCTGCGTAACATCAATCAACTTCGACTATGCAATGGAATTCGACTGGCTGTGGAAAAGCAAATGAACAACGTCATCGATGGAGAAGTTGTTTTGATTCCGCGCATCCCAATGATTCCTCCGAACGTGCTATTCGATTTTCAACTGTTGCAATTTCCCATGCTTCTGGCCTTCGCAATGACCATCAACAAATCACAAGGTGAGTCGTTGGAAGTTTGTGGAATTAACTTGGAGTTTCAGTGTTTCGTGCATGGATAACCGTATGTTACGTGTTTGCGTGTCGGAAAGCCGTCATCTTTGTTTAATTAGCACGTAGCACATTCCTAAAGACACAACTTCTAACATTTCACTCAAACAGAATTCCACAATTTTCATATTATGAACCTATATCTGCCACTGGATAGCATGGAATACTATATCTGTATGTTATTCAAATTAGAAGAATAAATACTCACAAATAAACTGACTAAACACTTTTTACTATAATACTCAATGTTCATAAAAATGGCACTTAGCACCTTTCTACTGATAGGTAGCCAATTATAACGTTAAGTGCTCATGTAAAAAAAAAATAATTACATATACTGTATATATTAAAATAAGCGTTGTGAAATAGCTAAGTAGCAATGGTAATGAATGCTATTTTATAGATCAAGCTACTTTGATATATCTTTAATGACATTTTTATTCTCTAGAACAAATATATTTGCGTTACTTATAAACCTTGCAGATTTATGTAACTGCTCTTTTATGGATTTAGGAAGGATATTGTAAAATTTAGGAATAAAGTATTGAAAATTACGCTTTGTAATAGTTAGATTTGGTTTGAAGAGAACAGCCAAATTTCCTGTTCTACCGCTTGTTTGGTAGGTGTGGCTCATATTTATAACTGAATTTTTATTTTTATAGATATATTTATAGACTTCCGTCGCGTAAAGTTGTCCTATATTCATGACGTTTGCTTCCGCATACAATTCATTAGTAGGATATAACCTTTCCTTTTTATACATGATACGCAACGCCAAGTTTTGCATTACTTGAGCTTTCCTTACAACAGTTTGATAAGCTCCTCCCCATGCAATTAATCCATACGTGAGAGTAGACTGAATAAGTGCAAAGTAGATATCTCTCAGTAGTTTAATATTGACAATGTGTTTCAGACAATGAAATACATAAACTGTCCTCCTTATTTTCGTTGTGATGAAATTAATGTGAGATCTCCACTTCATGTCTTTATCAAAATACATTCCTAGGTAGTTTATATTTAGTGTGCGGTTGATTTTTTATGCAGTTGCAGCTTGCATTACAGTTTTCCCGATGTACTGTAAGCTCGTTGAAGCAGTTTTGATTGTTTTTTAGTGTGAAAATAATAAATTTTGATTTATTTACATTCAGAAACAATTCATTATTATCCAGCCATAATTTAATCCCTTTTAAAGCTTCGGTAGCTTTTTGCCTGACTATTTCCCATGTATTCCCTTCAACAAATATAGCGGTGTCATCTGCATAAGTGATAATTGAACTATTTTTTAGATTATTTATTGATTTTTCTATGTCATTAATGTATATAATAAAAAATAGTGTCCCTAAGACTGTTCCTTGTGGTATTCCCCTTTTTACTTGCATCGGTGCACTCAATGTGTCATTTATTTTTAGCCAACTTTCGATTTTTGCAAAAAATGAAAGTAGACTTATGAGATCACTACAGGGCGAAAAAAAGTGTGTCTGTCTGTGTGTGTGTGTATGTGTGTGTGTGTGTGTGTGTGTGTGTGTGTGTGTGTGTGTGTGGTACTCTGAATGTCTGTCTCCCCCCCCCCCCTATCAATTCGAACACGGTGAAACCGAATGGAATGAAATTTGGTACAAAGGTAGCACTAGCAAAGGACACCTCAGTGTCATGTTTTATATCGCCGCCATCTTGACGGAAACGTAATGGCGGCCACACAAATGTTCAAAGCTTAAATCAAATTACGACTAACCTAATCATCCGATCTCTACCAAATTTTGCAACAGCATACCTCCATGGGGGCAGCATCCTTTGACTAAACTAATAGGTCATCAGCCTAATAGTTTGCGGATGGCGGCCATCTTTGTGTGAAAATCGATTGCCCCTATTAATTCGAACACGGTGAAACCGAATGGAACGAAATTTGGTACAGAGGTAGTACTAGCAAAGGGAACCTCAGTGTCATGTTTTATATCGCCGCCATCTTGACGGAAACGTAATGGCGGCCACACAAATGTTCAAAGCTTAAATCAAATTACGACTAACCTAATCATCCGATCTCTACCAAATTTTGCAACAACATACCTATATGGGGGCAGCATCCTTTGACCAAACTAATAGGTCATCAGCCTAATAGTTTGCAGATGGCGGCCATCTTTGTGTCAAAATCGATTACCCCTATTAATTCGAACACGGTGAAACCGAATGGAACGAAATTTGGTACAGAGGTAGCACTAGAAAAGGCCACCTCAGTGTCATGTTTTATATCACCGCCATCTTGACGGAAACGTAATGCGGCCACCCAAATGTTAAAGGCTAAAATGTAATTACGACCAACCTAATAATCTAGTCTCTACCAAATTTTGCAACAACAAATCTTTATGTGGGAAGCATATTCTGACCAAACTGCTAGATCATCAGCCCAATAGTTTGCAGATGGTGGCCATGTATGTGTGCAAATCGATTCCCCCTATCAATTCAAACACGGTGAAACCGAATTGAACGAAATTTGGTACAGAGGTAGCACTAGCAAAATACACCTCAGTGTCATGTTTTATATCGCCGCCATCTTGACGGAAACGGAATGACGGCCACCCAAATGTTAAAAGCTTAAATCAAATTTCGATCATCCTAATAATTTGATCTCTACCGGATTTTGCAACAACATGCCTTTTTGTGGAAAGCATCTTATGACTGACTACAAGGTCATCAGCCCAATAGTTTGCAAATAGCGATTATGTATGTGTGCAAATCCATTCCCCAGATCAATTCAATCACGGTGAAACCGAATTGAATGATTTTTTTTACAGAGGTAGCACTAGCAAAGGGCACCTCATATTCATGTTTAATATCCCTATAGCACGTTGTATTTCAACAAGCTACTACAACCAACATTCAATTATACTCCTTTAAAAGGACAAAGAGTTATAACAATACCCATGCAATTAGGAGAAAGTAGGCTATATGTTCTTTACTGAACATCTTGTTACATATTGGATTCTGTCAGTAAGGTAACTTCTGATGAGATTAAGAGCTGTGCCTCGAATACCATATTTTTCCATATTTTGGAGGAGAATATCATGTGATACAGTGTCGAAAGCTTTGGTAAGATCTAAAAATATTCCTAGTGATGGTTTGGAGCAATTTAATTTTTCTTGTATTTGGTTAGTTAGAGCTGCAATTGCATCCACAGTACTTCGAATTTTTATAAAGCCATATTGCCTTGCTGATAGAATGTCATGCTTCAGTAAAAACTGGAAAATATTTTTCTTGCTACATTTTTCAAATATTTTTGCTATTATTGTAATAAGAGATATTGGTCTATAATTTTCCATGTCTATAGTATTGCCCGATTTTAAGATTGGTTTAACTATTGTTGACTTCAGTTGCTTTGGAAAATATCCTTCTGTAAAAGATTGATTTATGAGATTTAAAAGCGGTTTCTCTAACGATACTATATTTTGTTTTATAACCTTTGCTGAAATATTGCCTATTCCCATAGCTTTACTGTCACTTATCTCACCTAGAATTCTTTTCAAATCAGTGGAATTTACCGGGGCCATGAAGCATGAACTCTTATTGCCAGTTATATTAGGTGTGGGGTTTCCGCTTTTCTTTACACATTTGGTCAACTCGGTAGTCTTATTTATGAAATAATCATTAAATTTATTTGCAATTTGCATGTCACTTTTGTAAATTTCATTCTGATACCTTATTTCACTAATTTGCTGTTTTTGATTAGTTCTCTGAACTACCTCATTAACTATACCCCAAATCTTTTTAGGATTTCCTGAACTAGCATTCACTATGTCTATAGTAATCTATTTTTGCCCAGTTTATTAACTCATTTAATTTGTTTCTCTATTTTTTATATTTCTCTTTTAATTCTTCATTATTTTTATTTGCTATATAATTGCGGTATAATTTATCTCTAGTATTTATGGATTCTACCAATGCAAGGGTAATCCAATCTTTTCCTTTGACTCGCTTTGAGTTTAACTGTTTAGTAGATTCATGGATGCAGCTTTGTATTGTTTCAATAAATATATTTAATCTAGTATCCAAATGTCCTTCTCCCAGTTTATTATCCCAGTTGACGTTGTTTAACCTCTGTTTTAGTTCCGCATAATCCAATTTATGTCTTTGATAATTCCTAATGATTGGTTTATTTTTCTGACAACTAACTTGACCAAATTTTATGCTAATTACTGTTGTATTGTGATCAGTTATTTTGCTTTCCGAGATGATAGAGATAATATTTTCATTCGAAAGCCTGCTTTTAAGAAATGCGTGGTCAATGCATGATTTAATAGTTTCAGTCTCCCTAGTTGTACCATTGATTATAGATCTGAAATCATATTCATTAAGAAGGTTTAAATAATCATCTGAGTCTTGATTTTCGAATAAATTAATATTCATGTCACCAATTATTAAATTCATTTTCTAGCTGACAATCTGTTTTTATATAGTTATTTAAATTCTCCAGAAATAATGTTTTGTTGTATTTTGGTGGTGTGTACACCCCTGTTATTGCAATTTTGTTGTCGCTTTTATTAACAACTACTCGAATAAATTTGAAATCTTTATATGCTACACACTTAACTTCATGCTGTAATCCATCTTTTATCATGATGACTACTCCATCATTCTGATTTATTGCACTTTCATTATAGTAAGATTTATAGCAGCTATGTTTAGTAACATTTACGTTATTTAAATTCCACGTTTCCGATAAGACCACAACATCAAGTATATTTTCATAAGCCTTCAGAGTAACATCTAAGTTATTCTTGTGTTTCGTTAGACTTCTAATATTAGTATGGATTACTTTTAAACGATTGTTATCGTCATGTCTATCTAAGACGTATTTACACTCACCTACCTTTACTCTTCTCCACCTCTGACCGAATTTGATATTTCACATAATCATCTGCACATGTTTTCATAGGAAAAGTGTTAAGTGTTAGCGGTCAAGTTCTTGTCTTGGAAGGAGGGGAGTGGAATTCAGCTGTAGGCCTACTAACTACAGACACAGAGTTTCCAGAAATATTAAATATTAAAAGATGGTCCTAAAATGAAATGTTGCATAACTAAAACTAACTACTAACTTATATACTAGAAGAAGAAATGGAAAACAAAAGGAGCATAAGGCAAATAAAGGACAGGAGGAAAAGAAATGCCCTCAAGCCTCGAAGAATGCGGATTGAGGGACTGGGAAGGAAGGAGAGCCACGCAAGGCAGATAGGAAAGTGAAAGAGGAGAGGGTCCGCGCCAGAGGTAATGGATGAAAGGGGGAAAACCGGTCCCAGCTCAGGAATTCCTCGGGGTCAACAACTCCCGAACTCACCAGCCGTGAGTCCCTGAGGGTGTAGCAATTTCTAGGGTGCACCAGAAGTGGTGGGGCTACATACACCCTACCTCCTTGAGGGCCTTGAGCATAAGGCAGGAGATAAGTTGAAAGGAAAGAGAAGGCTGACCCCTCACAGAAGGAGGGTATCAGAAAAGATGAGACAAGGGCCAATTAAGGCAGGAAAGGAAGAGACTCCCTAGGCCTCGGATACCCTAATACCGTCGGGGTCGGAAAAGAACAAGAGTTGACCAAGTGAGGTCGACAGGAAAGAAGACGGAGTGGAGCCCGGCACAAGTAAGTGGAAGCAATGCCGGACTCAGCTGGGGCACCGTGGTCAACCCATGTCCCACAAGATGTGAGCCCCTGGAGGGGGGGTTCAATGACTTTGGAATGTACCCTCTAAATCAGGTAATTACAATGCATGGTCCACAAACCTGTGAATAGTTCAAGAGAGGACCACTTCCAATCTCTCTGCTCTAAATTCACACGGAAACTAGAACGAAGTATTCAAAACAAAACTTATCACATTTTGTAATAGCAAGGATCCCCTGTTAGTGAAAATTCAAAATAGTCATTATACTATGATTTTTCTTAAAACTAAATATTGTTACGACTATTGGTTAAACGTGTGAGGTAATTTCAGCGCCTTGCAAACATTTCTACTGCATTAAGTCATGAAGAGTAAAAAATGAAACGTTGGAAAAGTGGAACCTACTGTCGACCGAAGTATTATGTGCACTCAAGTTTGATGGTTGTTTGTGAAGTAACCAATAGGCCTACATTGAACTCAATAACATCATCATTTTTGTCGTTGTATTTTACGTTAGTTCATGTAGGTTTGGTATTTTTAATTTATATTTTAATATTTTTATCGCAGTTGGGACACAAAAAGTGACCGTTTTTAAGCGTGTTTCAACCATGCGTCACATTTAAGAATTATTATCCCAAAAATTCGTCATCAGATTGAATCCAAATTTTAACACAATATACATTGGAATGTTGTATAACTGGCTTATTAATTTCATAATTTAGTGTGCCCAAGAAACAAAGTTGTTATTATTTTTATAAGGTAACTTTTTCTCGGCTCGGGGAAGTTGGAAAATGTAGTTCTTGGTCGCGTTATAATCCTTATACATCAAGAGGTTATGCTGTATGACTGTGAAATACGTAAATAAATTCACTTATTTTACATCAGTTTGTATTTGTACGGGAAAATAAGACATGGTTTCACAGCTAGCCGATACCGGGAAAGCTGTACAGCGTTGCTGAGATGGAGCCCATCACTTCCGAGTTAGGCGCGCCATGACGCGTGATGGGCTCCATCTCGGCAACGCTGTAGAGCTTTCCCGGTATCGGCTAGCTGCGGAACCATGTCTTAATTTCCCATACAAATACAAACCGTTTTAAAATGAAAATGAAAATCCACAGCCTGCTTCCAGTCTCCGACCGGGTCAGGAATGGAATGAATGAAGCCCCTATCTAGCGGCGAGGATATGAACTGTGCCAGCTGCCGAGGCCTGACGCACTCCTCTGGGGCAATGATTAAATGAATGACAGATGAAATGAAATGATAGTGGAGAGTGTTGCTGGAATGAAATTTTGACAGGGAAAACCGGAGTACCCGGAGAAAAACCTGTCTGCCTCCGTTCTGTCCAGCACAGATCTCACATGGAGTGACCGGGATTTGAACCACAGACTCAGCGGTGAGAGGCCGGCATGCTGCCGCCTAAGCCACGGAGGCTTGTCCGTTTTAAAAATAAGTGAACTAATTTACATATTTGACTTGCACGCCTCTGTATATTCAGAATATATGGGGCACAAAGGAAGGAAGATGAAATATAGCGTTTTGTGCGGTTAACTTATATTTCACAATTGATAAATTGAAAATCGGCCTTATCACTTCTATCAATCAATACGGATAATATCTATTTACAATTTTCAAAATGGTTCATATTTACACATTCTATGTACGAATTCACAATGAAATGATCCATATTGAGCTGGTCTGCATCGAATGTTGTACACAGTCTGTTGCACCCCAACCTATAGTAGCTTTATCAAATGGCTTTGTACTTGTATGAGAGCATTTTCACTGTTACCGACAGTAATAATAATTCATATCGTGAATGTAGCGGACGATCAATGTGAATCTGGCTGACAGGCGGTGTGAGTGAAATCGTGGGTAATTGCCATAACCCAGCTCTGCATCGCTCATTAAAAGTCAATAGCACGATGTAAATCTGGCTGAACGCAGATTTGGATAAGTTATTGTATTAAAGTAACAGTTATCGTGGTTTAAGTAACCCATCGTTATTTTTTATTCAAAATATACATTGAAGACCCTCCCTATTGACCGGAGCCTCGCAAAGGCCGTGTGGCGGCAGGGTCGCTGTGTATTGCAACGTGTCGAGCAAAACACTGGCGCTAGCAGCAGCATAGTGCCCAACTAGTTTAACATATTTACACATTTTAACGTATTTAATAATCATAATTACTTACATGAATTTCAGAGTAATTGCTGCAAATGATCTATGAATCACAACTAATGGCCATCTGGGGATTTTTGATTGAACGCCCGAGGACTCCCAACAAGTTCAATTTTAAGCAGTTCCAACTTTGGGTACCAGATGCTACTGTCAGTAACACTAGCGGCGAACGTTGGAACTTGATAAGAGTGTTTCCTAACCAGCTAAATATAACCTACAGATTTTGCTAGACACCACCAATTGCAGTGGTAGGTTCTTTTACATGCCATAAATCTATGTCATGGTCCCGCCGGCTTTACTTCCCCTCCAGAGGAAGGCATGCTGAAGGATTTTAACGCTCTTAGAAGCTCAGAATGCTACCAACTATGCCACCGAAGCCGCCAATTAAATACCAATGGCATTAAAATTAATCCACCTTAAATCAACAAAATGAATTACTAACTTAGCAGATGTTTCTTGGACTAGTTTCGACCTCATTGTGGTCTTTAACAGCATAATCTTAAGAAACAATTTATAATTGCAAGTATATTAGTGTAGTTATTGGTGTCGTCGTCTTTGAAATGTCCTTTTAAGTATATAAAAATAAACAGTAAACTGGGAAATCAGATTATTTAAATATAATTTTCTAACAATACGAATTATGCTGTGTGACATGAAAAGCTGTAAAGTAATGTAGCCTACCTCGTATCCCATGAACATTGTTAGGTATAGAACAAAACATCGAATTTTCCTATCTTACAGTAAATGTGTTCGTAAGTTTCAGCACAGTGCGATTTTTACTTGTGGGGGAATCTGAAAGAAACGTTATACAGAAACAATCCGCGTACTCTGGAGGCTATCAAGAACGAAATAACTGCTCTGATACTAAATATCAGTGAGGATGAATTACTGCGAGTTTACCAAAACTTCCTACGTTGGTGCAATGTGTGTTTAGAAAATAAAGGACAGCATTTCCAGCAACTACTGTGAAATTCATGTAAGTATGATTGCTATTAAATACTTAAAATATGTAAATGTGTTGGGTGTTAGGCTGCAATTGCGACAAGCTGCTACACACTGTGACCCGACCGGCACGCGGCCTCTGCAAGGTTCCGTCATTTAAAGAAGGACCTCACTGTATATCATGAATGGTTGCTGGGACAAATAGATGGGAGCAATGGCAGGAGGGTAATCAGAATTGGGGGGTGAGGGGAGATTACCACAACATGTTAATGTACTCTTGCTATCGAGGTCGATGGTTAGATTTCAAGGTGAGAGGTGTAGAAGCAAAGGAGGCCGCAGTGCTCATAGGCGTTGCTGAAAATGTCCTCCCTCTCTTGTAACACACACCTGGCATCTTCTGATGAAAGATGTCTGTCAACTCTTTTATTATTTAAGGAGCCTGTTTTCTTGAATCGTTTAGCCAGCCTCCTAGTTGTACTGGCATTAGGCACAGATCTTCCTGGAGACTTGATTCGAAATTTTCGTCTTGTTTCAGAACAATACTTTCTTATTTTCATATACGAATTATGGATATACACACGTTCGTGCAATGTGAATTGGTATCTAGGCATGACCAACAATCACAGTAATCACAATACTCACTAAACTTGCAACACTAACGTCTAAGCTTTGCAGATACACGTCCATATGAATGACAAAACACGAGTGAACTAACTATATGAGTCTGCGGAGCACGCTAACCATCGGCTGAACCACTTACGCGTGGCCGCGATCTGCGCCATTCAAAGCCGGCTTAGCTTTCCGTGTTTATCGGGGCGCACATAGATAATGGCCCTGTACACTAGAATGGATGCTTAAAGACAAAATAGTATCAAATGAAAATTAATTAATAAATGAACAGTGACTTAAAATCAAGTAAATAGCTAGCTAGGGTGGCTATGTTTTCAATGATATTTATGTAAATTTACAAGCACAGACACCAAATTATCACCTCTCTGGTACCACTTATATCACCGCTAAGGACCCCATTTATTATTATAACTAGGGCTCGGATTTTTAGGCAAATAAATATTTTAAAAAAAATGTAAATACATATTTTGAGCATTTATAAATACATAAATTCCTGCTTTTCACTTAATAGCACATGAAAATACATAATATTTACATTTCTTTAAATCAGTTTATTGTATTTATGTTCTGTGTTACATCAACGAGGCAGAACCTGTGAGCTATCTAATCTTCAAGCAGAGCTTGCAACTGTGTTATTCTTCACTTGTCGCCCCGTGCCACTCACTGTGGAAGCCGGGGATTTCCTTGTCCATGGCCATATTGCACCACGTGCTAGACCTCCCCCTCCCCCAGCTAACTGGAACCTGTGTCACTCACACGTAGTTCATTTCTGGCACTTGTTTTAAAATATCGTAGTGGCCTCGGGTGCCGGGTGCAAGCTTTGTTATTTGCGCCCAGAGGGCAGCTTGCGTGTCGAATTTTGTTGTTCCTTGGAGCGCTATGAAAGTCAAGGAGGTTAGATATCTAAGCTCCTTGACACTATAGCGCTTTCTAGTAGAGAAAGGAGAAACTTTTGTGCCGGCGGAAAATCCCGAGATTAATTTTGTCATTATAAACACTGCCTACTGAATTCAAATGGGTTCTTTAACATGCCAACATCGTATGACATGCGTACCGTGATTCTTGTCGCCTTTCAAAAAAAATCACTTACCACGGCCAGGAGCGAACCTGCAAGCTTGGTGTTGGTAGTCCGACACGATAACCACTCACCCACCGTAGCAAGCATTTCTGGTACTGTAAAGTGTAAAGCAGTTCTACGATGCCTAAAGTAAAAAACAAGTTATCGTCTGCAGCAGTATGTTGCAGAATTTAACGATAATTTTACTTCTGATGGGGGCAACACCTCAAGGGCAAGAAACATATTGCCGCAGTTTCGCGCCTTCAGAAGAAGTGTTTCGCGTTGTCGGTCATTTGTGATGAACAACCTGAAGATTTATCTCATTGTGTGTTGTAATTTTTCAGCAGTCAGTGAGGCATAGCATAAATTACATTCGTGAGTAATACATAATACATAATTCAGGAGCAACTGAAGGCTTGGGAAGAAACAGTGGGAGAGTACGGATGGAAGTTCAACATCAGTAAATGTGAGATCCTGTTAACGACCAGGAAAAAGGACAGACCAATGAGTGGGATAACACTTGGAGGTGGACAGCTGAAGAAGGTGGAAAGTCTCAAGTACTTGGGAAGTATAGTGGAGGAAAATGGGAGAAATGACAAAGAGATTACGGAATGTGGCAGACAGGCAGAAGCATTTCTGAGAAGCATTAGGAGCTTAGTGTGGAATAAAGATGTCCCACAAAAAAGCAAGGAAGTGTTATACAGAAGCTACTATATTCCGATACTGACCTATGCTTCAGAAACGTGGACAATGAAGAAAAGAGACACAAGCAGAATACAGGCAGGTGAAATGAAGTTCCTGCGAAGTAGGATCGGAGTAACAAGAAGAGACAGGGTGAAGAATGAAAAGGTCAGGGAAATGGTGAAAGAGGAGCCCTTGCAAGGTAGGATTGAGACATCAAGACTGAGGTGGTATGGACACTTAAAGAGAATGGATGAGAAGAAGATTCCCAAGAGGATACATGAGATGCAGAAGCAGAAGAAACGACCAAGGGGAAGACCAAGATATAGATGGCTGAAAGGAGTGGAGGAATGTGTCAAGAAGAGAGGCGAGGACTGGACCAGAGTGACAGCGGAGAGGTGGTGGGAAGAAAGAACTAAGTGGCGAGGCTTATGTTCCAAACAGACCCAGCCTGGGGCTGGAAACTGTACAAGATGATGATGATGAGTAATACATATTGTTGATATTCACATTAATAAACTAAATGATAACTAAATAAACTAGTTTTACTTTTTTGTCACATATTTCAGGTATTTTTAATGCATAAAAATAAATATTTCCCCAATTTTTAGCACCTAAAAATCCGAGCCCTAATTATAGCATAGTCCGCCTCGTTTCGTAGTGGCTAGCATTCTTGGCTGTCACAGGTTTGATTCCCGGCTCTGCCAAGAAATTTAATTCTGGTCTGAGGGCTGGAACGGGATACCCTCAGCCTCGTGGGGCAAAAATGAGAAGAGGCGGGTTCGATTCCTACCTCAGCCATCCTGGAAGTGGTTTACCACGGTTTCCCCACTTCTACTCCAGGCAAATGCCGGGGTGGTACCTGACTTAGGGCCGGTTGCACCACGAGGCCGCTTAAACCCTGCTTTGCTACGGGTGGTTTACGGTTAAGCGATCTTAAATACGACGGCTTAAGGCTGGGTGTTGCACCAACTCGTCTCGTACTTCGCTTAGGTGAACTGAGTTTACGGTGGGAGTCAAAGATCTTCGTTGCGTGAGTAATGCTCCCTGCAGCAAAGAATACGTAGTCTTACCGTTATGCCAACATAATCCCAGCCGTGCTGAATTACTTGCGTAACGATCATATGCAATATAAGGAAAGAATGAGAACTTAAGTATCTAGGGAGCTATTTGAACGCTATTATTGTATTCGCATCATACATATAATATGAAATAATTTCGGCAGTATTGATCCTCCGAGATTGATTTTGTTTGTTATGTTGGTCACGGTTATCACTTGTTTCTAGCCGTCGCAATAATTTTCCACGACTACAGCTGTTCTACTTTTGGGGTTGGCGACCAAAAATACATTACTAGTTGTAGAAAGAATTGCCTACTGTGTTTGCGAGACGTGAGCATCAGCTGCAGTAGACGCTGGGAAAACCGTTGTTGAAATATAATGCAGTGTATTTTCCTTATCATTACGGTAGCCTACTTCCTGAACATGTTATTGACTACACCCCACATTGAGGTGGTCGCATCTTGCGAAGGTTATGTTTTCTTACTTGGTTTTCATTATATCGCTTGTTTATAAATACGCATATATTGTAGCATTAAGCACATACAGTGCGTATTTATATATACAGTATATTATATATACTGTATATATATACAGTATGTATACGAATGACACAGCATGTTGTATTGCAAGCATCCACAATAGGCTAGTTGGTCATTGGCTAAGGATTTCTACATCCGTCCCTGGGCTAATATTTAGTTAAACAACCAAAAATGTACATTGCGTTACTGCCAATATAAAGAAGAGTATTTCATTTTACGTTGTCAAAAGCTATGATATCTGTAGTACAAGCTACCGCGATTTTATTAGGAACGTGAAGGAAATCCCTGTGGCAACGCGTTGAAAGAATGTTATACGTATATATTTAATTTGCATCGCAAAATCCACAATACGTATGCTTTATATTATAACGACTGAGTAATAATAAAACAATAAAAATAAATAAAAGTCAAGCAAAAATATTCCTCCCCGCTGGTAATCGAACCCTGGCATTCCGGGCGGGAGTCTGTAATGTTACCCACTCAACCACAGATGACGATATACGTACGCCTTTATCAACAGGTATAGATACTATTGCTTAGCAAGTGAGCAAACGGAAGAAAATATCTCTTCAGTGTATTGTGCCGTCATTATAAACCATTTAATAATATTTTGTATTATTTCGTTGCCTACATTATATAACAACACCTCCAACCTACTGAGATATGGATCAGACACAATGGGGCCGGCCGCCATTTTGGCGTATGAGTGAACGGATTAAACCATCCTTAAGTCTTAAACCACCGTGCACGGCCGCTCAATCTAAGCCTAGTTTAAGCCAATGCTTGTGGTCTGGTGCAACGGGCCACATCCTTGAGGATAGTTTAAACCACCCTTAGTTCGTTAAGCGGAGCTGGTGAAACCGGCCCTTAAGGCCACGGTCGGTCGCTACCCAAATTCTGCCTAATTACAACTACACACATTAGTACGGCCATCACAGTGGCACAGGTTATCAGACACATTCTACACGGGGCTACATGACCGTCGGCCCAATGGTGTTGGGTTATCGCGTCTGCGTCACACCCGGAGGCCCCGAGTTCAATTCCCGGCTCCGTCAGGGATCTTAGAAACTGACATGAGGGCTGGAACGGGGTGCACTCAGCATCGTGAGGATAATTGAGTAGCTATGTGGCAGTGAGGCAGCGCTCCGGTCACGGAGTCCAAGATTAACGGCCGAGGAGACCCGAAGCGCTGACCACCCCATAATCTGTAGCTAAATAGATGGGCAGCTGTCGTTTGGTAGGCCCAGGCTCTTCAAGGGCTGTAGTGCCACGGGGTTTGGTTTTGGTTTGGGTACATGGCCACGATGTCGCCAAGTCCCTAAAAGAATCAGCAACAACTATTTTAACGTAAAATAGAGCTCCTACTGAGGTTAACAGCCTGGATTTTATTCATGGAACAGAGTGGGAGGTGCTGATCTGTCACGCACATCTGTAGGCCAGCTCAGGAGGCACGCGAGTAATTTGTGAATGGCACTAACACCTGCAGTCCACAAGTGCCAATTCCTTGCGTGCGCTGTACTCATAGACGCTCAAATAAACAAAGATATGGTCGGAGCTTGCGGCCTGAAAATGCTAAATTTCACATTGAGCGTTCTGTACCATCTATGAGTTTCAAATGTAGTATGTTATAGCCTATCTTATTTTTATGAATTCAACCATAACCATCTCCCAGAAAGTCAACCCCTCGCCCACGTCGTGGGAGATGGGCAACGGCACAAAGTAGGGTTCCTGGTTCCTCAGTTTAGGGGCTGCGACAACGCGGTCATGTAGCCCCGTGTACTTTGGGTATGTGTAGAATCTGTCTGATAACCGGTGTTAATTGTGATGGCTGTATTAATGTATGTATCTGTTTTAATTCAAGTAAGGACTGCAGACATTGAATTCTTTCAAGTAGTTCCTATTTTTGCCGCCAAACGCCACCGTCAACGACCAACTAGTTCTGAACTTAGTTACCAGATGCCACCACAGTCGGTTCTTGACGACGAACGTAGGAACCTAAGAACGTTAGTCAAATGTTTAACCTATATAAAATTTAGCTTCACATAGGTGTAATTAACATGCCATAAATCTATGACATGGGACCGCCGGCTTTACTTCCCCTTCGAAGGAAGGAAGGAATACTGAAAGATTTTTAACGCTCTTAAAAAATCCAACGTCTTCGGCCGGGTTTGAACCCACGATCTTGGGAACAGCAGTTCAGCATGCTAACAACTACGCCACCGAAGCCGTTATACCATTAATCAATTGTTGGATAATCATTTGAGGGGCTGGGGAAGCTTGGCTATCAGCCATGTGTCCTGAATGTTTAATTGGTGTGAATTACATATTTATATAGTAACCAAGGGACACAATATTATTTAGAAATTATATTTCGACCACGCAGCCAGCCTGAAATGGTTTTCCGTGCTTTCCTATTTTCAACTGTATAAAAATCCAGGAACTGTCCCTTCCAATAGGCCACGGCTGCTTCCTTCCAACTTCTTACTTAGGTTCATTAATTTCTTCTCTCATTAGCTCATGTTGTGAGGTCGGCTCCAGCAAGGGCATCCGGACGTCAAAAATACCCGCAACATAGAAATTCATGGCATCTCATTCCCGTCGAGAAAAAGGGTAGTTATCGCAAGTATATTCTACCTTAGAAATCCTCTTAGTGATGACTAGAGGGCAGATGCTGTTGAAATGTCATATGTTTCCTTCTCAAATTACAGTAATACGACGCCCATTGCTACAGAAATCCTTTCTACGGAGTAGCGAAGGGGAATAACACATGCTCAATTCAACATAATTTTATATTTTTGCCATTTTATGTTTTATGCCTTTTAGTCAATTTTACGACAGTATTTACTAGTATGATAATCTTTCACATAATTTTAAGTTAGTTAGTTATTGTTGTTTTAAGGGGCGGAACTACGAGGTCATCTGCCCCTATATTTTAATGCAACATAATTTTAATGCATCATATTTTTTCCTCACACGATGAAATATGTTAAAATATTCTTCATAGGCAAGAAAATCGACTTGTTAGGGGAATGTACCAAGGTACAGTAGTTGGTTTTGTAAATCATTGTATAAAAAATCCTATGGCTGACACAACGAGTCAACGAGTTGTTTTAAGTTAAATGAGAGAATTGTTCTACATGGTTTAAATGAATTTCAGCTGTATTAAATTACTCCAGCGAATCGTTCTTTTTGTCCATCCGGGAAGTTTGTTTTATTGAGATTTTAATTAATATGGTTCTAAGAAATATTAGGATTAAGAATAACAACTTAACTGCCATTTCCGTGTTAAATTCAATTATATTTTAATGAGAGTATGTATTATTAGGCAATCACTCGTGATACAAGTATGATTGTCCTCCAAGGTACGGTAATATAAATCTTCGCTGTAAACCAATATTAGGTGTAATCATAATTATATGAGTTCTTTGGTGACTGTACAGTCGAATCCGAGAACCACAGACTCTTCCACAATATTGGCACACAAGGTCTTGAGCAGCCAATGGATCTTGGGGGTTGATAATTCAGCAATTCATGCCCTCTTTTCTTGCATTTCTTTTTTTCAGCCTGAAGCCTTCTTGTCTCTTTTTCGAAGAGCCAAGAGGCCTTGATGGGCGTTGCGGCACCACTCTGATCGGTTGGTTGCGACAGCCACCCACTTTGCTGTATCAATTTGACATTTCTTCATGCTGGTCTTCAGAACAGTAGGTAATTGAGCTATGAATCCTCTGAAAAACTGTCGCCATATTTCAGTTTGATCGAATATTTTTTTAAAGTCATTTTTATTCATTTTTATAGTTCTTTTCAGATTACATATAATTGAGCATTATATGTCCGCCTCATTGCGTAGTGGCTGTCACCGCAGAGACCCGGGTTCGATTCCCGGATCTGCTAAGACATTAAATTCTGGTATGAGGACTAGAACCGGATACACTCAGCCTCGTGAGGTAAAACTGAGAAGTCGTTTTCTGTGGTTTCCCACTTCTACTCCAAGCAAATGCCGGATAGGGTCCTAACTGAAGGCCACGGCCACCTCCTTCCAAATCCTCATCTGAATTACACTAGGCCCAAACACAATAATGCAGCCATCACAATAACACAGACAAATCCCCCCCCCCCCCCACACACAACACACACATCCAAATACACGGGGCTACATGACCACGATGTCACAAAGCCCCTCAATGAATCAACAACAACATTGAGCATTAGGCAGGAGGCGAATTTTCAAGGCATCAACATCAGCCAGCTCTGCCGTTTCCAGGGTACACCACGAGGGGTAATAATAATAATAATAATAATAATAGTCTAACAAACCCTCGATTTGGAGCACCCAAACATCAAGCTGACTGACACCCAGCTCATAGCCTACAAATTGTGGGGGACGAATATCCTGCGCGACGACATCCTTAGCCGCATCACCTTGATATTAGGTCACGGGGCGCTACTTCTCCTATCAAGCAAGTACTTAATTGTCCTCACGAGGCTGAGTGTACACCTTTCCTTCTCCTGATGCAGAATTGAGAAAAAGCGGGTTCGATTCCTACCTCAGCCATCCTGGAAGTGGTTTTCCATGGATTCTCATTTCTACTCTAGGCAGATGCCATGGCCTCCTCCTAACCATATCCTAGCCCAATTATAAGTACACAATAGTACGCTACAGCAGTTACAATAACACAGATTCCACACACACCAAAGTACTACATGATCGCAAAGCCTTCAAATTGAATAAACGACAAAAAGTACCCCTTTCCAGTCTTCAAGTCAGATCTAAGTTTTACTGGCTGTGTTGTTCAGTGGTAACTTTCTCGCCTGCTGTTTCCAAGGTTGCAGGATTGAATCCTGGCGCAGTCAGTTGGCATATGAGAGTGCGCAAATCCGATGGAGCCGTGTCAGAAGTTTTACTGGCACCTTAACGATCCCCTTCGGGTCAAAATACTAACACCCCGGCGTCTCTCAATGCCACAATAGTTATAACAGACGTGAAGCCAATAACATAGATCTTAAGTTTCTTGCTGGTATCTAATCCAGAGCCTCCTCGGTAAGAGAAAAGCGTTCTATTCATACATCATGGTGGACAATAATAATAATAATAATAATAATAAATGTTATAAATTGGACCTATCGACAGGCTTAGAATCATACTGGCAACACTGGCATGTATGGACTTCTAAATATTAATCTGGAATGTTATTATCCATGTGTGTGCCAATTTTGGAATAGTTCGCATGCATAACTTATGACATATCCAACATAGAGCTCAAATTTCAATTGTGATTTTTCAGCAGTTGGTAGCACTGACTTAAATTTGAAATATGGCTGTGAGATATTCAGGTATAGATCTTTACTCTTACCAAATTTGGTTTCGATAGCTGAAGCCCTTTAAGAGTTAATAGGGAGGGACAGACAGACAGACAGACAGACAGACACACATTTTCCCGGATCGATCTCATGTCTACTTTTTCCTCATTTTATGCAAAATGAGAAAAGTAGGCTAAAAAGTGGAATATGGTGTGACAATAATGTATCGAACACATTTATGATTGATGTTCACAGTTGTGAAAGCTGAACCGTGTCATGTTGTAAGAAAGGTGAGGCTCGATTGAAAGCTTTTATAAGCTAGTAAGACGTTGCTAAGCCCCACATTTACCTTGTGGAACGACGAGAGAGAGAGAGAGAGAGAGAGAGAGTAGGAAGTACAGTAATAATAATGCCTCGCTACGATCAATGGCGTTCAGCAAGAAGAGGACAATGTACTTTATTCATATCAATATTCTACCACGAAAGAGAAAGCCGGAGAGAGCTACTATTACACACGTAGTCAAATTGTTACAATGATTGTGAAATTGCCTTGCAGATACTACAGGAGTGTCCAATATCCCCAAATTAGTCTCAGAATAACTTCTTCATTCCTGCATAGGTGCTCCTCTATCGGACGGAACCTCGTAGATGCCTTCATTTTCTAAACACACATTACACCAACGTAGGAAGTTTTGATGCACAACCCTTTTTATAAGTGGGGGCCAAGTTTACTTTTACATAATAAGTGGCGGGCCGCAAGTTACCTCTCCACATAGGCACTTGCCAAACCCTTCCGCTAAAGCTAATTTTACTATTATCTGGATCACCTATTTTACATAATAAGTGGCGGGCCGCAAGTTACATCTCCACATAGGCTCTTGCCGAACCCTTCCGCTAAAGCTAATTTTACTATTATCTGAAAAACATATTTTACATAATAAGTGGCGGGCGGCAAGTTACCTCTCCACATAGGCACTTGCCAAACCCTTCCGCTAAAGCTAATTTTACTATTATCTGAAAAACATATTTTACATAATAAGTGGTGGGCCGTAAGTTACCTTTCCACATAGGCACTTGCCAAACCCTTCCGCTAAAGCTAATTTTACTATTATCTGAATAACATATTTTACCAGCATACAAAAAATGTGTTTCAATACCATTATTGTGTCCTCTGGTTTAATTCCATTTTTGAAGTTTTTCTTGCAAATTGCGTTAGTTATCAAATTACTGATTTACAATCAACTTACTCATCATTCGAAAAAATACTACTACTAATAATAATAATAAAATAATACCATCACAAGGTTGTAAAATTATTATTTTTACAAAAATAGAATTCTTAACATCAAAGTATATAAAAATGAAAATTAATGTATCGTCAAACTGAGCATCAAATCAAGTAGTAGCCTGATGCTCCTAATAACTGTTTACTTTTTAATGTATTTTTAACAAAACATGTTTATAATTTTTTTATTTCAACTACGGCCCACAATAAAGGGACAAATCTCATCATTCACAATACATACAGTATATATATTCACGTTTTCAATAGTGTAAAAAATTATCTGCGGGCCGCATAAACTGACTTTGAGGGCCGCGGGTTGTGCACCCCTGAGGGTCTAATATTCTTCCTCACTGATATTTCGTATCAGTGCAGTTATTTCGTTCCCGAGAGCCTCAAGAGTAGGCGGATAGCTTATGTTTGAGTTTCCACCACACCTAAAAATCGCACGGCACTGAAACTTACAAACAAATTTAATGGAAGACATCTTTTTGAGAAGATAAGTTTCCACCAGAAAAATACGATGTTTTGTTCGTCGAATACAAGATAGGATGCGGATGCGGCTATCCACAATTTTTTCGCCATGCGGATATAGTTTGCATGATTGTGCGGATGGAGGGGTTTGGAGTAAATTTGCGGATAGTTTTAGAATACAATCCGAACTTGTTTAATATCATTATTAGGACCTGGATGTTTATGCATTATGACATATCATTTTTCCGTTATGTCTTTTTTATGACAAATACAAGATGATGATTTAAGCTAATCTCATTCAAATTATGTTTTTAAGCCTAATTAACACTCCCAACAGGAAAGGGTTGCAATTCTGGCTGTATAACATTCATTTAAAACATTTATTTTTGTTCATTTATTTATTTATTTATTTATTTATTTATCGTATGGCTTTTAGTGCCGGGAGTGCTCGAGGACATGTTCGACTCGCCAGAAGCTGTAGCTGCTTCAAGCGGACACCCATAGGGTTAGCTACAAGTTCCGTTCAATTTTAAGTACAGTAGTACTTTCGCCACCAGATGTCACTGATATCTAGTGGTGAACGTTGGAACATTGATAGAGCACATGACATACAGTCGCCTCCACTACGTAGTGGTCAGCGTGATTAGCTGCCACCCCGGAGGTCCTGGCTTCGATTCCCGGCTCTGCCACGAAATTTGAAAAGTGGTTTGAGGACTGGAATGGGGTCTACTCAGCCTCAGGTGGTCCACATGAGTAGAGGGTGTTCTATTCGCACCTCTACCATCCTCGACGTGGTTTTCCGTCGTTTCCCATTTCGTCCTCCGGCAAATGCCGGGATGGTCCCTACCGTAAGGCCACGGTCGCCTCCTTCCCTCTTCCTTGCCTATCCCTCCCATTCTTCCCCTCCCTTCCCATCCCTCATGAAGCCCTGTTCGCTTTGCAGGTGAGGCCGCCTGGGCGAGGTGCTGATCCCATCTCCCCAGTTGTATCCCCCGTACCCGGTGTTTCAAGCTCCAGGACACTGCCCGTAGATGCGGCAATGGTGGGATCCCTCACCGAGTCTGGGGGATAAACCATCCTGGAGGGTAAAATCGACTAAAGAAATGACATACAAAGCCTAATATGAGAACGACTTTTTGCTCAAATGTCTAAATATATTGCTTTAGTAATTGATGCTTTATTTAATTGAAAATATTATTGTAATGCCAGTAGATTCGGATAACAAACATGTGAATGCGGAAAAAGTCGTGCGGATGCAGGGCGGATGCGGATAACATCTGTGCGGATGCGGGGCGGATAACAGTCGTACGGATGCGGATAACAGTTGTGCGGGTGCGGGGCGGATGCGGATAACAATCGTGCGGATGCGAGGCGGGTGCAGATAACGTTTTGCCTATCCGCGCAGGGCTCTAGAGACAGGTTACAGTACGTCACCACACGTCTTAACTCTCTCAACTGAAGTATCTTGCCAGCTGCGTATGATTTTTGATACCACCAACCATTGACGAAAGGGGTGGGAGAAAGTGGACTTTTAAGAGAGAAAAAAATCAAACTACCCTTATTAGGCGCAATATCAAAACCGTTTAAAATGGTCAATAGTCCTCTAATAATTACCGAAGACTTTCTTCTGACATAAATTTTGATATGACCCACCCTTACGCCAAGGGGTGAGCAAAATATTTTGGGAATTGTAAGAAGAAGGGACTTCTAGTTTGCTAAACACGTGGAACTTGTGTAGGTATACAACACTTAGCAAATTTAGTGAATTTGAAATACTTGTCTTTGCCCGGTGAAATCTACCTCCGCCTTCTGGGGTGCCGAGAGGGATTTTTTAATTGCAATTAGTAAGGAATTTGTAACATATTCTATTCAAACAGCACAGGAACTGGTTAGGAAGGATTTATGATCCAAAAGCTGATTGGCAACAAGAGTGGAACAGCATAGCTCCGATGCAATGGCAGGCATTGTTCAACTATCAAAAAAAAGGTCAGCTGACTTTGATTTGCCCCGCAAGACATGGGTAACTCTCAACAGAGTCCACACTCACCACGAGAGATGCGGATCAATGATGTTTAAGTGGAGTATGCGATCTTCCCCAACCTGTGATCGTGGTGCAGTTAAACAGACTATGAACCATATTGTTACTGAATGTATTAGTACGGCATTCACTGGATCAACACGGGACTTTGTAATAGCCTCTACTGAATCAAAAACAAAAGTTTGGTGATTTTCAGTCGGTCAACACGAATGTACCCAAAAGACTTGGATTATACCCTAATCCTGAAAAAAAAGTATGAGCCTTACAGTAGTGCATATGATGTGTAACATCTGACATAGAAGAAACCTCACGTGAAATTGTTGATACACCGGTATTTTATAATATTATTGGCACAAATATTAATCTATTGTAAAAGGGAGTGTTTTACAGATATTGTAGTTTATAATACGGAACTCATTTTATTAGATGATTTGTAGCTTCGACCAGCATTAGCCTAAATAAAGAATACGATATGGATCAACCAGATTAATAGACGCGACACCGCTCATAACCTTAAATTCCTTATAAACAGGTGGTCTTGATTCACAGACCAACATGTAATTTCATATGGATTCTGTTAAAATCAGTCATATTGATATGATAAATACCGTTTAAAATGATAATCTGGTAGCAAAAATATCTACCCCGTCCGGGATTCGAACCCGAGATCTCTAGATTCACAGTCATAGGCGCTAACCCCACGGCTATTTCGACTACGCAAATATTGTGCACAAGATGGTGACTTATTTCCACGTTCCAATAATAGTGCATTACGGAATTAAGTTTCATTTATATTTTGCTTGTTTCGATAATGTTCCTGCGTTAAATTGAGTTTAAAATGCCTCATGAATAGGCCCTCTTGTGAGTAAAGAGAATGTATTCAGCAATAGTTCATGAAGGCTTGCTCAATTCTCGTATAACCACAACGATTATATTATATTGATGACGGCATTACCGTTATGTGGGTTAGTACTGTATTTGAATAGCCATTGTGCAGAAACATAATACCGGCAATGCCGACTACTTACAATGTTTGATATTAAGGCATTTTACCATTTAAATACGGACACGAAGTCTTCGGACATGTACCATGTCATTTGTTTCAATCACTCGACACCAGAGTTCGCATGAGCGTTTACCGTTCAGTATGTCATATACATTCCACATGGCCGAGAGTATGTCATGGTATCAATTTCCGACACCGCGCGCTCATTGTTTCTCTTACCACTGCCAGCTGGATCTTACCACTGCCAGCTGGATCTTACCACTGCCAGCTGGATCGATCGACCGAGTTGGCAGTGCGTCTTACACTTCCGTTCGATCCACCACTGCCAGCTAGCACACTTCCGTTCGATCGAACGGAAGTGTGTCAGCTGGTGCCACCTCGATTGTTCCGATCCACTTCCGTCCCATTTTTCAAAATCACTCCCACAAAAATATCCAGCAACCGAGTGGAAAGATGTTACACATCAAAAGAACCCATTAGATTAATAAATACACTAGGATGACCAGTTTCGACCGTCACGCGATCATCATCAGATACATTACACTTAGGCTACAAATCGATGTCTCAAAATACAGGTGAAAATATTTAAAATATGTACACTTTCTTAGTTGCTGTATTGGGGAAGCAGCCCTGGGAGATACCAAAAAAAATCAGTCGCGAGTGACTATTCACCGAGTGAACAGCGCGCTGCCGAACTGCACAAGTCTCCAAACCAGATAAGTAGCCTGTATAATACTTTACATTCAGAATAAACCATTCACAACAACCACATAGTCATTCAAAAAACAGACAAATTCCGGAGTTCTACCACAACTTTCAGCATCTCACTAAAGCATCATATAGACAACAGCTAACAAATACCGACAAGTTGCATTACCAATACAACAACTAAATAAGTGTACATATTGTAAATATTTTCATCTGTATTTTCAGACATAGATTTGTAGCCTAAGTGTAATGGATCTGATGATGATCGCGTGACGGTCAAAACTGGTCATCCTAGTGGGCTATTTTATTAATCTCATGTATTCTTTTTTTAAGGATTAGGGTATAACCCAACTCTTTTGGGTACATTCGTGTTGACCGACTGAAAAGTACCAAACTTTTCTTTACTAAGGCAACACTGAAAAATGGCTTTAAACCCCATAATGCTCTAACGAAGCCATAAGATGGATAGAAAATTTAGACATTGATCTTTGAACACCCTTTCCCTTGCATGATTGCATGGTGTCCACAGAATTTTCAATGTAAATTTTCCTGACTTTTCCTGACCATTTTTCAACAAAATTCCTCACTCGCGAAGGCCTCGTAACATCGGAAAAAACGTTTCTTGAGAAAATATATATACGAGGGTCGAGTCATAAGATAGTTGCCATAACTATCTTTTTTCTCGCGAACAGGAGACAACACGGAAGATCTACGATATGCATTTGGAAACGTATGGTATGTACTTGCGTAGGATGCCACTAGATAATGTAATTAAACAACAGTGTGGGTCTGAGCATGCCCCCAAGTTCAGTGTGTGAGTGAGAGCGTCACACAATGGAAGTCAACAAGCAGGAGCAACGATCGTATATTCGCCTGCTCTGAGCCAATGTGACTATGATATAATCCCCAAAGTCAAGAAGCCACTACGTGGACGACGGTTTGCTAACAAAGAAGACATCGTAGCAGCATTTCGGGGGAGGTGTTACACGTTAGCGATACACATGCAGCGAATGGTATTAAGCGCCTGCCCCATCATTGGCAACGCACAGTAGACACCTTGGGTGATTATTTCGAAGGTCTATAACCAGTAGAGATCTGTCCTTTGTACGTAGTCTTGTGTATTTGCTGTCCATACCATAATAAAACAATGTTTACCAATGGCCTGTGTTCTGTCACTTACCTACGAGCATCTCCGGACGTCAGAATTTATCTTCAGGCACTATACATAAGTACATGCCCTATATTTCCAAATGCATATCGTAGATTTTCCGTGTTGTCTCCTGTTCACGAGAAAAAAAATGCCATGACTTATGACTCGACTCTCGTATATCTTTTTTATTTGCAGCCTCCACCCCCATAGCTTGCCAAACGCTCGCTCTTTATTCATTTAAAATACAAAATAAAGTAAATTATAATGCAATAATACATAAATCAAAGTACTTAATAACCTAAACTATAGTGATGGGGTCGCCACATCCCTACGCCAACGCCAAAAAAAAACGTACAAAAAATAGGTAAAAGAGGTGTTTACTACACTGACCGGCAAAAAAAGTGGAACACTTTAATTTTTTATGTAATTTCTTAATTTATTCCACTAAAATGTATCGGTTTTCCAATATTTGCATTATTCATGTAAATTTTAGATGGTTGGCAACATAAAATACCGAAACATGTTTTACAACACGCTTTAACTCACAAATTTCGTTACATTTTGCAAATCTTACAATTTTCTATTTTTTAGTAATGCTCTTTTGGGCTGGTTTTTATCAAACGTATTGCCAAACAAAACAGTATTAATGTTTGCACTGCACTGCACGGGAACACTGATCACTAAAAAGGAGTGTTTCCACCCATAGCGTCTATGACAGCTTGTAAACGCTCAGGCATACTGTTCACAACTCGTCGAATGGCA
Source organism: Meconema thalassinum (assembly GCA_946902985.2). Classification (NCBI taxonomy): domain Eukaryota; kingdom Metazoa; phylum Arthropoda; class Insecta; order Orthoptera; family Tettigoniidae; genus Meconema; species Meconema thalassinum. The sequence continues at coordinate 74,317,268 of OX336400.1, forward strand.
TCTGCCGGGATGCGATCCCATTCCTCCAGCAGCGATGTTCTCAGTTGTGCCAAGGTGGTGTAGTCACGCTGTCTGACGTTTCTTCCAAGCATATCCCATACATGTTCGATGGGGTTCAAGTCAGGACTACGAGCTGGCCAGTCCAGGGTTTGAATCTTCACTTCCTGCAGATATTGTACAACACAGCGAGCAGTATGAGGGCGGGCATTATCCTGCATCAGCATGAAATTCTGACCAATGAAAGGCGCAAAGGGCATCACATGGTTCATCAGGATCTCTTCGATGCACCTTTGGGAATTGAGCGTCCCGTGATCGATGCACACCAACTCAGCGCGGGCCATAACGTTGATGCCACCCCACACCATAACCGACCCACCTCCAAATGGAGTCCTGTAGAGAAAACAACAGGGCTGTACCTCTCCCCGTGCCTTCTACACTCTCTCTCTCTTCCATCAGGAGATCTAAGGTTAAAGCGACTCTCGTCAGTGAAGAGAACAGAGGCCCAATGCTCGTGGGTCCATCCCAGATGCTGCCTTGCGAAGAGAAGACGCGCCTCTCTGTAATGTCGATCGAGTGTGGGTCCACGTGCAGGTCTCCTGGATGAAAGATGAGCTTCTTCAAACCTTCTTCTTACCGTTCGCTCACTCACTCTCACATTTCTGACATTTTCCAGTTGATTTCGTGCCTGGACTGCTGTGGTATGGCTATCACGCAGAACTTGGAGGGTGAGAAATCTGTCATCCCTGGCACTTGTACTTCTTCTACGGCCTGACCCTCGTCTCCTCTCGTAAGTTTGGAGCTCTCTGTATCGTTGCACTGCACGATGTATGCTACCGAGAGATGATCCAATGACCTCAGCAACATAACGGAAGCTGCGGCCATCCTCCACCAAAGCAACTGCCTGTGCAGCTTCCTCACGGCTAAGAGGCATGTTTTAGTGTGAACTGCAAATGGATAACTTGCTAAAATGTGTGACAATGGTTCACACGTGTTCAACAAATGCCAGTTGTTATCCCTTGAACAACAATAAGTGAGCGGCAACACTCATAAACCTTAAACGCTTCCAGTCCGCTTCCCGCCATAAAACCATTAAGATAGGCTCATCGATAATTGGGGGTAATTGGTGGTAATAAACCACCCTAAGAAATGTCATATTATCAATTTATATTCACGGATGTTTCAGATGTTTGTTCTAATGCATGAAAAGCTTTTAAACTGTGATTAAACCTTTTTCATGGCTAGTTTTATACTATTTATATTAGTTTTTCTAACTGTTCCACTTTTTTTGCCGGTCAGTGAACCAACATGGCGGCCACCCGAATTTGCGACTTTTAAATAGACGTTTCTCGCGATTTAACCAACCAAACGCAATAAAACTTGGTACAGTATATGTTTATACACATTGAAACTTGGTTCAATTGTTGTATAATGTACTGTAAAAATGAAAACTTACCACAATGTCCAGTGAGTTATTGCTTTTTATCTTCAGAAATTAGTTTAGTTGAACTATACTCTGTGAGCTGCCAGAATGGGATTGACATTTGGCAGGATATTCCAAGTCAGTCATCTCCCCTCTGCCTTTTGACCAATCCATGTTCGCACAGGCCTAGTTGATGCCATAATAATCTGCGTTGCAATATTACAGCCCACGTGTTTCAGTGCCTGGTCAGCTGTATCTCTGGCTTGTACAGTTTGGCAACCTCGTTCTCAGACCACATGGCGAGGCGAGAACTGTCAATCCTATTCTGGCAGCCCACAGAGTATAGTAACATCAAAATATGGCTGTAAAACACAAAATACTGTATGGTAATTCCTGACTTTCTACTACTTTTTGCAACTTTTTCCTTACTTACGCCATTTTTTCACACTTTTCCCTGACTTTTCCTGACCAAAAAAAAATCCTGACTTTTCCTGCCTGTGGACACCATGGATAGTTACAGTTGTAATGTGTTACCTATTGTACAGGGACATTATCTATGTGCACCCCGATGAACACGGCAAGCTAAGTCGGCTGTGACTGGCGCAGATCACGGGCGCGCGTACGTTCTTCAGCAGGTAGTTTGCGCACTTCGCTGATTCATATCGTTAGTTCACACGTGTTTTGTCATTCATATGGACGTGTATCTGCAGAGCTTAGACGTAAGTGTTGCACGTTTAGTGAGTATTGTGATTACTGTGATTGGTGGGCATGCCTAGGCACCAATTCACACTGCGCGACCGTGTGTATATCCATTATTCGTATTTGAAAAGCAGAAAATCTTGTTCTGAAACAAGACGAAATTTTGGAATCAAGTTTCCAGGAAGACCTGTGCCTAATGCCAGTACAATTAGGAGGCTCGCTAAACCATTCAAGGTAACAGGCTCCGTAAATAATTTTAAAAAAGTTAACAGACAACGTTGTGTTCTTACAGAACAAAAATTAGATGAGATTGTTGTCCATTCTTTCATCAGAAGATGTCAGGTGTGTGTTACAAGAGAGGGAGGATATTTTCACAATCGGCTATGAGCACTGGAAGTGAACATGTTTGGTAAAAGTGTAAAAGTGCGCGCCAACCACCGGCTGAATCGTGTACGCGCGCCTGCAGTCTGCGCCAGTCAAAGCCGGCTTAGCTTGCCGTGTTTATCGGAGCGCACAAAGATAATGACCCTGTACTTGTGCCCTGTGAAATCTACCTCCGCCTTCCGCCGTGCCGAGAGGGATTTTTTTTTTGTTTGAAATTAGTAAGGAAATTTTAAAATATTCTACCTTAAAACACTTATAGTGGAGTAGTGGACTAAGTTTCTAAGATATATATATGGTGTCGCGGACTTCTGTTTGTAGAATGTCTTATACTGAACAGTATAATATTGATATACTGTATCATCAACGGTTTAGCCAGTGCAAGTTGAAAAGGCGCACCTTGTTATTGGTAATGGTACAGTTAGGTACAATAGCATGCTCGGATGAATGGAGACTAGGTGCTGGACATTGAAAAGAGAGCCGTACTTCCTTTTACACTAATACGTTTCATAGAATTGGAATGAAACGGTCAAAAGTTAAGACATACACGGAAACTACAACAATGTCAACTCACGGTATTTCCAAGTACTGATGTCATGGTGTGGGTTTCTTCCATCGACCAAACTTACCTGAAACAGAGGAGACTTACATGAGAATAATAATAATAATAATAATAATAATAAAAATATTAATAACAATGTATGTCTACCCCTTATTATTCCCGTTTTTCCAACGGGGTCGGGGATGAGATGCGATGGAAGTCTTTGTGGTGGATGATTTTTACGGCCGGATGCCCTTCCTGACACCAACCTCATGAGAGGAGTTAATGAGAGATGAAATGAATGATGGTGAATGAAACTGGGCAAGGATGTAGAAGGAAGCGGCCGTGGCCTATCAGAAGGAACCGTCCCAGCATTTTCCTGGAGTTGAAAATGGGAAACCACGGAAAACCATTCCAAGGACGGCCGACGGTGGGGCTCGAACCCACGCGTCTACCAAGTCAGCAGAGAGCTTGGCCCTATGACCTAACGCAGCGCTTTAGCGAGCGCAGCCACTACTGTCGGTAAAAATATTAATAACAATAATAATAATATTATTGGAAATACACACCATACGCAGTACTCTACTGTCTCTACTGAGACAGAGGAGTTGTGACAGGGGTGATGTTGCAGTCAGTAACAACCGGCCAGATATCATTTTCATCAATAAAGAACACAGAGAGACATTACTGATCGACATCGCATGACCCAACGCTCAAAACATCCAAACAGCTGCGAAAACTTGAGTCGGTGACTACCATCCCAATAATTGTATCGTGTACTGGTGTTATACCCAAAACTCGCCACAGTAGTATATCAATATTGAATCTGCATCCGCATATATATATTGAACTACAGAAGGCAGTTCAGTTAAACACCTGCCATATTGCCAGGAAGTTCCTTGGTGACAATACCCTGGTCGAACACTCAGTAAGGCTCGATGATTCAGATGGAAATTTAGCTCATCCTATAATTGAAGGAGACTCTTGAAGAGTGCGGGCACGACCTGGATGTACAGTAATGTGAAGTCTTTGAACAGTGTAATCTACAAACGTACCTCAGTACAGATGGTTCCTTGCTAAGGCCGAATCAGGCTGTAACATAAAATGTATCTGGTATTTGCCGTGATAATGATGTCAAACAATAAATCAAAATAATGTTATTTGTATTACGTCCCTTTTAACTACTGCGGATTTTAGAGACACCAGGGTGCTGGAATTTTGCCTCGAAGGGGATCTTTAACGTGCCAGTAAATCTACTGACACAACCGGCCGCGGTGGCCGAGAGTGCTACGCGCTACCTCGTGCCTCGCTGGCATCGGGAGAGTGTGGGTTCGAATCCCACCTCGGCCGTCCAGAAAATGGTTTTCGTGGTTTCCCATTTTCACCACCAGGCAAATGCCGGGACGGTTCCTTTCAATAGGTCCACGGCCGATTTCCTTCCAATCCCTGACCCGTCCCGAAAAGAAAAGTGCATGGCCATTGGCTGCATTAATAAAATTATTAAATCTACTGACACGACTCTCTCGCATTTGCGCACCCTCAGATGCCAGCTGAGTAGGCCAGGATTCCATCCTGCAACCTTGGCAACAGCATGCAAGAACGTTACCGCTGAGACACGCGACCAGACACATGAAGCAGTTAAGCACAATATTATTAATCCACTTAGTTTTCCACCCATTGATAGTAAATAAACATTTCCATTACATAAAAAATAAAAAAATAAAAAATGATATTAGTTTCAAGTTCAACACACTGAATGATGATAATTCTTCTTGTTTTAAGGGGCCTATCATCTAAGTTATCGGCCCCTAATGAAATGAAATGTAATGAACTGAAAGGATGAAGATAAAAACAGCCCACCGTCAGAGAGGAAGACGAAAATGGTTTGCATAAGACAGACAGTGAGCCCCAACAATTATACCTTATTTGGATAAAAAGAAGTTTAAACGGGGATGATAAAAAGCAATAAAACAAATAAGGCATATCTCTACATATAGTAGAATAAAACTAAGTCCCCGATTCTTGGATGTTACGGGTAATCTCAAGAACCACTGGATGGATTTTGATGCGGTTTTTACCATTCTGTAAAGGATTTCCCGAGGAAGGTTTCTGTAGAAACATTCATTTATGACCAAAGGAAGCCGAGCAGTATTAAGCTTACGCTAGGTAAACCGTTAAAGTTACCGGGCGAAGCCGAGGCGGGTTACTAGTTGAACATTAAAAATAGATATGAACACAGTAAAAACATAGGCTACAACAGACCAAAACTAAAAGTCTTATACTAAGCCACTCTCCCCCATGAGCCGGATGACCAGGGAGAACAAGAAGAGGGTGTTCGGCCAGGTCCACACATTCCAATCAACACACTGAAATTCATGTGCAAGAAAAGATGGATCCATGACAATGCTCAACCACAGATAGCTCGGCGCTCAGCAACAGTTCTGCAGGGGTTCGGCTGGGAGTTGCTAGATCATGCTGAGGTGGAGCTAGATAATAAATGACGAACCTTACAGTAGTCGCATATGAAGTGTAACATGTGGTATGTTATCCTACTATGTGTCTGCCGGGAGCGCATACGATGTGTAACATGTGGCATGTTATCCTACTATGTGTCTGCCGGGAGCGCATACGATGTGTAACATGTGGCATGTAATCCTACTATGTGCCTGCCGGGAGCGCATATGATGTGTAACATGTGACATGTTATCCTACTGTGTGTCTGCCGGGAGCGCATACGATGTGTAACATGTGGCATGTTATCCTACTATGTGTCTGCCGGGAGCGCATATGATGTGTAACATGTGACATGTTATCCTACTATGTGTCTGCCGGGAGCGCATATGATGTGTAACATGTGGCATGTTATCCTACTATGTGTCTGCCGGGAGCGCATACGATGTGTAACATGTGGCATGTTATACTACTATGTGTCTGCCGGGAGCGCATACGATGTGTAACATGTGACATGTTATCCTACTATGTGTCTGCCGGGAGCGCATATGATGTGTAACATGTGGCATGTTATACTACTGTGTGTCTGCCGGGAGCGCATACGATGTGTAACATGTGGCATGTTATACTACTGTGTGTCTGCCGGGAGCGCATATGAAGTGTAACATGTGGCATGTTATCCTACTATGTGTCTGCCGGGAGCGCATATGAAGTGTAACATGTGGCATGTTATCCTACTGTGTGTCTGCCGGTAGCGCATATGATGTGTAACATGTGACATGTTATCCTACTATGTGTGTGCCGGGAGCGCATATGATGTGTAACATGTGGCATGTTATCCTACTATGTGTCTGCCGGGAGCGCATATGATGTGTAACATGTGACATGTTATACTACTATGTGTCTGCCGGGAGCGCATATGATGTGTAACATGTGACATGTTATCCTACTATGTGTCTGCCGGGAGCGCATACGATGTGTAACATGTGACATGTTATCCTACTATGTGTCTGCCGGGAGCGCATACGATGTGTAACATGTGGCATGTTATCCTACTGTGTGTCTGCCGGGAGCGCATATGATGTGTAACATGTGACATGTTATCCTACTATGTGTGTGCCGGGAGCGCATATGATGTGTAACATGAGGCATGTTATCCTACTATGTGTCTGCCGGGAGCGCATATGATGTGTAACATGTGGCATGTTATCCTACTGTGTGTCTGCCGGGAGCGCATATGATGTGTAGCATGTGGCATGTTATCCTACTATGTGTCTGCCGGGAGCGCATATGATGTGTAACATGTGACATGTTATCCTACTGTGTGTCTGCCGGGAGCGCATATGATGTGTAGCATGTGGCATGTTATCCTACTATGTGTCTGCCGGGAGCGCATATGATGTGTAACATGTGGCATGTTATCCTACTGTGTGTCTGCCGGGAGCGCATATGATGTGTAACATGTGACATGTTATCCTACTATGTGTCTGCCGGGAGCGCATATGATGTGTAACATGTGACATGTTATCCTACTGTGTGTCTGCCGGGAGCGCATACGATGTGTAACATGTGGCATGTTATCCTACTGTGTGTCTGCCGGGAGCGCATATGATGTGTAACATGTGACATGTTATCCTACTATGTGTCTGCCGGGAGCGCATATGATGTGTAACATGTGACATGTTATCCTACTGTGTGTCTGCCGGGAGCGCATATGATGTGTAACATGTGACATGTTATCCTACTGTGTGTCTGCCGGGAGCGCATATGATGTGTAACATGTGACATGTTATCCTACTATGTGTCTGCCGGGAGCGCATATGATGTGTAACATGTGACATGTTATCCTACTGTGTGTCTGCCGGGAGCGCATATGATGTGTAACATGTGACATGTTATCCTACTATGTGTCTGCCGGGAGCGCATATGATGTGTAACATGTGACATGTTATCCTACTATGTGTCTGCCGGGAGCGCAAATCCCTTGTTAACAGTGAACTCTGTTGGTCATTGAAATAACTACCCGTATAACACCAGTCCCAAATCCCGACCGGTGCGCATGCGCGAAGTACGTCGTGGTACCAATTATTTATTGTAGGAATATGTTTTATGGGGCCTCCAAACCTTGAAGTAAACCGTATGCGATATGCAATCCGCAACAAAAGTAAGAAGATTTAATAAATCATAATTATTTTCAGCAAATATGATATAATGAATATTTTCACACCAAAGAACGACAACTTGAAATGATTTATTATAGGAATATCTTTAATGGGGCCTCCAAACCTTGAAGTGAACCGTATGCGATATGCATTCCACATAGCCACATGGCCGACAGTACGTCGTGGTACCTATCTCCGCCACCGCACGCGCTCATTGTTTCCGTCCCATATCCGTCCCTTTACCGAATTCACTCCCATAAAAATATCCAGCAAAGGAGTGGAAAGATACTACACATCAACAACATACAGCAGCAGATATCCCTCATTACGGAAGGAGAATTACATCGTGTAAACGCTAATTTATTTACACGATACAACGTGTTTCTGTCAGCTGAAGGAGAACATTTTAGCATCTTCTGTGAGAAGGTAAGTTCTTTAATCATGAATTGCTGGTGAATTTACCATTAATTAATGTACTCTGTTACGGTTACTACCTCCGCGCAATCTGCGGAACCAAGCTCGGATGGCAGGCGGAAAGCGTGCGCGCGCCTGGTAGCTGGCCGCTGCCTCGCTCCAGCAAAAGAATCACCCCGTAGAACTCCATCTTTTATGTATTTTTATACCTCGAATTTTCGATCATTCGAAGTAATATTTATTTCCGAAAGCACTTCGAGATATCGAAGTGCGATTATATATAAACTTTTGAACTGACTGTGGTTATGGGTAAAGCCCTGCGCGGATATCCGCAATTTTTTTCGCCATGTGGATATAGTTTGCATGGCTGTGCGGATAGCGGATAAGCTGCGGATAATGTTTGGAGTAAATTTGCGGATAGTTTTTAGAATACAATCCGAACTTGTTGAATACCATTACTACTACCTGGATATTTATAAAATAATATATTATTCCGTAATGTTTCTTTCATGATAAATGATGATGAATTACGCGAATCTCATTCAAATAATGTCATTAGGAATAATTAAAGCTCCGAACTGAATAGGGTTGCAATTCCGGCTGTATAATATTAATTATAAACATAGTACATGACATACATAGCTTAGGGGGAACAACTTTCTCCTCAAATGTCTAAATGTGTCGCTTTAATACTTTATCTAATCAAGAATGTTATTGTAATGCCAGTTGATTCTGATAACAAACGTGCAGATGCGGGACGGATGCGGATAACAGTCGTGCGGATGCTGGGTGGTTGCGGATAACGTTTTGTTCATCCGCGTAGGGTTCTAGTTATGGGGATTCAGAAATGTGAAACGCGAAATTTTGTCAAAATTATCCGGAATTCATAACATGGTGCCCATTACAATAGGCAGCTTTCTAATGAAATCTACCTGAAATAGAGAAAATTAATTCTGGATTGGCCTCGTATTTTCCTTGCCCATAACTGAGCAATAGTTGAGAGCAGCATAAGTTACAGTTATGATGGTGATGATGATGATGATAATTGTTGTTTTAAGGGGCCTAACATCTAGGTTATCGGCCCCTAATGGTCTGGGTGATTGTGAAGATAAAAATAAATGTAGATTATAACTAAAACTAACTACTAACTTTTATACTAGAAGAAGAAAGGGAAAACAAAAGGAGAACAAGGCAAATAAAGGACATGAGGAAAAGAAATGCCCTCAACCCACGAAGAATGGGGATTGGAGGACTTGGAAGGAAAGAGAGCCATAAAAGGCAGATAGGAAAGTGAAAGAGGAGAGGGTCCGCCCCCAGAGGTAATGGATAAAAGTGGGAAAACCGGACCCAGCTCAGGAATCCATCGGGGTCGCCAACTCCCGAACTCACCAGCCGTGAGCCCCTGAGGGTGTAGCAATATCCAGGGTGCACCAGAAGTGGTGGGGCTGAACACACCCTGCCTCCTTGAGGGCCTTGAGCAGAAGGCAGGAGATAACATGAAAAGAAAAAGAAGGCTGACCCCTCGCAGAAGGAGGGTATCAGAAAAGATGAGACAAGGGCCAATTAAGGCGGGAAAGGAAGAGAGTCCCTAGGCCTCGGATACCCTAATACCGTCGGGAACGGAAGAGAAGAAGAGTTGACCAGTGAGGTCGGCAGGAAAGAAGACGGAGACGAGCCCGGCACAAGTAAGTGGAAGCAATGCCCGACTCAGCTGGGGCCCCTTGGTCGCCAACCCACGTCTCACTAGACGTGAGCCCCTGGGGGAAAGGTACAGTTAGAGACGCACTCCAGTTTGTGAACCCACCATGATAATACCCTGTGTTTGTCTCTCCATTTAATAAATATGCGCGAAATTGCATGAAACTCACTTCTCATCCACATGACACTGGAATTAGCATAAATCCACCGTCCATTGTAGCCTCCATAAGAGAATGATCAAAGCATCACTCATCTGGCAGACAATGTACCGTAAACACAATCTCTGCGTCACGCAGGGTAACAGATGTCGACTATTTATCTTATGTAAATTAGTCTGTCGACTCTTCCATTTCCGGAACGTTAACAGCGAGCACGTCGAGAATTCAACACGAAAATACTGTACGGGGGTGATTACAGTCCCAAATAACAGAGATGGTTGGTTCCTCAGTTTAGGGGCTGCGACAACGTGGTCATGTAGCCCCTTGTACTTTGGGTGTGTGTAGAATCTGACTGATAACCACTGGTAATTATGATGGCTGTATTCGAATGTGTTGTCGGTAATTCAGGTAAGAACTGCAGACGATCAATTTCAAGAAGTTCCTACTTTTGCTACCAAATTCTACCGTCACCGACACCTAACAGACAGCAGTGGCTACGCTGGCTAAAGTACAGCGTTAGGTCATGGGGCCAAGCTCTCTGCTGACTCGGTAGACGCATGGGTTCGAGCCCCACCGTCGGCCGTCCTTGAAATGGTTTTCCGTGATTTCCCATTATCAACACCAGGCAAATCCTGGGACGGTACGTTCTGACAGGCCACGGCCTCTTCCTTCCACATTCTTGCCCAATTTCATTCATCTTCATCCATTCCATCTCTCATCCCGACGCGCAGGTTGCCCACGGGCGTCGACCAGAAAGACCTACACTCGGCCTTTCAGGCAGTCACACGATAACAATAAATAATAATTTAAAAAACCGACACCTAGCCGCGAACTTGGCTATTAGATTCCGGCTTTACTTCCCGTCCGAAGGAAGGCATACTGAGGGATTATTAACGTTCTTAAAAATCCGACGACTTCGGCTGGGTTTGAACCCACGATCTTGGGCATAGAAGCTCAGCATGCTACCAACTACGCCACCATAGTTACCAAAATATAACAGAGAGGTACAAAACTAAAATGGTGAAGTTTTCCATAAAGCTCAGCACGTTATATTGTTTCAGTCGAGTTTTTTGACTGGTTTGATGCAGCATTCCATACCTCCCAGTCCTGACATATTCTAACCTTGTCCTCAACCCTTCTTTCTATAACTAAGTTTGCTATTCCTGGGTGTCTTACTATGTGACCTACCAACCTATCTCTTCTCTTCATTAGCAGTCGCCAGAAGCATCTCTCCTTGCCCACTCGTCTTAATACCTCTCCAGCTGTTACTCTAACTACCCAATTGATCATCATTCTCTTGCAACGACACATATAAAATGCATCTATAGCCCTCTTTTCTGCTGCGCAAACAGTCCAAGTTTCACTTCCATAGAGCGCCACGTTATATTGCACAATATTGTTGTTACTTCATTTGAAGGGTTTGGACATCTTGGTAATTTATCCCCGTGTACTTGGCTATGTAGAATTGGTCTGATAACCTATCTACCTATAGCAGTGTGTGTTGTAGGATTGGGAAGGAGGCAGCCGTGGCCTTACGTTAGGTAAAACTGAGAAAAGACGGGCTCGAATTCTACCTTAGCTATCCTGGAAGTGGTTTTCCGTGGTTTCCCACTTCCACTCCAGTCAAATGCCTGTTGAGATTATTCGAATAGCTACTACGATAAGAAGCCAGCTAATAATAATAATATTGTATGGCCTCGGGTTCCGGGTGCAAGCTTTGTTATTTGCCCCCAGAGGGCAGCTTGCATGTCGAATTTAGTCGCTCCTTGGAACGCTATGAAAGTCAAGGAGGTTAGATACCCAAGCTCCTTGCCACTATAGCGCTTTCTAGTAGAGAATGGAGGAACTTTAGTTTTGGAGGAAAATTCTGAAATTAATGTTGCCATTATAAACACGGCCTACTGAATTCAAATGAGTTCTTTAACATGCCAATATCGTATGACATGCATGCCATGATTTATTTCGCCTTTCAAAAATCACTTACCACGGCCAGTAGTGAACCTGCTAGCTTGGGGTTTGAAGTCTGACACGATAACCACTCACCCACCGAGACAAGCTATAAGCCAGCTAAAAATGAGTGTGACTTGGGCAGTTTTCATAGTAGAATTCTAAATTTCCTCTATCATTGCTTTTAAATTTCATCAGAAACATACGCAACTACATTTTAGTAACAACATCTTTCTAGTGTTAAAAAAATAATTAAGTGAATTTTTCATTTTATTTTAATTCAAATTTGTAAGGATATCCATTTCATATCATAATATTAATGTTAAACTTATAACGCTGAAGAAGATAGGCTAATCATTGTTATGTCGAAACATCTACGTTTAAAATATTAATAAAAATCATTTCATAGTATACGGAAGGGGGATTACACTATACATATAATTATTCTGGGTAAATGATAAATGTGGAATGAACCAAAATTAATTATTTGTTCGGGTGAGTTGGGCCCAATAAGATATACACTGTTGAAATCTCGCATCGAGAAAACTCAGGATAAGAAACTCGTTGTCAATCAGCGCTAAATGAACTGTGGCTCATTAACCTAATTAAAATGGTCAATTTAATATCGCTACTGTAAGGAGTGAGGATGAACTGATAACGCAAATGTCAGGAGTCTTGAGGGATGGACAAAACAATAATGTTTGGTAGTACGAGGGCTGTTTTTTAAGTAAGGGCCATTTTTTTAAAATAACCGAACATTTTATTTTGAAACCACATTTATTTTTAGGTTTTACACACCTTCCTCTATTTTTCTACATAGTTGTCTTGTTTATTTAGGCACTTGTCATACCTTAAAACTAAGTTCTGAAATCCCTCTGCATAAAAGTTTGCCGCCTGCTCTGACAACCAAGAATTCACATTTGAGGAAAATCCATTGATAGAGTGGTTATCATGAATCTTCGGTCCTCGTCAATTTTTGTGTCAATTGCAGTCACCAAGTCATCTGTGATCAAAGACCTGAGCGTTCATCGTCATGCGCATTTTCACGGTCACTTTTGAACTCGCGTACCCATTTTCGCTCTTTACCTTCCGTCATTGCATTATCACCATACACCTCACAAAGCTGACGATGAATGTCTGCAGCCGACATGTTTCTTGCACTCAAAAAACGTATCACAGATCGTACCTCACACGCAGCGGGCGAATCAATAATCTTGAACATTGTAAAGATGCACAGTTCAGCGTACAGGTTAGCTACACAGCTGCAACTGACGCCTGCTTGTTCGCAAAGGATAGGACATAACGCACCACCGGACATAACGTACCACTTGGCCGGCTGATTACCTGCGAAGAGTAAGCTAATGAGCTTAAACTATTTAGGAGAGGACATAACGTACCACTTCAAAGAGTGGGAAGTATTTAGGGTGCATGAAACCCTAACCGCACGGCCACTTGCTCGGTATTGCTCAATTAATCCTGGCAATAAATACGTGGGCAGTAACATAACGTAAACTAATAACTTACAAAATATGATACATTTTTGGACTCCGATCACACTTTATCCAGGCCTTGGACTGGCAAAATATTTATAAACATTTTGGCGTGTTTAAAATCAGCTGTGGTTGAACTCTGGTCATTTTTCGTTTTCTTTCCTTTGTTTTTTATTTCTTTTTTAACGTTTAAATTGTTTTTTGTGGGTTTTATATCCTAGCGAATAGCAAGTTCGTTATGGGATGTTTCATTCCAAGTTCTGCGAATATGAGAGAGCTCTCAAGCAAGATTTCAAGTTTCCATTCTCTTCATACCGCTTCATTATTCTGTCAAGACGTTTATCATACTTGACATATTTTTTCTTTCTCTTCGAACTTTCAATGTACAAATCGTACTTCATTCGTCGAAGCGCGCACATAAACCGCCCTTATTCGTTGTACACAACTCCATGTTACAATACCAAAATGTTTAAAGCCACACAGTGTGATCGCCAGTGATGTTTATGTGGTAATGAACCTATAACCGCAATGCCCGTCTGACATCAAGTGGTATGTTATGTCCTGGCGTAAATATTTGGGGATTACGGGAAACCCGTTCTTAGGTAGATAACAACCTAGGTGGTACGTTATGTCCTCGAAAATCAAGTGGTACGTTTTGTCCGTGGTACGTTATGTCCGGACACCGTCGGGAGGTAGCGCGCACGCTTCTTGCGCCATGCGCACTAAATACGAGCTTTAAAAAAAAGGCTCTTAGTTAAAAAAACACGTAAATTATACGTCTACTCTCCGTCACAGCACATCATGTCTTGCAAACGAGGTAAGTAGACTATAGTCTTGCAAATGAAGCAATATTACACGAGTAATATCTCATATCAATTCGGCCTCAGAGACTAATGCTATTTTCTACTTACAAGGGAAGAATCAGGTCGAAACCTATCTTGAAACTTTGTGGACGCAATCGTTGTACTATAAGAGGACAGCGTGAGGAAAATCAGCTGCCAGATTGAACTGCAAGGCTCCAGTTGAGAGTAGATAGTGACCAAGATAACCGCTCTCACCAGGACCGCGCAAGACACCATTAGATAAGCAGCCTGTACAATACAACCTGCATTGACCATTTAACCACAATCACATATTCACTCCAAACAAGTAAGTTTGGAGGTCAACCACCAACTCCAGTATTTTAACAAAACACCACATAGACTACAACTAACAAATATTGACGAGTTGAATTATCTCAACTAATACTGTTACTATATAAGTGTTAGGTAGTCAGCCCGAAGGCTGGTTGGATCCTCAAAAAGTACCACCGTTAGGTTATGTGGGTAGATACCCCAAAACCCAAAGGCAGCGCTATATTGAGGCGTACTAGGTAAGATGAGGACAGGCGTGGATCTAGAGTTTGGTTTTGGGGGGGGGGGGTCAGAGAATCGATCTAGAGTTTGGCTTGGGGGGGAGGGGGTGGAGGGGGGGGGGGCGGTGGAGGGGGAGGTCAGAGAATCAAAATTGTTAAGAAAAATGGTATCACTAAAAACGCAATCACAAAATAACCAAACGTACAAAACCACACCAATTTTTTTGCAAGCTTCATGGATAGAAATTTGATGCGTTTAGCGCACCAAAAATATTCGTACAAATTGCAACGGCGTGTTTTGCGACTTTTACATCGAGCTTCGAGAAAAGGATCAAGGTACGTAACAGTTTCGGCAAGTCGAGTTGGTACCGACAAAGGGAGAAAGTCACAGCTTAAATTGCCAACCAAGCTTGCAGTTTGGACGTCGGCAAAAATTTTTGGTGCGAAAAAAGCCCCAGTTTCCTATCCGTGCATTGCTGCACATTCATCGTGACATCACTATAAACATCGATTAGGTAATCACAAGGTTTGCTAAACAAAATAGACGAGTTGATTTTGTTGTATAACTAATAGTTTTTATACAAGAGGTTAGAAGTTGTAAATATGTACAGTTGTAACAGAACATAATAATTCCAATAAAGATAATTCAGTATTGAATAAAATGAAAAAAAAACTGTTTTTCAGTTAAAATTCGTTAAGTTTTAATTGTCTGGTAATTGTGTTTTCGTTTTTTGAGTTTGCAAAAAAAATTGGTCTCCGTTTGGGGGGGGGGGTCATGACCCCCGTGACCCCCCCCCCCCCCCCCTTGAATCCGCGCCTGGATGAGGAGTGAGGTAGTTTGCCATTGCTTCCCTCACTGAGTCAGAACAGCAGCACTAACCCTAACCTTCCACTGACTGTGTCCTGAATGTCATTACTACGGCCCGGATGTTGATGCCGTAAGAATGTTTAAAAAATGCACTTAAATTTTTCAAAAATGACTGTAATAAATGACCTAAAAATTCGAAAAATGCACTATAAAGTGGAGAAAATGAAAAGCACGAATGTGTTTATCGCGACCGATATGTTGCGTTACAGTAAATCTTCTTTCAGCAGCTACTTTAGTTCCACAGTTTGCAAAACAATATGATTCCATCGGTAGAAAATGCATTGTCACCAAATTCAGATACTAACTTAGTTGTTTTAAATGCACTGACACACTTGGTTTTATTTTAGGAATTTTGAAAGCGACAATGAACGATATCTCTCGCCGTGAACTATGCGGAACTGAGACAAGAATATACACCCCTTCCCCTTTCTACCCCGCAACTGCTGACCTTGGTCAACAGAGCAGGTAACATTCAATTCCGCAAATAATTGGTTTGCGACGTAAACCGTTCTTCTGCATCCAAGAGATGTATTTTTCTACTAAAAATTTGAAATCACCTTGTATCAGCTACTAGCTTCTTCTTAACTCTGAGAGACTAACTCCCTCATATAAAGCTGTGGCATGACAATTCGAAATAAATGACCTTAAAAGGCCGATTTCTCTAAAATATGACCAAAAAATCGACCAAACTTGAAAAAATGCTCTTAAAATGGAAAAATAGGAAAAAATGCAAAAAGATGCAAAATAAAAATGACATATTTGACGACGAGGTGGCCCGTCCCGAGTTTCTATGTACATCAGCATTGTTTTAGACAGCTCAGTAAAAAGATGACATGTCATCAACATCCGAGCCCTAGTCATTACTAACCTCCACCCTCAGTAGCTTCCATATAATCACAGCCATGAGTGAGACTGAGACATTTTACTCTAGCCTGTGCCAACAGACAAATGCAAATGTGCTGCGCTCAGCAAGAGATGGTAAACATTTACACATTGTAAATATCTTCACCCATACTTGAAGACATAAATGTTAGGACCTAAGTGTAATGGATCTGATGATGACGATCGAAACTGGTCAGCCAAGTGTATTTGTTAATCTCATGTAATTTCTTTCTGGATTAGGGAATAACCCATCTCTTTTGGGAATAATCGTGTTGGCCGACTGAAAAGCATCAAACTTTTGTTTGCTAAGGCAACACTGGAAATGGCTTCAAATACCATAATACACTTCACAATGTTACGACACCGGAGATACTGACAGCTTATTGCAACATTGCCGGTCTCAGCGCGCGTGTTCATTGGGGGAGATAAGGCTGCGCCTGCCAAGGTCACTTTTACCGACCAGCGGGGGTGGGCATCAATTCCACTCGGGTACCTGAGTCAGGTAGTCAGGGTTACCTCAATTCCACTCGACACTCCAGGTAGTCGCCAGAGGAGTTCCTCAACTCCGCTCGGTCGCGGTCTCTTTATCCTTATGAATTCTTAGGGCCGTATTCACCAACGCCAGTAAATGGATTATCTTGGTTTATAGCTGCAAGAATCTCAGATAATAGCTATGGCGTTATTCACCAACACAATTATCTCTGTTGATAGGGATTATCCTGGTTAATCACTTTACTGGAGAAAGGTTGACCGGTAAAATACCATAAACTAAGATAATCAACAGAACAAGATGGCGCACAGACGAATGGAATACTTAATAAATGCTAGAGAAAACGATAGTGACGAAGAATATCAGCAAGAATATGCAGGGAAACGACCTAGGTGGATAAAAGACCGTGCCTCATATTATGAGGATTACTGTACAATGATGTTGATTTTATCACACGTTTTAGGTTATCTAAATCTTCTACTTTGTCAGTATTGTCCATCATAGAACCTAACCTTGAATTTGCTACGGACAGGTAAGATGAATACTATAACTCCAATAGGGAGTATATAGAAAGCATTCACTGTAAATTTAACAACTGAATAGTTATTGTGCTTTTCAAGAACCATTCTGATTAGAACGACACAAGTCGTCCATGCTCACTTCTACCATTGATTATAATCAATGCTTCTAATATAACTAATATGACTTCTAATAACTTCTCAAAATAACCTACCGTGGTCAGTTATATTTCAGCAGTACAATAACCACTGCTTCAGTGTTTACATTTTTAAGTTTACTAAAATAAATGGAACAGCTAATTTCAAAACATTGAGTAGAATATTGTTTAACTTTTTGTTGTTACTTAGTCTACTCCTCATTTAACAATATCTTATCACTAGTAAACTGATCAGAGCAGACGAGATGACTGCATAGAAAAAGTGGTGTGCAGACGATACCTTAAATCCGAATGGCTGTTACGGTAAACAAGCCTAGCTCTATAAGAGTTAGAATTCATAACTAATTTGGTGTGTGGGAATGCAGCTGATTTTCCGTTCTAGGCTGGAAAACAGTATTTTCATCATCCGCAGCTGATATCGAAAGTATTTTTTAAGTACAAATTATACACCTATTATTATCTAATTTTAATTTTATAATGTCTGACTAGGTTAAAAAAACATACAAACATTTAATTATGCACACATTATAAAAACAATGCATAAAAATTGTATAAAAAATGGAAAACATGGCAGAATTATTTAAAAGAATATTATGATTAATTTTAAATCATTTGTATTTTCTGCCATACCGTATAAGTTATAATGTGCAAAACACGTTATACCTGATTTAACGAATGAGCGGTTGACCAATGGCACAACAATGTCTTGCGAACACCACCACGCCATCGGTCAAGCGCTCTGAAGTCAAGTCCGCTCATTCGTTAAATCAGATATAAATATAATACATAAAGAACTAGATATTAATCACTGTTGTTAAATAAAAATATGTTTGAACCGGCCCTTGGTATGCGAACAGGAGGGTTATGACATTTGTTTAAGTCATTGGGGATAACCCCTTTGCCGACCCCTTGCCAAAGCCTGAGCGGAGTTGAGGAACTAATTTTTGGGTCCCTTGGAGGACCGAGTGGAATTAAGGAAAATCGAGGGGAATTGATGTTCGACCCCTAGCGGTGCGTTCAGGAGACATTTAAAATGGCCCTGTAGCTGTTTGAGTCTTCGGTCTATTGACTGGTTTGATGTAGCGCTCCATGCTTCCCGGTCCTGACTTAATCCTTTCATCTCTACATAGGTACTACATCCGAGGCAATATGTTTTACATATTCTAACCTTAGTCTACTCATACAGTTCTTGTACTCGACCCTTCCTTCCATAACTAATTTTGTAATTCCTGGGTGTCTTTAGTATGTGTCCTACCAACCTATCCCTTCTCCTGATTAGCAGTCGCCAGATACATCTCTCCTCTCCCAGTCGTCTCAATACCTTTTCATTTATAACTCTATCTACCCATCTGATCATTTTCCTGTTTATTTATTTAATTTATCTATCGTATGGCTTTTAGTGCAAGGAGTGTCCGAAAACATGTTCGGCTCGCCTGGGTCTGTAGCTACTTCCAGCGGACACCCCTAAGGGTGAGCTACAAGTTCCGTTCGATTTCAAGCAGTTCCAACTTTCACTACCAAATCAATGATATCTAGTGGTGAACGTTGGAACTTTGATAGAGCGTTCCGACGAAATCCAACCTAACAATTTAGCTTTACACAAGTTTAGTCTGTGGAAGGATCTTTAACATGCCATAAATCTATGACATGCGACCACCGGCTTTACTTCCCCTCCGAAGAAAGGCATACTGAAGGATTTTTAACGCTCTTAAAAATCCGACGACTTCGGCCGGGATTGAACCCGCTATCTCGGGCACAGCAGGTCAGCATGCTACCAACTACGCCAGCGAATCCGCATCATTTGCCTGTAACACTACAGTTATTTAAATGCTTCTATTCTCCTCCTTTTTTTCTGCTGCTCCAACAGACGAAGTTTTCACTTCCATAGAGCGCCACGCTCCAGACAAAGACTAATAAAAGCACAGATTTATTTTCTGTAGAAATGCTTTCCTTGCATGATCTAAGCTAATTTTTATATAATCTTTGCTCCGTCCATCACTGGTTATTTTGCTTCCTAAATGGCAGAAGTCCCTAGTCTACTTCCTTTAGCTTTTCACCTGCCAATTCGACGGCAATAAGGGTTTATTATTTCTTTAGGCTGCAATCCATTATTTTTGTACTAGCTGAAGTAGGCTACGCGTGCTTCGCTACGGGTCATAAATAAATTAAAATGTGAGGTAACAGTTAAAACAGGTGATAAACGAGGTGCTGCGCGAAGGGATAGAAAGGATGGAAAATTTTGTCCAACTACACCGCTCGGCGTTGACCACGTTTTATAGCACAAATTTAGGTTTTACTCGCTAACCGTTGGAGTGATAAGGACCTATCGGATAGAAAATTAAATTTTAAACCACGTATACGCCATCAAAAGTTTGCTATTTCTTAGCGTTCTCTTCTAATTTGAAATGGAAATATGAACGTTTGAAACCAAAGGGTGTAGTGACGTCACTAAAATGGTCGCCGTCTTTAAATAGTGCCAAGTATCGAAATCAAAAGTAGCCTATATGTTAACCAGGTTAATCAGCTACTTCAATGGAAAATTTCATGTAAATCGGACCAGTGGTTCTTGCGTGATTGAGTAATACACAGACACACACCATCTCATTTTCATTATAGATTGCATGTATTAATTTTCATCATGAATTCTTTCCTCAAGACAATGTGCATACCATTTAGAACCTCATTCAAATCCTCTGGTGAATCGGCTGAGATGACAATGTCATCAGCAAATCTCAGAGTTAAGAATATTCCTCCTTAAATCTCTATTTAGGGGCAGATGACCTCGTAGTTCCGCCCCTTAAAACAACAATAACTAACTGAATCTCTATGACTACTTTAATTTTATCTCTAATTTCCTTCATTGCTTGTTCAATGTATAGATAGAAAAGCATGGGTGATACGTTGCAGCCTTGCCTTAAACCTTTCTGAATACCAGCTTCTCTTTTATGTCCTTCGTCTCGAATAACTGTAGTCTGGTTTCTGTATTGATTGTACATCACCCTCCTATCGCTGTACTTTATTACATTCCTTTTAAAAATGTCAAACAATTTAATCAACGTTATCAAATTTATTGCTTCGTGCAATGAATGAGGATGACCCAGATCGACGAATTGATGATTTGAAAACATTGTTAGCGACAGTGGAGCTTTTGGAGATAAGATTGTCTGCTCTGATCAGGCACAATTAAACTGAACAATACTGAAGACCGACACAAATGCGTGTACTGGGCCTCTAAAAATCCTCACATCAACGTTGATAAAGCCGTCAATTTGCCGAGTCGTTTAGGTTGTGCTTGTGCTCTCTCGTGGGTTGACTGTACCGTTCGTCTTTGAAGGAACATTTACCGGAGGGGTTTATCTCGATAAGCTGCAGACATCAATTTTACCTGCGATCCGAGAGCAATATTCTCATACCATATTATGTTGTTATTTCATTTAGGGTCTTGAACATCGTGGTCATTTCAAACCCGTGTACTTGGGTGTGTATGCAGTGGAGTATGTAGGATTTCTTTTTGGGGGAGTTTCATTCATAGTTGTGCGCATCATTAACATTTTTGGTTGGTTGGTTCCTCAGTTGGGAGTCGGAACCACACCTCGTTACACACGCCACGATTAGCCGATGTCGTTACCGGTTTGCGCATTACAGCCTCTGGCTCGTTACTTTTTGAACGCACCTTATATTTTCAAAATTCAAATTGTAACTATTTTTAACAATTTTTCAAAATGTGGTTCCTGCTTTGTTCTGATCTCCACCGTGTCCCGCATATCTCCCATGTTTATGGGAATATTTGAAGTGCGTGTTAAACCTTCGTCTACAAAATGAATCCCATTCATTTAAACATCTGTTCATAAATTAAGCCTTATTATTACAGTTTTGGTTGGTTGGTTCCTTAGTTTAGGGTCTGCGACAACGTGCACTTGGGTGTGTGTAGAATCTGTCTGAAAACCTGTGTGTTATCTGTTTTTAATTCAAGTAAGGACAGTAGACGATAATTTCAAGTAGTTCTACTTTCGCTAAAAAATGCTACCGTCCACGACAACTAGCTGTGAACTTGGCTACTACTAGATGCCATTGCAATCAGCACCCGGTGACGAACGTTGGAACTTTAGAGCATTAATCAAATCTAACCTACAAATTTAGCTTCACACAATTTTAGTTAGTGGAAGGTTCTTTTTCATGCCATAAAAATCTATGACATGGGACCGCCGGCTTTACTTCCCCTCCGAAGGTAGGCATACTGAGGGATTTTTAACGCTCTTAAAAATGCGACGACTTCGGCCTTGGGCATAGAAGCTCAGCATGCTACCAACTACGCCACCGAAGCCACCTCAAATTTCATTTTTATTCTGAGTAAACTCAAAAATATGTTTGACGTATTATAGAACGAAGCCACAAAAGGTTTGAGTGAGATTCATTTTATAGCTAAATGTTTAACACCCACCGTGAAAATAGAAAAGTCCAAAAATTACTATAAAGTTGGGAGATAAGACAGAAACGGCGAATATCAGCGCAACAAAAAAAGAACCAAATTTGAAAAACAGATAAAAATAGTTACGATTTGAATTTTGAAAATTTAGAACTGTTTTTTTTTTTTTTTTTTTTTTTTGTGAAAGATTTGTGTGTTCCGTATTTATTTTTCCATTTCCACAGGTTTCCCTTTTACAGAGGGTTGAATGTTAATAAGACAAAATACACTGCAAAGAAATACTGTATTTTCACATATAAGTACAATGAAATAATAATTTAAAATATAGGTCTGTAAATAAAAAAGAAAATAGGTTCACATGTATTACAATGTACACTGACGAAAATGGAAATTGCAACACCATGAAGGCATTGGTCGTTTGTGTTGATTTTCAAGATATGGAACGATGCCATGTAGGTATGTAAACGATCAAAGTTTCAGACCCATTGGATTGTTGCTACAGGTCTCCCCACGTGATTGGTCGCGGAGGAATCAACTCCAGTATACGGACTCTGGTGTAGCGTAGTTGACTTGCAGTCAAGTGTTCCCCGTTAAACATGCCTCGACGACAGAGAAGTGCACGCTATCAACAACTGTCGCCGTTTGAGAGGGCTCGGATAATTGGGCTGTGTGAGGCTGGATTATCGCTAAGAACTGTCGCTGCACGTGTTGGCCGACAGGCATCTACGGTACAACGTGTATGGCAGCAGTGATCAAATTAAGGTACCCACACTCGTAGACCTGGCACAGGCCCAGCGCGACAGACAACTGTGAGAGAGGATCGCCGCATCATTCGGATGGCCCGGATGGAACCCCATGCAACAGCAGCGCAAATTCGAGCAACTGTGGCACCCCTCGTTACACAACAAACAGTTGGTAATCGCCTGCGTGCAGCTGGCTTACGTTCCCGCGTCCCTGCAGAAGGTGTTCCATTGACCCCACAGCAGCGACGTGTAAGGCTGGCCTGGTGTCGAGAACGATCGACGCGGGTCTACGAATGGCATGGGGTCGTGTTTAGTGATGAATCGCGCTTCTGTCTTGCCCTCAGTGATCGCCGGAATCGTGTGCGCCGACGTACCGGGAAGAGGGGCCGCCCCGACCTTATTGTCGAGAGGCACACAGGGCCAACACCAAGCATTATGGTCTGAGGAGCTATTGACTTTAATGTGAAATCACAATTTATTAGTGCTTGTTGAGGGCACTATGACTGCTCGACAATACTTTGATAGGGTACTCAATCCAGTGGTTGTCCCTATGATGGCGAACATTGCTAATGGGATGTTTCAGCAGGACAATGCCCGGGTTCACACTGCACGCATCTCCAGAGAAGCTCTCCACGACATCACTATCTTAGAATGGCCCGCCAGATCCCCGAACCTCAGTCCTATTGAGCATGTGTGGGACATTAATGGGTCGACAACTGGCCAACCGTCCTCAGCCACCCACAACTCTGGAACAACTGACCCGTGCAGTGCAGCAAGCATGGGCCACAATTCTTCAGAAAGCGATCCAGGGCCTTATTGACTCCATGCCTCGCCGAATTCATCAATGTATTGCAACTCATGGTGGGCATATCCTGAATTGATTGCTGTCCAAACTTGCGGTCAGAGGGACCTGAAAGTGTAATCATCGAATCACAACCGAACACTCGTCCTGCATGTTCAATTGCAGCAATGTAGCACCACTCCTTCTGGGCGTTGTAATTTCCATTTTATTCAGTGTATTTTCAACTTACGTACAAAGATTTCAGTTTCTCTGCTCGTTTCTGTGTTTGCACATGCGTTTCAAAGTGCATTTTCGCGACTTCTTTACAAGAGAACGTTGTATGATCTCCTTTGCATCCTGCATTGACTCCAGGAGTTCCGGAACATTTTGGGAAGCTGCAAATTTCTGAAGGTCTCTCACAACAGATTGTGCTTCTCCAAATGTGTGTATTTTTAGCTCCCTTTCGTTGCCTTCATCGTCGTCGTTGTCCATTTCTTCCATGACTTCGCACCTGCTGTTTTCGGCAGCAATATCAGCTGTACTTTAAATGTCTTCAGTCGTTAAGGTTTCCTAGAACTTTGGTGCAAGTACAGACGCGCTCAAAATTTAGTACTGTACATAGCTTTATATTAAGGATAAGATAATCCGTCTTCGTCAGGTTATTTACGCCCACAGTTCCGGAATTTCTTTCCGTTTCCGCGTTAGGCATTTTTCCGGTTTACAGAGTCATTTCACACTGGAAATACCTTCGTTCCAAATTTTTTTCCGTTTGTCAAGGTTTCCGGTATATAGGGGGTCCGGTTTAGGCAGGTTTTACTGTGATTGCTGTACAAGGTCTATCGCAGGTGCGGTTATAATTTTAAAATCGTTTATGTTTTGTTTCTTTGAGTGAAAAATGATCTTTCCCTTAAAATAAAGTTGTTGTTTATCTACCTGGAATATAAGTTTCGAAACAATGCAAGTAAAACAAATTTGTGTTCATTCTTTGAAAATCTCCAAGTGTTACGCTTTTATTTTTGGCCGGCAGTCCGGTAATTACTACGAGTTATCGAAAATTCGAGTGATGGTTGGTTGGTTCCTCAGTTAAGCGGTGTTAACTGTGATGGCTGTATTATTGTGTGTTATCTGTTTTCAATTCACGTAAGGACTGCAGACATTCAATTTTCAAGTAGTTCCTACTTTTGCTAACATAAGCCACCGTCAACGACAACTAGTTCTGAACTTAGTTACTAGATGCCACCGCAGTCGGCTCCTGGCGACGAACGTTAGAACCTAAGAGCGTTAGTAAAATATAGGCTAACCTATAATTAGCTGCACACAAGTGTAATTAGTGGAAGGTTGTTTTACATGCCATAAATCTATGACATGGGCCCGCCGGCTTGACTTCCCTCCGAAGGAAGGTATATTGAAGGATTTTTAACGCTCTTAAAAATCCGACGACTTCTGCCGGGTTTGAACCCGCGATCTTGGGCATAGAAGCTCAGCATGCTACCAACTACGGCACCGAAGCCGCTCGAGTAATGGAGGATCGACTATACTTCTAGATGTACCTCCCAGGCGTCGCAGCCTACAGAGAAATCCATGAAGAGAAGAAGACGTCTGACCTCTCGAAAACTGACGGTACCGGAAAAGAAAAGCCAATCGATAATTATGGTGAGGAAAATGAACAAGTAGTTCCGTGAAGAACCAAACAGCCTATTATCATATGAGTCGTCCAGTTGCAAAACTCGTTTAATCCACTTGTGAATAAGGATCATGTCGTAAAATTATTTATTTAATTAGTTCATTTTCTTTTATTTAGTTTTATTTTGTTTTCTTTAATTTAATTTAATTTAATTTTATTTTATTTTGTTTTGTTGTATTTTGATTTTGTTTGGTTTTATTTTATTTCGTTTTATTTTGTTTATTTTTATTTTGTTTTGTTGTAGTTTGATTTCGTTTTATTTTGTTTCGTTTTATTTTGTTTAATTTTTTGTTTTATTTTATTTTGTTTTTATTTTGATTTGTTTTTATTTTGATTTGTTTTGTTTAATTTTTTATTATGTTTTGATTATTTTGTTTTATTTTATTTTGTTTTGTTTTATTTGGATTTTCCAGAAAACAAATATAAAACCAAAAACAAAAACACGAAGCAAAAAGAAAAATTCAAAAACAAAAGCAAAAGCAGATACCAAAAAACAAGAAACACAAAGCAAAAAGCAAAATTCAAAAAAGCAAAAGCAGAAAACAAACACAATACCAAAACCAAGAAAGAAACGCAAAAAGTAAAATTCAAAACCAAAAACACAAAGCAAAAAGAAAAAAGTAGAAAACAACAAACACAAAAGATACGCGAGGCAAAGTCCAGAGAAACGTTTCTCATGAAAATTATTCTTATTCACGAGTGGATTAAACGAGTTTTGCAACTGGACGACTCATATATCCTACTGGTCATACTTAGGACACGAGAAATGAAAACGAGATTTTAAAAAATGCCAACTGCTATTTTTAAGTTCTCATAAAATTCCATTACATTATACGTCAGTATATTAAGGCTTGTATGAAGATATACCGTGCCAAGTTTCACAGTGCTCGGATGAAAATTCGCGAGAAAACCATTGAAATATTTCGCGTCGCTGCCATGTTGGTTTTGTGCTCATCAGGTTATTGAATGGTCCATAGGTGAACTTATATCAATAGCGTCTATCAACACACAAAATGTCAGTTTGATTGCTGTAATAGATTCGTAGATATTGAGAACCGTCTGAATATTTCGAAAGGCCGCCAAGTTGGATTATTATATGTGTAGGTCATAGAGTGATGAACCATTAGATGAATATTATTGCGTAGGTTCATTATTTAATCCTTCACTTTGATCGCATGATTAGGACACAAGAAATAAAAACGTAATTTTGAAATTTCCCACAGCCGCCATCTTAGTGTTATCAAAACAATTGAGTTTAATTGGATGTCAGTAAATTAAATGTTATATGAACATTTACCGTACCTAGTTTCACTGCGCTCGGATGGTTAGTTAAATCGTGAGGAAAGTCTATTTAAATGTTTCAACTTTGCTTGGCCACCATGTTCGTTTTGTTCTTAACAGGTTTGTGAAAGTTAGATAAATGAACTTCTAGTAGTACCCTTTATCACCGCACAAAATTTCAGGGTGATATCTGTTACCGTTGCGGAGATATAGAATGCCAGTACAATATTTCGCGAGGCCGCCATGTTGGATTGGTGAAACGCAAAAAAAAGCACGGTCGAGGTCAGACGAGGTAGTAGTTTCACTGAATTCGCTTCGGCCGTTTAGATCTTATTAGGAACACCCACACACGGACTAAAGGTGATCTCATAAGCCTTTTTTTTTTTTTTCGTAAATGAAAATTGGCTAAAAATACTCTAGGCCTCGAATACCGGTACACTAATACCATAAGGGAACAAAGGTTGACCAATGGAGGCCAACAGGAAATACAAAAGAAAGGAGAGAAGCCAGGAAACAATGCCGGCCTCAGCTGGGGCCACGTGGTCGCCAACTCACTCCCAATAGTTGTAAACCCCTGTGGGGATTGTTCATTCTGTAACCAACAGATATAATGAGAATGACTGAACGGACAATAAACTACGAACAGGATGCCTGAAGATTCCTATACACGTCAAATAATCCGCGTCGACATAAAAGGACATTTCCAAGTGCTTTATCGTTCGTTACCAGGATTACTGCAATACTACCTTCCATTTATTAAACTCCAACCGCAGCAATATTGAAATGAGGAATGGGACATCAATAAACTGCAACTGGACGCCATTATTACGCTACTGTTCAAAACCATCCTCCGGCCTTCGTTCTACTTCTATGTGTTCAACACGAGGATTGGTTTGTAGTAAATCTCCACTCTTCGCGTCTTTCCGCTTTCCTCTTCATTTCTCCGTAGGTCTTACATCCCACATAGCGCCTTCGGTGACGTAGTTGGTAGCATGCTTAACTGTTGTGACCAAGATAGCGGGTTCAAACCCGGACCCTCTCCTCTTTCACTTTCCTATCTGCAACTCATGGCTCTCCTTCCTTCAAAGTCCCTCAATCCGCATTCTTCGAGGGTTGAGGGCATTTATTTTCCTCCTGTCCTTTATTTGTTTTATTCTCTTTTATTTTTCAATTCTTCTCCTAGTATATATGTTAGTAGTTAGTTTTAGTTATAGTTTACATTCCATTCTCGTCTTCACAATCAGGCAAACCATTAGAGGCCGATAACCTAGATGTTAGGCCCCTTAAGACAACAATTATCATCACCATCATCATCATCATCAAACCCGGCCGAAGTCGTCAGGTTTTTTAAGAGCGTTAAAATCCTTCAGTATGCCTTCCTTCGGAGGGGAAGTAAAGCCGGCGGTACCATGTCATAGATTTACGGCATGTAAAAGAACCTTCCACCGACTAAACGTGTGTGAAGCTAAATTTCTAGGTTAGATTTCGTTGGAACGCTCTATCAAAGTTCCAACGTTCACCACTAGGTATCATTGACATCTGGTAGCGAAAGTTGGAACTACTTGAAATTGAACGGAACTTGTAGCTCACCCTATGGGTGTCCGCTAGAAGCAGCTACAGCCTCTAGCGAGCCGAACATGTCCTCCGACACTCCTGGCACTAAAAGCCATACGATAAATAAATAAATAAATAAATAAATAAACATCCCACATCTTCCTTAATTTGATCCATATACCTCAGGGGTGGTCTTTCTCAAGGTCAGGCCTGTCAAGCCATGCCACTGGTGGCTGTGGCGCCACGGCTTGCCAAGAGACTCGCTTCGTGGCAGATTAAGCCCCGCTCTTCCTCACTCCCGCCAGCTTCTCCTCCCACTACCTTCTCTTGCTAGAGAGGAGAGGGCAGACTTGCTCCCCCCCCCCCCCCCCCCCCCCCGCCTCCACACACAAGCCAAGTGTCAAGCGAGGCAAGGAGGAGATTCTGATTTCTTCTTCTTAAATAGAACGGTACATCAGTTGTAGAAGAGTTGCGAAAGGCATAAAAACGTTTAACATCAGAGGTGGGTGGTAGAAGCAACCCTTCCTGGAAATTTAATTAGGCCTATTTAGTAGCTCATTCCAGCAACACTCTCCACTATCATTTCATTTCATCAGTAATTCATTAATCATTGCCCCAGGGGAGTGCGACAGGCCTCGGCAGCCAGTACAGTTCATATCCTCGCCACTAGATGGGGGTTTCATTCATTCCATCCCCTGACCCGGTCGGTCGACTGGAAGCAGGCTGTGGATATTTAATTTTTTTAGAAGTACCCACCCCAGCGCCAGCGGACGGCAAATGAATGTGTTTGATACGTCACTTTTTTTTTAAGAATAAAAAATAAAAAGCAGGCAGTATGATTCAAAGGTTATGTTATTGCTACTGATTATTGGTTACTAATGTCCCATTCAACGCCACGCACAACGTTGCCAGATCGCTACCTCCGCTACCGCAACATCTTCCTCGCTTGCAGGCATGCCTAGACCCCCACCTTCCACACTATGTCCACAAACAACCCCTGATTTACTAAGGAAAGGCTCTGGCACTAGCACGGCACACGACTGCCACCGTGCCATTTCCCCTGGCCAGGCCTGCTCCGGGGGGGTTTGGGAGGGGGATTTTTTTGTAATATAGGTGCAATATGGTGAGTTTTGTGGCTGTCTGAGCTTAGTTTCCTTAGTATTGTTGCCGTTTTCTATATTTATTTATAGTGGATAAAAATAAAAAATGAAAATATTTTTAATAAATCCCTTTAAAATAGAAGTACGATGATATTATACACTCATGTAGCATGAATGACAAAGAGTGAGTATTTATGTTAATTTGGTACAATTAATACGGTAACCAAATTATGAAATAAAGTTCATGATACAGTAATTTAGTTTAGTGCGATGACTGGAAGAGCTTTGTACCGGTAATTAAAATTTATTTCCACTAAGGATCGTTGTACCAATCATTAATAAGTATTTTAAGTGCTCATCAGTGAGTCAATGACCTTGGGTAGGGGGGAGCGCGCACTGCTTTGTCCAGTAGGTTTTAGTTGTTTCCACATTGCACAAAGATAATTATAGTCTATATACATGGTGGCCACTCAAATCGGTCAACGATTTTCCAGGAATTTTCCAGGAGTAATTCTAATTTTTCCGGACTTAAAAATGAGCGCGAGTCCCGGCGGAGGGCTTTATCGGTTGCCTACTTCAAGACCAAAATAAAGCAGTTGTGTTTGGTTTACTTATACAGATGTTGACAAAAATTAGTGGTGATTGCGTTATTGATATGCAAGCCTACACACAAATGATTTAATTGTTGTTTAAAAAAAAAGCCTTTGTGACTGATATATCCGCAAAAAAAAAAAAAGAGAAAAGAATGCCGCCTGCAATTTTATTGCGGTGAAGTTGTCTATACTCAATATGTTTTACAAAAATACTATCGCGTGTTCTCACACACAGAAACAGGTAGCCTGAGGAAATTTAATTCGTTAACGATCGAGTACTCACCCAAAACCGCAGCGGGAGTATGATTTAAGATGGAAAGATTTTTATAATTAATTAACAGTGGCTATTTTCCAGGAGTTTTCAAATTTTTCATCATTTTTCAGGAGTTTTCCAGACCTAATAAAATTCCAGGAGTTTTCCAGGAGTAGTGGCCACCATGTATATACATAATAATCTACACACTGAGTCACAAAGAGATATCCATATTTGTGATGTATTTAATAGCCTTATATTTGTTGCGAAGAAAAACTCCGGTGGGTCACCATGGAATGCTCGTAAGGGGCACTCTTGGACTATGTGCTGAACCGTTTGACGTTCAACACCACAATCACAGCGTGGGGAGGTTGTCATCCCTCATTTATGTAGGGAATCGGCGCATCTATCACAATTAGTTACTAATAATATTCTTAATTGTTTTACGTCCCTTTTGACTACTGAGGCTGTTAGAGAAGCCGAGGTGCCGGAATATTGCCCCGAAGGGGATCTTTAACGTGCCAGTAAATCTACTGACACGGCTCCCTCGCATTTGTGCACCCTCAAATGCCAACTGAAGCACCAGGATTCGATCCTGCAACCTGGGACACAGCAGGTGAGAACGTTACTGCTGTACCACGCAGGCAGCCCTGCAAGTCCCCAATCGTAACAAATGAGCATTCAAAAGGAAGATAATTACCCGCAGCAGTGAATTGCAATCTGATATCACATATAACGAAACTTGTTTTAATAGTGAGATTTATTTATTATTTATTTATTTATTTATTTATTTATTTATTTATCGTATGGCGTTTAGTGCCGGGAGTGTCCGAGGACATGTTCAGCTCACCTGAGTCTGTACAGCTCTGGTCTAAGCTGCGTGAACATGAGAGGAATGTGCATCGCGGACTATGAGTAGTGGTGTTGACGAGTGATGAGGTTTCTCGGTCTGTGCATAGCACAGAACCAAATACATTGGTCAGTGACTCACTCACTCATTCGAAACACCACAGTGGTTTGAGCAATTGTCCAATGTTAGCAGGATTGGAATAGAAAGGAATACCATATATCACGGTGGGCTGTTGACAGATCCTTCTCTTCTCGCCTGACCATTCCCTGCACTTTCTCCTCACCCCGCAGGTTCATAGAGCATGGACCCGAGCAGTAGCTGACACCCTTACGGCGAGCTACAAGTTCCGTTCAATTTCAAGTAGTTCCAACTTTCGCTACCAGATTTCAATGATACCTAGTGGTGAACGTTGGAACTTTGACAGAGCGTTCCTTCAAAATCAAACCTAACAATTTAGCTTTACACAAGTTTAGTCTGTGGAAGGATCTTTTACATGCCATAAATCTATGATATGGGACCGCCGGCTTTACTTCCCCTCCGAAGGAAGGCACACTGAAGGATTTTTAACGCTCTTAAAAATCCGACGATTTCGGCCGGGGTTGAACCCGCTATCTTGTGCACAGCAGTTCAGCATGCTACCGACTACGCTACCGAAGCCGCTAATAGTGCGATTAATCAAATAAATAAGACGATAGCCCCTGTCAGCACTGTGTCGCGACAAGCCCGCATACCAATAAAGCGGGTGGTTAAAACGCATGGGTCGTTTAGTATACACTATTTTAGTTTATTCAAAACTTGCGTAACTTGTCAGGTTTAAAACTCTGCAATTTTTCTAGGTTTGTGCCGTGTCCTGTGTGGGGGTTCGCCTAAGACAACAAGCTGGCTCATCAGCGGGCTCTTGATGTCCCCGCCCGGACACGGCACAAACCTAGAAAAATTGCTGAATTTTATATAATTTACTGGCCGTGAAAGTCAATATACCATCCTTTTGGAAGCCTTCATAGGGAGGTTATGGCTCCTTGAGCTTTTAGTTCTCGCAGTAAAGAGGCGCAGGTGCGCTTCAAAAAAAGGGAGGTAGCGCGCAGTTCGCTACTCATGTGTTTTGAAACTCACTGGCTGTGGACAGACAATAAAGCAAGCACTTTCATTCACTTGCTACTACAAACTTAATTGCTATGAGCTAAGCAGCTTTAGATTATGACTTGTAACGTCATATCCGGAATATTAGTCGACTATAAGTGCATTTCTACCTTAAAAAGACAGTACGCGTTAAATGAAGCGCACTGTTGCAAACTCTACTGCACTTACAAAGTTGTGCGCAAGGTCAGTCACTTGTGACAAAACTCGTATATAGGTGTGCTTTAGTGAGGAACGATGATGATAATTGTTGTTTTAAGGGGCCTAACATCTAGGTTATCGGCCCCTAATTGTCTGGGTGATAGCAAAAATGACAATGAAATGGAAACCAGAACGAAAATTAAGTGAGACGGAAAATACTTACAAAAAAGAACTCAGATTGAAACTACTCACAAAATGGAGAGTGGTAATACTTACAAATGGGAATTTAGAACGAAAATCCTCACATATGGAATAGATTGAAAAATACGCACAAAATGCAATTGAGGTTCAAAATACTTACAAAATGCAATTGAAATTGAAAATACACAATGCAATTTAGATTGAAAAAGTCCGGTTCAGATTCAAAATACTCACAAAGAGCAACTGAAATTCAAAATACTTACAAAATGCAATTGAAATTGAAAATGCTTACAAAATGCACGGTAGATTCAAACTACTAATTTGGATTGACAATACTTACAAAATGCAATTTAGATTTAAAATACTTATAAAATGTAATTTAGATTCAAAATACCCACAAAATGCAATTGAGAATCAAAATACTTGCAAAATGCCCACCATACAAAATGCAATTTAGTTTTAAAAAACCTGCGAAATGCGGTTTAGGTTGAAAATACTTACAAAATGCAATTGAAATTCAAAATACTCACTAAAATGTCCTGCTCCTACATTGAAAGACTTACTAAAAAGCAATTCAGATTGACAATCTTGACAAAATGCAATTGAGGTTGAAAACACACGCGAAATGCAATTTAGATCGAAAAAACTTACAAAATGCAACGTAGATTAAAAATACCTACAAAATGTAGTAACTTATAGATGCAAAACAAATCGCTAAAGGGAATTTAGATACACGGGGAGCCAATTAACAAAAACAGTGCGGGAATCTTAAAGAGATAGGGAAATATAATAAAAAGAAAACAAGAGGTCTGACCCCTCGAAGAAGGAGGGAGGGATCAGGAAAGATGAGACAGGGGCCAATTAAGACGGGAAAGTGAAAGACTCCCTAGGTCTCGGATACCCTAATACCGTCGGGGTCGGTAAAGAACAAGAGTTGACCAAGGGAGGTCGACAGGAAAGAAGACGGAGAGGAGCCCGGCACAAATAAGTGGAAACAATGCCGGACTCACCTGGGGTCCCGTGATCGCCAACCCACGTCCCACTAGAGGTGAGCCCCGGTTAGTGAGGAACCTCGCCATTTCCGATAGTATTGTTTGTTGTTTATAATTGTTGTTTTATTTATTTATTTTTATTTATTTTCATAGAGAGGATGTCCTTGAGGGCAAGGCCCTATAGTAGGACTATACATTGTGATATATTATGTATGATGATATCTTTATACTAATATAATAAAGTTGAAGAGTTTGTTTAAACTCGCTAATCTCTGGAACTACCAGTCCGATTCGAAAAATTATTTTTGTATATGATAGCCAGATTCAAAAGGAATAGTTTAGGCTATGTAGCATTAGGCTACACCTCTTAGGTAACCTTAAAGATGGATTTTTGTTCAGTAAGTCGGAAGAACAAGCGCTTCCGAACAGCTTCAATAATACCTAAGTCTATTATTGCCAGATAACGCGGGCTGCATCACGTCGCCCCTACCAGTGTTCTGGTGCAGAATTGCGAGCTGCTTATAAATTGCAGTCACGGGGAGTAATTAGTGCAAAAGGATTTATAAGGCCTTTAAAACAGTTATCATCATGACAATAGTATGCCTCTGTATAAGGGCGATGGTGTTGGTGCAGTGTACTGAGGTTATCAGCTGCAATAAGCGTTGGTGCTTTGCGATCCTTATCCTTGAGCGCTCCAGTTATGTAGTAGTATTCATTATCAGCCATAAAATAAATAAATCCACCGGGCGAAACCGGGCACTACTGCTAGTATATTATAATAAGGAACATATAATATTATTAAACGAACAAAAACAAAGTTACAAAATATTTTACAATATACATTTTACAATGACAGTACTATTCAATGTTTTATTAAGTTTATAAATTAATATAAGTATCAGAGTGTACTTATGAAGAATTGTTTACAGGCTTCTTTAAATTTTAAGACAGGATTTATTGATTTTATATGTGCTGGGAGAGCATTATAATCCTTTATAGCCTGGGTAAATATGCTTTTAGTGGCATAAGAGGTGTAGACCCTGGGAATTGTAAGGTACTTGGAATTTCTGATGTTATGCTCATAGTTTTGTCCTTGTAGAGGAAACTCGATTGTGCTTTTATACGAAAGTTCTCCACTTTTATGCATGCCTAACATCTAGGCCAGCGGTTCCCAACCTTTTTCTACTCGCGAACCCCTTCTGAGTTGGGGGAACCACTGACTTTTAAATCAGTGGCGACTGGTGCAGAAAATAATGTGTGCTGTAACCCATCCCCCCAGTCAAAAAAAATAGAAATATTAAGAAATATAATTTAAAAAAACTCACTCAGAAGCACTCAAGAGGCTGTCCATTGAGTTTTACATACTGAACAAGCACGCAAACAAACTCAACACGTATACAAGTATACATTCGTGATACAAATTTAAACACACAATAACTCCTGCAATAATTACAAAATACTCGTATTCTCGAACTCGGAAACACTTGGTGTGAGTGCGCAAACATCACTTCATGTGACCAGTGTTTGAACGAAGAATCGCTGTGATGTCTTGGCTGTTGTCCCAACAGCACAATGTAAGGGTTGGGCACGCATGAGCAAAATACAGTTCATGTTTTCTGTCAATAAATGTAGAAATTCTCGCTGAGCTGCGATCTGCACCGCCAGTGCCGGACAGGGAGTGCAGAGAGACCTTTCAGCAGCCTGCAACTTGTCAAATCATGGCTACGAACGCGAATGACAGAGGAAAGGTTGAATGGCTTGTCTGTTATTTGTTCACCGTGATATGTTGACGTTGAAAAGGTTCTAGAACGTTTCTCTAAAGGGGGTAAACGAATGATCGCCCTGGATTTTATTTTGTAATAGGCATGTATTTTGCCTAGGATAGTCTCCTAATAGAATCCCAATCAGTATTCTATACTTTTTTTTTGTATTTATATTTATGTGACTAGTAGTGACTCAGTGGCTGACAATGTTGGTACTACGTACATATTTTGTAACATTTGTGTAGTAACTTAGACTTGTATATTGTCTTCAGATAGTTACTATGATTGCAAATGTTTTAATACATATTGGACTGTGTAATGTGCATTACAATGTGGAAATGTACATATTCTGTACATTAAAAGTTTTTTTACATAATGACAATGACTTGAAACTGAAACCAATAAACCATTTTAATATAATAAATTTCTTGTAGAATTATAAAATCTTGCGGTTGAATGTTATGTGTAGTGAGTGTAGATTAAATACAAATTTAGTGCGTGGGGTCATGCAGTACGCATGCACGGTCCGCCTATTCCAAACTTAAATATATCGGCTTCCCGCATGCCAATGGTTATTATTGCAGCAGACAACACGCAGCCAGTGAAAGAAGGAATGTGCTGAGTGAGTGAAGCAAATAGTGATCAGCTGAATGTTATTGGAATGCGCGATACGCAGTGAGCGGGAAGACCTATGCAGTTCAAACCTAACTGCCATCTCCCGGCGCGATATCAGTAAAATAGATCGAGGAAAATGATTGTGTTATTGGATTTTCTGTAGACCTAATGGTCATTTCACAAACAACCTTCAAACTCTAGTACACACATAATATTTTGTCGACAGTCCTGTTCGGGTCCGAGCTCTGTGACCTTGCGGGGAGAGGTGAAGTGGCAAGCGGGAAGAGAAGGGCCTGTCAACAGCCCACCGTGTTATCTGGAATTCCTGTCTATTCCAATGCTGCTAACATAGGGCCGTTACTCTAACCACTGTGGTATTGCGAATGAGTGAGTGGGTCATCGACCAATGTATTTGGTTCTGTTACTACGTACGGACCGGAAATCCTTATCACTCGTCACCATCACCCCTAATAGTCCGCGATCCACATTCCTCATGATGATGATGATATTGTTGTTTTAAGGGGCCTAACATATATGTTATCGGCCCCTAATGGTCTGGGTGATAGCGAAAATGACAATGAAGTGGAAACCATAACGAAAACCAAGGTAGATTGAAAATACTTACAAAAATGGAACTTACAACAAAAGACGGACAAAATGTAGTTTAGGTTCTAAATACTTGCAAAATGCAATTGTAAATAGTTACATAAAGCAATTGAAATTCAAAACAAGATGATCAGTAAAGAACATATAGCCTACTTTCTCCTAAATGCATGGGTATTGTTATAACTCTTTGTCCTTTTCAAGGAGTATGATTGAATGTTGGTTGTAGTAGCTTGTTGAAATACAACGTGCTATAGTGATATTAAACATGAATCTGAGGTGCCCTTTGCTAGTGCTACCTCTGTACCAAATGTCGTTCAATTCGGTTTCACCGTGTTTGAATTG
Organism: Meconema thalassinum; assembly: GCA_946902985.2. Classification (NCBI taxonomy): domain Eukaryota; kingdom Metazoa; phylum Arthropoda; class Insecta; order Orthoptera; family Tettigoniidae; genus Meconema; species Meconema thalassinum. The sequence goes on from OX336400.1 coordinate 74,353,961, forward strand.
ATAGGGGGAATCGATTTGCACACATTCTTGGCCACCATCTGCAAACTATTGGGCTGATGTTCTTGCAGTTTGGTCAGAATATGTTTCCCACATAAAGATATGGTGTTGCAAAATTTGGTAGAGACTAGATTATTAGGTTGGTCGTAATTACATTTTAGCTTTTAACATTTGGGTGGCCGCGATTACGTTTCCGTCAAGATAGCGGTGATATAAAACATGACACTGAGGTGCCCTTTGCTAGAGCTACCTCTGTACCAAATTTCGTTCATTCGGTTCCACCGTGTTCGAATTAATAGGGGGAATCAATTTTGACATAAAGACGGCCGCCATCCGCAAACTATTAGGCTAATGACTTGTTAGATTGGTCAAAGGATGCTCCCTCCATAAAGGCATGTTGTTGCAAAGTTTGGTAGAGATCGGATGGTTATGTTAGTCGTAATTTGATTTAAGCTTTAAACATTTGTGTGGCCGCCATTACGTTTCTGTCAATATGGCGGCGATATTAATCATGACACTGAAATGTCCTTTGCTAGTGCTATCTCTGTACCAAATTTCGTTCCATTCGGTTTCACCGTGTTTGAATTAATAGGGGGAATCAATTCAGACACAAAGATGGACGCCATCCGCAAACTATTAGGCTAATGACCTATTAGATTTGTCAAAGGATGCTCCCTCCATAAAGGTATGTAGTTGCAAAATTTGGTAGAGATCGGATGATTAGGTTAATCGTAATTTGATTTAAGCTTTGAACATTCGTGTGGCCGCCATTACGTTTCAGTCAAGATGGCGGCGATATAGAACATGACACTGAGGTGCCCTTTGCTAGTGCTACCTCTGTACCAAATTTCGTTCCATTCGGTTTCACCGTGTTTGAATTAATAGGGGGAATCAATTCAGACACAAAGATGGACGCCATCCGCAAACTATTAGGCTAATGACCTATTAGATTTGTCAAAGGATGCTCCCTCCATAAAGGTATGTAGTTGCAAAATTTGGTAGAGATCGGATGATTAGGTTAATCGTAATCTGATTTAAGCTTTGAACATTCGTGTGGCCGCCATTACGTTTCAGTCAAGATGGCGGCGATATAGAACATGACACTGAGGTGCCCTTTGCTAGTGCTACCTCTGTACCAAATTTCGTTCCATTCGGTTCCACCGTGTTCGAATTAATAGGGGGAATCAATTTTGGCATAAAGATGGCCGCCATCCACAAACTATTAGGCTAATAACCTATTAGATTGGTCAAAGGATGCTCCCTCCATAAAGGTATGTTGTTGCAAAGTTTAATAGAGATCGGATGGTTATGTTAGTCGTAATTTAACTTAAGCTTTGAACATTGGTGTGGCCGCCATTACGTTTCTGTCAATATGGCGGCGATATAAAACATGACACTGAGATGCCCTTTGCTAGTGCTACCTCTGTACCAAATTTCGTTCCATTCGGTTTCACCGTGTTTGAATTAATAGGGGGAATTGATTTTCACACAAAGATGGCCGCCATCCGCAAAATATTAGGCTAATGACCTATTCATTTGGTCAAAGGATGCTTCCTCTATAAGGGTATGTTGTTGCAAAATTTGGTAGAGATCGGATGATTAGGTTAATCGTAATTTGATTTAAGCTTTGAACATTTGTGTGGCCGCCATTACGTTTCAGTCAAGATGGCGGCGATATAAAGCATGACACTGAGGTGCCCATTGCTAGTGCTACCTCTGTACCAAATTTCGTTCCATTCGGTTCCACCGTGTTCGAATTAATAGGGGGAATCAATTTTGATATAAAGATGGCCGCCATCCGCAAACTATTAAGCTAATAACCTATTAGATTGGTCAAAGGATGCTCCCTCCATAAAGGTATGTAGTTGAAAAATTTGGTAGAGATCGGATGATTAGGTTAATCGTAATTTGATTTAAGCTTTGAACATTCGTGTGGCCGCCATTACGTTTCAGTCAAGATGGCGGCGATATAAAGCATGACACTGAGGTGCCCTTTGCTAGTGCTACCTCTGTACCAAATTTCGTTCCATTCGGTTCCACCGTGTTCGAATTAATAGGGGGAATCAATTTTGATATAAAGATGGCCGCCATCCGCAAATTATTAAGCTAATAACCTATTAGATTGGTCAAAGGATGCTCCCTCCATAAAGGTATGTTGTTGCAAAGTTTAGTAGAGATCGGATGATTATGTTAGTCGTAATTTAACTTAAGCTTTGAACATTTGTGTGGCCGCCATTACGTTTCTGTCAATATGGCGGCGATATAAAACATGACACTGAGATGCCCTTTGCTAGTGCTACCTCTGTACCAAATTTCGTTCCATTCGGTTGCACCGTGTTTGAATTAATAGGGGGAATTGATTTTCACACAAAGATGGCCGCCATCCGCAAACTATTAGGCTAATGACCTATTCATTTGGTCGTGGGATGCTTCCTCTATAAGGGTATGTTGTTGCAAAATTTGGTAGAGATCGGATGATTAGGTTAATCGTAATTTGATTTAAGCTTTGAACATTTGTGTGGCCGCCATTAAGTTTCCGTCAAGATGGCGGCGATATAAAGCATGACACTGAGGTGCCTTTTGTTAGTACTACCTCTGTACCAAATTTCGTTCCATTCGGTTGCACCGTCTTCGAATTAATAGGGGGAATCGATTTTCACACAAAGATGGCCGCCATCCACAAACTATTACGCTGATGACCTATTAGTTTGGTCAAAGGATGCTCCCCCCATAAAGGTATGTTGTTGCAAAATTTGGTAGAGATCGGATGATTAGGTTAGTCGTAATTTGATTTAAGCTTTGAACATTTGTGTGGCCGCCATTACGTTTCCGTCAAGATGGCGGCGATATAAAACATGACACTGAGGTGTCCTTTGCTAGTGCTACCTTTGTACCAAATTTCGTTCAATTCGCATTCACCGTGTTCGAATTGATAGGGGGGGACAGACATTCAGAGTACACACACTCACACACACACAGACACACACACACACACACACACAGACTCACACACACACACATACACACACACAGACAGATACACTTTTTTCGCCCTGTGTTGATCTCATAAGTCTACTTTCATTTTTTGCAAAAATCGAAAGTAGGCTAATACTTACAAAATGCAATGTAAATTGAAAATACCCACAAAATGTAATTTAGAATCAAAATACTCACTATATGTCGGCACGCAATTCAAAATACTGTACTTACAAAATGCAATTTAGATTGAAAATACTAATAAATTGCAATTTAGATTGAAAATACTTACAAAATGGAGTTTAGATCGAAAATACTAACAAATTGCAATGTAGAATGAAAATACTCACAAAAGGGAATTTGGATGGAAAACGACTTACAAAATGTAATTTGAATACACGGAGGGCCAATTCACAAAACAGTGTGGGAATCTTAAAGAGAAAAAGAAATATCATGAAAAGAAAAAGAAGGCTGATCCCTCGAAGATTAAGGGATCAGGAAAGACAAGAGAAGGGCCAATTAAGGAGGGAAAGGAAGAGACTCCCTAGGTCTCGGATACCCTAATACCGTCGGGGTCTAAAGAGAACAAGAGTTGACCAAGGGAAGTAGTAGTAAGCCCCTAATCCACATTCCTCTCAGGTTCACGAAGCTTGGACCCGAGCAGTAATTATTATTAGTTTATGACATCGTGGAATTTCCTCTGTAGTGCACAAGGTCAGCTCGTTACCATCCCATGGCGATTACATCATCATGCACTGCTCGAACGTTGTCAACATTCCCCTGTCAAGGCCGCAGAATTTTCCAGTTCTTCGAATATACAGTAAAACAGAATTATCCGCGTTAGGCGGCTTCGGTGACGAAAGTGGTAGCATGCTGAGTTTGTATGCCCAAGGTCGCGGGTTCGAACTCGGCGGAGTCGTCGGATTTTTTAAGAGCGTCAAAAATCCTCCTTCGGAGGGGAAGTAAAACCGGCGGTCCTATGTCATAGATATATGGCATGAAAAATAACCTTCCACTAACTACAGTTGTGTGAAGCCAAAATGTGTAGGTTAGAATTGATAACGCTCTATTAGTTCCAACGTTCGCCGCCAGGTGCTGACTGCGATGGCATCTAGTAACCAAGTCCGCAAGCTAGGTGTCGTGGACGGTAGCATTTGGTAGCAAAAGTAGAAACTACTGAACTTTAAAGTATTGTCTGTAGACTTACTTGAATTAAAACAGATAACACACACTAATACCACCATCACAATTAACACCGGTTATCAAACAGATTCTACACACACCCAAAGTACACGGGGCTACATGTCCGCGTTGTCGCAGCACCTAACATAAGGAACCAACGAATCAAGAATTATCCGTGACGATTATTTGAGCCTAGTTTCATCATATGAACTACTAGGTAACAATAACCGTCGATTGACGGGTACATAGAGTAACATGACAACTTCCAGGTCATATCCCCGCCACCAAAGAAAAAAAAATCCCTCTCGACACGCCGGAAGGCAGAGTTAGTTTTCACCAGGCAAAGAAAAATATTCCGCGGTTTTGGGGTAGCGCGCCTGCCTCTCACCCGGAGGCCCCAGGTTCGATTCCCGGCTCGTCCGGGATTTTAGAAACTGACGTGAGGGCTGGAACGGGTTGCACTCCCCCTCGTCAGGACAATAATTGAGTAGCTGTCTGACAGTGAGGCAGCGCCCCGATCACGAAAACCAAGATTAACGGCCGAGAGGACCCGATGCGCTGATCACGCGTCAACCCAATATCTGCAGGTCAAATGGCTGGGCAGCGGTCGCTTGGTAGGCCTATGCCCTTAATGGGCTATAGTGCCAGGGGTTATTCTTCTTTAATCGTATCGGTCAACTAAGGACCACGTTATTTCAACTGGCTTCTCTGGGCTTTGATCTTTGCCCAGTGTTCCTTCATACGTTGCCGGTGTTGCTCTTTTCTTTCTTCCGTCCACATCTTTCCCGTCTTCAACTTCGGTTTTTCTTGAAAACCCTGGTGGTCGTGTAGTTTCTTCCTGAGGGGATTGCGTTCTTGAATATCCCCACCGGTAATTTCCATCTCTTGCAGGTCACTTTCCACCTCTTCGAACCAGGCTGGCTTGGTCTTCTTATTTTTAAAATAGTTAAAGATCCGGTTCATCAATCGTGTGGGTTTCATTCTAAGCAAGTGGCCATAAAATGCAATCCTCCTTTTCCTCATTACATCAGAGATCTTCTGGACATTAATATACAGCTCATAGTTATGCCGTCGTCTATATTCACCGTTGTCTTTAACCGGGCCAAGAATTTTCCTCAAGATCTTTCTTTCCTCGATCTCCAATTTTTCTACCAGGCCTTTCTTGTTCATGGTGAGGCATTCCGCTGCGTACAGAGCCTCTGGTCGTATGACAGTGCAATAATGCCTAAGTTTTGCGTTCAGGGATACTGACTTTTTGTTGTAAACGTCCTTGGTGAGTTGGTACGCCATTTCCATTTTGTTCATGCGCCAAGTGAAGGTTTCTTTCTCACATACGTTGGGTTCTACCCACTCGCCAAGATATTTAAACTTATCTGTCCGTTTGATTTTCCCCTGGTTTACTTTTAGCTCTCTTGGTGCTGGCTTGATGTTAGTTATGAAGTGTGTTTTCTCCAAAGTGATCTGAAGACCAACTTTTGTTGCCTGTATCTGCAGCTGGTTAATTTGTTTTGTGGCCATGTCTAAAAAGTAGGAGAAAATTGCAAGATCATCTGCAAAAGCTAGGCAATCAATAGAAAGGTTCATGTTCTTGTAACCCAGTTGTACTCCATTTTGGACCCCATCGTTCATTTCTTTGCGCCACTCGCGGATGACTTTTTAAAGTGCACAGTTGAAGAGCAGGGGTGAAAGCCCATCTCCCTGCCTAACTCCTGTCTTAATTTCGAAAGAGTCTGAAATGTCTCCTCTGAACTTGACTCTGGAGGTTGTGTTAGCTAAGGTCTGTTGAATGATTGCCCTGGTTTTATTATCCAATCCAAATTCCTTTAGAATTCGAATAAGAGCTATTCTATCAATCGAATCATAGGCCTTCTCTTGAAGTCGACGAAGGTTACCACAAATTTCTTGTTCCTTTGCTTCAGATAGAAAAGGATGGATTTCAGATTCATAATTTGTTCGGCACATGAGCGCTCTTTCCTGAACCCTCCTTGGTACTCTCCTAATTGTGGATCAAGTTGTTGTTCTGCCCTAATCTGCAGAGCTTTTGAAATAATTTTGTAAGTTATCAGTAGGAGGGAAATGCCGCGGAAGTTGTTAACGTCCGTTTTGTCACCTTTCTTATGCAGGGGATGAATCAAGGCAGAAATCCAGTCACGTGGAAGTTTCTCAGTTTCCCAAATCTCCTTGATAATAATGTCAGTCATCTTTTCACCAGCATACTTCCACAATTCGGCGATTATCGAGTCCTCACCTGCCAGGGGTTATTATTATTATTATTATTATTATTATTATTATTATTATTATTATTAAAATAAAAATATTTCGAATTCACTAAATTTTCTAATTGTTGTATACCTACAAACATTCTACATGTTTAGCATACGAGAAGCCCCCATCTCAACTTAGTATAAAACCAAGTCCCCGATTCTTGGATGTTACGGGTAAACTCGAGAACCACTGGATGGATTTTGTTGGGGTTTTCACCATTCTGTAAAGGATATCTCGAGTATGGTTTCTGTAGAAAATCATTTATTTATGATAAAAGGAAGCCAAGAAGTAACGATTTCAGATAAAAAGACGGAAAAAAAATCCTGGCATCCGTGCGCTTATTAAGCTTACGCTGGGCAAACCGTTAAAAATATCAATATACAATGATTGTAAAAATTTTTCAGCATGTAAAGTTCTACAAAAAACGTACGCGAGAGCACATCTCTATATTCAATATATCGTCCACTATAAGTGTTTTTAGATTGGACGGAAGGGGGATTTGTGTTTCATGCACCTTGCCATTCTTAAATTACGTCTGACAAGAATTTGTTGCACATACGTCTCCATGATAATTAATATAGTTAATAGTCCAGACGAGCCTCCGTGGCTTAGGCGGCAGCCCGCCGGCCTCTCACCGCTGAGTCCGTGGTTCAAATCCCGGTCACTCCATGTGAGATCTGTGCTGGGCAGAACGGAGGCAGACAGGTTTTTCTCCGGGTACTCCGGTTTTCCCTGTCAAAATTTCATTCCAGCAACACTCTCCACTATCATTTCATTTCATCTGTCATTCATTTACTCATTGCCCCAGAGGAGTGCGTCAGGCCTCGGCAGCCGGCACAGTTCATATCCTCGCCGCTAGATAGGGGCTTCATTCATTCCATTCCTGACCCGGTCGGAGACTGGAAGCAGGCTGTGGATTTTCATTTTCAATAGTCCAGACAGTGATTTTAACCCATCATGCCGAGACATAAAACGGATATAGATCGTAGTTCATTGACATCGTAAAGAAGCGCTTTTCACGTAATGCATTCACAACTGTTCCCGGGCGAAGCCGGGCCGGGTTGCTAGTATTATTATAATTTCGAAAACATTTTGCTCAACCCTTGGCGTAAGGGTGGGTCATATAAAAATTCTTAGGTAATTTTTAGAGGACTATTGACCAGTTTAAACAGTTTTGTTTATTGTGCCCAGTGCTTTTTTTTTCAGGGGGAAAGCGAGGGTACGCGTACCCCTTGAACATATGAAAAAAAATTAAGAAAAAATATTGGCACATTTTGTATCTAGTCCGGCAAATATAACTTCCGACTTGAAAGTTCATCGATCAGCTGGCGTCAGCGCGCTGATCACAACAGCTGGAGGAGTTTTCGAGTTATCTTCGATTTAAATCGATCTATCGAGCGAGCTTCTTTTGGTCGGCAACTCGGCACTCCGTTCTTATAAGCACGCAGGCTAGTGTTTGGAGGCGGGGTAGGTTGTTATTTTGTGTGTGTGGTTAGTTTTGAAGGATGAATAAAATTACAAACTATTTAACATCCACCCTGGCATCGAGAAAGCTGAAAGTTAATGATTCAAACACAAACAATGACCGGACTATGCAAATTGCCGAAAATTGCAACATGTGATGTTTTGTAGACAACAACTGAGAGTACTCCTTAAATGTTTTTTAGAAAAAAAAGCACTGATTGTGACTTTTAACCCTTTAAGGGATAGTGGTCTCTATATTAACCACCTGTCATAAGGACAATTTATGCGTTAAAAGATGCTGATAGTTGAATCTTTAAGAAAAAATTTCGGAGAATTTTCATGCCGAAGTGCTAGTATTTCTAAAAATTAAATATTATATACTTATCTACTTGACGTAATGTGTTGGCTAAAATTTTAAAAAAAAAACTAATAGCATTAACAATTAAACTGTAAAAATAAAATATTAATATAGAAATTTAAATGAAAAAACAAATCCACAGCCTGCTTCCAGTCTCCGACCGGGTCAGGAATGGAATGAATGAAGCCCCCCATCTAGCGGCGAGGATATGAACTGTGCCGGCTGCCAAGGCCTGACGCACTCCTCTGGGGCAATGATTAAATGAATGACAGATGAAATGAAATGATAGTGGAGAGTGTTGCTGGAATGAAATTTTGACAGGGAAAACCGGAGTACCCGGAGAAAAACCTGTCTGCCTCCGTTTTGTCTAGCACAGATCTCACATGGAGTGACCGGGATTTGAACCACGGACCCAGCGGTGAGAGGCCGGCGTGCTGCCGCCTAAGCCACGGACGCTTAGAAATTTAAATAAAATTACAATAATAAAAGAAATATAAAAATTAAAATAATAATAATAACTAACTTATAAAAGATATGAAAATAATTGTAAAAATCAATTCGAAATTAGCTAATTCAACAAAATAATCTTCTTCTTCTTCTACGCGATCAGGCAGAGTGCACCGCGCGCTGCTACAAGTTTCCTTCTCCATCGTCTCCTATCCATAGCTGCCATCCGCCAACTGTCCACACGTATCGCTGCCTGTTGCAGATCTCCGTGGAGTCCATCACTCCACCGCTTCCTTGGTCTCCCTGGTGGTCTCCTTCCTGTGGGGATGAAATCCAGTAGCTTCCGTGGCCATTGGTGGTCTTCCATACGGGCTACATGTCCAGCCCACTGCAGTCTTCTGGTTTTGATGGTTCCAGCTATGTTGACATCATGGTACAGGTCTTCTACTTCATGATTGTGTCTAATCCTCCATTCAACCGTGTGTACATCCCTCACCGGTCCGAAGATCTTCCGAAGAACTTTTCTTTCAAATACGAGTAGTTTATGAAAGTCCTGTTTTCGGATACTCCAAGTCTCACATCTATATAGTAGCCTACAACGGGTTGGATCAGAGTTTTATACAGACAAATTTTGAACTGTCTGGAGAGACATCTGGACCGAAGAAGCTGTGCTAAGTTGTAGAGAGTTCGGTTTCCTGCTTGGATCCTGGCGTTGATTTCTGCCTCTCATGATGAGTTCTCCGTGAAAAGCGATCCTAGATACTTAAATTCATAGACCCTCTTGTAGGACTGGTCCCCTACCCGGAGTGACTGCAGTTGCCCAAAAACGTGGCCTTGCCCGCGAGTCATATTGAGGTACTCCGTCTTGGTTTCATTCACGATTAGCCCAAATTTGTTGTCAGCTGCCTTGAGTGCTCTGGTCATTTGCCTCAATAGTACAGTACAGCTGCACAGAAGAAACCCCTTGTTCCAAAAACCGTGCTATGGTTGGCTTTTAGTAAATCGTTAGAAAAGCACAAGAAAAGCTTAACTCTAAATTTCAGAATAATTTGCACGATCATTTTGTCGGAAAACTAAAAAAATGTTTGAAAAGCGTTTTTCTCTGAATCGACGTATTTTAAAGAAAAGTTTTTTTAAACAAAAAATGTAGAGGACATTGTCACCTACAATTTGTCTCATTGATGTCATGTTATACGTTTTGAAATGCAGAAGCTAGGTGGCGCCAAAGTTTCCAAAAAAGTGTTTTTCACTTTTTGTCCTAGATAAAATGTTTTGTTCACAAAAGAGCGAATTAGAAATTTGTTCCTCTCAAAATTGCCTACAACATTTATTGAAACATTTTTTCCCTCCGACATACCGTTCCAAAGTCTGCCGAAGTGTGAAAATTGTCCGACACCAGGCCCGGTCTAAACTATGCCCACCGCTCTCTCCGCAGTAACAATAGTAGCCTTGACTACGCAGCGTTGCATTTGCTGCGCTATAACATTGGAACAGTAAGTCGGAGGAAACAAACGTTAAAATAAATGTTGCAGACAATTTTTAGAGGAACAAATTTCTGATTCACTCTTTTGTGAAAAAACATTTTTTCTAGGACAAAAAGTCAAAAGAGACTTTTTTGGAAACTTTGGCGCCACCTAGCTCCTGCATTTCAAAACGTATGACATGACCTCACTGAGACAAATTGTAGGTGACAATGTCCTCTACATTTTTGGTTTAAAAAAAGTTTCTTTAAAATACGCAGATTCAGAGAAAAACGCTTTTCAATTTTGTTGTTGAGTTTTCCGACAACATGATACTACAAATTATTCCGAAATTTAGAGTTAAGCTTTTTTTTGTGCGTTTCTAACGATTTACAAAAAGTCAACCATAGAACAGATTTTGGAACAAAACCATTCCAGCTGTACTGTACTACAACCCTTCCTGACAGCTGGAGAGTAAACTGATAGCATCCGCGTAGGCAAGGTATGCTAGGTTCTTCTCTTCAACTTGGATTCCTTCAAAATTCTCTCGAAAGGTCTCACGTATGATTGTGTCTAATCCTCCATTCACAATTAAATATATAAGAACAAAAAATTGAAAATTAAAAATAAATATATGAACATTAAAATTAGAGAAACAAAAATAACTATTAATAAAAATTATAATAATTAAAATAAATTAAAATGTAAAAACACATAAAAGTAAAAAGCAGATTTGCCCTTTAATTAGGCCCCGAACACCCGTGGCGACTTTTGACGCGACTGAGCTGTCGCGCGACTCCTCTTGTAAGGCCCCGAACACACGTGGCGACTTTTGACGCGACTGAGCTGTCGCGCGACTCCTCTTGTAAGGCACCGAACACCCGTGGCGACTTTTGACGCGACTGAGCTGTCGCGCGACTCCTCTTGTAAGGCCCAGAACACACGTGGCGACTTTTGACGCGACTGAGCGGTCGCACGACTCCTCTTGTAAGGCACCGAACACACGTGGCGACTTTTGACACGACTGAGCTGTCGCGCGACTCCTCTTGTAAGGCCCCGAACACACGTGGCGACTTTTGACGCGACTGAGCTGTCGCGCGACTCCTCTTGTAAGGTCCCGAACACACGTGGCGACTTTTGACGCGACTGAGCTGTCGCGCGACTCCTCTTGTAAGGCACCGAACACACGTGGCGACTTTTGACACGACTGAGCTGTCGCGCGACTCCTCTTGTAAGGCCCCGAACACACGTGGCGACTTTTGACGCGACTGAGCTGTCGCGCGACTAGTCTTGTAAGGCCCCGAACACACGTGGCGACTTTTGACTCGACTGAGCTGTCGCGCGACTCCTCTTGTAAGGCCCCGAACACACGTGGCGACTTTTGACGCGACTGAGCTGTCGCGCGACTCCTCTTGTAAGGTCCCGAACACACGTGGCGACTTTTGACGCGACTGAGCTGTCGCGCGACTCCTCTTGTAAGGCCCCGAACACACGTGGCGACTTTTGACGCGACTGAGCTGTCGCGCGACTCCTCTTGTAAGGCCCCGAACACACGTGGCGACTTTTGACGCGACTGAGCTGTCGCGCGACTCCTCTTGTAAGGCCCCGAACACACGTGGCGACTTTTGACGCGACTGAGCTGTCGCGCGACTCCTCTTGTAAGGTCCCGAACACACGTGGCGACTTTTGACACGACTGAGCTGTCGCGCGACTCCTCTTGTAAGGCACCGAACACACGTGGCGACTTTTGACACGACTGAGCTGTCGCGCGACTCCTCTTGTAAGGCACCGAACACACGTGGCGACTTTTGACACGACTGAGCTGTCGCGCGACTCCTCTTGTAAGGCCCCGAACACACGTGGCGACTTTTGACGCGACTGAGCTGTCGCGCGACTCCTCTTGTAAGGCCCCGAACACACGTGGCGACTTTTGACGCGACTGAGCTGTCGCGCGACTCCTCTTGTATTAAAAGGGTTGAGGGAGGTATGATTTGCTTCTGTCCAAAAGCATAATTTTTCCACCCCTTTGGTCAATGGTTGGTGCCAGAAAAAACTTTACTGAGATACGTGTTTTGCCCTTATCCGAAGAATGGAATGGAATGGATTCGATTTTTTACATAGGCCTAGTAAGAAAGTTATAGCGATATTTCACTTTTTCCACCACATTGGTCCCATTTTGCCCATTAACGAACTCGACCGAGATTTTGAATGGTTATATTATTTTTATGAATAAGGGTAACTCGAAAGATGCTGATTCGACTAGACTGTCCACAGACTCTACACGTAAATGTATCTTGTGTAAGTTACATGAGCCATGCAAGCAGTTGCAGCATGCCTGGTGAGCAGTGATTCCCGTAGCTATTTCAGCACTTCAGAGGGAGAGAGAAACAGGAAAAGGAAAGAGATTCACATGCTTGTTTTATTATTATTATTATTATTATTATCATAGTGGCTTCGGTGGCGTAGTCTGTAGCATGCTGAGCTTCTATAGCCAAGATCGCGGGTTCAAAACAGGCCGAAGTCGTCGGATTTTTAAGAGCGTTAAAAATTCCTCAGTACGCCTTCCTTTGGAGGGGAAGTAAAGCTGGCGGTCCCATACCATAGATTTATGGCATGTGAAAGAACATTCCACTAATTAAACGTGTGTGAAGCTAAATTTCTAGGTTAGATTTCGTAGAAACGCTCTATCAACGTTCCAACGTTCACCAGTAGGTGTCAGTGATATCTGGTAGCGAAAGTTGGAACTACTTGAAATTGAACGGAACTTTTAGCTCACCCCACGGGTGTCCGCATTGAAGCAGCTACAAACGGCGAGCCGAGCATGTCCCCAGACACTCCCGACACTAAAAACCATATGCTAAATACATCTGTCTCTATCGTTTACCCTACAGGGTTGTTTTTTCCCACGGACTAAGCGAGGGGAACTCACCTCTACCGCCACTGAGGGCAATGTCCTGGAGCTTGAGACTCTGAATGGGGGATACAACTGGGGACTGTGACTAGCTCGTCGCCCAGGCGACCTCACCTGCAAAGCGAAGAGCAGGCCTCATGAGGGATGTGCCGGGATGAGAAGAGCGGTAGGGATAGACAAGGAAGAGGGAAGGAGGCGGCCATGGCCTTACGGTAGGCACCATCCCGGCATTTGCTCGAAGTCGAAGTGGGAAAACCACGGTAAACCACTTCGAGGATGGCTGAGGTGGGAATCGAACCCCCTCTACTCATTTGGACCACCCGAGGCTGAGTAGACCCCGTTCCAGTCCTCATACCACTTTTCAAATTTCGTGGCAGAGCCGGGAATCGATCCGCGGACCTCCTGGGTGGCAGCTAATCATGCTGACCACTGCAGCACGCAGGCGACTTGACGCTAAATGAATAAACAAATACATTATTATTATTATTATTATTATTATTATTATATTCGATATACTGGTGCTCGGATACTAGGTATTCTATGAAGGTGGTGGTCACAGTCCCCAAAAGGTTGAGATGTCTTTACTAATACAATAACCGCAGAAATACAGGTTATCTGATTCATCCAATATATGATAAAGATATCAGAGCAACGAAAACAAAACAACTAGGTCAAGGATCGCATCGCGTGATGAATGTGCATTCCATTGTCAGCTGATCGCTTGGCGCCGAAGTACGTGCATTATCTAGTTCCCCCGTGTTACCATATTGATCTGCATCGAAGACACGAGACGGGTCAACTCGTTTTGAACGAAAGTTGGCTGTGAATTCATGAACACTCATTTCAATTTGCCGACGGCTTCACAATATCTGACTGCTGACAAGACTTCGTAGTATGATTTGAAGAAAATTAATTGTCTTGTTTAAAATTTAAGATGGCCTGTTTACCATCTCTTGATCAGTTGGTACAGGCTACAGTAAAATGTGGCTTTTCACCGATGTCTCGGTCTCATTCATGGCTGTGATTATATGGAAGCTACTGAAGTAAGGGAGGCGCTGAGTAACGACATTAAGGCATAGTCAATGCCTGTGTACGCTGTGAAAGGTCCTACTCATAGGGTCAGTGCTATTATCCTGACTCAGTGAGGAAAGCAACGCCAAACTACCTCACTTCCCAAACAGTGGCGGATCCAGGCCTTGCGGGGCCCTGGGCGATATGATAAGGTGGGGCCCACAACAATAGGAAATTTAAAAAATATCAAATCAAAGGGAAATTAGTTTTGTAATAATAATAATAAAATAAAGAATAGTTACAATATTTTGAATACACTACAGTACATACTTTTTAATAATATGAAATAAACCCTTAAATCCCCTCGGAGAAGATTATGTAAACTATAAAATATCAAAAAAATACTTTGCGACTTTTTTCCGGCTGAAGTTGTCTATTATTTCACTGAAATCTTAACTTGCTAAACGGTCAAGGGAGGTCATAGCTACACTGAAAAAAAAATGGATTAGTTTGAAAAGTATAATTAATTAATCAATTAATGAATTACATTTTAAAAAATCCATGGCGCAGGGCCCCCCGGACCGCGGGGCCCTGGGCGGTCACCCTCCTCGCCCTCCCCTAGATCCGACCCTTCTCCCCATCTTGCCTAGTGCTTGCCACGGTGGGCGAGTGGGTATCATGTCGGGCTACCAACCCCAAGCTTACTGGTTCGCTCCTGGCCATGGTAAGTGATTTTTGAAAGGCGACAAAAATCACGGTACGCATCTTATACGTTGTTGCCATGTTAAAGAACCCATTTGAATTCAGTAGGCCGTGTTGAAAAAATCCACAGCCTGCTTCCTGTCGACCGACCGGGTCAGGAATGGTAGGAATGAAGCCCCCATCTAGCGGGAAGGATATGAACTGTGCCAGCTGCTGACGCCTGTCGCACTCCTCAGAGGCAAAGATTAAATGAATGACAGATGAAATGATATTGGAGAGTGTTGCTGGAATAAAATTTTGACAGGTAAAACCGGAGTACCTGGAGAAAAACCTGTCTGCCTCCGTTTTGTCCAGCACAGATCCCACATGGAGTGAACGGGATTTGAACCACGGACCCAGAGGAGAGAGGCCGGCGTGCTGCCGCCTAAGCCACGGAGGCTCTAGTAGGCCGTGTTCATAGTGGCAAAATTAATCTCGGGATTTTCCGCCAACACAAAAAAAAAAAGTTCCTCCATTCTCTACCAAAAAGCGCTATCGTGTCAAGGAGCTTACACATCTAACCTCCTTGACTTTCATAGCGCTCCAAGCAACAAAATTCGACATGCAAGCTGCCCTTTGGACGTCAAATAACAAAGCTTGCACCCGGCACCCGAGGTCATACGATATTATTATTAGCTTGCCTAGTACGCCTCATTATAGTGCTGCATTGAGAGAACTAACTAACCAGAGCGTCCTTCCAGAGCGATTTAAAGCACGTGAGACAAGAATCGTCGCACAGAGAATTGCAATATAACGTGGTTCCTGTGCGAGTCGTCACACGGCGCACAGTGTGTCGAATCCCATATCTAGATGGAAAAAAATCACTGCCGCAAATGAAAGCGAAAACTGGCTCATTCGATAGTGAACAAACTAGATGGTGACCTTCGGTCTTCTTTTCCGCTGTCTGGTGCGCAGGAGGAAGGGTTTGGTGCTGAAAGGTCTTCCTGGCAGTTAACAGTTCATTTGATAGGAGGTGTCGGAGTGAACCGAACGTTGTGTTTCTTGTGAGTTCAATGAGGTGTTGTCTACTGCTGCTCATGGAATAGTAAAAAGAGGTATGTGTTCTCAAATTTATACTTAATACAAGCTTCCTGCATTAAATAAATTATTTACTTTATGAGTGCCTCAAAGTGCCATTTTACTTTGAACGTCATTCGATAGGAAATTTAATGTAGATTCAGGATCTATAGAGGTTTGGTTGCGCACGAATGTGCATCATGGTTTATTTTCTTATTTTCAGTGACTATGTGGGCTTTACCGCGAGAAGAATTTTTCAACGCGTGGCGGTCGTGTCGTAAAGAGCGGCCAATAACATTTCGTTTTGGGAAGAAAACATCTGAAATGGTCAAACGTGATGTTGAGTTAATTGAAAACCAAATCTCTGGCTGGAAATTGGACTGTAATTCACAGCTTTCTGCAAACCATGGTAGATGAAAAAATCTGCAATATTTAGACATATACCCCAGGCTCTCAAGTTTGCTATATTTGTGGCGCGAAGCCTAGCAAAATGAACTCAATGCTGTCTAGAAGTGTTAATGTCAATAACTACGTGTATGGTTTATCGACATTACATTCGAGGAAAAAGCCATTCTAAAAAAACATCGGTTACAGAATTCCATTTAAGGTATGGCAGGTTCGTTCACAAATAAGGGGAGAATTTGAACAAAGGAAAAAACAAATTCAGCAAGATTTCAAAAGAACAATTTAACATACGTTTTTAATCTGGATGATTTTACATACAGTGACTTCGTCTATTCCCTCAAATAAGGTGTAACAAAAATGCTGGACTGCAAGTCTCATCGTTATTCATATTTTATCCAGTTTTAAAGAGTATGTTTTCCAATGTCATAAACTATTATGTAAACATCCATATCGTGATTTTTACTACCGAAAATGGACGATCCTTTGTTGCTTTCGGTCATATTTAACACCTCCCCTTACCCCCTCACCCCTATATATTTACCCCCCGAAGATCGTACACTTCAGACGATGCCATAAATAAATTAAGCGACCTCGAAAACGGTAAATTGCCAACTTTTAATAGAATCCCACCAGTATTAACGAAGTTATTAATTTTTTCCACCTAGAATTGCGATTCGACACACTGTGCGACGTGGCGGGAACGGTGTCCACTGCAGTGAGTCTGAAACCCTAGTTCATGTTCTAGGTTCATGTCTGAGGGTGCCGAAGTAGTAGTAGTAGTAGTTGATGTTTTTAAGGGCGAAACATCGACTTCATCTGTCCCAAAGTCTGAGGGAGAAATTGCTTAGGAATGTTAGACACCTCAGAATAAAGGCTGGGTCAAACACAGGAAGCGGACCCGTCCGCCGCGAACTCTGTATAGTGTAGTATTGCTTCATCCTGGTCAGAGAGAAGTCGGCCTACCTCGGCGGACAAGACTACAGTAATGTAGTCCGCGACTGACAAGTGGGCAGTTGTGATTTTCCACAAAGTTCGCGCGGACTAGAACGGCTGACGAAACTGAGAAATACATTCAAAATACATTGTACTGTATATCCGACGTTTATCTTATACTATCATTAACGGAACAGCTTGCCAGGGTGGGAGAGTGGATAGCGTGTCGGTCTACTAACCCCAAGATTGCAGGTTCGCTCCTGGCTGTGGTAAGTGATTTTTGAAAGGCGGCAAAAATACGACACGCATGTCATACGATATTGGCATGTCAAAGAACCCATTTGAATTCAGTAGACCGTGTTCATAATGGCAAAATTGATCTCGGGAGTTTCCGCCAACACAAAGTTCCTCATTTTTCTACTAGAAAGCGCTATAGTGTTCAAGGAGCTTAGATATCTAACCTCCTTGACTTTCATAGTGATTCAAGGACCTACGAAATTCGACATGCAAGCTACCCTCTGGGTGTCAAATTACAAAGCTTGCACCCGGCACCCGAGGCCATACGATATTATTATTATTATTATTATTATTTATTAACGGAACGGCTACAATAACAACACATTCTTGACATTCCAATCGCCCCACCAATGTTTTGTTCCTGTTCACCACTGTTATTGTCCACTGCTGCACACTTCCTGTGATTGACGACAAAGTACAGGAAAACAGTCCTATTGTGTACGGACATTGGTTCCAGCGCGGCGGAACTTCCAGGACGGTGGTTGTCTATTTATGAACACTTTATCAAGTACTATGGTGAATTCTTATCAGATTAGACGCTGTGGTGCCGCCTTTTCCGCCATCATTTCTGCTGCATCTAGGAAGTAACGAGGATTTAAGTTACCATTCCTCCCAAACTACCCAACAATGTTTTGTAGATACATACAGGATGGAGCACGAAATTCGTCACCAATTTTTTTGCTGAATAAAACTTTATTCTCAATACAAACTCAGGTTGGTTTGTTGGTTCCTCAGCTTAGGGGCTGCGACAACGCGGTCAAGTAGCCCCGTGTACTTTGGGTGTGTGTAGAATCTGTCTGATAACCGGTGTTAATTGTGATGGCTGTATTAGAGTGTGTTATCTGTAATTCAGGTAAGGACTACAGACGATCAATTTCAAGTAGTTCCTACTTTTGCTACTAAATGCTACCGTCAACTTTTGCTACTAAGAAAAAAAAGAGCTATCGTCAACGACACCTAGCTGTGAACTTGGCTACAAGATGCAACCGCAACCGGCACCTGGCGGCGAACTTTGGAACTTATGGACCGTTAATCAAATCTAACCTACAGATTTAGCTTCACCCAATTGTAGTTAGTGGCAAAATCTATGACATGGGCTCGCCAGCTTTACTTCCCCTCCGAAGGAAGGCATACTGAGGGATTTTAACGCTCTTAAAATATCCGACGACTTCGGCCAGGTTTGAACCCGCGATCTTGGGCACAGAAGCTCAGCATGCTACCAACTACTCCACCGCAGCCACTAATACAAATTCAGAGAAACATACACTACAATGAAACCAGAAATAAATCTCTTTCGGCACGTCGGAAGGATTTCACCGGGCAAAGAAAATATTTAGAATTTTCTAAATTTGCCAATTGTTGTATACCTACTTAAGTTCCACATGTTAAACATACAAAAAAAAAACATCTTCCCATAATTCTCATCCCTTGGGGTAAGGGTGGGTCATATCAAAAATTCTTTCAGACAGAAGTTTTAGGTTTTGATATTGAGCCTATTAAGGGAGGCATGATTTTTTTCTCTCACAAAACTCCAATTTTCCCGTCCCTTTGGTCGATGGTTGGTGCTATGAAAAAACGTTACTGAGATAAGCTTTTGGACCTTATCCGAGGAATAGAACGAACTTTGAATGGATTCAAAGTTTCACATACTAAGAAAGTTATGTCGATTTTTCACTTTACCGAAAACATACCCCCAATTTCCACCCCCTGAGTACAATTTTGCCCATTAACGAACTCGACCGAGATTTTAAATGGTTATATTTTATGTAGGCGCGGTTTCAAACACGGCCGAAGTCGTCGGATTTTTTAAATTATAGGTTAAATTTGAACAACGCTCTTAGGTTCAAACGTTCGTCACCAGGAGCAGACTACGGTGGCGTCTAGTAACAAAGTTCTGAACTAGTAGTCGCTGACGGTGGCGTCTGGCGGCAAAAGTAGGACCAACTTGAAAATTCAATGTCTGCAGTCCTTACTTGAATTAAAAACAGATAACACACACAAATACAGTAATCACAATTAACACCGGTTTCAGACAGATTCTACACACACCCAAAGTACACGGGGCTACATGACCGCGTTGTCGCAGCCCCTAAACTGAGAAACTAACCAACAAATTTTATGTATAAATTTGAAAGTGATTTGTGCAAAATGACGGTCGTCATCGTGTCCACACGAAATATATAATTATAAACATTTGAACTGACGGTGGTTTTAGGGTCTGGGGGATGTGAAACGCGAAGATGTGTCGAAATTTTCTGGAAGTTGCGACATGGTTAGCTTTCTAATGACATCTACCTTAACACACTATGGAGATTATGACGATAATAATTGTTGTTTTAAGGGGCCTAACTTCTAGGTTATCGGCCTCTAATGGTTTGGGTGATGATGAAAGATGAGAATGTAATGCAAACTATTAATAATACTAACTACAGACTTTCATAATTGAAGAAGAAATGGTAAATAAAGAATAAGGCAAATAAAGGACAGGGGGAAAGGAGAGCCATGAAAGGCAGGTAGGAAAGTGAAAGAGGAGGGGGTCCGCCCCAGAGGCAATGGAAAAAGGAGGAAAAACCGGACCCGGCTCAGGAATCCCTCGGGGGCGCCAACTCCCGAATTCACCAGCCGTGACCCCTTGAGGGTGTAGCACTATCCAGGGTGCATCAGAAGTAGTGGGGCTATATACACCCTGCCTCCTTGAGGGCCTTGAGCAGAAGGCAGGAGATATAATGAAAAGAAAAAGAAGGCTGATCCCTCGAAGAATGAGGGATCAGGAAAGCTGAGACAAGGGCCAATCAAGGCGGTAAAGGAAGAGACTCCCTAAGTCTCGGATACCCTAATACCGTCGGGGTAGGAAGATAACAAGAGTTGACCATGAGAGGTCGACAGGAAAGAAGACGGAGAGGAGCCCGGCTACAGTAAGTGGAAGCAATGCCGGACTCAGCTGGGGTCCCGTGGTCGCCAACCCACGTCCCACTAGATGTGAGCCCCTGGGGGGAATTGGTCTAACTCGGCACATGCTCAATATGGTCACTATTTCGAATTCTAACTTCCATCAAACGAACACTGATGTTGGCGAATGTCCTACGGCAAACACCGCCTTGTCGCACAGTTGCTACCATTTTTGGCTGTTTCCGTGGAGGTCCGGGTTCGATTCCCGGCTCTGCCAAGAAATTTAATTCTGGTCAGAGGGCTGGAACGGGGTATACTCTGCCTCGTGAGGCAAATTAGAGAAAAGGCGGGTTCAAATTCCTATCTCAACCATCCTGTAAGAGGTTTTACGTGGTTTCCCACTTCTACTCCAGGCAAATATCGGGGTGGTACCTAACTTAGGCCACGGCCGCTTCCTACCCAAATCCTACCTCAATTACAAATACATACACTAGTACAGACATCACAGTGACACAGGTTATCAGATAAATTCTATATTCACTCAAGTACACGGGGCTACATGACCACGCACAGTGGGGGTAGTCACGCATCAATATAATCTTTATTCAGACCAGAAGTTTTGCCAATTAATGCTTTTCACATAATTACAATACAGGACGCCAGGAAATGTTCTCCTCAGTGACTACGGGCTTCTGCCAGAGCTAGCATCAGCTGTTTAGTTGGCAGCACGGTGTCCTTGACAGGGTGAATCCCGAACGTGTGGGCTGTAGGCTGTCGAAATCGTCAGTGTGTATTCCAATAAGCGAGTGTGTGTGTGTCATCAGCAATTCCAGCATCTGTTATTAATAGGGGGCGGATTTCTATGACAAGTCATACATTTTCCCCCCTTGTATTTTCAACACGTTTCCAAGCATGACAATAAAAATTAAACCGGTTTTATTGGGCATATAAATGCATATTTAGGCTTTCTGAAGTTTTATGGCATATTTTGAACAAAATATCATTATAAACGCCATATTTTGGTAATTTTCATTTACATTTCGTTTTATAAAAATCAGAATAAGCTCTAGAAATTATTGTTCAGGATAGACTGGAATATACTACTGAAGAACCATTCTAAAGTAGTGTATGGAATGTTTCTAACAGGTAAGAGCTGTTGTTTGCTAGCTGGATCAATTCCTGGAAACCGGGCTATTGTTTACACGGAAGCAGAGGTAATTCCGCAGTTATTTGTCATCGTTCTTATGTCTCTCCTTCACCGTTCCCTCTTCCACCTCCAACACACTGAATGACCTTGGTCACTCATTAGGGAGCTTCAGTCATTCAGTTCTTTTCCATATGCCTAAAACGAAAGTCTCAATTCGTGGGAAGTTACGAAGTTTTGTTCGCGAGTTCGGTGAAAACAAATTCAGCACGGATGGAGTGATATTATTCTGTAAATTGTGTGAGGTTAAAGTCATATTTTGAATTTAGGTCATATTTTTATGTTTTTAGGTCATAAATGCATACACATTTCATACATTTTTAGGTCATAGATATCCGCCACCTACTGTCGACCAAAGTATTATGTGCACTCGAGTTTGAAGGTTGTTTGTGAAGTAACCAATAGACCCACATAAAATCCAATAACATCATCATTTTCGTCGTTCTATTCTACGTTAGTTCATGTAGGTTTGGAATTTTTAATTTATATTTTAATATTTTTTATCGCAGTTGGGACACAAAATGTGCCCGTTTTTAAGCGTGTTTCAATCATGCGTCACTTTTAAGAATTATTATCTCAAAACCCCGTCATCAGATCGAATGCAAATTTTAACACAATATACATTGGAATGTTGTATAACTGGTTATTAATTTCAAAATTTTGTGTGTCCAAGAAACAAAGTTGTTATCATTTTTGTAAGGTAACTTTTTCTAGGCTCGGGGTGGTTGGAAAATATAGCTCTTGGTCGCGTTGTAATCCTTATACATCAAGAAGTTATGCTGTATGACTGTGAAATACGTAAATTAATTCACTTATTTTATATCGGTTTGTATTTGTTCGTGGAAATAAGGCATGATACACCAGCCGGCCGCTCCGGGGTAAGGTGTACAGCGTTGCTGAGATGGAGCCCAACACTGCCGAGCGAGGCGAGGTCGTATTTCCCCGTTCAAATATAAACCGATATAAAATAAGTGAATTAATTTACGTATTTTAAAGTCATACAGCATAACTTTTTGATGTATAAGGATTACAACGCGACCAAGAACTACATATTCCAACCACCCCAAGCCGAGAAAACGTTACCTTACACAAATGATAACAACTTTGTTTCTTGGACACGCAAAATTTTGAAATTAATAAACCAGTTATACAACATTCCAATGTATATTGTGTTAAAATTTGGATTCGATCTGATGACGGGTTTGTGAGATAATAATTCCTAAATGTGACGCATGGTTGAAACACGCTTAAAAACGGGCACTTTTTGTGTTCCAACTGCGATAAAAAATATTAAAATATAAACTAAAACTTCCAAACCTACATAAACTCACGTAAAATAGAACGACGAAAATGATGATGTTATTGGATTTTATGTATGTCTATTGGTTACGTCACAAACAACCTTCAAACTCGAGTACACTTAATACTTTGGTCGACAGTAGTTATGAATGACTGTGGTGAGTTCGAAGTTTACTGTTTGTTTCTTTTGATACCAGCGACAGCCATGCTGCCAACTAAACTGCTGATGCTAGCTCTCACAGTAGTCACTGCGGAGAACATTTCCTTGCGCCCTGTATTACGTGTGTCGTGTGGTTTATTTTTATCCCATGTGTTAACAACAATGAACTGTCGTCTATGTGTGCGTCTGAAGAACAGTTGAAGATACCTCATGCGCCTCAGAAACATGGCTGCCGTCGTTGAATGAGCATAAAATAAAAATATTTATTTACACATATAACTTTTTTTTTCAGGAGCAGCAGTGATAATTGACAGTAATTTCATTTCCTAATGGCAGACGTAAGTGAAATGAACACAATGAAAAATGCGTTATGTTCGACAGAAAACTGTACTAAAATGAGGCTCATTATAACACTATTTTTCATTATGAAACCGTTTCTCCCACCAATCAGAGCTCAAAAACAGTTTGATCAATTAGATAATTAGATGCGCTGAGTTCCACGGCCTTCTAATTTAAATTTCACTGCCTGGCCTAGTGTCCATAGTACGGTAATCGAGAAGGTTGAACGTTGCTCACGTCCGTAGGTATTACCTTAAATTACCCCACACGTGACCTCTGGGTGGTGCTAAACGAGCAACAGCGTTAAAGGTGACATACAATATGCTCAGAAATATAACAAGTAAGTTAACGGTTCTTTTCAGAACCATCAAACTAGAGATGAGATACACCAAGTTCGCATTATGCAACTTAACATTGAAGGCATAAGTTTTGCCAAATGCCAGTATCTGCAAAAACAACTGTATGGCCATAACATTGATGTTGTAAACATTCAAGAAACCCATACCAAAGATGATATGACCTTCAGCGCAGAGGACGAATACCCGGTTATACGCTGGTCGAAGCTATTCACCACCCACAATATGGGATAGCCACTTATGTGAAGTCAAGTTTAAATGGAGTGCAAGTAATTGGTTGTTCAGAAGATGGCTACATTTATACAATAGCAATTCAGATAAATGATTTAAAAATTGTCAATCTGTACAAGCCTCCGGGTGTGAATTGGGCTCCTACAGTACTGCCAGCTTTTGACCACCCTTGTATATACACTGGAGACTTCAACAGCCATCACACAAATTGGAGGTATGACACCGTGGATGTGAATGGAGAATCACTAGTTCAATGGGCAGAAATTTCCAATATGCATTTGGTTTTTGACGTAAAAGACAAGGGAACCTTCCACTCTGCACGCTGGAATAAGGATTACAACACAGACTTGACATTCGTGTCTAAAGACCAGCTACACCTACCACTCAATACCACTCGCATTGTTTTGCCGAACTTCCCAAACAGTCATCACCGACCTGTTTTGGTGGAAATTGGTTTGAAAATTCCCCTTGTAAACTCAATGCCCTTACCGAGATGGAACTTTCAACGAGCCAACTGGGATGGATTCACAAAAGACCATGACTCTAGTTTAGCTGCGGAGAACCTTCAACCAACAGCAAATAACTACGACAAATTTGTTAAACTAGTAATCAAAGCTGCTAAGTCCAACATTCCTAGGGGTTACAGAAAGGAATATGTACCTGGATGGAATGAAGAAAGTGAGGCCTTATACCAAAAATACTAAAGTTCTGGAAATAAAACAGTGGGCTCGCAGCTACTCCACTCTTCAAACAAGAACAGACGAGAGAAATGGGAAGCAACAATTAAAGAAATTAACTTCGCAAAGTCAAGCAGGAAAGCCTGGAGAATCTTAAATGGGCTAACTGGCAAACACCCTAAAAAGCCACCTCTTAAACTGAATCCTGATATTATTGCCAACAGGATCATAGACCTCACAAGGACAAAGAGGGACAAGAATCACACCAGAATTGGCAAATGTAACCTCTCTAAACTCAAGCGCAGTGCCCCGTAAAATGAGCCGCTCTCCAGGCCCTTCTCCACAGCGGAAGTAGAAAGTGCAATTAAACAACTGAAAATCAGCAAGGCTGCTGGTCCGGACAACATATATAATGAATTTATTAAGAACATGGGTCTGTATTGTATATGCTGGCTTACTTCTCTCTTCACTTACATTCTCCAAGAGAACAGACTGCCCAGTTATTTCAAATTATCAAAAGTTATAGCCATTCTCAAACCTGGCAAACCCGAAGATAGCCCCGAAAGTTATCGACCAATAGCACTGCTCAGTTGCATATTCAAGCTTCTTGAACGAAGCTGTTACGCCTCCTGAACAAGCTGGATTCAGACATGGACGCAGCTGCACCGATCAAGTTCTTGCTCTAACTACACATATCGAAGAAGGTTTTCAAAGACAACTGAAATCAACAGCTGTTTTCATCGACTTGACTGGAGCATATGACACTGTTTGGCGACAAGGACTTGTCTACAAACTATTGCAAGTTGTAGCAAGTCGAGAAATCGTGGATCTAATATCTAGTATGCTTAGTGAAAGACAATTCGAAGTGTTTCTAGGCAGCACTAAAAGCCACAAACGAAAACTAAATAATGGTCTACCACAGGGATCTGTTTTAGCCCCACTGCTCTTCAATTTGTACATTCATGATTTACCAGTCACAACATCAACTAAGTTCATATATGCTGATGACATCACTCTTGTAGCACAGAGTAATAACTTTGAAGATGGTGAACAAATTCTTTCAGAGGATCTCAAGAAGATGTTAACTTTCTTTAAGACCTGGAGATTGATCCCCAGCACTTCAAAAACTGAAGTCTCTTGTTTCCATCTATCGAATCGTGCTGCAAACTACAATCCAAGAGTTTTGTTCAACGAACGAAATCTGAGGTACAATCCTTTTCCAAAATATCTTGGAGTCACTTTAGATAGATCCCTGAGCTACAAAGAACACATCACTAAGCTTTCCCACAAAGTCGCCGCAAGAAACAACATATTGCATAAGCTCAGTGGCACATCCTGGGGAACCTCTGCTGACTGTTGACGCTTATCTGCCATCAGACTTGTATACTCGGCTGCTGAGTACTGTGCACCCGTCTGGTTGGAAAGCGTACATGTGAAGAAGGTAGACACAAATTTGAATGATACAATGCGTTGCATTACTGGTTCCATCAAATCAACTCCATGTCACTGGTTACCCATGCTGAGTCACATCCCTCCACCACACTTAAGGAGGAAGCAAGCTCTACTAAGGGAAGCGAAGAAAATCTTTGCATCACCCTCTTTGCCATTACACCAAGAATTCTGCCATCCATCACAGCAACGACTGAATTCCAGAAGACCAGTAAGAGTCACTGTGGGGCAACTCATTGCTGCTGGATTTGACCTAAATGAAAGCTGGAAGCATGAGTGGTCAACTAAAACATTGGGAACAAGTGCCCGCCATCTTGATCCCAAGCTTTGACTTACCGAGGAACTTCTGGTGCCGCATCAACAGGCTGAGGACTGGACATGGTTGCAGCAATTATTTCAGGTACAAGTGGGGCTGGATCAGCTCACCAATGTGTGAGTGTAACCTGGAAGAACAGACGAACGAACAACTGGTCCAACGCTGTCCTCTTTATTCGTACCCTGGCATTTCTGACGATTTGTTCGCTCTCACACCCGACTTAACCGAATGGTTGAGAAGGATGGACTTTAAAGTTTGAATATAGCTTGTTATGTATAATTGTATATTGTATAAATTACCATACGATTAAATAAATAAAATCGAGGAGGCCATGGACAAATACAAGGCATCCTCTGCGTCTCATGCGCTCTGTTCAGTACATAAAACTGGCGAAATCTCGACAGATATTTATGAATATTTATGTTCGAACATAAAATAGTTATAATAATTATCGTCGAACATAAACTGTCGTATGCAACTCGCCTATAATGGTAATTAAGACGTATGGAAATTATAAAACTCACATACGCTCGTTTTAAAAACATACTCGTGTCTTAATTATTGCCATTATGGGCTCGTTGAATAATGTACTATTATTTACGAAAAAAGCAATAGCCTATGTCCGGTGCAGGCAGTGGCAATTCAAATTCAAAGGAACTCGCAAGGACTCTCAGAAAGGCGGCTTCGGTGGCGTAGTTGGTAGCATGCTGAGCTTCTATGCCCAAGATCGCGGGTTCAAATCCGGCCGAAGTCGTCGGATTTTTAAGAGCGTTAAAAATCCCTCAGTATGCCTTCCTTCGGAGGGTAAGTAAAGCCGGCGGTCCCATGTCATAGATTAATGGCATGTTAAAGAACCTTCCACTAATTACACCTGTGTGAAGCTAAATTGTATAGGTTAAGAATGTAAACAACGCTCTTAGGTTTCTACGTTCGTTGCCAAGAACGGTGGCGTCTGGTAGCTAAGTTCTGAACTAGTAGTCGTTGACGGAGGCGTTTTGTGGCAAAAGTAGGAACTATTTGAAGCAAAAAAAGCATATGCTACACACTCCCAAAGTACACGGGGCTACATTACCGCGTTGTCGCAGCCCCTAAACTGAGGAACCAACCTTATATATGTTAGTGCTCAGTATATTAACCACCTACCAAAAGGAAAATTTATATTGTCAAAGATGCAGATGGTTGAATCTTTCACTCACTTGTGGAAGTGCTAATGTTTCTGTAAACCAAATATTATTAGTTTATCTCCTTGACCTAGGGTGCTAGATAAATGTTTTAATAAAAACAATTAACATAGGAAAAAATGGTAATATAAATAATGCAATTTCAATTGTTATTATCTTAGTTTTCTTTACTTTTTAATTTTAATTGTTTACTGTTTTCAATTCTTTAATAATGCTTAATATGCCTCTAAATTTTGAAAATAAATAAGCTTATAAAAATGAAATTTCTAATAATTTTACCATCTTAATTGTAAAATTATATAACTAATTAAAATGTTGAAGGAAACAAAAAATAAAATTAATAATAATTATAATTAGGCTAAAATAATTAAATTTAATAAATACAAATAAAATATATTTACTACTGTACTATTCTGTGTTATAAAGAGTTAAAAGGCAGTAGTTCCACTGCAAAAACTTTAGGTTATTTGACCCTGGTGAGGGTAATCTTGAAATACGGCTCAGCGGTTTGAGACCCATATCAGGTAGGGCTCATCAATGAGCTGGAGACGGTACAAAGGAAGGCTGCTAGGTTTGTGCTCAATGATTTTAATCTTAGAAGTAGTGTAACTTGAATGATAGAAAAAGTAGGGTGAGAATCTCTGGAAGATAGAAGGACGAAATCCAGACTATACGCTATGTTTAACACTAACTTCACTAATCGGCCAGCGTGAGGAGAACTAAGCAAACGTCTGAGAAATCTCACCTGCCTGAGCAGGGCCAATCATCCACATCAAGTTAAGGGCCGACCGCAGTGTGCAAATTATGGAAAATATTTCATCAGTAGTGGACTCCATCTTTAGGAAAGAGTTCATGATAAAAATTAATAAATGTAAGACAAAAATATTGGAATGCAGCCGAAATAAATCAGAAATCTATATGGGCATCAAATTGGCAAGTGAAAAACTAAAGGAAGTAGGGGACTTCTGTTACTTAGGAAGCAAAATAACCAGTGATGGACGAAGCAAAGAGGATATAAAAAGTAGATTAGCTCAGGCAAGGAAAGCATTTCTACAGAAAAGGAATCTGTTGACATCGAATATAGATCTAGGTATTAGGAAGTCATTTTTGAAGGCCTTTGTCTCAAGCGTGGCACTCTATGGAAGTGAAACTTGGACTAGCCTATTGGTGCAGTAGAAAAGAGGACACTTGAAGCATTTGAAATGTGGTGTTACAGGAGAATGATGACGATTAGATGGGTAGATAGGGTTATAAACGGAGAGGTATTACGACTAGTGGGAGAGGAGAGATGTTTCTGGCGACTGCTAATGAAGAGAAGAGATAGGTTGGTAGGACACATACTAAGACACCCAGGAATAGCAAGCTTAGTTATGGAAGGAAGGGTCGAGGACAAGAACTGTAGGGGTAGACCAAGGTTAGAATATGTTAAACAGATTGCCCCGGATGTAGTGTGTGGTAGCTATGTAGAGATGAAACGATTAGCTCAGGACAGGGAGGCATGGAGAGCTTCATCAAACCAGTCAAAAGACTGACAACTCAAACAACATCAACAACAACAACAACAACAACAAGTCGTGGTATTGATAATTGGAACTCATTACCTGTCACACTATTAGAGCCTCTCCCGAAACATATTGATGAGTTTAAGAGAAGGCTGAAGTTTTGTGTAAATTATACGATGTAATTACTATAATTCCCAAATCGCGACTTGTGTATATTAGGCTAAGTGTGTTTGGCATTATTGTTGGTAATTTTCTGTAATTGTACAATTTGCCACCAGGGAATTACCCGCATTTGCAAATAAAGTGAATGAATGATTACGGCTGCTGCAATTACAGTCGAAACGTCGGGAAACAATCACCGACACACAAAGTGGCTCAATCCTGAAGGCCTCTAAATATTAAACTAGACACCGGTCACGAAAGTATACGATCTAAACACCTTGTAAACTCAAGAGAGCTATACAGTGTCGAGTAGGTGGACAAATAAAAGAACTCCTAATACGATAAACAAAAAAGTTATCACCTTGGTGCTATATAAGACCTGGGAGCCATCACGAAAATATTAGGCCTACATTGTACAGCCACGTCGGTTGTGAATACGCTTAGCATATTGAATACAGTCATGTATGCTTTAGTGTTTCAAGAATGATATTGGCGTCTCTCGTCTCGGCGGAGGCCTTACGAGAGCATACGAGGCAGTAGACCCAGGTCCCGGGGTGGCAGAATATTCCAAAGTAGACAATGCTTCTGGCGAGGATGGGCCCTTGCAGCGATCATTGGGGAAGACTATATAATGTCTATCCCCTCTCACCCGTACTGTCTTCGTTGTGTTGTGGTTGATCGGTCGCACGTCAAACGGTATTTGGTAAATATGAAAACAAATTGAAAACAAAACGAAAACAAGGAAAAGAACAACCAATAATGTGACCGTAATTGCAATGCCTTAAATGAGTTCCACGATACCTTATCAATATTTCTGACTATTAATACTAAGCACGTAACCTTCAAGTATCGGGAACGCGGAGAAACGCACGAAACACATGTAGATGTATCAGACAACCAACTAACAGTTTGTTTATCCCAACTTGACAAGAGTCAGACGCGGCAAAGAGCTGTCGCAGGGATGGCAGCCCGACCAAGAAAGGCCTGGCGGCGTGTGGCGCAGCATTGCTAGCACGCCGAGCGTGCAAAGGCTGGACGCCAATATTTTAGACTCTTCTTCAACACCAATTAATTAACTTTAAAATAAGAAACATTTCCATAAAAAACAAGAAGTTCCGTAAGGAACTAAAGAGCCTACCTTTCTTAAAATTAAGATTCATGCCAATGATTAATCTACAGTATATGAATCTATCTAGAATAATGACGAAATTAAGTTGGTAATATCGAAATGTTTAATTAGTTACAAATATACCTGGTATAATGTAGCCTAATAGAGCACTACAGTTGGCAACCCTGGTGACTGAATATATTCTTGGTTCCATCTCTTAAGATACAGAATACAGAATTTGGTTGAAGTCCTATGGACGTTACATGCAGTTAGACATTGGATCTATCAGCATGTTGGCAGCAATGTCATGTGTGTGCTGGTCAGAAATAATCTGAAATATGATATCTTGTTGTGCCAATTTTGGATGAAATTGTTTTAAGGGGCCTAACATCGAGGTTATCGGCCCCTGATGAAATGAAATGGCGTGAAATGAAAGGATGAAGATAAAAAACAGCTCACTGCTATGGATGAAACGAAAATGGTTTAGATAAAATAGACAGTGAGCCCCAACAACTATGCCTTATGTAGCAGGTAAATACTTACAAAAAGGAACTCAGATTGAAACTACTCACCAAATGGAGAGCGGTAATACGTACATAAGGGAATTTCGAACGAAAATACTCACAAAAGGAATAGAATGAAAAATACGCACAAAATGTAGGTTAAGTCCAAAATAGGTACAAAATGCAACGTACAGTCGAAATACCTACAAAATGCAAGTGAAATCAAAATACTTACAAAATGCAAATGAGATTGAAAATACGCACAAAATGTAATGGAGATTCAAAATACCCACAAAATTGCAATTGAGACTTAACTATTTGAACAAAGCGGGGTAGGTTGAAAATACAAAATGCAATTTAGATTGTCAATCCTTACAAAATACAATTGAGATTGAAAAACACTCACAAAATGCAATCTAAATCGAAAAGACTTACAAAATGCAACGTAGATTAAAAATACCTACAAAAAATCGCTAAAAGGGAATTTAGATACACGGGGAACCAAGTAACAAAAACAGTGCGGGAATCTGAAAGAGAAAAGGAAATATAAGGAAAAGAGGAGAGGATTGGAGAGGAGAGGGGAGAGGAGAGGGGAGAGGGTCCTCCCCAAAGGGAAGGGACAAAAGGGGAAAACGGACCCAGCTCAGGAATCCCTCAGGGTCGCCGAACTCACCAGCCGTGAGCCCCTGAGGGTGTAGCATTATCTAGAGTGCACCAGAAGTGATGGGGCTACATACACCCTGCCCCCTTAAGGAAAAAAAAGGAAGGAAGCTTGTAGTTTAACGTGACCGTTAATCTTGAGATCATGAGCCACGGGACCTCCTTTTTACGTGGAATCCGAACCACAGGACATGGCATTTCACTTCGAAAATCTCACATGCATTGACCAGGAATCGAACCCGAACCGCCTTGGTGAGAGGCATACAGCTAGACCGCTGAGCCACCACGCCCCTTGCCTCCTTAAGGGTCTTGAGCACAAGGCAGGAGGTAAAAGGAAAATAAAAAGAAGGCTGACCCCTCACAGAAGGAGGTTGTCAGGAAAGATGAGACAAGGGCCAATTAAGGCGGGAAAGGAAGAGACTCCCTAGGCCTCGGATACCCTAATACCGTCGGGGTCGGAAGAGAACAAGAGTTGACCAAGTGAGGTCGACAGGAAAGAAGACGGAGAGGAGCCCGGCACAAGTAAGTGGAAGCAATGCCGGACTCAGCTGGGGCCCCGTGGTCGCCAACCCACGCCCACTAGAAGTGAGCCCCTGGGGGTAGCAGTTGGTAGCACTGACATCATTTTCAAATCTGGGCTTGAGATATTCCGGTATACATCTTTACTCATACTAAATTTGGTTTCGATTGCTGCAGCCGTTTAGGAGTTGATAGGGACACACACACACACACACACACACACACACAGACAGACAGACAGACAGACAGACAGACAGACACACATTTTCCCGGATCGATCTCATAAGTCTACTTTTTCCTCATTTTTGCAAAATGTTAAAAGTAGG
Source organism: Meconema thalassinum (assembly GCA_946902985.2). Lineage (NCBI taxonomy): Eukaryota > Metazoa > Arthropoda > Insecta > Orthoptera > Tettigoniidae > Meconema > Meconema thalassinum. Next base: position 74,386,306 of record OX336400.1, read on the forward strand.
CTAAAAATATATCTCGTTTTTTTACACAGCATGATTTTGCGGTAAATAAGAAAATGAAAATGAAAATCCCCAGCCTGCTTCCAGTCTCCGACCGGGTCAGGAATGGAATGAATGAAGCCCCCATCTAGCGGCGAGGATATGGACTGTGCCGGCTGCCGAGGCCTGACGCACTCCTCTGGGGCAATGATTAAATGAATGACAGATGAAATGAAATGATAGTGGAGAGTGTTGCTGGAATGAAATTTTGACAGGGAAAACCGGAGTACCCGGAGAAAAACCTGTCTGCCTCCGTTTTGTCCAGCACAGATCTCACATGGAGTGACCGGGATTTGAACCACGGACCCAGCGGTGAGAGGCTGGCGTGCTGCCGCCTAAGCCACGGAGGCTTGCGCGGTAAATAAGAAAATAAGGAATTTTAATAATAATAAATTTATTGCAGCCGAATGCCAGGAAAGGTTTACAATATCAGGCTACAGGTATACATTAGATCACAGTTGCACTGTTCATTTGCTTGCATTTATAAGATCATTAAGACACCCTGTCCAGCTGCATTGCTTGATGTGATTAAGTTCACACCTTTCGCCACATATTTTACACACGCATTGGTCATCTTCTTCACTTCCCGGTTCCAGGCCTCGGCTCACACATTATCATATTTAGGCTATTTGTACGATGGATTCGCCACACCCAAAGGTCATTGGTCATCTGCTAGGTGATATTTAGTAATACACACATTTTATGGTGGAAACTATGAATCGCGAGCCCAACGATTGAGTACTTTTGCGTTTGATAGGTGTTGGTACATTGTCTATTTACCATGGCATCTGTTCCAAAAAAAAAAAAAAAGGTAATTTTGATAGAGATGACACCACGTACTCTTACACGAAGTCTATTTTTGTGGCATCACTTTACTAAGTATTTTCTGGGTTTATGCTAAATGTACAGCTATGATTCTTGTAACATATAAGAAGCGGTATATTCTGAGCTGTTTTTGACCATGTAGTGCTACTTTGCTTTTATAGGATGTGTGAAATGAATACAAATTTGGACAGATACATTTCCAAAAAAATGTTGTATAAGTTGCCTCAGGTACACATTTCTCAGTTGTTTTTCAATCAAATACTCTCAAATTTTGTTCACATACTTGGAATGGATCATGGCAGATGAGTAACTACTTTGTTTCATTATTATCGGGACAGATTGCAAGAAAAACAACGAACTCTTTCTTTTTAAATTTATTCAAAAATATGTATCAATTTTTCTCTACCCAATCCAAGTCTACTATGTTTTGGAAGTGATAATAGGTTAACATTCAAGTACTCCATTAGGCAAGTTAATATAAAAAAATAGCCCTCTATCTTAAATGGTTTGCTAGTTATTGGTACCTAAACCTAAAAAATGAGTATTAACGGAAAACAGCTGGCAAAGTTATAAGTTTATTATTCAGAGAATGAGACGCTAATTTTAAAAAACGAATTTAAGGTACTTGTAGACATCAAAAACTATATATATTTGGATTCGGAAAAGAATGAAGAATTTTATGGCGCCAAAATCAAAAAATTGATTTTTTCATCATGCAAGAGTACGTGGTATCCTTAATGTTCTGAATCCGAAAATGGTGTCAGTTTTGTACTTTATCACATCTTTTTTTAGGTTCAATTCCATTTTAATCAAAATGTTTTTCACTATTGCCAATTAACGAGACTTGATAGGGAAAACAGAATACATTTTCGAATTCAGCAAAGTTAATCGAACACACCTATTTTCGTTTTTACCGCAGAATTTCTTCTCTCTTTTGCAGGCCTGTGCTATTTAGGGACATTACAAAAAATGTCTTAGTCATCTCGGTGTTCATTGAGGGTGCAGAAATACGAGGAAGCAGTGTCAGCAGATTTCCTGGCACGTTAAAGATTCCATTCGGGGCAAAATTGCGACACCCCGGCGTCTCTAAAAGCCTCAGTAGTTGATTTGGTTGGTTGGTTCCTGAGTTTAGGGGCTGCGACAACGCGATCATGTAGCCCCGTGTACTTGGGTGTTTGTAGAATCTGTCTGAAACCGGTGCTAATTGTGATGGCTGTATTAGTGTTGGTTCTTTAGTTTAGGGGCTGCGACTACGCGGTCATGTAGCCACGTGTACTTTGGGTGTGTGTAGAATTTATCTGATAACCGGTGTTAATTGTGATGGCTGTATTAGTGAGTGTTAACTGTGATTCAGATAGAAGGACTGCAGACGATCAATTTTTCAAGTAGTTCCAACTTTTGACACCAAATGCTAGCGTCTGGTGTATTCTTTGGAATACACGGTAAGACAGAGTTAGCTTTTGCTGCTCTTTGCTTTAATTCATTCCTTCCTTTTTCGCAAACACCGACAGTGATTTCTTACTTTTTCTTTTATTTGTGCACCTTGCTTATTTCGTTTGTAAGTCTGTTATAGATATATATCTTCTATGATCAACCCAGCGGCATCTAGCAGCTAACCACTGAAGTTCCTCAACATTTTCACTCTCGAGAGGACTTCCTTACAAGTCAAGCCACCAGAAGTCGTCGTCATAGTCAGCTAACATCTCCATGCTGAAGAGGACTTCTTCTCCATTCCCATCCACCAGGCTTCGCTATTGACGCCTGCTATCAACTACTTGAAGACCACTTCATCAAGATACTTAATTTTTGTCATGTTTGTAATCTTTATGTATGTTCCTTTGTCTGTTTCCCGCCCCCTCCTCCCTCCTTGGTACCTTCGTGCATCGTCGAGCGGCTTCACTTGTGTGTTAGACGTCAAAGCTTACAGTTGGAGCCTAACTAAGGCTTGTCTCCTGTCCATTCGAGACATGTTTTAAATATCTACGCCATGATGTGGATTTAAGCTAACGGTCGCCTGGATCGCCTACTCTTCAGAAATGAGATAAGTACAACTTCAATGGTTTTCACCGCATTTTAATTGGTTTTAAACAGCTAAATGCTTTTTAATTCTTGTTTTAGAGTGCACCCGTTCGTCCTGGGGATGCGATGACCCATCTGCTATTACATCGCATTCCTGGATTTCCAGGACAGAGCGGAGTTAAATGAACCTGAAGTCAAATAAGGAATGTGTCGGAAATTCAGTTGAAATATCACAAAAGCAGAGGGTAACACGAGATAAAGTATCTCCAGGGTCGTTACGGGTTTAAATTTAATTAAAAAAATACAAATATAAATGGGCGCCATCAACTGAATCCCTAGCAAACCACATCCTTCCTGGTTAAGCCTTAATTAAGACAAGGAAAGAAATAGGAAAATCACATCATCATCAGATCACAACTAAGATAAAAATAAATTTATTCAACTTTGATAGTCAGACAGATATATTAAACATTCATCCTACCTGAGAGCATGGTCGAATGCCAACGTTAAATTGTCATTGTCCAGAAAATCGAACCATCTCTATTCTACTTAAAGTGTATTTAATCCACATAAAATAGGAAAATTTCTATAGTTCTCTTGGGTTCTCAGGATCACCGTAGCACTATGTCTTTGCGTCACTGACATTCGTGATAACTGAGACCTAACTTCTCTTTAAATTAACATCATGAATGTGGATGTAAAAATATTATTAATCTGTCTAAACACATATATTCTAATCACATATTTAAATATCACATAATTTATGGCTTGCACGGCATTATTCAAATGCAGAATATTTTAGTAAAATGCTCCTAAACATCGAATAATTAATTTACACTATTTACACTGTCATTAATAATTGCTTGTTTGTGAATCACAGAAAATCCACTAATCATTGGTTATAATCATCATCATCATCATCATCAAAATTAAATATTTCTCACATTAGTTCTCTTCTCATAATTCAATATATTCAAGTCAGAATAATAAATTCATTATCATCAAATCATTTAAATGAATATTATAATCATCAATTCTTTATGCTCTCTAATTATTCACACACTCTCCTTTCATCATCTCCTTCAGATTAAATCATCTTAAATTATCAACATAAATTGTTTAATTCATCAACACAAGTTGCAATTCTTCAAATCATTTCTCAATTAAATTTATTTAAATCCAATTAAATTTATTAATCATCAGCTTCTTTAATTAATTATCACCTTCTAATTCAGTTATTCATCACCTATTTAATCATCTATTAATTTATCTAAATCAGCTTATTTATTCAATCTTTAATTCATCCATTTATATAATTCATTGATTTATTCCAAAATTTAATTTATCAATTTATTTAAATTTTATTCATCTGGTTATTTAGATTTTTAGCCTACTTTTCACATTTTGCAAAAATGAGGAAAAAGTAGACTTATGAGATCGGGCAAATGTGTGTCTGTCTGTCTGTCTGTCCTTCTGTCTGTCTGTCTGTGTGTGTGTCCCCCCCCCCTATCAACTCCTAAACGGCTGCAGCAATCGAAACAAAATTTGGTAGGAGTAAAGATCTACTCCTGAATATCTCACGGCCATATTTGAAAATGATGTCAGTGCTACCAACTGCTAAAAAATCGCAATTGAAATTTGAGCTCCATGTTGGATATCTTGGAAAGTATGAATGGGAGCTATTTCAAAATTGGCACACGTACAGATCATAATATTTCAGTTTAATTTCCAGGAGGCTAAACATGGCAGTGTTGCCAAAATGATTACAAGCCTCCTGATAGGTCCAATTTTTAAATGCATATAACTTCTATACTATCAATTGGAATTCAACCAAATTTCGTATGTTGTATGTGTACATAACCAGATATGACTGAGCGTATTCTTAAGACCTACCAGGGCTGCCAACTGTTAATAAATGCTCCTAATTTATTTTATCCAAATACCAATATATCAGAAAGTATGCAAGCCGACAGCTTTAAACTATGCACACGTATAGTACCTGACATTCTATATTAATTTGGAGTAACTTATATACGTCAGTGCTACCAACATGATTCTAAGCCTGCTGACAGGTCCAACTTTAAATACATGTAACTTCCATACTATCATTTGGATTTCAACCAAATTTCGTATGTGCTATGTGTACCATAACAGATATGACTATGCGTATTCTAAGGAGCAACCAGTGCTGCCAACTGTTAATATGTGCTGTCCCTATTTTTGTTACCCTAATATCAATATATCAGAAAGTATGCAAGCCAATAGCTCTAAACTTTGCACATGTATAGTACCTGGCATTCTAGACGAATTTGGAGTAACTAATATACGTCAGTGCTGCCAACATGATTCTAAGCCTGCTGATAGGTCCAATTTCAAATGCATGTAACTTCTATACTAACTAATGGATTTCATTCAAAATTGGCACAACAATAGATCATATTATTTCAGATTATTTCTGACCAATACATGCATGACATTGTTGCCAACATGATTTTACGCGCGCTGTTAGATCCAATGTTTAACTGCATGTAACGTCCATGCTATTCATTTGACTTCAACCAAATTTTGTATTTTGTACCTTAAGAGGCGGAACTAAGAATATATTCAGTCATCAGGGCTGCCAACTGTAGTGCTCTATTAGGATACATTATGCCAGGTATACAGTATTTCGAACTAATTGGAAATTTCGATATTAGCAACTTAATTTCGTCATTATTCTACATAGGTTCATATTCTGTAGAATAATCATTGGCATGAAAAGTAGGCTGTATATTTCTTCACGGAACTTCTTGTTATTATTTCATCTAGTCATTCTGATTTTTATTTCATTAGGTCAGATCATTAATATGCTTAAATTTCAGATTATTATTTCATTAATTATTATTATCAGAAAATCTTGTATTATCATCATTATTTATTTGTTTAATTTCCTAACAAATTGTTTAATATGGGTTATAGAACGTTGTCTTACAGTTTTATCACTTCCAAGTTATATCTCGTCTTTAATTATCATGCCAAAAAATATTATTGCCTTCACAAATTCACGTTGGATCTCACTATCCACAACTACATTATATTTTCTCACTTTATCAAATATCACATTTGAATACCACAATTATTTCACAAAACTCCATAAATATTCAGCGCACAGCATGAATCTCAAAATTATGCTAGACTGGGTTCGACAACCTCATGTCTGCCTCAAAATACATTAGCAATATTGCAACTTCCACTTGGCAACTTCCACAAAATGCCTATCACAAACTTCACTTAATCACGTTGCATGATCTACAAAAAATATAACTGGCTTCAAATTATCAACGCACACAATCTCCAATAACTGTAATTAATCTGATCACATCTAGACAACTTCTTAAACAATTAGGAAAAATATTACCTCAGTAATTGAAATCAAATTCAAAATCTGCTTTCAAATAGCATAAATTCTCTCAAAATTCTCATAATTCACTTCACAGAAAAACACCAATGTGCTATAATCTCTCACATCGAAATATGCAATACTGATCTGCCTCAAAATAAATCTGACCATTAATGATTCATCTTACAAGATTCAATTACTTTAAATCCTTCTCAAAGGTATCAAACTCAATCATAAAAATTATCAAAAGCATCAGCTGTAATAGCTGTTAAATGAAAGTACTCTCAAAAGAGTATAGCAACAAAATATTGGATTGGCAAACAAGAATTACAAAATGTAACCCTGCTGACATTTATTTCTAATTTATTTAACAAAATTCGACTGATATGTGACTAGTAGTTTCTTGTTTGATCCTCTTACAATCTCAAGTACACTCGGATGATAAAAATGAGTTCCTCAATGGCGAGTAAGATGAGTATCCACCACACGATCGTATAAATACGAAAGGCCTCGCCCCGATGACTATCATGATAATGCCCTGAACGATGGGTAAAGATGTGTACCACCACGCAATCGTATAAATACGAAAGGCCCCATCTCGTTGTCTAATGAGTGAATGTACCAGATTGGAATCAACAAGTCGCTAGTTGTCACATAAAAGCGATATTCATTCACTTGAGTGAATAACATCTTAACATCTTCAAACAATCCAATGGAAAAAATCCCTACTGATGAATAATACACACTCGCTAGTATGCAATGAACTGACGAAGTGATTTAAATAATCCAATTGCAGATCACGAGTTCGAAATACTCGCCACAAAAAAATAACTATTCAAGAAAAACTATCCATACTGGAAAATGTCTAAAAGACCAAACAACTGCTTAATAAAGCCAACCAATGGTGAGAATTTCGTATAATGGTGCCTGCCATATCATATGGTAACGCCATATTCTAGCAAATTGGAGCAAATAATGTCTAAGCCATGTCTAAATAATCGTAGAACTCCTACTAGAAAAATATATACAAGTATGCCCAGTGTTCATGGAAAAATCATATCAGAAAGTCATAACTCTTACAATACCTTCTCATATCAGCTGTTAATATATTTCAAAGATCGTCGATTATTCTCGTGTGTAATAAATTTCTCGAAAGATCGACGTGAATATCGTATCACCCACGCAAAAACGATCGCCTTCATATCCCAAGTGAATCAGCTGTTAGACCTCCTCTTCTTCAGGAATCGAATCCATCGCTCCGTGGTGCCATCGCGTCTCTGTCTTCGTTTACTCCGACATGATGAACTGCATGTTATCCATAGCGGATACTGTCCAAATTCTTACGTAAATGTTCATAAAAGCAGCGTGCCCCATATTCTTCTTCTATGTTACGCCACTGTCCCATACAATGTTCGGTTCGCTTGTTAAAAGTTCAATCTCCACAGCGGTTAAATCTCACTTGCAGAAAATAAATTTTATTTATGAGAGTGTATAAGTTTTTGAAACACCCTGTAGCTGTGTTCGTACTCGATATTCTATAATAATTCATGAAAAGGAATTTTATTAATGCACATGCTAATGTTCATAAGTGCATATAATTGTAACATTTCGTTTGCCTTAAAAGCATTAATGTTAGCTTGACCCCATGGTCGCTCTACATGTTCCGTTATGAAATGCTTAACTCGTAATGTCGTTTGAATATCTAAGTTCGTAATTGCAGTATATTACAACCATCCGCCTGCACAATTCTATTACTGAATACAAGTCCCAACTCAATGTTGTAACTGAATGTTGAAATGAAGTTCAGCTTCTTTAATATTGCCTGCGTATAAAAGTCGGAAACAGCCCGCTCTGATCTACTGCACTGTTCCAGAATGATCTACGCTTAAAGCCGGCCGCCATGCCGCTTCGCTGTGCTGTTCTGCATTACAAAATGCAGCTCGAAATAAAGTTCTCACTCTCGTATTTCAATGCTGTTCTAACCCCGGCCTTCTCCTGCTTACACGGCCCGTACAGCCTGCCTCGTAACCGGTCCTCGCCGTCTACCGTGCGTTGCTCGCCTTGGCTCACTGACCTACTTTCGCTCTCTGCTTGGTTAAGTAATACTGTTCGTTTTCACGCCACGTAACAAGTGCTGTGCACCGCTCAACTTTACCGTACGCTCTGCGCATGTGTTCTATTCAGCCCTGACGACTGAACTCGACTGATGTCTCTAGACTGCGTTAAGGAGCTCGTACCTGGCGCGGTCACGTGATGCTCCCCCACCTTCTGTGGTCTTGCGTCACAAGTATAATCTCGACCACCATCATCTCGGCTATTAAGTTATACAATAACTTAAGGGATTATCTTCAAAGGCAAGACCGGTAAACGTGTAGTAAAAACCATCCCACACTTAGGCACAGGATTTATTGTCAACAGGAAGATTTTGGGTTCGATTGTGGACTTCACATCCCCTAACAGCCGAGTCTCTACTCTTTCTTTTCGGTGTACAAATAGAGTTTACACAATGGTGAACGTACATGCGCCAATTAATCAGGCGAATAAGAAGGACCCGGAAGGAACAGACGCATTCTGGGAGGAGCTAGAATATATCCTCTCAAAGGTACCTGACAAACATACCATCATTCTGCCCAGCTTGGCAAAGAACGAAAATATCAGAAGATTATTGGAAACTACCCAGCTCACAGGAGAACTAATCGTAATGGAGAGAGGCTTGTGGAGTTATGCAGAGCATTCAATCTGGTTCTAAAGTCAACGGCGTTCAAACACCTACCCAGAAAACAGAAGACCTGGATTTCTCCAAACTCCAACCTTGGTGAATTCCAAATTGATCATGTCGCCATTGCACGGAAAGCGCAACGAGAGATCCAGAACGTAAAGGTTCTGAGAAGTGGCAACTTAGACTCGGATCACTACCTATCGCAGATCAAAGTTAGACTAATTCCAAGAAATAACAAGAAGATTACTCCAAGAAAAACTGACAAGTTTGACAGAGACAAGCTAAGGAGCAACCAAGAATTCACCCACAAGTTGGAAACTTTAAATCCAGAGAATTGGGAACAATTACAAGAGGCTATAGTCAGAACAGCAAAGGAGACTGTCCCACTCACAAAATCAAGAAAGCATCTTTGGTGGGATCATGAATGTGATACAGCAGTTCAGCTAAGGCAGGTTGCGTGGCAGAAATGGAATTGTCACAAAAATGAAGAGAACAGGGTCAACTTCCTAAACGCGGGAAAATCTGCATCAAAAACCATCCGTGGCGTGAAACGTATGTTTAATAAGGAACAGTTGGTACGGATTGAGCAAGACTTCCAGAAAAATAACACACGTAACTTCTATAAAACCTTCAAGCACAGTCTGAACAAATACAACCCCCCAAGTCTACAGTTTAAAGATTCCAACGGGAAATTAGCTCACAATGATAAAGATAATTGTCAGATTCTAGCAAGTTATTTTGAAAACCTCCTCAACTGTGAGGCTCCTGAGACCCCTTTCGTTTATGAAATAAATCCAAACATCCACCCTGATTCGTCCCCTCCTACGAAGGCTGAAATCACGAAGATCATCCAAGAGCTGAAGGACAACAAGGCACCAGGTGAAGATTTGATAATTGCTGAACTGTGGAAACATGCAGGGGAAAAAGCAGTCGACAAGCTTGTTGCAATTATTCAAGAGATCTGGGAGAGCGATAAACTCCCAAGTGGATGGACCTCTGCCGTAATTCATCCACTACATAAAAAAGGGGAGAAAACCGATGTGAACAATTACCGTGGCATCTCTCTTCTATCAATAACTTACAAGGTCCTCTCAAAAGCTCTGCAGAATAGGGCGGAACAACAAATCGATCCACAACTGGGGGAATACCAAGGGGGTTTCAAAAGGGACGATCATGTGCTGAGCAGATTATGAATCTGAAGTCCATCCTTTCATATCTGAAACTCAGGAACAGGGAATTCGTGATGACCTTTGTTGATTTTAGGAAAGCGTACGACTCAATTGATCGAACCACCCTATTGCAAATCCTTGAAGAGTTTGGCTTAGATAACAAGACACAATCAATTATTCAGCATACCCTGACCAACACCACCTCCAAAGTGAAGTTCAGAGGAGAGATGTCTGATGCCTTTGAAATCAGGACAGGAGTGAGACAAGGAGACGGGCTACCACCGCTTCTCTTCAATTGTGTTTTGGAAAAGGTCATCCGAGAATGGGGGAAGGAAATGAAAAATTCAAGGGTAGAAAATGGCGTAAGGCTAGGGTACAAGTATATGAATCTTACAATCGACTGTCTAGCCTTTGCAGATGATCTAGTGATCTTTTCAGATGCCATTGATATGGCAGAAGAACAACTTAACCAGCTGAAAAATCAAGCACTGAAGGCTGGGCTTCAAATCTCTTTGAGAAGACACAATTCATGACAAATATAAGGTCAGCGCCCAGGGAACTGGAGGTCGGACTAGGAAAAGTTCAGAAGGCAGAAAAGTTTAAATACCTCGGTGAATGGATAGAGAACCTATCAGAGAAGGAAGCCTTCATGTCACGCATTAATAAAATAGAAATGGCATACAACCTGACTAAAGACATCTACAATAGGAGATCGATATCCTTAAACGCCAAAATTAGACATTACTGCACTGTTATTCGACCAGAGGCTCTGTATGCGGCTGAGACTCTAATAATGAACAAGAAAGGTCTGATGGAAAAACTAGAGGCTAAAGAAAGGAAGATTTTGAGGAAAATCCTGGGTCCCATCAAAGAAAACAACGAATACAGAAGGCGTCACAACCACGAATTGTACAAGCACGTGGAGAAGATCAGTGACACGATTCGAAAGAGAAGGATTGCCTTTTATAGCCACGTGACACGAATGAGCCCAGGCAGGATATCAAAACGGATATTGACGTACTTCCAAGATAAGAAAACCAAAGGGGCATGGTTTACGGAAGTTGAGAAAGATCTACGTGAATTGGAAATTTCCCCTAAAGATATCCAGGAGCGTGTTCCACTTCAGGAAAAACTACGTACGCACAAAGGTTTCCAGGAAAAGCCGAAGCTGAAGACAGGGAAGGCTTGGTCCCAAGAGAGAAAAGAACAACACCGAAGACGAATGCGGGAACACTGGGCGGTAGTTAGAGCTCGGAAGAAGAGACAGTTGAACTGACGTGGTCCCAAGTTGGCCGAATCGAAGAAAGAATAATAATAATAATAATAATATAGGGATAGGAATATAATATACCTGCCGTACCACACCCGCAGGTGTAAATCTTGTGAAAAAAATCTGGAGTACCCCTTGATCCCCTTAAGCGTATAATACGTATTTATGAATTTTACAGCTTAATTTGGTTCCGTGATAATCTTCTAGCCGTTTGCAAACTTTCACACTAATGTTATTAATGGATTTGCATTGCGTCTTACAGCAATAGATGGACCTCTGAGATTCTGTTGCCATGGTTACCGGCTTGCATTCTTTCATTAGTTTATTAAATGAAATTAGTTTTCAGGGAATATCTCAAAAACGGTTGGTTTTAGGGCCTTGAAATGCGGTTAGGGTCCCCGAGTTTTGTCTCTCACATTGAGGGGCTGAAAATCAGCTCTGTCTCGTCCTTCTACGCCCATTTCAGCATGTATTTTAAGGGGGTAGGCCCCCTTTTATGAGAGGTACGGAGAAGAGTTACCTCAATGATTAGTGTCGTGCCTCTGATGGATATGTGTACCAAATTTTTACGTTAATACACCCAGCCGTTCTCGAGTTATAAGGGAACAAAGTTGTCCACAGACAGACAAACAAAGAAACAGACAGGCATAAAAAATCGCGCGCATCCGTCGTAAAACAGTCTGAAACGCGTAAATAACTCAAATTTCCGTGGAAATTCAGAAGAAACAGACAAACTTTCATTTTTATATAATAGAGATATACTGCACAGCTCGGCGTTGACCGTGTTTTATAGGTTTTACTCGCTAACCGTTGGAGATACACGAAAAGAGATAAGGACCTTTCGGATAGAAAATTAAATTTTATAGCTCGCATGTGCCATCAAAAGTTTGCTATTTCTTAGCGTTTTCTTTTTATTTGAAATGGAAATATGAAATTTCGAAACCAAAGGCCGTAGTGACGTCACTAAAATGGTCGCCATTTTTAAATGGTGCAAAATATCGAAATCAAAAGTAGTCTATGTGTAAACTTGGTAATTCAGCTACATCCATGCAAAATTTAATTTCAATCGGACCAGTGGTTCTTGCGTGATCGAGTAACAGACAAGACGACAGACAGACACACACCATCTCATTTTTATATATTAGTCATCATCATGTTTTTCAGTCAAGCGACTGGTCTGCCCCTACAATGAGTCTTCTCCACGTTGTTCGGTCTTGTGCTGTCCTTTTGACCATTTCATAATTTCGTAGGCCAGAGCTATGTAGGAAAGATCTCATGAAAGTGTTCCGTGGCCTCCCGCGAGGGCGTTTTCCGGGTATTTTGCCTTCTAGAATGTCGATCATCAGGCCACCATGTCGTAACCTGTGGCCAAGCCAGGTGGATCTCCTTCTATATATCCGGCGGATCATTTGCCGTTTTCCTTTATTCGATCCAGCACCGTTATGTTGGTCATTTTCTCTACCCAGCTGATCTTTTCCATTCGGCGCCAACACCACATCTCAAACGCTTCTAGTCGTTTAATGTCACCTCTATTCATTGACCAGGTCTCACTGCAGTACATTGCTACTGGCCATATGTAGGTTGTTTTCTAAGGCTGAGGGACATCGAGCGTTGACAAATATATATTAGTATGATAAATAAAGGCGAGTTGGCCCAAGGTAGAAGCTATGGCCCCGATTGCAAGTCTAGAGGATGGAAATATAGCATTACAAATAACACCACCGACGATAGGTTATCTTAGGCCTTCACCTTCCACATTATGAGAATAATACATGAGGTAAAGAAGGGGCTTGGTGTGCTTATCTCTGTGGACAAAACAGAACACGTAATAACACGTACTAGGCACAACAACAGAATATTATATTATTCCACAAAGTCCACTGCATGAAGTCAGAATCAAGGTTATCGATATGAACGCACTGAGAATACATTCTCTCATTCAAGGGTTGGGTAATCTATGTAGGTTAATGCGGCTTCGGTGCCCTAGTTGGTAGCATGCTGAGCTTCTATGCCCAAGGTCGCGGGTTCAAACCCGGCCGAAGTCGTTGGATTTTTTAAGAGCGTTAAAAATCCCTCAGTATGCCTTCCTTCGGAGGGGAAGTAAAGCCGGCGGTCCCATGTCATACATTTATGGCATGAAAAAGAACATTCCACTAACTACACTTTTGTGAAGCCAAAATTAGTAGGTTATAATTGATAACGGTCTATTAGTTCCAACGTTCGCCACCAGGTGCTGATTGCGATGCCATCTAGTAGGCAAGTCCGCAAGCTAGTTCGGTAGGAACTACTTGAAATTACTGTCTGCAGTCCTTACATGAATTAAAGCAGATAACACACACTAATACAGTCATCACAATTAACACCGGTTATCAGTCAGATTCTACACACACCCAAAGTTCACGGGACTACATGACCGCGTTGTGGCAGCCCCTAAACTAAGGAAACAACCAACCTATATTGGTTAAAAGAATTGATGAAAACTAAATTCAGTCATTCCGGACGTTCTACCAGGCCGATTTGCTCAATTCTTTTTTAAAATAAAAGTTATACTTTATATACCCATATATGCCATCGGCCATATAAAACCACCTCATCTTACTTGAGTTACGGTATATTAAAACACATTTTCCCCCCTGATATTTTCCCCTTTTCTTTTCATTCAATCACCCTTATCTTAGTCTGTACAACGTTGGTTTATGTCTTTAATCACTCCATGAATCAAGATCTTTCCTTTGCGCTATTGATCGCTCAAATCGGTTGCGTCTGAGCATTACAACTCAATATAAACCATTAAAAGTATTATATCGCGCCAGGAGATGGCAGTTCGACACGCTGTAACGGGGTGCGCGGGGGGGGTCTTGCAGTACGCATGCGCAGCTAACCTATTCCAAACCTAAATATATCGGATTCCCGCATGCCAATGGTTATCATTGCAGCAGACGACACGCAGCCAGTGAGAGAAGGAATGTGCTGACAAGGGGAGGATACGATTCATGGGACACCGATTCGAACCATCTTTAGTACATGTGTAGGGCATGACCAGGCGTATATCAGGTGCAAGTAGTAAGGTGCGCTTTTCAGCCGTTACCGAGAAATTAATTAATTGCAATTGCAATGCGTCTATGTGCGTTGTACGTTAGCAGCAAGCCAACGAGCGCGTGGTGCAGCGGTAAGAGCCCTGCTTCGTAAGCGCGGGATTGCTGGATCGAATCCCACTATTGAGCCGTTGCAGTATGTTGCGTTTTTCTTTCTTTTTCTTTTTTATGTAACCATTGGCAACTTCCAATCAATACCCATAGCATGAGTCACTGCTTGCGGGGTACGGGGTGGTCTGATGGTTCACAGACGTGCAATGAACGGAACAGACTGGTCATTCAATGTATAAATGTATGCTGGTACACCTGACCGTGTATAATACCAATGCATTTGCAATGCCGATACTGTACATTATGTAATGTCACAAACGTTGACCCCCATACGATGATTTCAGAATCCCTTTTCCCGCTCACATAACACGTTATTACAATTGATTGCAAAATAAACATTGTTCACGACACCTATATTTGTACGAATTGCCAATGTTTACAACAACAAAAAACAACACAACACACTGCAAAAGCTCACCTGTGGGATTCGATCCAGCGATCCCGCGCTCACGTAGCAGGGCTCTTACCGCTGCACCACACGCTCGTTGGATTCTTGCTAACGTACAACGCACATAGACGCCGCACTGCAAATGAAATTAATTAATTTCTCGGAAACGGCTGAGAAGCGCACCTTACTACTTGCACCTGATATACGCCTGGTCATGCCCTACACGTGTACTAAAGATGGTTTGAATCGGTGACCCATGCATCGTATCTTCCCCTTGTGAGTGAGTGATACAAGTAATAGCCAACTTAATGTGTTTGGAATGCGCGATACGCAGTGAGCGGGAAGACGTCTGCAGTTCAAACCCAACTGCCATCTCCTGGCGCGATATCAATATGTACACTTCGTAGGAAAAGTAAAAAGGAAGGCGTGAATGGCGCTAGGTTAAAGTATTGTTTTCTGTGAAAGTTAAGACGAGTGTGAAAATAAAGATGCTAGGGTGTTTTAGGCCTAATTATGGTTCTTGGCAGGAAAACCTCAGCGTTTATGTGAAAAAGGACAATGCGAAACGCGCGAAAGTAGCAAACAACTAATATTATATGGAAGGAAGTGTTTGGAATTTGTATTACCTTTAGATTGTCTTGTGTATCTCTAAGAGTATCAGATCATAATTATTTTAGTGGAAAACTCTAAGCCAGAGTAGTAGATTTAACGCATCGTGTGTGCTTGAGTCTTTTGACTGGTTTGATGCAGCGCCCCATAGCTCCCTGTCCTGAGCTAATCGTTACCCTAGTATAAACTAGTTGTTTCACAACACTTAAATGATGATGATAATTGTCGTTTTAAGGGGCCTAACATCTAGGTTATCGGCCCCTAATGATCTGGGTGAGAGCGAAAATGTTAATGAAATGGAAACCAGAATGAAAATTAAGTGAGACGGAAAATACTGATAAAAAGGAACTCAGATTGAAACAACTCACAAAATGTTCTTAAAAAGGGAATCTAGAACGAAAATGTTCACAAAAAGAATAGATTGAAAAATACCCACAAAATGTAGACTAGGTTCAAAATACGTACAAAATCAATGTAGAGTCGAAATACTTACAAAATGCAAATGAGATCGAAAATACGTACAAAATGAAATTGAGGTTCAAAATACTTACAAAATGCAATTGAAATTAAAATACACAATGCAATTCAGATTGAAATATCCCAGTTCCAATCCAAATTATTCACAAAGTGCAATTGAAATTGAAAATGCTTACAAAATGTACGGTAGATTCAAACGACTCGCGTGGATTGACAATACTTACAAAATGCAATTTAGATTGAAAATACTTGACAAAATGTAATTTAGATACAAAATACCCACAAAATGCAATTGAGAATCAAAATATTTGCAAAATGCCCACCAAACAAAATGCAATTTAGATTTAAAATTCTTGCGAAATGCAGTTTTGGTTGAAAATACTTACAAAATGCAATTGAAATTCAAAATACTCACTAAAATGCCCTAAAACCTACATTGGAAGACTTACTAAAAAGCAATTTGGATTGTCAATCTTTACAAAATGCAATTGAGGTTGAAAACAATCGCGAGAGGTAATTTAGATTAAAAAAACTTACAAAATGCAACGTAGATTAAAAATACCTACAAAAAAATGCTACAGGGAATTTAGATACACGGGGAACCAAGTAACAAAAACAGTGCGGGAATCTTAAAGAGAAAAGGAAATATAATGAAAAGAAAACAAGAGGTCTGACCCCTCGAAGAAGGAGGGATGAGGAAAGATGAGACAAGGGCCAATTAAGGCGGGAAAGTGAAAGACTCCCTAGGCCTCGGATACCCTTATACCGTCGGGGTCGGTAAAGAACAAGAGTTGACCAAGGGAGGTCGACAGGAAAGAAGACAGAGAGAAGCCCGACACAAGTAAGTGGAAGCAATGCCGGACTCAGCTGGGGACCCGTGGTCGCCAACCCACGCCACACAAGATGTGAGTTCCTGGGGGAGGCAATGTGTACAACATGTTATCGTGTTAGAAGCCATTTTTCAGTGTTGCGTTAGTAAATTAAATGTAAATGCTTTTCAGTCGGTCAAAGCCTAAATTACATGAGATTAATAAATATATCTGGATGACTAGTTTCGATCGTCAAGCGATGTTCACATAAGTTACGCTTTCACGTGTCTACTCCAATATTATTATTGCTAATTCCCCCTTAAGGAAAGCGTTAAAACACACTCCATTTTCAAGTTTTCTTTTCTGTCTCTTTCTTCACAGTGTGTTCTTCTCTCCTGTCCAGGCGCGGATTCAAGGGGGGGGGGGTCATGGGGGTCATGACCCCCCCCCCCCAAACGGAGACCAAATCTTTTCTGCAAACTCAAAAAACGAAAACACAATAACCTGTCAAATAAAACTTAACGAATTTTAACTGAAAAACAGTTTTTTTTTCATTTTATTCAATACTGAAAATATCTTTATTGCAATTATTATGTTCTGTTACAAGTGTACATATTTACAACTTCATACCTGTTATATAAAAACGATTATTTATATAACAAAATCAACTCGTCTATTTTGTTTAGCAAACCTTGTGATTACCGAATCGATGTCTATAGTGATGTCACGATGAATGCGCAGCAATGCAAGGATAGGAACTGGGGGCTTTTTTCGCACCAAAAAAATGCCGACTTCCAAACTGCAAGCTTGATTGACAATTTAAGCTGTGACTTTCTCCCTTTGTCGGTACGAACTCGACTTGCCGAAACTGTAACGTACCTTGATACTTTTCTCGAAGCTCGATGTAAAAGTCGCAAAACACGCCGTTGCAATTTGTTCGAACATTTTTGGTGCGCTAAACGCATCAAATTTCTATCCATGTAGCTTGCAAAAAAATTGGTCTGGTTTTGTACGATCGGTTATTTTGCGATTGCGTTGTTAGTGATACCATATTTCTTAACAATTTCGATTCTGTGACCCCCCCCCCCCCCCCCCCCCTCCAAAGCCAAACTCTAGATCCGCGCCTACCTCTGTCCACTACTTTCCTGTTTTATTTTCTCTTTGGGCGTTTGCTCAAATTTCTGTTTTCTGATTTTTTCTCTCTGTATATTTTCCATGTCTTCTGTAGAGATGTTTAGTTTCCTGAGGTCTTCCACGGTTTCCTTCACCCAATTGGTTTTCAGTCATAACTATATTAACAAGAAGTTCCGTGACGAACTAAAGAGCCCACTTTTTTCTTAAAATCACTTAAGGTACAGAATACAAAATTTGGTTGAAATCCAATGACGTTACATGCAGTTAGACATTGGATCTATCAGCACGCGTAAAAGCATTGTGGCAACAATGTCATGCGTGTGTTGGTCAGAAATAATCTGAAATATTATGATATCTTGTTGTGCCAATTTTGGATGAAATCCATTTGTTAGTATAGAAGTTACATGTATATTAAAATTGGACCTATCAGCAGGCATAGAATCATGTTGGCAGCAATGACTTATATTAATTACTCCAAATTAATCTACAATGTCAGGTGCTATACGTGTGCAAAGTATAGAGCTGTTGGCTTGCATACTTTCTGATATATTGATATTAGGGTAAAAACATATAGACAGCATTTATTAACAGTTGGCAGCCCTGATTGCTCTTAAGAATACTTATAGTCATAACTGTTATGTTACACATAGCACATAGAAGTTACATGTATTTAAAAATTGGTCCTATCAGCAGGCTTAGAATCATGTTGGTAGAACTGACGTATATAAGTTACTCCAAATTAACCTAAGATGTCAGGTACTATACGTGTGCATAGTTTAAAGCTGTTGGCTTACATACTTTCTGATATATTGGTATCTGGAATTAAAAAATATAGAGAGGAATTATTAACAGTTGGCAGCCTTGGTGTCTCTTACGAATACGCTCAGTCATATCTGTTTATGTACTCATATTACATACAAAGTTTGGTTGAAATCCAATTGATAGTGTAGAAGTTATATGCATTAAAAAATTGGACCTATCAGAAGGTTTAACATTATTTTGGCAACACTGTCATGGTTGGCCTCCTGGAAATTAAACTGAAATAGTATTTTCTACATGTGTGCCAATTTTGGAATAGCTCCCATGCATACCTTCCAAGATATCCAACATGGAGCTCAAATTTCTAGTGCGTTTTTTCAGCAGTTGGTAGCACTGACATTTTCAAATATGGGCTTGAGATATTTCCGGTATACATCTTTACTCATACTAAATTTGGTTTCGATTGCTG
This sequence comes from Meconema thalassinum, assembly GCA_946902985.2. Classification (NCBI taxonomy): domain Eukaryota; kingdom Metazoa; phylum Arthropoda; class Insecta; order Orthoptera; family Tettigoniidae; genus Meconema; species Meconema thalassinum. The sequence continues at coordinate 74,405,574 of OX336400.1, forward strand.
CAGCCGTTTAGGAGTTGATAGGGGGGACACACAGCCAGACAGACACATATTTTCCCGGATCGATCTCATAAGTCTACTTTTTTCTCATTTTTGCAAAATGTGAAAAGTAGGCTAAAAATCTTCTTGGTCAGTCTGTCTTCGTTCATCCTATGTATGTGTCCATAAAATGTTGCTCTTCTTTTTCTGATGTAGTTTGTAATCGTCTCTGTCTGTTTGTGTACCCAGGTGCGACGCCATCCTTACCTAATTGGTCAAACAGCTGTATCGTAATGAAAATCTTGGTATTTCTATTGTCGGTCTCTTTATCCATATTCCCTCTTTCTGAACTGGCCCGTTGATCTTTCTCAGTATGTTTCTGTCATGTTTTCCTAGTTTCTTGATGTTTGTTCTTCCCTTGATTGCTGTCGTTTTTGAAGCGCATAAGGCTTCTGGTAAGACTACTGTATTGTTACGGCTGCGCGGTTAGTTCATCACCTCGCTGCGTGAGTCACAGCCCGCCTGTGTTTACCAGCGATTTGCGCAACAAGAAGACTGCAGTAACAAAGAGACCGTCCAGAATGTTCGTGACCTAACTAGTGATGGGATTCACGAATAGCTGTGAATCCTGGACTGCTCTGGAAACATCCATTGGGTCACCAGCCCCCTATATAAAGCGACCTGGCCAGCGAGTGAGGGACTGTGTGTTCAGAGCGAGTGCGTGTTTTTACCTGTGCGACAGTATCGAGGCGAAGTGCCATGTGGATTGCGAAACGCAGTGGACTGTTTTCCTAGCCTGCAGACGGCGAGATAGTGTGTACTCAAGAACAAGTGAGTGTCAGACTGTGGCTTATTGACAAGAGGAAGGGTACAGTTATTTCTAGCCAGCGCAAGGGACCACCTCATTAGCGAGGGATTAACTTCTGTTAGTAAGTGAAAGAGTGAGTGTACTCCACAGGGGAGCGAACTTGACTAGGACTGCTAATTGGTTTATGAGTGTTTATTGTGTGGTGCACTGTAACTTGCTAGACCTGCAATAAAACTTATATTTCTTTAAAGGGACAATTGTGTTGTGCTTTCTACCTACTGTGATCCAATTTAGCGAACGTGCTACTAGAGCTAACACGTAACAGTATTATAGTGTCGTAGCTTGGCATTGATGGACATTTACTTTGCTTTAGTGGTTCCATGTTAGTCTGTATACTTTCTGTAGTTTTATGATCCTTTCTTCATTGGATGCCAAGTTCAGTTCTGTTATCTGTGCAATCTCTCCCAGGTATTTGAAACTTTCCACTTGCGTTATTTTTCCATACTTGGTTTCCAGTGGGTGTCGGTCTGCAGATTTTGTGTCCATGTAAGTTAATGTGGTTTTCTTTCGTATGAAATTTGTAGCCCTGTTTTGGCTGAGAGTTCATGTAGCATTGTAGCGTTTCTAGAGGTTCTTTGACTCTTCTTTCTGTTGTTTGTTTAAACGGCTATATCATCGGCAAAGGCCATACATTTTATGTTGACTCTTCTTTCCTATATAGGCCTACTGTATACTGTATAAATATACATTGTACCCCCACCCGTCATTGGGCCAATGCATGTCGACCGACTGAAGAGTTACAACTAAATGTATTGATATGCTTAGTTTATGCTGTAATACATTTTTTGTTTTGATGTTGCGTCATGAAAATGAACACTAACATGTTTAAGGGGAGATTAAAAGCACTATGCTTATGGCCTATAATATTAAATGCAGAATATTGATGACCCATTTTTTCATGTACTGACGCAGGTAGCGACTTGAAAGTTTTACTTTTATTTATTTAGCGTATGATGCATACAAGACAGTAATTAATATATATAAATTTACAAATAAACAATTTTCAGCATTAGGACCCTTCATACTTGATCCTACCATCAAACTACCTGGATTCCATCTCCCTCGAGCTGTCTGGTCCGGTCTCAACAGAATTCGATGTGGTACTGCTCGAACTAGAGCAACCTTACATCAGTAGGGTTGAATAGACTCGCCTCGTTGTGAATATGGGTATGAAGTGCAAACCATCAAGCACATCGTGCAGGGATGTCCTCTATACAGAGTGTTTCAGGAGGAACAGTAAATATTTTAGGAGGTGGTAGTATAGATGAATTGAAATTTTAAAAAATCCATATAACATATGTCCCAATTGTATTGCATACAGAGATACAGCTGGTAGCATTTTACCCAAACAAATGTAAAGCCAAGGCAAATGAGGACGTTGAAAGTTGATTTCAAAACTCCCACCACCAATTTCAATGCATTTTGCACTTCTATTGATAACACCCCATGTAGCTCTTCGGAGGGCGTATTGGCGTTCTTTGATGAGGGCTGCACTATGCATAATCCGAACGACCAACTCGGCTCTTGTGTTAACGTTTTCCTTGTAGACTTACCGTAGCCTTTCAACTATCCCCACAGGAAAAATCCAAAAGGGTAAGGTCCGGGGACCTTGGTGGCCAAGAAACGTGTCCATATCTCCCGATCTATCTTCCGGCGAATGTTAGGTTTTAGATGTTCTATCACCATATCGACAGCTGTGTACTGCACCAGAGTCACACAGTGTATTGTAAACACTCTTGAATCTGGTCGTCTGCGGTTAGGAAATCGTATTCCGTATTCTCTACAAGCAGCAGCAGAGTTTCCATTACAAAACCCACACAAAAATACCATATCGGCATGTGTAAAAACGTGCGGCATGTTTTAACGATACAGTACAGACAACTTGGTCAACAAAGCACACTGACAGGTGAACACATTCAATGGAAACTAAAGCACAACTTCACAACGTGAACAACAACAACACACGATTGTTGACAATCGTTAAATACGCCCATAGTAACCGGCGTACCAACACACGAAACGACAACTGCCCTGGTTACATACCAACATCTGTATCTCGGTACGCAATTCAAATAGGACATATGTTATATAGAATTTTTTATTGCAATTCATCTATTCTACCACCTCCTAAAATATTTACTGTTCCTCCTGAAACACCCTGTATAGAGGGCATCCCTGCACGATGTGCTTCATTTTTTGCACTTCATATCCACATACACAACGAGGCGAGTCTATCCAACCCTACTGATGTAAGGCTGCTCTAGTTCGAGCAGTACCACATCGAATTCTGTTGAGACCGGACCAGACAGCTCGAGGGAGATGGAATCCAGGTAGTTTGATGGTAGGATCAAGTACTTCAACAACACTTGGGGCGCTGCGGTCGGTCTGGATAAGTAGGGTAAAAATACTCAATAACACGCGTTTGATATGGAACACTTTTTATTTTTCGGTTATAATCAGTAAATGTGGACCCTAAAATAATGAGTGTTATTTTTAATTGTATATATGTATAACTGTGCAATACACGTGATCTAATTTGTGTGTTCCACTGGATTGTATGTGTCAATTGCATATTATCAAGCATCGGTTGTATGCTGGTATTTGTTTTTGAGCAGTTCGAGTAATGGCGCTGTTACGTTTAAAAGCTACCGTATATTCGAGTTTGCTCACTGTACCATAGACTCTAGAAATTATTTGCTGCTTGGTAGGGCGAAGGGATGAGTTTAACTTGTATTAAAACTCGGGGGAGACAGGAATTGCTTGATTTGTTGGATGGTTAGCAGGTAGGTTTGGTAGCAGGTTCTTGCAGAGTAGATATTTACCCTGCGAAGTCAAATTAGGCCTATATGACTCGTAGTGGAATGGCTCGGATATCGTAGAGCGAGGTGATGGAGGTTGGTAGGGTCATTGGAAATGAACTAGGTAGCGGGGAAGGATACCTGACTGGTGAAGCTTGGCTGTCCTCGGCTGGTGTAGGCTTGGCTGTCTTGGTAGGCTACGGCTTGGCTCGGCGATACTGCACTTGGCTGCCTAGGTGCGGCTTGGCTCGGCGTAACAGTGAACAACCCGTCCTGTCGTCAGTGTGTGTAGTGGTGAGTGGTCCAACCCGCTCCTATTGACCGTATTTATTTGGTATCGTCACCTTTCGGCTATTGCTATTTGCATCTTTTGGAAAGTGATGAAAACTTATATCCGCAGCCCTCTTATACATCGACTTACAGCCGTGAACTGAGCAATATATTTTGCTTTTATACATTTTGCACTCTATCAACCAGTAAAACTTATTACTTACGTATAAAGACACGAAGAATTTACCGCGATCTGCATAGCAATACAAGTAACCATATACAGTCACCACGAGACAAATGTACCCTACTTGGTAAGTTTCTCATTTTTACCGCTATATGTCATATCAGATAGCTGGAGTTGCCAATTAGGCACCCCTGTTTGGTGCTAAGAAAGCAACAGTGACAAGATGTCGCCGTACTGTCCCATGGGGCCTCACGGCCATGACAGTAAAATTGACACAATGAAAAGTCCTTGTAAGGACTTAGCATTCAATACCAGAACCCTGACCCTCAGCTAACGATCTATCAACTTAACATTGAGGGAAAGTTTTACTGAAGGTTATTGCGTACCTACAATGTACACTGGTCTACACTCAGCACGATAGCTTACTTGGAAATTTGTTACATTGGATCATCAATACGGCTTAGGTGGCGTAGTTGGTAGCATGCTGAACTGCTGTGCCCAAAATAGCGTTACAATCCTTCAGTATGCCTTCCTTCGGAGGGGAAGTAAAGCCGGCGGTCCCATGTCATAGATTTAAGACATGTGAAAGATCCTTTCACAGACTAAACTTGTGTAAAGCTAAATTGTTAGGTTATATTTCGTCGGAACGCTCTATCAAAGTTCCAAAGTTCACCACTAGGTATCATTGATATCTGGTGGCGAAAGATGGAACTACTGTACTTGAAATTGAACGGAACTTGTAGCTCACCCAAATAAGGGTGTCCGCTTGAAGCAGCTACAGCCTCTGGCGAGCCGAACATGTCCTCTGACACTCCCGCCACTAAAAGCCATACGATAAATAAATAAATAAATAAATAAATATGGTAAATTTACCATTATATATGCATAGGGCTTTTAATCTCCCCTTAAATAATAGACACAAGAAGTGACAACTATGCAACTGACAAGCACCACACGTCTTCTATCCCGAGTGGGTGCATCTCACGAGCTGCCCAGAATGTTTTCCTTGATTTGAGACAAGGGCTCGGAATATTCGCGTATTCGCATACCGAATATTGCGAATATTATTCGAATATTCGCAACCTCACGAATATTTTAAAAAAAGGGACCTCGACTTCTTTTTCAAGCGTCCAAATGCGTTCCCGCGCAGGAAAACTGTGGCCGAAGAGCTGGAAAACTTAAAGAACGCCTCCGACACTGTAGGTGACCCATGAAATGGTGGAAGGCTAATGAAAAGGTATACCCCAGAATAAGTCAGTTAAGAAAGTACTTATGCATTCCCGGCACCTCCGTTCAATCAGAAAGAAATTCTTCCACGGGCGGCAATATTGTTAATGCCAAAAGAACATGCCTTGATCCTGACAATGTTGACAAATTGGTTTTTTTTTACCAAAATAAGAAATATTTCGCGCGAAATAATCTTTGAGTTAAAAGCCTGTTGACACTGAAATTTTGGCAACCTTTTTTTTTTTTTTTCAAGTACTCGTGTCGATAATGTTGTGCTTATGTTGATGGATATGAGCATTTGCACGTCGTTAAGAGAAGACACGAAGAGTTTCTTTTTTATTCATATTTGGTTTTGTAAAAAAGTTAGGCAATATATCGTAGTTTACCCAAATACAGGTTTGCTTGTATTCTGTTTTCTTCCCTGAATTAAAGAATTGACATGTTATTGAAGGTTCCGTGGTTATTCATTTATTAAATACCATGGGTCAAATAATTCTTTACATGCTACTTTTGTCTTATTTTGCCGAACTAACTTTATTTGCCGAGTACAAAGATTGTACTTGTTTACATATCTCCAAATCATAGCGCGCGTTTCCCCTAAACGGTAACAGTAGGCTACTGCTTTTCAAGCTTCAATTTAATTTCTTATCTTTGTTGATCAAAACTATTAATTACTAAATCCACTCATATAAAAGTACTGACATACTACTGTCGACCAAAGTATTATGTGCACTCGAGTTTGAAGGTTGTTTGTGAAGTAACCAATAGACCTACATAAAATCCAATAACATCATCATTTTCGTAGTTCTATTTTACGTTAGCTCATGTAGGTTAGGAATTTTTAATTTATATTTTAATATTTTTTATCGCAGTTGGAACACAAAAAGTGCACGTTTTTAAGCGTGTTTCAACCATGCGTCACATTTAAGAATTATTCTCTCAAAAACCCGTCATCAGATCGAATCCAAATTTTAACACAATATACATTGGAATGTTGTATAACTGGTTTAATAATTTCAAAATTTTATGTGTCCAAGAAACAAAGTTGTTATTTATGTAAAGTAACTTTTTCTCGGCTCGGGGTGGTTGGACAATGTAGTTCTTGGTGGTTGTAATCGTTATACACCAAAACGTTATGCTGTATGACTGTGAAATACGTAAATTAATTCACTTATTTTATATCTGTTTGTATTTGTACGGGGAAATAACACATGTTTCACCAGCTAGCCGCTCCGGGAAAAGCTGTACAGCGTTGCCGAAATGGTGTCCACACGCATCATGGCGCGTCTCTCTCGGAAGTGATCGGCTCCATCCAACGCCACCTATATAATTATTTAGGTGGCGTTGCTCCATCTCAGCAACGCTGTACAGCTTTTCCTGGAGCGGCTAGCTGGTGAACCATGTGTAATTTCACCGTACAAATACAAACCGATATAAAATAAGTGAATTAATTTACGTGTTTCACAGTCATGCAGCATAACTTTTAGGTAGATTTCATTAGAAAGCTAACTATTGAAATGGGTACTATGTTTCGACTTCCGGAAAATTTTGACAAATCTTCGCGTTTCACATCCCCTACACCCCGAAACCACCGTCAGTTCAAAAGTTTCAATATAATTTATGTATATACATATCACTTTCTTGTGGACACGATAACTACCGCAATTTTGCACCAATCACTTTGAATTTTTTTCATAATATGTATCCCTATAAAATCTCGTTCGAGTTCGTTAATGGGCACAATCGGTCGACGGGGGGGGGGAAAATGGGGGTCTTTTTTCGAAAAAGTGAAATATCACTATAACTCTCTTAACTTAATATTTGAAATATCGAATCCATTCAAAGTTCATACTAAGTGTCGGATAAGGCCCGAAAATTTATGTTTGAAGAGTTTTTTGATAGCACCAACCATTGACCAAAAGGGTGGGAGAGAGTGGGTTTTTCGGGAAACATTAATCGTATCTCTCTTAATAGGCACAATATCAAAACCGTAAAAAATGGGCAATATTCCCCTAATAATTACCTAAAACTTTTGTCTGAAAGAATTTTTGATATGACCCACCATTACGCCAAGGGATGAGAAAAATGAATTCGGAATTATAAGAAAATGCCTAGAGCTATCAGAGGTTGCCATGACAACACTACCAAATTGATGAGGGATGAGCCATCAAACGTTGCCATGACAACGCACTTGCACGAGATCACATTCAGTTTTCCATCTGACTCACTAAGTGAGAAGCGGCTTCGGTGACGTAACTGGTACCATGCTGAACTTCTATGTCCAAGTTCGCGGGTTCAAAGCCGGCCGAAGTCGTCGGATTTTCTAAGAGCGCTAAAAATCCCTCAGTATGCTTTCCTTTGGAGGGGAAGATCCAACGTTCGTTGCGAGTTGCTGGGTGCGGTGGCATCTAGTAGCCAAGTTCACAGCTAGGTGTCGTTGACGGTAGTATCTGGTGGTAACATTAGGAACGACTGCTTGTAATTGACCGTCTGCAGACCTTACCTGAATTACAGACTAATACAGCCATCACAATTCACACCGTTTAACAGACCGATTCTACACTCACCCAAAGTACACGGGGTTACATGACCGCGTTGTCGCAGCCCCTAAACTGAGGAACCAACCAAAATCTCTGCGGGAGATAAAATTTTGCGTGAAGAAGTAACAGACCGTTACATAGTTACACATCAGTGTCGAAACCTTGCATAAGGACCGTGTGACCACAATTATAACAAGTAGTTCCGTGAAGAACTATACAGCCTATTTTCATATATCCTGCTCATGTTAATTGCCTCTATCAACATACAAAATTTCAGTTTAATTGCCGTAACAGATTCGTAGATATTGAGAACCGTCTAAATATTTCAGATGGTCGCCAGGTTGGATTTTTATTTTTGTACTATTACATTAAGATTATTGTGTACGTGTGGTATTCAAACTTCAATCGCATGATTAGAACACAAGAAGTAAAAACGAGATTTTAAAATTACGCACAGCAGCCATCTTGTGATTATGCAAACAATTGAAATAAATTAGATGCCAGTGGATCAACATTTGTATAAGCATTTAACGTGCAACGTTTCACGGCACTCGGATAGTTAATTCGTGACAAACGTCCATTTAAATATTTATACTTCGCGTCGCCGCCATGTTGGATTTGTGCTCACCAGGTTACTGAAAGTCCTATGGGTGAACATATGTTCATAGTCTCTATGAACATAAAAAAATTCAGTTTGGTTGCTGTAAAAGATTCATAGATATCGAGAACCGTCTAAATATTTCGGAAGCTCGCCATTTAGGATTGTTATATGTATAGGCCATAGAGTTATGTACCATCAAAGGAAAATTATTGCGTAGGTTCATTATTCGAACTTTCACTTCGATCGCATGATTACGACACAAGAAATAAAAACTTAATTTTAAAATTTCGCACAGCCGCCATCTTGAGGTTATGTAAACAATTGAATTAAATTAGATGGCAGTGCATTACAATCTGCAAACTCATTTACTGTACCACATTTCACTGCGCTCAGACAGTTAAATCACGAGAAAAGTCTATTAAAATATTTCAAATTCGCTTGGTCGCCATGTTCGTTTTGTACTTTACAGGTTTATGGAATATACATAGGTAAACTTGTATCAGTACCCTTTATCACCGTACAAAATTTCAGGGTGATATCTATAATAGTTTCGGAGATATATAATGTCAGTGAAATATTTCGCACAGCCACCATTTTGAGGTTATGTAAGCAATTGAACTAAATTAGACTCCAGTGCATTACAATGTGTATAAGCATTTGCTGTACCAAGTCCCATTACGTTTGGATAGTTAAATCGCAAGAAAAGTCTATTTAAAAGTCTCAAATTCGCTTGACCGCCATGTTGGTTTTGTAGTCACCAGGTTTTTGAAAGTCTCATAGGTGAACTTCTGGTAGTACCCTTTATCACCGTACACAATTTCAGGGCGATATCGGTAATAGTTTCGGAGATATTGAATGCTAGTGAAATAATTCGCACAGCCGCCATGTTGAATTGGTGAGACGTAACAAAATTTGAAGGGCACGGTCGAGGTCACCGGGAATAGTTCTATGAACTTGCCGAGTTTCATTGAAATCGCTCCAGCTGTTTAGATTTTATTAGGGGGACACACACACACACCTCACACACACACACACACGCACGGACAAAAGGTGATCTCATAAGCCTATTTTTTCAAAATTGAAAATAGGCTAAAAATGGACCACAAATGACAAGAAGGTTACTGTCCCCATAAGACAATAAAATGTTTAAAATATGCATAAAATGACGAAAAACAAAGCTAATTAAGCTCCAATTATAAAATAATTTCTCGCAATAAATGAGGTCTGATCCTTCTACGAAAACCTGCACATTCTGCCTATTTTCGCCTATCCCCAAGTTTGCCCGGTGAAATCTACCTCCGCCTTCCGGCGTGCCGAGGGGACTTTTTTTATGTATAACGATTACAACGCAACCAAGAACTACATTTTCCAACCACCCCGAGCCGAGAAAAGTTACCTTACAACAATGATAACAACTTTGTTTCTTGGACACACAAAATTGTGAAATTAATAAACCAGTTATACAACATTCCAATGTACTGTATATTGTGTTAAAATTTGGATTCGATCTGATGACAGGTTTTTGAGATAATAAATCTTAAATGTGACGCATGGTTGAAACACGCTTAAAAACGTGCACTTTTTTAGGTTCCAACTGCGATAAAAAATATTAAAATATAAATTAAGAAATCCAAACCAACATGAGCTAACGTAAAATGATGATGGTATTGGATTTTATGTAGGTCTATTGGTTACTTCACAAACAACCATCAAACTCGAGTGCACATAATACAGTAAATAATTTACAAATGCAAACCCTGTTCCGCAATAACTTATAGCAAAAACCCAGTTAAGACGAGAAAAAATCGCATGATAACCGGAATAGCGTATTAACCGGGCGCGGCTGAAACGAAGTCGTGAAGGTTGAATTCATAGATAGAGGGATGAGACAATACCGTAATTCGAACGATACGAATAGAATATTCGTACGAAACAGTCAATCCAAATAATGAAAAACAATGGGCATACCTTTCAAATTATTTGAATACGACGGTTCGAATAACAGAATAACAATGGTATTCGAATAATGTTCGAACATTATTCGCATATTCATCTACTGTAAGTTGGCACTTTTTGACAGCTAGGGTTGCCAACCTTCATAAGGAAAGACTCAATTTATAACCTGTAGTACATAACAAATATACACACGTTTTAATCACATGTTTTTTAAGTTTTTTCATGTCATTTTTTCGCTTGTCCCAGTAATTGTGAATATATTGGCAACATATTCTGTCGGCCAGACTGAAAAGTTGCATTATCAAACTGAACTACCGCGTGCTCGTGGGATAGATGTGCGGTTGGTAATGGACGCTTTACTGTGTTCATCCGCCTGAGAAAATAACGTGTTAATTATATTAAATAATAATAATTATAATTGATAATATTGCGCAAAGTCTTCTGAAAGTATTATTTCCATTTGAACGCGAATTCACTTTTCAGATAAATATATAGTGGTTATCTTAAATGTTGAGTAAATATGTAGCCTGAGATGTCTCCAGGTCGGACATCTATGTTTTGAATATCCAGTCGGAAGCAGATACGGAATTTCTTGTCCAAGATATTTATCGTATTTATCTCTTTTTGAAGGTGAAAGAAAAAGGCATCAGAACTACTGATTTCCCCAAGGACATTGGCCAGGTGAATAATTTTCATATGGCATGGTTTGTGCAAAAAAGTAGGCCTAAAATATGAGTTGTGTAGGCTTAGGCCTAAAAGTTAACTTACATGGCGAAATGTTTTGTACGTTTTATTTTAATATCAATCCAACGGGTCAAGTAATGATCGTATCGCTGTGAAATGATGGGCCAAAAATAATTCCACTCTCACATTTAAATTATCAGTTGCTTTGTCATAGCCAAGGTCTTGCTCATAGCGCGTCCAATGATGTAACAGCACAGATTAAGTGTGCTGTTGGATCGATTATTATTTGATAAATGTCACAAAGCGATACAGGTTTCCTTTAAAAAGGGCAATGAACTGATATTGCGAGATAAATGTACGTTTAGTCAACTCATAACAACTGTTGATACCTTGACTGAATACAGCGGCCATTGGTGGCTGCCATGTGGGTGATAGCTCATTGGCTGGAATGCACGTGGTAGAGGCAGATTGATATATTCTCTAGGAGTATTGTTCCCGCGAGAACTGTCAAAAAAGTGCAAACTTACAGTAGATTAACTATACCGGTCCGCTTGTCAGGTCTCCAGTGTTGCACACAGTTCTGACCAGTCTCGCTACTTGCTCCCAGTGACTACGGTGGAGAGTTGACAACGTTGTGCCTCGTAAAAATGGCTGCCCAGCTAGGTTTCAAACCGAGCCGCTCGTTAATGATGAGTGAGAGAACTATACCTTTAACCCACGGTGAAATGTTCAGGATGCATGATGTTGAGATAAAAGAAGCCGACACCGAACCCTTGGAATTAGTTGATCAGGGGCGTAAAATTCCTGTCAAAGGGGGGAAGGGGGGGGGGGGGTCAGCCTTATAAACTACGGTTGCCTACCAGGGAATGCTCTTTTTGTTTTGTGTAAGGTTTTAAGTTCGAAATAACACAGTAACGTAGGCCTAACGCTACATTAAAAAAAGATGATTTTTGATGTGTAACATCTTTCCGCTCGGTTGCTGGATAGTTTTGTGGGAGTGATTTTGAAAATTGGGGACGGAAGTGAATCGGGCGGAAGTGGATCGAACGGAAGTGGATCGGACGGAAGTGAAGAAGCACTGCCAGAAAAATGGGACGGAAGTGAATCGGGCGGAAGTGGATCGAACGGAAGTACTGCCAGCTTGGAAACAAGGCAGTGTGTGCTCTGTAGCGCGAGAATGTTATGGTAATACAGTAGGCCGTGCATTTAGCAGGCACTGGTTTGACGAGCACAGTGGCAAATGTTTCACCGACTTTCATTTGTCATTGAGCAGTTTATGAAGCTTCACGTTCAAGGTTGAATATCACATGGGGTAGGACAAAGACGACAAATGGCATTTAAGTAAGCGGCATTATTGTCAAGCTGTGGGTGAGAAGTCAAATATTAAATGCATAACAGAATGCTGTTATATGAGTGGAATAAAAGCTGTATTTTCATCATATGTGAGACTAGGTCATTTCATGATTGTAGGAAGCCATGTTTTGATTGTTTACGACGAACTGTATGAGAGCCTTGAGAATAATGAATGTTATAGTTACTGAGGAATGTGCTCACAGTATTCGAGAGTAACCGGCCGCGGTGGCCGAGAGCGCTAAAGCGCTACCTCGTGCCTCGCTGGCATCGGGAGAGCGTGGGCTCAATTCCCACCTCGGCCGTCCTGAAAATGGTTTTCGTGGTTTCCCATTTTCACCACCAGGCAAATGCCGGGACGGTTCCTTTCAATAGGTCCACGGCCGATTTCCTTCCAATATCCCTTCCCTGACCCGTCCTGAAAAGAAAAGTACATGGCCATTGGCTGCATTAATAAAATTACAGTATTCGAGAGTACTGTCGACGTTGTGTGTCACTTTGTTATTATGAATTATTAATGTAAAAGGAAGGAAGCTTGTAGTTTTGCGTGTCCGTTAATCTCACGATCCCTCCCTTTTACGTGGATGCGAACCACAGGACATGGCATTTCAATTCGAAAATCTCACACGTACTGACCGGGAGTCAAACCCGGTCTACCTTGGTGAGAAACTAACAGCTTGACCGCTGCGCCACAAATGTGACAGTAGCATATCTCCAATTCAATCTATACATTCATCATAGTACCAGTATGAAAATGGAGTGTAAATTAACATTTTAAGAATGTCCAAGCTGTGTAGTATACGAGTAGGATAACATGTCAGATGTTACACATCATGCGACTACTGTAAGGCTCGTATCTTTTTCTTATTCATTATTTCGAATTAATACAATATATAATATGTTGAAATGCTGGTACTCCACCGATTTGGGTAAACACGGCACAAGCGTAGTACCAAATGTCAAGCTCGAGAAAGAAAGAAAAAAAAACCAGAGCGCGCGCGTTTTTTTTCCCGATAGGAGTGATGATTTTGTGTACAGTACCTTACCTCAGATTTAAACCGGGGCTCAGAAATAATCATTCGAAAATGAATCTTTTCGGTTCGTCGATGGGACAAAGTTCAAAGCGCCTCGGCGGGAAACAGACTGTTTTTTGGTAGAATAAAGAAATTACAACTAAGCAAAGCACGATGGCTTTTCCGATTTCCCGCCTAAAGTGGTATTAAATCACTTATAGAAGAGTTTCGGGCTATTTTACTTTTTTTAAGGATACTTAAACGCGGCTTCAGTGGCGTAGTTGGTAGCATGCTGAGCTTCTATGCCCAAGGTCGCGGGTTCAAACCCGGCCGAAGTAGTCGGATTTTTAAGAGCGTTAAAAATCCCTCATTATGCCTTCCTTCGGAGGAGAAGTAAAGCCGGCAATCCCACGTGATAGATTTATGGCACGATAAAGAACCTTCCACTAATTACACTTATGTGAAGCTAAATTATAGGTTAGATTTGACTAACGCTCTCAGGTTCCAACGTTCGTCACCAGGAGCCGACTGAGGTGGCATCTAGTAACCAAGTTCAGAACTATTTGGCCTTTGACGGTGGCGTTTGGTAGCAAAAGTTGGAACTACTTGAAAATCGAATGTTTGCAGTCCTTACTTGAATTAAAAACAGATAAAACACACTAAATACAGCCATCACAATTAACACCGGTTATCAGACAGATTCTACACACACCCAATGTACACGGGGCGACATGGCCGCGTTGTCGCAGCCCCTAAACTGAGGAACAACCAAGGATACTTTAAATATTTGACACCTAAAACTTGAGGGGGGGGGGGGGTAGTAACGCCGCCCCCCACGCGTTTTACGCCCCTGGGTGGGACTGAGCAGCAGGATTATGAGGATGAAAGGGCACCGACTGAGTATCTGTTAGCCGTCATGACTAGGCTATATAAGCACTCATTTTGACATAACAAACATGTTGTTTTTATTTAGCTCTATCTGGTAGTTTCCTTGAACTTTCTCCTGTCTGCCTTTTATGGCTCTACTTTCTTTCGAGTCACCAATCCCTCATTTTTTTCCACCCCGCGGTGTGGCCGCACTCGTTAAATCGTGCACCACGCCCGCGGGAGCAGCTGCAGCACGTCCTGAGATAGTAGGTTCGAATCCTGGCTCGGCTCCGACTGTGGCTATCTTGAGTGTGGTATTCCTAGGGTTTCTCCACACTCCCTCCAAGAAAATGCCGGGAGAGTAGTTTTTGTTTTTTGTAAGCTAGGTATCTATGGCAACAGTTGTTGACAAAACAAGAAACAGGAGGCCATGTCTGTTGTTTGAGTATGCAGCGCTCCATGCCTCCCTGACCTCTGCTAATCGTTTCATCTCTACTTGCTAAAACACGCTACTTCCTAGGCAATCTGTTTAACATATTCTAACCTTGGTCTACCCCTACAGTTCCTGTCCTCGACCCTTCCTTGCATAACTAAGTTTGCTATTCCTGGGTGTCTTAGTATGTGTCCTACCAACCTATCTCTTCTATTCATTAGTAGTCGCCAGAAACATCTCTCCTCTCCCACTCGTCTTAATACCTCTTCATTTGTAGCCCTATCTACCCATCTGATCTTCATCATTCTCCCGTAACACCACATTTCAAACGCTTCAATTCTCCTCTTTACTGCTGCACCAATAATCCAAGTTTCACTTTCATAGAGCGCCACGCTTCAGACAAAGGGTTTTAAAAATGACTTCATAATACCTAAATCTATATTCGATGTCAACAGATTCCTTTTATGTAGAAATGTTTTCCTTGCCTGAGCCAACCTACTTTTTATATCCTCTTTGCTTCGTCCATCACTGGTTATTTTGCTTCCTATACTCTGAATTACCAATAATGATCGCTGATAGCTGTCAAAGTTAGCACGTGGGGAAATGCTGCGTTGCCACAGAGGCAGATCATGACTCATAACATTCCAAGAGGCTTGCAGGAAGACACAAATACTGGGGAAGTTAGCCCCCTGCCTGGCGGTCTAATGACCGTGACTAGTGAAGACACCCAATGAGTGAAATTATGTGCTTACTGCTGTGTCGGCATACATTGCAACATTGCTTGCTGTTGCTATGGAGACCGTTACCCCTCTCGTCTCCACTCCTCACCTAACCCTTCAAGCGGATTACAGCATTCACCGAGCATCTTTTGTAAATCAGAGTATAAGTAACATAAGTCTTCTTCTTCCTTTAGCTTTTCACCTGCCAAATTGATGTCCATAGGGGTTTCTGATGTATTTCGAAACATTATTGGGTGTGTGCAACTACGATGCGCGACGATATTTGAGCGTGAAAACGTATTCTCGGACTTATTTGTTTGAACTGTCGCTCTTGCGAAATTTGAGCTTCGTATGTTTTTAATTGTGTATTTTGCGGAACTGAAAGTACACAGGCGAAATGAAGGATAGCCGAGTTGCACTTCCAGGGAAACTCCAAAAACAACCACTCTTCTCTGAAGTTTTAACTCAACACGACTCGACAGTTTGCTGCTGGCTGTTTATGGGGTAATATGTTCGCCTGCTAGCTAGGCTGTAACTGGAGTGATAAACTCGCCCCTAGCCAGCTCGCAAACTGTCGCCTCAGTATTTGAATGGAGATTGTTGGAAGAAATGAAAACGTAAAAACACTTATAGTGGGAGAAGTATTGAAGATAGCGAAATGCTCTCGCGGACTTTTTTGTAGAACTTGTCATGCTGAACAATTCTTACACTCATAGTATATATATATTAACGGTTTGCCCAGCGTAAGCTTAAAAAGCGCACGGACGCCGTGTTTTTTTTTTCGACTTCTTCACTGAAATCGTTACTGCTCGGCTTCCTTTGATCACAAATAATTTATTTTCTACAGAAATCTTCCTCGAGATATCCTTTACAGAATGGTGAAAACCGCATCAAAATCAATCCAGAGGTTCACCCATGACATCCAAAAACGACAGTAGCAACACTCGAGCGCAGCAACAGAAAAGAGAGATAAAACGATATCATCACCTTTCCCTGCAACACTTTTTCACGAACGTCACCGTATTCCAACAATCTATTTGACGTTGCCACGTCAAAAATTGCTTATAGAGATGTTGTACTGCATTGGATAATTGAAATGAAATCAATCAATGCAGTCCTTGGTATTGACAGTGAGTGGTTATTTTCTACGATCGACTCAGGTTGTGTCCCCGACCTAGATGGAGGAATATTCGATGCTCTGTGTTTTGTATTTATTGGAAACAGTGTGTGTTTCCTGTAGTGATGGGGGCCGGGTAAATACTCACTGGGAAGGTAAATATAAATTGGATATTTACCCAGTGGTCATTTAAATACCCAAAATGAGGGTATTTTCATTTTTTTGAGCTTTGTACAACACTTTTTGATGTGTTGATGAAGTGTTGGACAAACAAGAACTGAAACACAGGTATTTGATGCCTTAAATCAGGAACAATATTGATCCTTACAAACTTAAAAAAAGGAAAATGGACATCCGGGTATTTTTGGGTATTTATATGTTTTGGCACTGTAACCTTGTCTTTAAGTGTGTTATTTTTTCGTAAACTAAAGTAAAATATTGGATAAAACCTTTTGGTTGTTTTGTGTTTTAAATTTTGAATAAATACCAAGATATTGAGAAGGTCGAGTTTTATTACGGTACTGGAAATGAGCATCAAAGATGTGGGAGGGAAAAGCTATATATATGAATGATATTACAAACTGTTCTGAAAAACAAATACAGTGTGTTGAAAACTGTATATTACACCTTTTGTAGAACTTGGCCAATGCTCTGAATAAATTTCCCCCAACTTTTATCTCAATGTTTCCAAAAAGGCCTAGTTCAATTCTAACCCTGAATTTTTCAGGTTATAACTATTGAATTTTATCTCCTCATCTAATTCTCAATTCTAATTCTGTTTTTAAGTCCCAATTATAATTAAATTTAATTTTATTAACTATCTAAACGTAATGTTGTTACATTTGTAAAACGTTAATGTAGAATAGTTTGCATACCGGTACCCCTTTTTTTAAGGTTCAACTTATCAGGACACATGATTTTTAATTTAAAAATCTAAAATACCCGGGTATTTACCCAAATTGGGTATTTACCCGAGTATATACCCTGGATATTTACCCCTATTTATAAATACCTGGGTATTTTACATCACTAGTTTCCTGGCACCTGGGCTAATGACAACCTCGCTTCAATACCCGGGGAGCCTACTCCTTCCCTGTCTCTAATACAGCTACACACACTACTACAGTCCATTACATGAATAAAAGTTATCAGACAAATTCAACTCCCAACTACACGGGGTTGATGACCAAGATGATGATGATGATGTTTCATTGAAGGGGCTTGGACATCGTGGTCATTCAACCCCGTGTACTTGGATATATTTGTGAGGAATTTTGTCTGATAACCTGTGTTATTGTGAAACCATTCCAACATTTTTCTGGAGTAGAAGTGGGAAACCACGGAAAACCACTTCCAATCGAACTCACCTCTTATCAGTTCTACCTCACGAGGCTGAGTGTACCGCATTCCAGACCTCACAAAAAAAACAACGATTTAACAAGAAATGCCAAGTCTGAATGGAATGATTTTTTTATGTAAAGAAAACATAATTATGTATACCGAGGATGAACCACCATGAATGTTATATTGTAAATATTATGATATATAAAAAAAATTGTCCTAAAAACGTAACAGTTTTTTGTTCAATTTTCCCTGTATATTTCAATTATTTTTTAATATATTTTCATCAATGAGGTTCATCCTCTAGAGAGCATATGTTGTGATATACTTATACCGAGTTTCATCCCACAAAAAGACTATCGAGAAAATAGCTTTGCATGTTGGTGGTTGGTTCCTCAGTTTAGGGGCTGCGACAATGCGGTCATGTAGCCCCATGTTGGGTGTGTGTAGAATCTGTCTGATAACCGGTGTTAATTGTGATGTGTTATCTATGATTCAGGTGAGGACTGCAGACGATTAATTTAAAGTAGTTCCTACTTTTGCTACCAAATGCTACCGTCAACGACACCTAGTCGCGAACTTTGCTACTAGATACCACCGCGACCGGCACCTGGCAGTGAACGCTGGAACTATTAGAGCTTTAATCAAATTAACCTACAAATTTTAGCTTCACACGATTGTAGTTAGTGGAAGGTTCTTTTGTATGCCATAAATCTATCACATGGACCCGCCTGCCTCCGAAGGAAGGTATACTGAGGGATTTTAACGCTCTTAAAAAATCCGACGACCTCGGGTTTGAAACCGCAATCTTGGGCATAGAAGCTCAGCATGCTACCAACTACGCCACCGAAGCCGCCGCTTTGAATGTTAAAACACTTCGTATCAACTTGTTATGAGCTCAAAAAAGCTCCTGATGCATAACGTAGTGCCTTCTAAGTTAAATGTTTTAATTGTGGTTTTCAAATCTCAGTCTTATCCGGGTTCTTTTAGCCTCATTGGATGCTTCTTGATGTCCCTTCTCTGCAGATTTCACTCGAATGTCTCTCCGATTTAGCACAATAGTGTTTATCATTCCCGCCCTCATATCCAGTTTCTTTTAATTTGCTAGCATTGCCATTATTGAATGATTAGGCTATATTATCTTTCTATTTATTTCAGACACTCCATTCGGGTCTGTGCCACTACTCATGAAAGTTATTATACTACAGCATAAATCACACCGAAAATTGAATGTGCTGGCCAAATCATGCACAGCAGTTCCTATCAAAGTAATATTATTGTGGCAGATTTGACAGCATAGATTCTCGCTAAACTAGGAAGATACATAATCCTATAATTCACATTATATACACCAGAGGCGGCCAGTCTTGGCACGCTCGGCGTGCCAGCTATGCAGCGCCGCACGCCGGCAGGCTGGTTTCTGCCTCTCTTGGCTAGGCTGCTTACCCTGAGTGCTGGCGCGTCTGACCGAGTCAAGTTGGGATCCCTAGCGCACCGGACTTAATGTAAACATACATATAAACAAACAAACTGTACTTCCAATGTGTTGGTTGCCCGAAACATCTAATTTTTTGTTGTTGTTGATTGATTTAGGGGCTTTGCGACATCGTGGTCATTTAGCCCCGAGTACCTGAGTGTGTGTATAGAATTTGTCAGATAACCTTTATTTCATCAAAATATCTCAAAAACTTTTCCTCCCATTGGTAAGTTTAATGCTCGTTTCCCAAACTTTAATTATTTCTTTTGTTTTCCTTCATAACTCAAACAGTTCTGTACATATTTTGATGAATCTTTGTATTCACATGTATCTCTTGTGTCTTAAGAATGTGAACTAGAACCATTGCTGTAACATTTGTTTTTTGTATTTTCTGAGTAGCCTATAATAATAATAATAATAATATCGTGTGGCCTCGGGTACCGGGTGCAAGCTTTGTTAATTGACACCCAGAGGGTAGCTTGCGTGTCGAATTTAATGCTCCTTGGAGCGCTATGAATGTCAAGGAGGTTAGATAGCCTATCTAAGCTCCTTGGCGCTATACCGCTTTCTAGTGGAGAAATGAGGAACTTTGTGTTGGCGGAAAATCCCGAGATTAATTTTGCCATTATGAACTCGGCCTACTGAATTCAAATGGGTTCTTTAACATGCCAACAACGTATGACATGAGTATCGTGATTTTTGTCACCTTTCAAAAATCACTTATCATGGCCAGGAGCGAACCTGCAATCTTGGGGTTTGGTAGTCCGACACTATAATCACACATCCACCGTGGCAAGCATTTTCTGAGTGAACATATACCTCACTAAAATGGCAAAAGAAATCTACTCTTATAAAAAAGAGAAAAAAAATATTATTTCAAAAGATAGGCAAACAATGTTAGTTCACATTGTTAACACAAGCATTATGAACACTCTAAAACAATAATCTTCCAGAAATGTGAAGGTTTGTAGAAATTATCAAGGAAAAGCATAATCAATGTATAAATTAGTCCAATTTATTGAAATTCTTTTTTTTATAAGTAGGGAAAGTTAATTACAAATATTCATGTTGAGATAAAGGACAGTTTTAGGGGTGTGCAAAATGTCATATCAACAGAACAAAGGGATACCGAGGAAAACTATTTTAAATATCTGTAGTTTTTACAGTTGTGAAGGTGTACCTCCCCCCTTACTAATGACAACATGAGTTTCAAAATACAATAATTGTGGACGTGTATTCAGGAAAAATTTTAAGTTACGTTCGCTAAGGCCTGGTTGCTGTCATAGCATTTATTACATACACAGCTTTAGTTGTAATAATTACGACTTGTGGTGAAGTACTATAGCTTACCTTGTATTGCATCA
Source organism: Meconema thalassinum (assembly GCA_946902985.2). NCBI lineage: Eukaryota > Metazoa > Arthropoda > Insecta > Orthoptera > Tettigoniidae > Meconema > Meconema thalassinum. The sequence goes on from OX336400.1 coordinate 74,426,359, forward strand.
ATATGGTTAGGTATGGAACAAAACTATAATTTTCCTAGTGGAAACATATCTTCTCAAGAAGAAGTTTGCAGTAAATGTGCTTGTAAATTTCAGCGTCGTGCGATTCTTACTTGTGGGGAACCTCAAACAAAAGGTATACAGAAACAATCCGCGCACTCTCGAGGCTTTCGAGAACGAAGTAACTCCACCGATACAAAATATCAGTGACGAAGGAATTACAGTCAGTGTACCAAAACTTCCTACGTTGGTGCAATGTGTGTTTAGAAAATGAAGGACAGCATTTTCAGCAACTACACTGAAATTCGTGTAAGTAATTATTTATTTGGCATATGATACTACACAACACAGGAAAAAATACAGAATACAGTTCCAACAACAACAGACACGGTATGCTCACACTAAAAGTTACACTTTTACATCTAATCCGTTGAGCCAATACCACCTCTGGAGTAGCTGAGTGCAGGTCCTCCAAACTACCATGGAAGGCACGGAGAGGACAATCCACCACTATGTGTTTCATTGATTGTGGGATGTCAGCACAATCACAGTGTGGAGAATCTATCCAACCCTATTTATAAAGAACCGAAGCAGTTCTTCCCAAGCCACACCTGATGCGGTTAAGACTACACCAAACATTCCTTGGCAAAGTGAAACCATTTAGTTTCACAGTTGGATTTGGGATTTTTATAATGCCATGTGGTGGGGAAGAAGTCCACTCAATCCGCCAGGTGTCTTTAAGATTGAATTTCTTGGTTATCAGTTCCAAGGCAGTTTTACATGCAGGTTTGCGGGACTTCAGCCTGGATGATCCTAGTTGACTCGCATCCTCATGAATTGGGAGTGTTGCAAGTAATGATGATTATTAAATACGTTAAAAATTGTAAATGTGTTGAACTAGTTGGGCGATACGCTGCTGCTAGCTCCAATGCCTTGCTCGACAGGCTGCTAGCCGCAGTGCCCCGTCCGCGACTCTCCGTTCAATAGGGAATGTCCTCACTGTATTTCAGCTCTAAGTGGCAAACTTCTGTTGTCATTTAGGAAATAACTATAGGTGAAGTAATTATTTTGGCATACTCAATGAACTTTAGAAAGAGGTGAAACTTTGAAGAGATGCACTGCATGCCAACACTAGGATAAAAGGGTAGATGACATGACAATAAAGTAAAAGCTGTGTGTGGCCTATGTGTTCTTTCTTTATTCGTGTCAGAAGTATCAACTTAATATACAAATATTTAAAAAAGAATATTAACTTAACAATGAATACGGGACATCTAAATCTCCGCCATACACATACGCAGGCCTATTATACAAACGAAACACACACCGAGCAACAAATTTGAGAGCTAGATGATTTTTGCCCAGTATTGGGCGACGTCAATAGCGCTGGAGGAGGCTGCAATCAATTCTTTCATAGTGCACTTTGAAGGACATAAGTCATGACATAGATGTTGGATTGTCTGCAACTCTCCACAGTCACAGAGTGATGAGTGACTTGAGAAACCCCACTTCCACAGATTTACTCTTGTTCTGCCAACTCCTGTACTGAGTCTGTTAAGGGCTTTTCAGGTTGTCCATTTCTCTAGGTGTCCACATGACTTTCCTTCCGCCCCTTAAAACAACAATAACAACAACACATGACTTTCCTTTGGCTCCATCCAGTTGGAAGGATGGTTAGTTCTTTCTTTCCACATCTTGATCCTACAGTAGTATTCTCTGCTTTTCCTTGAAGCTTAACTGATGTGGCCTATGTGTTAAGGTTCCTCTTCACATTGGCCAATAAATTGCAATTTCTGTCTACATTTTACCAACGCTCACTACAGTAATGATTATGGCTCCGATGTTTAAGACCTAAAAATAGTCTGAATATGCAAGCAGATATGACCTTAAAAATGATGAAATATGACTCAAAAATGACAAAATATGACCTAAAAACATGGTGGCCACTCAAATCGGTCAACGATTTTCCAGGAGTTTTCCAGGAATTTTCCAGGAGTAATTCTCATTTCTCCAGACTTAACAATAAGCGTGAGTCCGGGGTAGGGGGCACTTATACAGATGTTGACAAAAATTAGTGGTGATTGCGTTATTGATACTCAAGCCTACACACAAATGATTTAATTGTTGTTTTAAAAAAAGCCTTTGTGAGTGAAATATCCACATAAAAAGAGAAAAGAATGCAGCCTGCAATTTAATTGCGGTGAAGTTGTCTATACTCAATACAAAAATACTATCGCGTGTTCTCCCACACAGAAACAGGTAGCCTGAGGAAATTTCTTTCGTTAACGATAGAGTGCTCACCCAAAACCGCAGCGGGAGTATGGAAAGAATTTTATAACTTATTAACTTAAGAGTGGCTATTTTCCAGGAGTTTTCCAGACCTAATAAAAATCCAGGAGTTTTCCAGGATTTCCAGGAGTAGTGGTCACCATGTAAAAATGACTGATTTAAATATGGCCGTTTCTTTAATTATAAATCCAAGGAATAATCCCTTCGAGATTAAATTGTTAACTTAATCGTTTAGTCCTATTTTCATATTAATTTAAGTTACTGTAATTTTCGGAATATACGGTACATGTGGTTATTTACAGTCTATTTGTGTAAACACTAGTTCCCGTTCGGTAAGTTGAGGATGATTGCACACCTACTGTTGCCGTAAAACAACCGAAATATGACGTTCTTACCAAACAATGCTCAAAATATGACCTAATGGTAAAAGCTGTTCAAAATATACATTTATATGACAAATAAAAACCACTGTATTGTGACGATAATCACTTGATTTGGATCAGAAACCCATCGGGCATGAAAATAGAGGCGAAGAAAAATTTGATTTTTTTCTAAACATCCGAGCCCTTGTAAGTTAACGATAATTAACTGCTAACTAGAGATGAAGAATTTCACTTGGAGAAATCACTACTAACACAGTAGGGCCAACTTCGAAAGAGCCACCAAACTCCATAAGGCATACAGATTACTACAACAAAAGAGTTATATTGCGTAATGCAAAATTGTGATACTACAAGACAGTTGTTTTGCCTGAAGCTTTATACGCATCAGAAACCACAATATGCCTTGGTGGTAGTGATGTGGGATGGGTAAATGCCCAGTGGGAAGGTAAATATAAATTGGGTATTTACCCAGGTATATACCCAGTGGTCATTTAAATACCCAAAATGAGGGTATTTTCAGTTTTTTGAGCTTTGTACAACACTTTATGATGTGTTGATGAAGTGTTTGACAAACAAGGACTGAAACACAGGTATTTCATGCCTTAAATTGAAATCAGGAACAATATTGATCCTTCAAAACTAAAAGAAAAGGAAAATGGATGTCCGGGTATTTTTGGGTATTTATATGTTTTGGCACTGTAACCTCGTCTTTAAGTGTGTTTTTTCCTTAAACTAAAGTAAAATATTAGATAAAACCTTTTGGTTGTTTTGTGTTTTAAATTTTTAATAAATACCTTACCAAGATATTGAGAAGGTTGAGTTTTATTACGGTACTGGAAATGAGCAACAAAGATGTGGGAGGGAAAAACAACTTTTGTAGTAATAAGAGTAGGCTATATGCATATTAACTGAAATGTGTATGCCAAAACTCAAAAGTTAATAGAATATATTCAATAGAAAAGGACATTTGAAAAAAAAAAAAAAAAGCTTAATAAAGGTGTTTAAGTTATATTTCATTCAATTTTAAATATTAAGAAATATAGATCATACTCTAAATAATATAAATGCATGTCAGGGAGTTTTTGTAGTATGTGGGTCCTAAATGGGCAAGCATATGGGTTGGCAACACTGGTGTGCTCATCCTACCCAGAATTCAAACTGACACTGTACTTCCCTCCCATTTTCTATTCTTTGTTTGATGCCCACCGTACTTAACGTAACTTTTTCAGTGTAGTGGAGTTGTTAGTTTATATCTCCTGATCTAATTCCCAATTTTCTAATTCTGGTTTTAAGTCCCAATTCTAATTAAATTTTATTAACTATCTAATGTCGTTACATTTCTAAAAAGTTAATGTAGAATAGTTTGCATACCGGTACCCTTTTTTAAGGTTCAACTTACCACGACATAGGATTCTTAATGAAAAATCTAAAATACCCGGGTATTTACCATAATTGGGTATTGACCCGAGTATATACCCTGGGTATTTACCCCGATTTATAAATACCTGGGTATGTTACATCACTACTTGGTGATCACTCAAAAACTATAGAAATTGAAAAGCAAGAACTGAAAGTTCTTCGGAAAATGTATTGGCCACGACAGAAAATGGAATGTGGATTTAAGAAGAAAATAGTGGACCTCTAATCCTTAACTGACAGGCTCAGTGATGCTGTACGCTAGTACATATGCAAATCCCGTTCCAGCTATTGCCGGGTCTAGGTGTTTATGGGGCCTCTCCATCTTATTCTATCTTCCCACCACTTTTCTTCCTCCACTTGATGGCAGTTAACTCCTCTTCTCTCTATACAGACTATCACTTCTGCACTCCAGCGCATTCTTGGACGCCCTCGAGGTCTTCTTCCATCGATCTTAAGTTCTTCCATCCTCTTAACATGTCCATACCAGCGTAGTCTCTTTTTCTCTATCCCCTCTCTCATACTTTCCTGGTTTAGTTCTTTTCTAATTTCTACATTTCTTATTCTGTCCAATCTTGTTTTCCCTTTTACTACTCTTAGAAACCTCATTTCACCTGTATGCAGTCTGCTCCAGTCCCTTTCCAACATTGTCCATACTTCTGCTCCGTAGGTGACAATGGGCGAGTAATAAGTCTTATACATGAGGAGCTTTGCTTTTTCTGGAACTTCTTTATTCCAAACCAGATGTTTTTGTTGTTTGATAAAAATGTCCTTTTTTTGCAGCCTCTTTGTAATCTCATCTGTTATCGTACAATCACTAGATATTTCAGTACCTAAATAAGTGAAACTGTCTACCACTCTGAGGTGTTCACCATCCAACTCAATATTCTACGGCCTATCTCTAGAACGGACAGCGACAGACCCACCCTACGGTATTTAATGTGGTCGACTCAAAGAAGAAAGAACTGGGAGTACAGAAACTAAATGAGAAACTGGAGCAAAACAGATTGAGATGGTTTGGACATGTCAAACGGATGAATGAAGTAAGGCTACCAAGACGAGCACTGGAACGATGGAAGAGAGGACGAGGAAGACCAAGACTGCGTTGGATGGGCTCGGTGGAGTATAGTATTAGAAAACGAAACCTGGATTGGAACACTGTGTCGGAAGAGGAATGGTGAAACGACAGAACAAAGTGGAGAGGAACCATATTTGCCCCCACCCAGTGTCAACTGGAAAAGGGGAAATGAAGATGATGATGACTCAAAGAAGGTAAAAAGAAATTGGCTAGAAGAAACTAAGGCGGACCTCCAAGAAATAAATATCACTGACTGGGTCTACATCATAAGGAAATCATTGAGCCTTTAGTACGTTATTAACTACGTACAAATTCTGGAGAAACCTAAAAATAAAACTGGTAGGAAGTGGTCCAGCAAGATATAGCCTATTAGGCTACAGTGCATTCATGAAGAGATTTTGGGAGGATAAGAAGCCAAAAAAGCATCAGGCCAACTAACTAATCAGTATTGGAGACTACTACTATGAGCACATTTTCTTCAGGGAGGAAGGAAGTTCCCGGACTGGCCAATGGGACCAATAACCCCCTGTACACGCTGGGCATTCTGAGGATTAGCAAGTAGTACTAACTTATATGCCAATGTGAAGAGGAGCCTTTAAACTCAACTGTCAGGTATTGGATACCCATTCAACGCACCAAGGAGGTTAATTTGATGAAAAAACAAATTTATTATTCATATTTTCAAGAGCAGACCCAGTAACTTATCAACTCCTCTCAATATTTAAGGGCAATTGAATTATACCAAACAACACACTTTACACTACAGTAGCCGAGGTTTAGTTTCACTGTAGAAATGAAACTTTTCAGCAAACATTCTTCCATTTTTTTTATAAGTGTCAAAAATATTGAAAGCTTTAAAGTGGGACAGGTCTATTAGAGGTATAATAATTCCCAAGAAAATCATACTTTTTCATCATAAACTATGGTATCACTCAGCTCATGAAAAAAAAGGTGGATATTGCAATGACTCATGCAGAATACGGGATGCTTGAAACCTATACCTGTCTACAAACTAAACCTCCTAAACCTCCTAAAGTATGCCGTGAGGACATAGCGCAAACCGAACAAAAAGAAGACGGCTCAAATCAAGGAAAAGCTTCCTGCAAACAACAACAATGTTCATTGCTAAACCTGGAAAGTAGTTAGGACCCAGATATGGCAGTCCACTACACCAGCAGTGTGTATGAAGGCTAAAGAGAGCCTTCCAGCAGGCCACGACACCCACTGGGAAACTTGGCGATCACTCAATAGACTTCAGAGTGATGTAGGGAGATGCAGAGTTAAATAAGGAAAGATAAGAGAACGTTCATGGCATTTGTAGACCTAGAAAAGGCTTTTGATAACGATGATTGGACTAAATTGTTTGACATTTTGAAAAAGATTGGAATAAAGTACAGGGATAGGAGGGTGATCTACAATCTATACAGAAATCAGATAGCAATCATTCGAGCTAAAAGACTTGAGAGAGAAGCTGGTATTCAGAAAGGTGTAAGGCAAGGTTGCAACTTATCACACATAGGCCTACTTTTCAATCTTTACATTGAACAAGCAATGAAGGAAATTCGAGAAAAATTTAAAGTGGGAGTGAAGATTCAAGAAGAAATAGTTTCAACTCTGAGATTTGCCGACGACATCGTCATCTTGACCGACACGCATGAGGATTTGAATGAGTTTTTGAATGGTATGGACTGTCTTGAGGAAAGAATTCATGATTGGACATCAAATTGGCAGGTGAAAAGCGGAAGGAAGTAGGAGGCAAGTCAACAACAACCCCTGGCACTATCCAGCCCATGACGGGCTAAGGCCGACCAAGCGACCGCTGCCCAGCCATTTGGCCTGCAGATATTGGGGTGACGCGTGATCAGCGCGTCGGGTCCCCTCGGCCGTTAATCTTGGTATTCGTGATCGGGGCGCTGTCTCACTGTCAGATAGCTACTCAATTGTCCTCACGAGGCTGAGTGCACCCCGTTCCAACCCTCACGTCAGTTTTAAAATCCCTGACGGAGCCGGGGATCGAACCCGGGGCCTCCGGGTGAGAGGCAGGCGCGCTACCCCAACACCACGGGGCCGGCAGGAGGCAAGTAGGAAGCAAAATAACCAGTGATGGACAAAGCAAAGAGGAAAATGTAGGTTGGCTCAGGCAAGGAAAGCATTTCTACAAACAAGGAATCTGTTGACTTCGAATATAGATTTAGGTATTAGGAAGTCATTTTTGAAAGCCTTTGCCTGGAGCGTGGCACTCTATGGAAATTAAACTTGGACTATTGGTGCAGCAGAAAAGAGGAGAATTAAAGCTTTGAAATGAGGTGTTACAGGAGAATGATGAAGATCAGATGGGTAGATAGGGTTACAAACGAAGAGGTATTAAGACTAGTGGGAGAGGAGAGATGTTTCTGGCGACTGCTAATGAAGAGAAGAGATAGGTTGGTAGGACACATACTAATAGCAAGCTTAGTTATGGAAGGAAGGGTCGAGGACAAGAACTGTGGGGGTAGACCAAGGTTAGAATATGTTAAACAGATTGCCTTGGATGTAGGATGTGGTAGCTATGTAGAGATGAAACGATTAGCTCAGGACACGGAGGCATGGAGAGCTACATCAAACCAGTCAAAAGACTGAAGACTCAAACAACACAAACAAATGGGGATATCTACAGGGATCAGAACTCTGCGATTGTGGTGAGAAGCAGACAATGTTACACCGTGTTCCTGTGATGATGATGATGTTTTAAGGGGCCTAACATCTAGGTTATCCGCCCCCCTGTGAACTGTGCCCATACTCCTGCACAACACAAGAGTTAATGGAAGGTTGTGATAGTGCTATGGGAGTGGCCCATTTCTGGGCGATGAACATCAAACCTGAGACATTTTTTGTGTTTTTTAAATTAGTGTATGGTACTGTAGGCCTATACATATAATTGCTTCTGACTCAAATAAATAAATCATAATAGTAGGTGCCTCTCAGTCATGTGTTCTTTATTTACTGTCAAAAGTGCGCATTTTCATTATCAGCTGACACAAAATATTTTACTATAAACAAACCCATAACTGTCATAACAAGGCCATAAGATATTCAACTTAACTTAATGATGTGAAGTACATAAATAAATAGACTTCCCACCAGCAAGTGTGAAATGCAGCGTTTGCTGGACATACGTTCTGTCTACAACGCTCTCAGTACGATAAGATAACGTTATATTATGAAGTCACCTACAAACCCACTGCCCTATAACCTAAAAATTACATTCTCAAGTTTTATATATTTTGTTCCTCTCCCAACCACCTGTGGAAATATTTCTGGACGAAATTGGACACAACAGAGTGACACACCCACAATATTTGCTCCGTAACATTTTCTGCAATCCGGCTATTTACATAACATACTAGGAAGTTATGCTGTGTACCAGGAGATGATTGTTTACCTTGATCTACATGTCATGTTGAAGAAACGGATTGACCAAACTTGACCAGGTTTCATTCTTCAAAAAGTTCAAAGACGACAGTTCATTCTCTTGATTGCATTAAGAGCACAAGAAAAAAAAAAAGGCCGCTTAACTACCAATGTTTCCAGTAGAACACTTCCCACTCAAAACCACTCTGACACCACCTCGACCGACTGCCCCGGGCGGACTAACCTCCAGGAACCGGGGCCCCTCTCTTCCGACATCTTTGCTCCAACAGGCTGACCAACACGGAGAGAAAATTCCCTAAAACGTATGGAACTATGTATGGAACTCAGAAATCATAGACATGGTCCATAATACCTTATGCGGCGGCGGCTTCGGTGGCGTAGTTGGTAGCATGCTGAGCTTCTGTGCCCAAGATCGCGGGTTCAAATCTGGCCGAAGTCGTCGGATTTTTAAGAGCGTTAAAAATCCCTCAGTATGCCTTCCTTCGGAGGGGAAGTAAAGCCGGCGCGGCGGTCCCATGTCATAGATTTATGGCACGTTAAAGAACCTTCCTCTAATTACACCTGTGCAGTGCTGGATTACCCAGTAGGCGCGCCTAGGGCCCTAAATTATCTGGGGCCCCCAAAAAAGTAAAAAATAGTATGATTTGTTACTTTGTTCATCAAATCAACTGAAATGTTTTTAAATAACGATGATCGTTTCAATTGAAATGTATATATGTATATATGATTTAATAAAAAGTGTATTATTCACCTTAAGAAAAAAAAATCTTGTATATACTTTATTAAATTTACAGGTGCTAAAAAATAAGAATTATTTGAAAAAATAAAAAGGAAGCTTGTAGTTTAACGTGACCGTTAGTCTCGAGATCATGAGCCACGGGACCTCCTTTTTTACGTGGAATCCGAACCACAGGACATGGCATTTCACTTCGAAAATCTCACATCAATGACCGGGAATCGAACCCGGACCGCCTTGGTGAGAGGCATACAGCTAGACCGCTGAGCCACCACGCCCCCTTTTGAAAAAAATAAAGGGGCCCCAAAAATCTGAGGGACTTGGGCCTCATTTTACCTTAATCCGACACTGCACCTGTGTAAAGCTAAATTGTATAGGTTAAGAATGTAAACAACGCTCTTAGGTTCCTACGTTCGTTGCCAAGAACCAACTGCGGTGGCATCTGGTAGCTAAGTTCTGAACTAGTAGTCGTTGACGGCGGTGTTTGGTGGCAAAAGTAGGAACGATTTGAAAAAATCAAATGTCTGCAGTCCTTACTTGAATTAAAAACAGATAGCACACACAAATACAGTCATCACAATTAACACCGGTTATCAGACAGATTCTACACACACCCAAAGTACACGGGGCTACATGACCGCATTGTCGCAGCCCCTAAACTTAAGAACCAACCACCAACCAACCACCTTATGCGTCAATCGTATGTTCTCGTTACAATGTTATGCCATAAATAATAATAATAATAATAATAATAATAATACAGGTAAATTGAATGCATTTATTTATTTACGGTATTTATTAATTACTATTGGTATTCGTCAGGGTTGTGTACCGTCACCGCTTTTGTTCAACATTTATTCTGAGGCAATATTTAAAGAATCGCTGGTAGAAGGTGGAGGGATCAATAAAAATGGAAAATGTATTAATAACATTAGATATGCGGATGATACTGTTGTCATAGCAGATAAATTATCTACCCTTCAACACATGGTAAATTGCTTACAAGGGGAGGATACGAAGCATGGGTCACCGATTCGAACCATATTTAGTACACGTGTAGGACATGCCCTGGCATATACCAGGTGCAAGTAGTAAGGTGCGCTTCTCAGTTGTTTCCGAGAAATTAATTAATTGCAATTGCAGTGCGGAGTCTATGTGCGTTGTCTGCTAACATAAGCCAACGAGCGTGTGGTGCAGCGGTAAGAGCCCTGCTTCGTAAGTGCGGGATCGCTGGATCGAATCCCACTGGTGAGCTTTTGCAGTGTGTTGGTTTGTTTGTTTTTATGTTTTTTGTAAACATTGGCAATTCGTACAAATGTAGGTGTCGTGAACAATGTTTATTTTGTACTCAATTGTAATAACGTGTTATGTGAGCGGGACAAGGGATTCTGAAATTATCGAATGGGGGTCAACGTTTGTGACATTACATAATTTACAGTATTGGCATTGCAAATACATTCGTATTATAAACGGTCAGTTGTATTCTATTATATGTACCGGTAGGCCTATACATTTATACATTGATTGAAGGCCCAGTCTGTTCCGAGCATTGCACGTCTGTGTTCAGACCATCCCCTACCCCGCAAGTAGTGACTCATGCTATGCGTATTGGTTATATACCAAAAAAAAAAACAACATACAGCAACGGCTCACTGCACAGTGGGTCAAAATCGAAATCTAGAGGGACAAAATTATTTTTACGTTTTAATCATGAATTTAGAGTGAAAGCAACGTATATAATTTGTTTACTTCATAATAAACATCAGTTAAGACATTTTTAAGCTACGTCTACACATGCAAAATTGTCTATGACTTGGAGTTGGATAGAGCATTCAGTTGTCTCTTCAGAACAATTTTCTACCCCTAATTTACTTTTAACGCCGGCCCCGTGGTGTTGGGGTAGCATGCCTGCCTCTCACCCGGAGGCCCCGGGTTCGATCCCCGGCTCCGTCAGGGATTTTAAAACTGACGTGAGGGTTGGTACGGGGTGCACTCAGCCTCGTGAGGACAATTGAGTAGCTGTCTGACAGTGAGACAGTGCCCCGGTCACGAAAACCAAGATTAACAGCCGAGGGGACCCGACGCGCTGACCACGCGTCACCCCAAAATCTGCAGGCCAATTGGCTGGGCAGCGGTCGCTTGGTAGGCCTAGGCCCTTCAAGGGCTGTAGTGCCACGGGGTTAGGTTAATTTACTTTTAACAAAGTCACATGGTCCATAATAACTTATGCGGCGGCGGCTTCGGTGGCGTAGTTGGTAGCATGCTGAGCTTCTATGCCCAAGATCGCGGGTTCAAATCCGGCCGAAGTCGTCGGATTTTTTAAGAGCATTAAAAATCCCTCAGTATGCCTTCCTTCGGAGGGGAAGTAAAGCCGGCGCGGCGGTCCCATGTCATAGATTTATGGCACGTTAAAGAACCTTCCTCTAATTACACCTGTGCAGTGCTGGATTACCCATTAGGCGCGCCTAGGGCCCCAAATTATCTGGGGCTCCCAAAAAAGTAAAAAGCACCACACTAACCACGAAGACAACCAAACCACAGCCACTTGCATTCACCCTCCAATTCAGACTGCACGAACAGTGGTGACAGATTTACACTAAGATGCGTTTATATCCCAGAATAGTGAGCGGCAAGTATATGAGAATGTTGTAGAAGTAATAAATTTTGATTTTTTAATTATGAAAATCAATAATTTTGTCCTCCTAGATTTCTATTTTGACCCACTGTGCACTGGTGAGATTCGATCCAGCGATCCCGAGCTTAACGAGGCAGGCCTCTTACCGCTGCACAACGCGCTCGTTGGCTTCTTGCTAGCGTACAACGCACATAGACACCGCACTGCAATAGTAATTAATTAATTTCTCAAAAACGGCTGAGAAGCGCACCTTACTACTTGCACCTGATATACGCCTGGCCATGGCCTACACGTGTACTAAAGATGGTTCGAATCGGTGACCCATGCATCGTATCCTCCCCTTGTTAGTACAACACAATGAAGATTCGGCTTGTTGAACTATATTATTATTTACTGTGAGATTTGCTCTTATTGTCTTTTTAGAGAACACCATAATTTTTGTTTTTAAAGCTTTCACACACTTATGATATAATCGTCGAACCCAGTGGTTCAAACAGTTGTAAACGTGTGAGAAATGGTTACACGGCATCTTCTTAAACGTAAAGTAACTAAGTGAGTTGCAAAAAGATGCAAAAAATCTTATAACAGGCTTAAACTACAAGACTTTATCAACATTTTAACATTAAGTAGAAAGTGATGCAGAGTGACGCGACATACTAAAAATTTAAGTGAAAATTTAATTTTAAAAATAATAGTTAAATATCTAAAATTACATAACAATTACGCTGATTAATAACTGAAACACGTTACAAAGATCATACCTTCAGCTGCATGTTCCTTCTTAAAGCATCACACTAACCACAAAGACAACCAAACCACAGCCACTTGCATTCACCCTCCAATTCAGACTGCTCGAACAGTGGTGACAGATTTACACTAAGATGCGTTTATATCCCAGAATAGTGAGCGGCAAGTATATGAGAATGTTGTAGAAGTAATAAATTTTGATTGTTTAATTATGAAAATCAATAATTTTGTCTTCCTAGATTTCTATTTTGACCCACTGTGCACTGGTGAGATTCGATCCAGCGATCCCGAGCTTAACGAAGCAGGCCTCTTACCGCTGCACCATGCGCTCGTTGGCTTCTTGCTAGCGTACAACGCACATAGACACCGCACTGCAATTGTAATTAATTAATTTCTCAAAAACGGCTGAGAAGCGCACCTTACTACTTGCACCTGATATACGCCTGGTCATGCCCTACACGTGTACTAAAGATGGTTCAAATCGGTGATCCATGCATCGTATCCTCCCCTTGTTAGTACAACACAATGAAGATTCGGCTTGTGTGTGAAAGCTTTAAAAACAAAAATTATGGTGTTCTCTAAAAAGACAATAAGAGCAAATCTCACAATAAATAATAATATAGTTGAACAAGTAGTCAATACTTGGGCACCATATTGAACGAACAATGTGACTCCAAACAAGAAATAAAATCTAGAATTGAACAGGCCAGGAAACAATCCTTTACCTTGTGGAAATTCTTTGTACGATCAGATCTCAGTCTACAGTTGCGAATCCCCATGATCCGTTGTTACATATTTTCTGTTCTTCTATATGGTTGTGAATCCTGGACCATGGATCCTTCTATTGAAAAACGAATCGATGCCTTTGAAATGTATCTATATCGTCGTCTCCTGCGCATACCTTGGTTATTGAAAATTTCAAATGTCGAGGTCCTACATCAGATGAAAAAGCAAAAAGAATTGCTACATGTTATAAAGCAAAGAAAGACACAATACCTAGGTCACATCATGCGAAACTAGAGGTACCAATTATTACAGCTAATTATTGAAGGAAAGATACAAGGAAAAAGATCCGTTGGGAGACGCAGAAATTCATGGTTGAAGGTCATTAGAAGGTGGCACCGGTGTACATCGAAGGAAGCATTTCATACTGCAATGTCAACGTTAGAGCTGGCTACGTGGATCGCCAACCTTCGTTTGGAGACAGCGTCTTAAGCAGAGGCGGCTCCAGTCCCGCACAAGGGGTAGTGCCAAGTAAAAATGATGAAAATATTGGTATTTTCATAACATTATATCAGACCAGGGTTCGATTTCCGATGTATATATAGGGCCTACACTAATCTTAATAGTCAACATTTCACATCGGGACTTACCGAATATAATATATACGATAAGAAAATATATTAAAATACTGGTAGACTATATAAAAGAAACTTTTTCAGCACTCAACCATTCACTCACTAATAGCCTACAACACAAAATCAATGTTTGACTCTTTAATACCTTGACTCACTAAAAATAACCACGAACCGTTAACAAGAACTGAAGATAGACTAGACCTGGACTAGACTACAAACAGGAATTTGCGCGATTTCATCCAGGCCTGACAGTTGCAAATGGTTTATCAACCATAAATATTTAGCTACCGAGAGTAATCCGTGAAGCTTTAACATGTAGGCCTACGGTAGTCATGATCTTACTTTTTTTTCTCTTTTATTTATTCGCTTAGTTATTCACTTTAGCAAATAAGGAATTAATAAATACATACATATTATTTTCACTATTTATTACGGCTAGTTTAAATTTCACTGTTGGACGCAGAGTCCCCTTTTAGAGAAATCTAGAATTAATGCTCTTTGTGTGAGAGCGATTGGTTGTCAATTTGTGTCAACCAACGCCCCACCCCACCAATAACCAATGAGTCAAATTACTTCCAGCCAATCAGGCCATTGGCCCACAACCTCTTCCCTTCCACCCTTTGTGACAGCTTGTGACAGGCATGTCACTGGCCCAGTACTTCATAATGACCAACAGATAGCATTGCACTTCACTTTCAGTACCGCTTTGAGCCAAACTCGATTCGGCATGGAGACCAGCATATTTCCTCATAGCGAGTGACGAGAGAGGCTACGGAAAAGATCGTAAATTGGACTGCGCATGCGTCAACCGTGCCGTATAGACCGCGGCTCAAGATATCACTGGGGCGAAGATGGAATCAATGATCATACTCTACGGATGGAATATTTTAACTACAAAGTAATTTGAAACTAATTAGATATCGGTATTAAACGTAGGCGTTCGAAATTATTCTTTCTGGACTATGAATAATTTATTTTCTCTTAGAGGGCAGTGCAATGGCACGGTGGCACTACGCCTAGAACCGCCCCTGGTCTTAAGAAGAAGATTGGTATTACATTTGTAATATGTCTCACGAATCTGATGGCAAATCCAGTATAGATTATCTGTGAGATGTATTAATTATTTTTTTACATCATAGGCTATAGACAGATTGTATTTCAATACAATAGCGCATGCAAAAGAGATGTTACCGGTACTTTTTTGAAAAGTTACTTATTTATTTATTTACATAGTTTATGCCCACATTGGAGCACTTAAATCAATCCATATACACTACAGTCTTTACAATATTAGTTGTAATGGCTTCTCAACTTCCTCTTCTCCTTCCAGAGCTTCTTTAATCTCTCCGACCTGGCCGCCCTCTCTTCATTTGTAATGGTGTACTGTTTTCGTTTGACTGTTTTTAATTTCAATCTTGTATCCCTACTTCTCAGAATCCTCTTCTCTTTTCTCTCTGCAATTTGTTTCATTGTCTCCCATAAGTCCAACCCCTCGTCCACGTCGTGGGAGACGGGCAACGGCACAAAGTAGGGGATCGCCTGTAGGGGCGAAGTACAGTGGGGACTTCGTGTGCCCCGGGACCGTTACGGTAGCTGTGAAGGTCCTACAGGAACCCTGAAAAGTGACGGCTAACGGGGCTCTGGTGAAGCTACGATAGGCCCAGCAAGCCAGTAGTGGATGAAACCAAATGCTTTCAAAAATGGAACGAGCCTCGGACATGATGGATTTAATAGACGAGGATACGGCTGTACAGGTGGCTGAAGGGGGTGGAAGAAAGCGTGAAGAAGAGAGAAGACTGAACAAGGGTGAAAGCTGAGAGATGGTGGGAACACAGAAGACGTTGGAGAGGCTTGTGTTCCAAACAGACCCGGCCAGTGGCTGGAAACTGTGCAAGATGATGATGATGAATTTGTTTCATTGTAATATTTAGCTCGTCTAAATCATTCTGGACCTCAACGAACCAGTTGTTCTTGGTTTTGCTTTTCCAAAAGAAATTGAATAATTGTTTCAGTAGTCTGGTGTCTGGTAGTCTTACTATGTGGCTGAAAAAGGCAATTCTCCTTTTCCGCATTGTATCCACAATTGATTCATTTTCCCGATAGACTATTTCATTAGGCAGCAGTCTCCATTATTATTTACATTTTATTTTTATTTAATTTTTTAAAATTACAGTGAAACCTCTCTTAAAGACCACCCCTCCTAAAGACCGATTTTTTTTTTGGAATCGATTAAAAACCTCATAAGGTCTTTGTATTTGTTACCTCTATTTAAGGACCACCCCTCTCCCCGACCAAAGACCCAGGCATTTTCTCAGTCTGACCTCTTTCAAAGAGCACTGTCTTCTCGTGTAAAATGTGGAATAAAAGAGGCCCACAGTGGTAAGAAAACTAATGATTCACAGGCCCCTCACCACATTCTTTCTGGAATTAAGGTTTCAGTACTGGTACATACAATGAATCCGTGCCATTTCGTCCAGGTGCTATTTCGTCAAGCAACAAATTCCTTTGAAAAACATGCCATTTTGTCCAGTTCTGGTTATAATAATAATGCATTTTATTAATCCCTTAACGAGTCAAGGACTCATATACAAAGGAATTGTACAGTTTTATCTTGTTGGCGACAAATTACAATACAATGTTTACTTTACAAAGTTTTCAGTATGAAAATATATACAACATTTTGTAGCTTTCATAAGTTTTTGTACACAATATGTTCTTCTTTTGTCTTCTCAGATTATGAAATTTCTTCAAACTGACATTTTATAATCATTCCACATAAACTGTTTTAGCCTCCTTTTAAAGATTGGTAGGCTAGGTGCAATTTTTATATTTTCTGGTAGTCCATTGAATTTTACAAAGGCACTATACTTAATGCTATTACTGCCATATTGTTTGGAATTGATATGGAAAAGTGTTATGTCATCTGCATGTCTAGTTTTGTAAGCGTGTAAATCAGATTGTTTAGTGAAGTTTAAATTTGTGTGTATTCTGCTGTGTAGGATTTGGTATATTAGGACATTTGATTTGATTTCTGCATTTAGGGCTACTGGTTGAATTTTACTCGTAATATAAAGGTGTTTGGTTGGTGTTAAAAAAGGGTAGTTATAAATATTTCTTATGGCTCTATTCTGAATTACCTCAATTTCCTTTTTTAGGTAGTTTGAGCATTTTATCCAAATTGTATTCAAATATTGTAAGTGGCTATGGATTAAGGAAAAATACACTTTCCTGAGTAAATATTTTGGGATATAGTAGCTCAATTTTTTTATCATCCCAGCGGCAGGTGATATTTTTTTTACTAATGCATCAATGTGCTTTTGCCAGGAGAGATTTTCATCTATTATTAAGCCTAGGTATTTGACAGATGAGACCCTTTTAACTGCTTTTCCATTCAGCATTATATTCTGAGTGATGTCTAACTTTGTTCTACGCTTTGATATTATTAAATAATTTGTTTTATCTTCATTTATTGTTAATTTATTTGACTGGGTCCAGCCAAGTATGGTATTCATGTCCTCCTGCATGTGTGTAATCAGCGTGTTGGTGGTGTACGCATTGTAAAAGATGCTTAAGTCATCTGCAAACAACGTTATATTACCATGAAAACGGAGTGTTGCTATGTCATTAATATATACTAAGAAGAGGGAAGGACCCAGTATTGATCCTTGGGGCACACCGTGGGTAATATTAACTTCCTCACTTCTGTAGCCATTTATTTCAATATACTGCTTACGATTAGATAGGTAATTTTTAAACCATGTCCAAGCTACTCCTCGGATACCTGCTTTATCAAGTTTCCCTAAGAGAATTTCATGGTCAACAGTATCAAACGCCTTTCTCAGGTCTATGAAAAGGCCACTCGCTGTCATCTTATTGTCTAAGACATCCTGCAAGTTAGAGATAATATCAATTGTGGCTATTTCTGTGCTTGAGTTTTCTCGGAATCCATATTGCCCTTTGTAGAAGTAATCATTTTTATTTAAGAAATTAACAATTCTGTTTTTTACTACTGTTTCGAGTACCTTGGATATGGGTGGGAGGATGGAAATGGGCCTGTAATTGTCCGGATTGCTTTTGTCACCTCCTTTATAGACTGGTATGACTCGTGCTATTTTTAGATCATCAGGCACCAGACCAGTCTCTAACGATACATTTATTAAAGTAGTTAGTGGGCTACTTAGCATGTCAATGGAGTTTTTTAACAATTTCACTGACATACCATCTTTGTCTTGGCTACTTTTCATTTTAAGGCTTAATATAATATTGCGAATTTCCATCTCATTAGTCGGGGTCATAAATATGGAATCTACGTTGACATTAATTTCATTAACGTTCTTCCCTGGGGGGATGTTTATGGCTAATTTGTGTGCTATGTTTATAAAGTGAGTGTTTAGAGCATTGCAAATATTTTCTTTTCCTGTGAAAGATTTACCGTCAATTATTATCTCACTGGGACCATCTTTGTTTTCAGTTGTGCGGTTGTAGATCATTTCATTGATTACTTTCCAAGTATCTTTTATGCTATTGGCATTCAATGTTAATTTGTGTTCATAGTATGAGGATTTCAGTTTCCGTTTTAAAGCTGTCACTTTGTTCCTACATATTATGTGCTCTTCCTTTAAGAGGTTATTGTTTCTGTGAATGCTAGTTTTAAGTTTAGCATGTAGTAGGTCCCTTTGTTTTATTAGTTGAATTAATTCTGTTGTTATCCATGGGTTTTTGTGGTTCTGGTGTATTTCCCTCAAAGGTGAGTCAGTGTTTTCTTTGTTGGGTGTCTGTGTCAAGATTTTGTGTTTCATGGCGATGTAAGTTTCGTTTAGATCATCTAAGCAGTCTATTTGATTGAGATCATTAGAGAATTTGTTTTTGTTCATGTACCGGTAATTTTTATTCACGTTTTTTGAACTAGACCTTTGCTTGTTGGGGGCGTATTTAAATGTCATGTTCGAGATTGGGCTTTTGCCTGGATAGTAGTTTGACCAGAAAATCTCAGTTACAAGAATATTATGATCACTAATATCACTATTTATATTGCTTATTCTATAGGCATATTTACAGTTATTAGTGGTTTACAAATTATTTCACAAGTTAATGAGTGTCATCTCGTCCAGACGAAATGTTGGCAAGGGTTGAGGCAGTGCAGTTAATAGTGAGTATATTATCTTATATTTAATTCCGTTAGGAACATTTTGTCCAGTGAACTTCTGTCTTATTATAAGTCCGATTTTGGCGATTAAGGTGTCAAATTAAAGAGAACATTCCCTAGATGTTTCGAAAGGACATGATTTCCCTAAATTCCCTAAGGACTCTCTCCTCAAAGCCCTTCAAAGTCCCCATGTAATTTTACTGAATAAACAAATATTCCTGCTTTATGATAAGATATTTAAAATTCTGTTTTAGTATTGCAACTTTGGATATATTTTAATTATCACCTGAATTGTGAAATTTTTTTTTTTATTATTTTCACTATGTTGTTTACATTATAAGCATTTCATTGTAAAACACAGTGGCAAACGAGCGGAGCGAGTGACATCCATTATTACAAACATCAAAAAATTACTTATTTCTAACAACAAACGCAATGAAATGAATCGATTATTGTAGACCTGTCAAACTGTTAATCTTAGGTATTTGGACGAAATAGCACCAGTGGGCCGGTAGAGAGTTAACCACCTGCCCCTGTTCGTGGAATTTGGACGAAATGGCACCTGGACGAAATAGCACCTGGACGAAATGGCATGACAGGCATACACTAACATTCTACTGTTATGCATGATAAGATCTGAGCTGAGTAATTGCCCGGGCTTCCCAAATTAAATGTTCTCTTTGGAAGGAACTTAGAGAGCAAAGGTTGTCAGAAGTTTAAATAGCCAGACCAATTAGGAAATTCCATCAGGAATGTTACAGTGTCTTGGTGTAATAATGTACACAGTAACAGTTTAAGAATAGGGATAAGAGGTTTGCTTATTTACAGTTAATTTTGCATGGTGTTTTGGTACTGTATAGGACAGCATCAAGATGAGAACTGTTTTATCGTTGGAAGAGCGAGTGAAAGTGGTACGTGAACGTGAAAGTGGTCTGTCAGAACGGAAACTAGCCGAAAAATTTAAATGCAGTAAAACTCAAATTAACACGATTTAAAAAACCAAGGATGACATCTTACGTGAGTGGAACAGTAATGCAAATCGTGGCATGAAGAGGAAACGTCAGGAGAAGTTTGGGGATGTAAATGACTTATTGTTAGAATGGTTTAAAAGTGCAAGATCCCAAAACATCTGTATCAGTGGTCCATTGATGAAAGAAAAGGCGCTTGAAATTGCATCACAAATCGGGGTTATTGATTTTAATGCAAGCAATGGTTGGCTTGAAAGATTTCATATGCGCAATAACATTGTTTTTCGGTCCGTCAGTGGTGAGGCGGGTGATGTAAATGTTTCAGTTTGTATGGACTGGAAAGATTGCCTGCCTTCCGTTACTGAAGGATATGACCTCAAGGACATCTACAACCTGGATGAAACTGGATTGTTTTTTCGATCCTTGCCATCGAATTCTATGATGATAAAAGCAGAGCAATGTTCTGGCGGGAAAGTTTCGAAAGAGCGTTTGACAATTTCATTTTGTGTTAATGGTGTAGGTGAGAAAGAACCACCTTTAGTGATCAGAAAATCTCTTCGTCCAAGATGTTTCAAGATCGTAGATTTAACAACGTTACATGATGTAACATGGCGAGCAAATAAAAAAGCTTGGATGACTAGAGCAATTTTTGAAGAAAGGGTTCAAAATTTTGATAGAAAAATGAACAGATAAAACAGGAAAGTTCTTCTCTTATTGGACAATTCTCCTTGCCACATCACTCAGCTACAACTGAAGAATGTGAAACTTCAGTTTCTGCCGCCAAACACAACTTGTAAACATCAACCCCTGGACTAAGGCATTATCCAGGCATTTAAACTAGGGTACAGAAAGCGTGTCCTTCGATCTGTATTTGCCCATATGGATGAAGCTTCCCTTGCATCCGATCTAGCCAAGAAAATTACTGTCAGTGATGCTGTATCATGGATAAAATCATCGTGGGAGGAAGTTCAGGCGTCAACAATTATGAAGTTTTTTGGGTTCTGCGGCTTTCCTGAAAGTTCAGATTCTGAATCGTTTGCTGAAGAAGACACTGGCGACTTGAGTATTCTTACTCAGCTGGCTGGGATACGAGACTTCGACACAGCTGATGTGAGGTGGATGACGGGCTGGAATGCTACGATAATCTGGGAGAAAACTGGGAAGAGCGAGCAATGCAGGATTTCTTGGAAGGTAAGTTCCATGACACCATACAATATTACTGTATTCTTTTGATCATGCATGCAAGATTAAGTTATAGTACAGTGCATAACTTCTAAATCTACTTTTTCTCCAATCCCTATAGATAAATATGATCACCTTCCCATTGGAGGTGATGATGTGAACAATGGCACAGAACTGCATCAGCATACAATGTCATTAGAAGAAGTGTTATGTAACATAGAAACAAGTAGTTCCGTGAAGAACTATACAGCCTATTTTCATATATCCTACTTATGTTAATTGCCACTATCAACATACACAATTTCAGTATGATTGCTGTAATAGATTCGTAGATATTGAGAACCGACTAAATATTTCGGATGGTCGCCATGTTGGATTTTATATATGTAGGTCCTAGAGTTATGTACTGTTACATGCAGATTATTGTGAACGTGTAGTATTCAAACTTCAATCGCATAGTTAGGACACAAGAAAAAACAAGGAGAATTTAAAATTTTTCACAGCTGCCATCTTGAGGTTATGGAAACAATTGAAATAAATTAGATGCCAGTGGATTAACATTCGTATAAGGATTTACTGTACCAAGTTTCACTGCACGCGGATGGTTAAATTGCGAGAAACGTCCATGTGAATATTTATAATTAGCGTCACCGCCATGTTGGATTTGTGATCACCAGGTTATTTAAAGTCCTATAGGTGAACTTAAGTTCATAGCCCCTATGAACATTAAAAAATGCAGTTTGATTGCTAAAATAGATTCGTAGATATTCAGTATCGTCTAAATATTTCGGATGGTCGCCATGTTGGATTGTTAAATGTATAGGCCATAGTGTTATGTACCATTAAAGGAAAATTATTGCGTAGGTTCATTATTCAAACTTTCACTTCGATCGCATGACTACATCACAATAAATAAAATCTTAAATTTAAAATTCGCACTGCCGCCATCTTGAGGTTATGTAAACAATTGAACTAAATTAGATACCAGTGGATTACAATGTGTATAAATATTTCCTGTGCCAGGTTTCAGTGCGCTTGGAACATTAAATCGTGAGAAAGGTCTATTAAAAATTTTCAAATTCGCTTGGCCGCCATGTTCGTTTTGTAGTTAACCGGTTTTTGAAAGTCTTATAGATGGACTTCCAGTAGTGCTCTTTATCTCCGTACAAAATTTCAGGGGTTTACCGCTAATAGTTTCAGAGATATAGAATGCCGGTGAAATATTTCGTACATCCGCCATCTTGTGATTATGTAAACAATTGAACGAAGTTAGATGTCGGTGCATTACAATGTATATAAACATATACTGTACCAAGTTTCATTGCGTTTGGTTGGTCAAATCGCGAGAAACGTCTATTTAAAAGTCGCAAATTCGCTTGGCCGCCATGTTGGTTTTGTTGTTACCAGGTTTTCAAAAGTCACATAAGTGAACTTATAGTAGTTCCCTCTATCACCATAGAAAATGTCAGGGTAATATCGGTAATAGTTTCGGAGATATTGAATGCTGGTGAAATATTTTGCACAGCCGCCATGTTGGATTGGTGAGTCGTAACAAAATTTGAAGGGCACGGTCGAGGTCGCCGGGAATAGTGCTATGAACTTTCCGAGTTTCATTGAAATCGCTCCAGCCGTTTAGATTTTATTAGGGGGGGGACACACACACGAATCACACACACACGCACACACACACGGACAAAAGGTGATCTCATAAGCCTATTTTTTCAAAATTGAAAATAGGCTAAAAATACAAAAAACTACTTTCCTAGAAGATTGTTCGAACCCAGAACAAATTAATGGACTTTTGAACTCACTCAGAGATATTCTAGAAAGTGAAATTGTTATAAAAAAGATGTGCTAATCTGAAACAGAGATCAATTTGTGACTTTTTTTAATGACAGTGCTCAGAAAAACCTAATTGCAATTAATTTGTACTAAATGTGAACCAATGCAAATAAATTGTAATCAACAAAGTGTTCCAACAGTAATTTATTAATAATGCAGTATAACATTATTTTTTATGTCTACCCTTATTAAGAGACCACCCCTCTAAAAGACCAGTTTTCCATGGAACCGTCACTGGTCTCTTAATAGAGGTTTCACCGTATTTACATGGTACGGATATGATTTATGTGCCTCTTCCATCTTTGTCGGTCCAGATAGATCTTGGTCTTCTCACTCTCTGTCCAATTCATTCCTCTACTAGTTAGGTTTTGTTTGACTGTATCAAGCCCTACCTATAGGTCTTCCTCTGGGTCTAGCTCCTTTAACTGTTTTCTCCAGCCATACTTTTGCTATACTGTTGGGGGCCAATCTTTTTACATGTCCAAACCACCTCAACCTTGAACTTTCAGTTTTTCCTAGAAGAGATTCCTGTACCTGTGCTGCTTCCCTTATACTGTACTTTCATTTCCGACCTTGTCCCTCCTTGTTTTCTGGACAATTGTCCTTAGAAATTTCATTTCTGCACTTTGCAGTCTGGATGGTTGGTTCCTCAGTTTAGGGGCTGCGACAACGCGGTCATGTAGCCCAGTGTACTTTGTGTGTGTGTAGAATCTGTCTGATAACCAGTGTTAATTTTGATGGCTGTATTAGTGTGTGTTATCTGTTTCTTAATTCATGTAAGGACTGCAGACTTTGAATTTTCCCCTCCGAAGGAAGGCATACTGAGGGATTTTTAACACTCTTAAAAAATCCGACGACTTTGGCCGGGTTTGAACCCGCGATCTTGGGCATAGAAGCTCAGCATGCTACCAACTACGCCACCGAAGCCGCTATTTTTTTTTTCCGGGTAGTTATATAATACGAATTTGTGTACACTACCTGAAAATTACCAATGCATTGTTTAATTAGAAACTACATGTTTATTATATCTTCATCAGCTGACTTCTCTAAGTATTACTATTGCACAAAATGTCTCATATGAACACTACAAAATGGATAAACTTGTCTACACTTTGTCTCGCCGGAAGGACGATGGCGGGATCGGCGATGAAGTGCTGCATGATTGAGATGGAGGGAAGTCACAGGTGTACTTTGAGATAGAAGGATGCCACTACATCTGAAGTACAAAATATACCGCATGGTAGAACGACCTGTTACTTTATACAGTTATTGTGAAAAGTATTCGGACAACCTCTGTTATCGCGATGAGGCGCACTGAGTGAAGACGGGGATATAGCGATTTAAGAATTGCATTTTCTGTCCACTGACATCTGCATTTTATCATATGGAGCAAATTACACATATATAACAGCAACAATGCCTGGTAAATCACAATAAGAAAGAAAAGTTATCTTTTTGCGGCGACAAAATGTATTTTGACACTCCAGTATAACTATGAGTTAATGCAGGGCAGGGTCCTGATGTTGGCCAAATATCACAAACTTAATTCTTTGTTGCGTGGCCCTTGGCCTTTATTACAGCCTGAAGATGGTTCGGCATTGGTCTGACGAGGGATTTGATTAACGATGTTGGTATTTTATTCCATTCTTCCTTTTGTTCTGTTATGAGGCTTGTTTTACTCAAAATGTCTCTCTTCCAGTTTGCCTTCTCTAGTTAACTCCACAGGTTCTCGATGGGGTTTAAATCTGGTGACTGAGGTGGCGTGTGTATCACCCACAGCCGCGTGTTAAGCTCCGTGTGCTGAGGATCATTGTCGTGTTGAAATACAAAATTGTCACGAATTCCTAACAGTTCTGGACTAGCCACCAGATTGTTCTTTAAAACGTCTATGTATTTCATATTATGATCCATGATGCCGTCGATGACATGAAGTTTTCCGAGCCCCGAGGTGCTCATACAGCCCCACACCATCACCGAGCCACCTCCGTGTTTCACCGTAGCTTTTAGATTCGCCGGTTGTAGTTCCTTATTTGTCTTCCTCCATACCGTACCATGAAGACGGTACCAAAAATATGAAATATTAAATTAATTTTGTCACTGAAAATAACCTTGTCCCAGACCTCAGGGGAGTCATTGCGATGCTTCTTGAGATGCTTCACTTATCCATCTCTTTCTGCGGGCTACTCTACCATGAAAGCCTCCTGCGCGGCACACATTAAGCACTGTACTCGCGTATGTCGGCTGCTATTGTAGGGGCACTGGTCTTGGGGTTCTTCTTTATCTGTCGCACGATGAACCGCCTGTCCGCATCCGTGAGGGAGCGAAGGCGCCTACTTCGAGACTTGTTTTCTGCCATCTTCCGGAGTCCAAAACGTTCAATGACATCATACACCGTCGATTTTGGCCTTCCAGTGAGCATTCCAATTACTAGGAGTGTTTTACATTGATTGTGCAGCAGTACAATCAACTTGCGCTCTGATTCCGTTGTCTCCCGTACTTTGCGACCCATGTTGACTCACTAGTGTTCGTCTGATGACCTTATTTGGATTGCCAAGGTAAGGCTTTTGTTTTTATGAAAGGGAGTTTGACTCCTGTAGCACATTAGCATGCTCGTGACGTCAATACTGCTTGTATTTTGTGTCTTGCATGGCCTTCTCAGTATGTGCTAGCCACGCGTATTGGTAGGTGTGTCTGTACCAACTGACGAGCCCAACGGCATGCTGGGGCGAAACGCTGGCATTTTTTGAGCTAACCGGACCATTTTTATCATGTATTGATGATACTGTTAAGTCGGGCAGGTCGGTGGGAATCATATGACCACGTCATTGCATTCGTGATCTCCGCGTAAATCCCCAAATGTCCAGGTGTCCGAATACTTTTTGTTGCCGCGAAAAGAGACTTCTTCTTTCTTATTGTGATTTACCAGTCATTGTTACTGCTATGTTTGTATATTTTTGCTACGTATGAATAAATGCAGATGTCAGTGGACAGAAAATGTAATTCTTAAACTGCTATATCCTCTTCTTCACGCATCTTAGGGCACCTCCTCGCGATAACAGTGGTTGTCCGAATACTTTGGTGTTGAATGCTGATCAGTGGACAAAGTTACAGACCACCAATTACATTCCATGGAAATGTATATCCTCGGTTGGCCAATGGGCATCACTCTCCTTGATCATTGTTTAAAATTTGAAAATACACTTGTGTTCCGTCTAGTGAATACTTTAATATTTATTTACACATTAGGACATGTTTCGAGTCATAATGTTTTCTTTGAAAATAAACATTCAAGTATTGACTAGACAAGGTCCATCCATACAGGGCTCCGGGCACGCTCTAAGCCGGTGCTCCGAGCGCTTTGTTCGAAGGTAGTTTCAGAAGTGGTGGAAGGAGCTTGGCTGGCTGAGCGCGCTGAAGTGTGCAGCCGATCCATCAGTTACTAGTCTAGTCCAATGTGCTTTGTTGACAGCGTGTAAGTAAATCAGTTTCCCAGTGGTCATGACTGAACAGCATACAAAATAAGGAGTGGTGAAGCAGCAGTCGTTAAAGCAGAATGGGAAATTTCATTTTTCTGTACAGCGTATAAAGGGCATGTCAAATATTTAGTGTGCAACAGAGATGTAATGTGTTAAGAAGAACACAATTTGTTGTTGAATTTTCCTCTCTAATATGTTCACATTTCAGTTTGGAATAAATCACAATATTCTTTACTTAACACTTGTGTTCATTTCCTGCACATTCCATACATCGGAGCACCATTCGATTTGTATATGCGGTATATTTGTTATGGCAAAACAGCCCTATTAATATGTCAATCCCACAAGAGCCGTCGGCCTCACGACTGTACGTACGTATCTGGTCAGCGTGGTCCGAACATCGTCCGTCTCCTCGCTGCCACAGTGTAGTGGTGGTAGGGGAAGGAGCGCTAGTCTGACTGCCCAGTGCTCCCCGAGCGCGGCCGTGCTTGGAGCGCAATGACTGGATGGCCCTGGACTAGACGGAACATAAGTGTATTTTCAAATGTTAAACTATCATTCGTCAATACGGACCAATCATGAACAATGTTAACCCCAAACTCCTTGATCATGTCAAGAACAACACCGTTCGCAAGTAAATAGGCATTGCACCCATCACTGAGAACGAAAGGCACCTCCAAAGGTATGGCCATGTCCTATGTGCTGCACCTTTGGGGGTGTTTCCCCCGGTGGCAAATTGGATATACATAACAATTCAATAAGAATTAAACTGGAGTATTTACACAAATCGTCAGTCTTTTCTTAAACACACCTATATGTTTGGGAAAAGGCTCTAAGACTGCGGCAGGTAGAGAATTCCAGTTATCAATGGCATGGTTTATGAATGAATATTAACCATAATTTGTACGCTGTGGTCAGACCTTAACTTTGAAAGAATGATCACTCTTGCTCATGTAAGTGAGCTTTCCCATACGTTTGCTAAGCTCACCCCATGCTGGTTGATTTGTATACGTGTTGTACATAGCGCAGAGTCTACATTTCATCCTCCTAGCGTCAAGTGATTCCCACCCAAGTTTCTTTAACATACGACTCACACTGCTCCTGGGATTAATGTCACTGAGCACAAATCTAGCGGCCTTTCTTTGTACCATTTCCAACTCATTGATGAGCCCTACTTGATATGGATCCCAAATCGCCGAGGCGTATTCCAGAATAGGTCTTACAAGTGACAAATATCCTAATTCTTTAGCAGAGGTACTACTTCCTTTTAATACCCTCATTACAAAGTGTAGGGATTTGTAAGCTTTAGAAACTACACATCCTACATGACTACTCCATTTCGTATCATTCCTTACGTGAACGCACAAATATTTGCAAGAATCTTCTTCTACAAGTATTTCCGAACCAATGTTATATTGAAAATCTTGCCTTCGCCCTTTCCCTATTTTTATGAGATTTTCTTGTGTTTATTTTCATATTAGTTTCAATCGCCCACTTATAGACCAGGTTCAGGTCATCTTGAAGTACTGTGTTGTCTTGTAAGTCATGCATCTTTCGATATATTACACAATCATCCGCACACAATCGACAGTCACTGCGAATCCCATTTGGTAAGTCATTTATAGTAAACCAAAATTAGAAGGAATCTCCGTCAATCAATACTTGTATATTCATACACAATTACATCGGGAACATGTTTCGGACCCAATAGGTCCTTCTTCAGCCCTGAACTTCAAAAATGTTTAACAATCATTCATGATACAAACTAACATCAACATAATACTGGTTAAACATGCTGTACATAAAAATATATGAACCCTGAAAACGACACAAGCTAAAATATATTAAAAGCACTCATTAAAACACTGTAGTAATTAAGCTAATGTTTGTTGCGTCGTAGTGTGACAACTTAGTCCTGTTGAATGATTGACCACGTGAATTTTCAAGAACAGACTTGGATTTGAGTTGCACTGTAGCGTATGATGTGTCATGTTGATAGTCAAATGGGTTTTGCCCATGTGGCTTATGATGGAGGCTTCTTCTGTATGGTATCTTAGAAGAGAATAAATAACTTGACTTCCTTGTGCAGAGTGCCTGTTGAAAGTAGAAGGAAGGAGAATGGGCCTGTGATCCTGGCCTGTCTATCTTGAAAAAGCTGGTTCGATGTTGTGGAATCATTCCACTAGTGACCTCCGCACAGGCAACATCGAACCAGCTTTTTCAAGATAGACAGGCCGGGATCACAGGCCCATTCTCCTTCCTTCTACTTTCAACAGTCACTCTGCACAAGAAAGTCAAGTTATTTATTCTCTTCTAAGATACCATACAGAAGAAGCCTCCATCATAAGCCACATGGGCAAAACCCATTTGGCTATCAACATGACACATCATACGCTACAGTGCAACTCAAATCCAAGTCTGTTCTTGAAAATTCACGTGGTCAATCATTCAACAGGACAAAAAGTCGTCACACTACGACGCAACAAACATTAGCTTAATTACTACAGTGTTCTAATGTGTGTTTTTAATATATTTTAGCTTGTGTTGTTTTCAGGGTTCATATGTTTTTATGTACAGCATGTTTAACCAGTATTATGTTGATGTTAGTTTGTATCATGATTGATTGTTGAACATTTTTGAAGTTCAGGGCTGAAGAAGGACCTATTGGGTCCGAAACATGTTCCCGATGTAATTGTGTACGAATATACAAGTATTGATTGACGGAGATTCCTTCTAATTTTGGCTTACTAGTCTTTTGTCAATACGGACCTAAGAAATTCCAATATGGAGTTAGACGAAGCAGAAGTCATTTATAAACGCCAAAAATAACAACGTTCCGATTACGCTGCTAGTTGCCAATTCCATGCACTACAGTATTCTGAAATCGATGGGCAGTGCCCATGTGGACGTCCAAAGCAATGGTGGCAAGATACAGTAAATGTTGACTTATAACTAGGGTTCGGAAGTGTAAGACCTAAAGCAGTACAAAATATGCAAGCAAATATGCCCTAAAAACTAGCTAAATATGACCTAAAAACTATAAAGTATGACCTAAAATCTACAAAATATAACATGAATTTTTGGGATTGGTAGAGTATCACTAACATACAGTAAACCTCTTGAGTGCCAAAACGTGATCAGCGATAATACACCAGACACATTACAAACTGACAGAGAGCTACAGTACATTAGAATGTTCAACATTCATTCAGAATCATAGCCTTGAGATGCAGTTCTTGCTCGGTTTTCCTAAAACGAAACAAAAAAAATCGAAGTATTAGTATGCTTTATGATTATGACGCCGGCTCCGTGGTGTTGGGGTAGCGCGCCTGCCTCTCACCCGGAGGCCCCGGGTTCGATCCCCGGCTCCGTCAGGGATTTTAAAACTGACGTGAGGGTTGGAACGGGGTGCACTCAGCCTCGTGAGGACAATTGAGTAGCTGTCTGACAGTGAGACAGCGCCCCGATCACAAATACCAAAATTAACGGCCGAGGGAACCCGACGCGCTGATCACGCGTCACCCCAATATC
This sequence comes from Meconema thalassinum, assembly GCA_946902985.2. NCBI lineage: Eukaryota > Metazoa > Arthropoda > Insecta > Orthoptera > Tettigoniidae > Meconema > Meconema thalassinum. The sequence continues at coordinate 74,456,554 of OX336400.1, forward strand.
TGCAGGCCAAATGGCTGGGCAGCAGTCGCTTGGTCGGCCTTAGCCCGTCATGGGCTGGATAGTGCCAGGGGTTGTTTTATTTGATTGTTTTTTATGATTATGTCGGCGTAAATTAGAAAACACTGCTAACAGGAAGTTTATTGCGCCTTCTTGGAATCAGGTCTTCTAAGCCTTCTATCTGCCTGTTCCGGGAAAAGAAAGCATCTACTACACTATTCGGAAATCCTGTGTTTGAAACTCGATGAAGGTAACACGTACCTTGTTAACGACGCCTCAATTTAAACATAAATGCTGAAATTATAACCAAATATGACCTTATATCACTAAAATATGACCAAATATGACCAAAACAATAAAAATGGCCGAAATATGCATTTATAGGCAACATCAAATTGCTTTAAACGTGGTCAGGGACCCGTCATTCAAACTTATTTTTCAGATTTCGGTCAAAATGAGCTCAGGAAAAAAATATGACTTTTCCTTAACATCCGAACCTTACTTATCAGTAATCAATGACATCACATTACTGTTACCAAAATTTGGGATACAAAATACATTTTCTAATTACGTGCAAAGCATTACTTGGCAAAACAATTGGTCTGGATGAAGATTATTGATGTGCAAGTACTGTGAGTGACAAAAACCAGGGGTGTATATTAGCTAACATGGTCCACACTACCTAGCAATTACCCATGCTACCTAGCAATTATTGGTCTAGGCAAAAACTATTGGTCTGGTAAAGATTATTGATGAGTAGTAGGGGGGAGCTCGGGGGATCAGCCCCTCCCCGGCCTACCTCTTCACCCCTCCTCCTCCCCCCCTCCCTGAAATTTTTGTCATACATAATATTTGTTTATCAATTAAAACATTAAAAACTGATAACTTACAATGTACGGTACTATTGTTACTAAGCGATGTATGGCAACGTTGTAAAGCAAGGATATGGTAGAGCGATGTAAATAGTGTGACAATCAGTTTGCTCTGTTCTTTATATGTGTAAGAACATAACCTCTTATTACTCTCCAGTGCCTTCGCTCTTTTGAACGTACCAAAAACAGCAACAAGTGGCCTTGAAGCGTGTGACAAAAAAACGTTTTCCCTAACTTTTATACCCTTATCAAACTTTTGGCAAATTTGCCTCTCTCTGTAGCTACCGGTACTGTCGAATGGAGTTTGAGTTGGTTGAAAACATACTTAAGAAATTCTACTTCTGAAAACAGACTCAACGTTCTAGTATTGTTATCTATTCACAGAGACATACATCTCACTGACGATGAAGTTACAAACCAATTTGGTAATGCTCCAAGATACCTTGACTTTATATAATAGTGTAAGTTGTAAATCAAGACAGTAACATTAATTCTTTCCATGTAAACACTATCTAGTGAGCAAGATGATTGTGTAACGTGTTTTTCGAGGGTTTTTTATGCCACTGGCATAAGTCAGTAGGAAGCCAGTCTATACATTTTATTTACGCGGCAAATTGTTCAGCCAAGATAATTTTTCATGTTAATTTATTATTATTATTAATTTATTATAATTATTATTAAGATATTTCCGGAGCATTTTATAAAAATTATAAGCATACAGATAGGTTTTCCATGTTTTAGAAAACACTATCAAGCAAATTATTACGAACGACAATATCATAGAAAATTATGTGATTACGGAATTTTACGGAGTTTTCGTCAGTTAGGATATATCGAGAGACGTGAGTCACTGGGAATTCAAATACAAGCTGATTCCTGTCGAGAAGCATGACGCAAGCTTGGGTCGCATCGTCAAGAAAAGGCGAATTGTTGGAACGGAAATCGACTTCTCCCTCTCGCGCGCCGTGTGTAATGAACCAGAGGAGGAGAAGTAGCGGCGTGCTCAGCCAATCAGTGGAGACAACGTAAGCTGGAAGACGGTACCATGGTGGGGGAGCCAACGTGTGGATATATCGTTCGACGCGCCGTGGAACGTGGACAATCTGTGTAGTTCTTGCCGAGTATGGTTATACGCGGGAATCGCTCCGATGTTCCGTGGGACGAGGACTATCTGTGTAGAACTTAACGAGTATGGTTCACGCGGGAGTCGCTCCGATGTTCAGTGGAGTTAGTGACTATCTTTGTGAAACTTAACCAGTGTAGTTATACGAGTGTTTGGGTCCGAGGTACGGACCATAGAATTATCTAATCTACCAGAATATCATCAAATAACGAAGAAGATGGCGACGTCCAGGAGACTGTGGGAAGCACACAGCATCATCCAGTACGAGGGAAATGCTTTAGCAATTTCCAGTGGTAAGCGCAAATGACGCGGAAATACGCAATCTCTCATTTTTCTTTGTTTTATATTTCATAATTCAGTAACTTCATAGCTTGGAAATAAGAGTAAAATCAATTTATCAGACTCCGTTTTCACGTAATTTTCTATCGGTAATATTAAAATCGCAACGCTCCAATTTAAATTTTAAACTTATTATTATTATTAATTTTGCTATACTTGTTTTATATAATAAATTCATTTCTTTTACAATGCAATCTTTGCTTTCAGTAGGTAGCATTAGATATAGACCAATTTCTTCTCCTGATACAATTGTTTGTTGGGTTAATGATCAAATCATACCACGATCTGAGTGATTAGATTCTTGAAGGTGTTCTCCCAGAGCTAGACGTTGTTAAATACAAATTTAGATTTCAACATTGGGTTGAGGTCTTGGCGCCCATTAAAACAACATAGCTTAGGCAAAGGTAAACAGTTACATTTCTCACCCAACAGTTAGGGGCAGTCAAACCGAAACACTTGTCGCTCAAAGTGTGGGCTAGCAAAACTGCCACATTTGTACGCTCAACGTGGAGCAAAGTAAATACCGTTTCACTTGTCATCCCAGCCTAAGCGAGACTGCCACATTTTCTCCCAACAGTGTGGGCTAGCGAAACTGTTACATTTGTCGCCGACAACTTGGGGCTGAAAACCTAATAACATTTGTGGAAGGAGAAGGGTATATATTTCTGTGCCTGTATTTTGGGGGTTATTTGTCTGTATCAGTGTATATCATTATGGGGGATGAGAAAGAAAGACAGATGAGGTTAAGTAGTGGTCATCAACTGGAGAGTGATGATACGAGCAGTATGTCGAGTGATGTTAGTACCGGGGTAGCGGAGGTAAATCCCGATATTGAAACAGGGAGTGTAGGCGGCCAACCAGAATTAAAAACTTTACTTCTCGAGTTCATGTAACAGAACAAAGTTAGTAGTGATGCCTTAAATGCAAAATTAGAACAGAATAATGCAAAATTAGAACAAAACAGTAGGGAAAATAAAGAAAGTACAGACGCTTTAAATGCTAAACTGGAACAAAACAACGCTAAATTAGAACAAAACAGTAGGGAAAATAGAGAGAGTAATGAAACTTTAAACGCCAGATTAGAACAAAACAGTAAGGAAAATAGAGAGAGTACTGAAACTTTAAATGCTAAACTGGAACAAAACAACGCCAGATTAGAACAAAACAGTAAGGAAAATAGAGAGAGTACTGAAACTTTAAATGCTAAATTAGAACAAAACAGTATGGAAATGAGTGACAAATTCGAACTGATTAGAGGTGAGATCAGGGGGGTGATGGAAGAAAAGGCTAAAGAAATTATTGCAGATGTAGACAGAAAATTAGGAAAAGTACAGGAGGAGTTGGAAATTAGAATCAGCACACAGGCTGAAAATTTAAAAGAACTAGTGCAACTGGAAACACAGCAGGTCAAAAAGCAATTGGGGGGAGAAATTGACAAAATTCAGGTAGCTACTAAAGAGGTTAAGGAACAGCTGGGGGGGTAGAATTGAGAAAGTCCACTCACAAATAGTTGCAGAAGTAAATGATTTAAGAGAGAGTAATAGAGAGTGCATTAGCAAGATTGAGGAGAAACAAGCAAAGCTATATGATAAAGTAGAAGAATCAGAAGGAAACATTAAATTAACAGTAAACAGTATTGAGAGGAAGGCTGAGGAGAAAATCGCAGAATTAGAATTAAAATTAAAAGCTAGGATCAGGCAAGAAAATAGTCAGAATAGGCCAGTTTTTGTGAATAGCACACACAGGGAGGTAGAACTGGGTAAGTTCAGCAATCGACAGGGGTGCCCAATGGAGTTCATGAACACTATAGAAAATAAATTCGGGGAGAGGTTGGAAAATGGTAGTATTGAGTGGTGCCAGGTAGTTGAAATTTTAGAACAAGTGTTTGTGGGGGAAACGAGGAATTGGTTTGCTGTCTACAGAGACAAGTTTACTGATATCAATGATTTTAAAATGAAATTCTGTGAAAAGTTCTGGAATGAGGTTATTCAGTCGCAGCATCGTGAGGGAGTAGTGTGTGGGAAATATAACCCTAAAGGAAGCTCCACCATGACCGAATACTTTTTAGGGCAGGTATTAGTGTGTAAATATCTGGATGGCTTGAAGGAGGAAAGTGATGTGGTAAGGTTGCTACTTAGGCACTTTCCCTATAGGATCAAGGAGGCTGCTTGTATCCAGAATGTAAAGACTATATCACAAGTAGAAAATTTGTTAAGCACATTTGATGCACTAGGGAGAGGGGGTTATGAGGACAATTTCAATCGGAACCAGGGTAATAATAATAATAAACCTAATGAAGCCAGGCATCAAGAAGTTCAAGGGAACGGTGGCGAAGGAGCCAACGCTCAAAATAGAAATAATAATAATCAGCTAAATCAGAACAGAGGAAATGGCTATGGTAATCAGTATCAAGGGAGGAACAATGATTTCAGGGGAAATCATGGGAGGAACAATGATTACAGGGGAAATCAAGGGAGAAACAATGATTTCAGGGGAAATCAAGGGAGAAATTATAATGACAATAATTACAACCAGAATAGGGGTCAAGGAAGAGGACAGCCTAGTGGTAGTAATATACAGCCAAACAATGACAACACAGCCCAGAACATCCAGACCAGTTCAGTAGTTAGTAGTACTACGGCCAGCTGTAGCGGTTCTTTAAACGCGAACCAGGCTGCGAAGTAAGTTCAGAATCTCAGTCTGTAGCATGTCCTGTCCATACAATTATACAGGAACCCTATGACCTAAATGTAAGAAATGAATTATTACATGAACTAAATGATGAAGGTATTATTCAGGAAGTGGTTAGTAAGAGCCCCATAGTTAAATTTAACGTGTCCGAGGCGTACACAGATGTTTTAATTGATAGTGGTTGTATGAAGAGTTGCATAAGTAGTGCATTTTATGATAAAATGAAAGGAACTGGAGTAAATTTTGAGGAGATGCCAATTAAAAGCACTTTTGTTATCACAGCTGTTGGGAAGAGGTCTAAAGTAATTTCTAAGCAAGTTTTAGTAGACATTAAAATTAATAATCATGTAGAGAAGCAGATTTGTCTTGTAATTCCAAATTTAGTATTCAGTGTTATCTTGGGTTCAGAGTGGCTAAGTAGAGTGTCTGGTAACTTATGTTATGATGTAGGGAGTTTGAAATTTAAATGGGGAGATTCTGAAGTAGAAGTAGCGTTCAATGACCATATTCAGAGGAGTAGTATTGTAGGTGTGATTTGTACTTTAAATGAGATATCGCCAGCCGTAGAGCGGGGTTCTCCATGTTTTGTGGGCAGTGTGATTACGAACGGAAGTCTAGAGGACTCGTTACGTGAGGCTGCATTTCAGGGAAATATAGAGGATGAACAGTGTGTTCGGCTCTATGATGTGTTATGGTGTAATAGGAGAGTTTTTGAGGATCGCATTGGTATGGCCAATTGCTATACACATTCATTGAACGTTATTGATAGGTCAGTATTCACAGGACATAGATATCCTGTACCTTTCGCTTATCAGAGTGCAGTTGAGGCACAAATTAACCAGATGCTTGAAGATGGGATTATTGAGCACTCGAACAGTCCATATGTTAATTCTTTGGTCACGGTACCCAAGACCGACGGCACTGTTCGTATTTGTTTAGACGCTCGTTTGGTTAACAGTAGAATTAGTTCAGATCAGCTGAAATCTATGTCAATAGAAGAATTAATGCAAACATTTGAGGGGAAGAAGTATTTCAAAAAGAAGGAAGCTTGTAGTTTAACGTGACCGTTAATCTCGCGATCATAAGCCACGGGACCTCCGTTTTACGTGGAATCCGAACCACAGGACATGGCATTTCACATCGAAAATCTCACATGCAGTGACCGGGAATCGAACCCGGCCCGCCTTGGTGAAAGGCATACAGCTTGACCGCTGCGCCACCACGCCCCTGGAAGAAGTATTTCACTTGTGTAGATTTGAGTTCCAGTTTTTGGCAAGTGCCACTTATGTACGAAGATAGACCATTTACAGCTTTTAGTCATAAATATAACCTTTATCAATTTTGTAGAACACCTTATGGGTTAAAGAGTAGTTCAGCAGCTTTAATTAGGGCTTTAAACATCGCATTAGGGGATGACACAGGAGAGTTTGTAACCATTTACATAGATGATATGGTAATTAGTTCACGCAGTTTTGAGGAGCATCTAGGTCATTTAGATATAGTTTTTCAGAAGTTAGATCAGGCAGGGTTCACTTTGAAGCTGTCTAAGTCGTCATTCTGTCAGTCAGAAGTGACATTTTTAGGTCATAGAGTGTCCAGTAGAGGTGTAACACCAGAAGAAAGTAGGGTTAATAAGATACTTAACGCAGAGGTGCCACAGAATGTTAAACAGTTAAAAACTTACCTGGGAATTTGCAACTTTTTCAGGAGGTTCGTTCAAAAAATACTCAGGGTTGGTAGAACCATTCAGGGAATTGCTTAAAAGTGGGACTCGGTGGAGATGGGAGTCCAAGCATGATCAGGCATTTAGAGCACTGAAGGAAGGTTTTGAGAAAGCTGTAGTGCTGAAATATCCTTTAAAAGATAAGGAATATGTGGTTATGACAGATGCCTCACACATAGGCATTGCTGGAGTATTATGTCAGAAAGATGATGAGGGTAATCTGTGCATTGTATCTTTAGCCTCGCGAGGACTGACAGCAGCAGAGAAAAGATACACGATTACTGAGTTAGAGCTTTTAGGTATTGTTTTCAGTTTAGGGAAATTTAGAATGTATTTAGTAGGGGGGAAATTTGAGATCCACACAGATCACCATGCATTACTGTATATGAGGACTTGTAAACTCAGTTCTAACAGAGTTAGTAGGTGGATTCTTGCTCTGCAGGAATACGAATTCACAGTAAAATATATTAAAGGTAAAGATAACATTCTAGCAGACATGCTATCGAGGGACACTAATTTATGTAGGGATTATCCTGTGGTTAAAGCAGAGGACGGTATTTTAATATGTGCATGTGTGGACAGTAGCAACAGGGCATCGTTACAGACACTGAGAAATATGCTAGTGGAGCAACGTGATGACGTTAAGTTAAGGGAGCCACTTGCAAGGTTGGAAGCAGGTGACGCAGAAACATTTATAGTTTCCAAACGTATTGGGAAAACAGCATATGTGCTGGAGAATAGTGAGGGAAACAGATTATACGGGACGTATAATATACATAGTCTACGAAAATATGTGTCATAAAGCGAGTGTGTTTAGCTGGCTAGCCAGCCTATCAAATGAGTAAGTGTGGTATTTGGTGCGTGGAAGATCTGGTCTTCAAGGCAGGCGTATCAGAAGTCACACAGGGGGGGTAGTATGTAAGTAAATGAGAGTTTTTAAGGTACAGGGAAATATGACGGGATTGTCGGATGCTCTTGAGCACTAAAATGTCTCGATACACCAAGGCCAGAATTTGGTAGCGCTGGTGAATTCCCATTTGCCTCCAAGAGATGGGTGAGCGCTTGAACAGGGTATTTTTGCTTAAGGCGTCCACGAGGCAAAAGATGGGCCATCAGAAGGCGAGACAGTCCTTCATGAAACTCATACATATCAGCACACGTGATTTCTGTTTACGGCCTCGCCATGTAAGATTTGTAAGTGTGTAATTTAAGGTAATTTGTACAAAGGTATTATTTGTGTGAAGAGAAATGGTCTGTGTTGAGAACTAGTATTAAGTAGAATATGGTCTACGGGAACTTAAGAAGACAGGGCGATTACGGCACAGAAATATTTGGTGTTATATGTAATGCGCATTTACTGTTTTTTTTTCGGAAGTCAATATTAATTTAATCTACTTTAAAGAGAGATTAAGTATTATGGTCACGAGGCGCTGCCACAATAGTGTGATCGTGTGCTCAGTGATAAGTGGGATTAATTTCACAATAAGGAAGGAACCTCCAGTGAAATTAGGAAGTTCTATGGTGATATAAATATATCAGAACACCTTCAATGCGTGTGATATGACATCATAAATACATAGTGCAGACACATTAATTATGTCTATTTCTCCAACATAGAGCAATTTGAGAGGCGGAAATATCCGTGGAACACTACTCTATATGTAAAACATTGGACTGGTTGCAAAGTGCAATCCATAGTGACAACAAACTTTGACGCAAAGTGCGTGAAGAAAAATTATGAGTGTATATATATCTGTGATTTAGGGTGATTTCATTTATGTAATATGTATTTTGGATGGGGTTTATTAACGTGTCTGGGATAATCGGATAATGGACCGTCGTCACGGTAAATCATCCGATGATCTGAGGCGAATATGTAACGTGTTTTTCGAGGTTTTTTTATGCCACTGGCATAAGTCAGTAGGAAGCCAGTCTATACATTTTATTTACGCGGCAAATTGTTCAGCCAAGATAATTTTTCATGTTAATTTATTATTATTATTAATTTATTATAATTATTATTAAGATATTTCCGGAGCATTTTATAAAAATTATAAGCATACAGATAGGTTTTCTATGTTTTAGAAAACGCTATCAAGCAAATTATTACGAACGACAATATCATAGAAAATTATGTGATTACGGAATTTTACGGAGTTTTCGTCAGTTAGGATATATCGAGAGACGTGAGTCACTGGGAATTCAAATACAAGCTGATTCCTGTCGAGAAGCATGACGCAAGCTTGGGTCGCATCGTCAAGAAAAGGCGAATTGTTGGAACGGAAATCGACTTCTCCCTCTCGCGCGCCGTGTGTAATGAACCAGAGGAGGGGAAGTAGCGGCGTGCTCAGCCAATCAGTGGAGACAACGTAAGCTGGAAGACGGTACCATGGTGGGGGAGCCAACGTGTGGATATATCGTTCGACGCGCCGTGGAACGTGGACAATCTGTGTAGTTCTTGCCGAGTATGGTTATACGCGGGAATCGCTCTGATGTTCCGTGGGACGAGGACTATCTGTGTAGAACTTAACGAGTATGGTTCACGCGGGAGTCGCTCCGATGTTCAGTGGAGTTCGCGACTATCTTTGTGAAACTTAACCAGTGTAGTTATACGAGTGTTTGGGTCCGAGGTACGGACCATAGAATTATCTAATCTACCAGAATATCATCAAATAACGAAGAAGATGGCGACGTCCAGGAGACTGTGGGAAGCACACAGCATCATCCAGTACGAGGGAAATACTTTAGCAATTTCCAGTGGTAAGCGCAAATGACGCGGAAATACGCAATCTCTCATTTTTCTTTGTTTTATATTTCATAATTCAGTAACTTCATAGCTTGGAAATAAGAGTAAAATCAATTTATCAGACTCCGTTTTCACGTAATTTTCTATCGGTAATATTAAAATCGCAACGCTCCAATTTAAATTTTAAACTTATTATTATTATTAATTTTGCTATACTTGTTTTATATAATAAATTCATTTCTTTTACAATGCAATCTTTGCTTTCAGTAGGTAGCATTAGATATAGACCAATTTCTTCTCCTGATACAATTGTTTGTTGGGTTAATGATCAAATCATACCACGATCTGAGTGATTAGATTCTTGAAGGTGTTCTCCCGGAGCTAGACGTTGTTAAATACAAATTTAGATTTCAACATTGGGTTGAGGTCTTGGCGCCCATTAAAACAACATAGCTTAGGCAAAGGTAAACAGTTACATTTCTCACCCAACAGTTAGGGGCAGTCAAACCGAAACACTTGTCGCTCAAAGTGTGGGCTAGCAAAACTGCCACATTTGTACGCTCAACGTGGAGCAAAGTAAATACCGTTTCACTTCTCATCCCAGCCTAAGCGAGACTGCCACAATTGTATTAATAAAAAGTAACATAAAATGGTCTTAATTGTGTTTGATATTAACCAAACATAAAATCACAACAAATTGGTTGAAATAGTGATGCCAGATAGCCTTAAAATACATCATTTTGCACCAAATTATACTCAAGTTCCCCGGGGTAATCCCTGGATCTACAGTGAGAATCTCCCCTATAGATCGGAGCCTCGCAGGCGCCATGTGACCCTGGATCCCCTTTTCTTTGGGGCCTATGGACATAAAGAAATGAAGTTACTATTATTTGCAGACGATATTGTGGTCTGGGGAAGGAACACCGAAGAAGTGCAAAAACAACTAGATGCACTGAACGAAAATATTTAGAAGTATGGCTTGAAAATCAGTATAGAGAAAAGCAAGACCATGGTGATGACAAGAGGGGAAAGACAAGGAAAGGGCACTGTGAAAATTGGAAGTCAGAGTTTGGAAATTGTGGGCACGTTTAAATACCTAGGAAGTGAATTGATGCAAACTGGTAGGTTGGACATGGAGATTGGCAGGAGGGTACAGCAGAGCAATGCATTCTATCAAAGTGTAAGAAAACTTGTTAGGGATAAGGAAGTACCAAGGAAAAGCAAGGAGGTAATGTATAAAGTGTACTATGTACCCATATTAACTTATGCAGCTGAGACTTGGACCCTGGCAAGCAGGCAAGAGAGTAGAATCCAAGCCAGTGAAATGAAATTCCTAAGAAGTATGATAGGTAAGACAAGGAAAGACAGAGTGAGGAATGAAGATGTTAGGAAGGAAGTTGGGATGGGAAAACTAAATGAGAGAATTGAGAAGAATAAACTAAGGTGGTTTGGACATGTAAAGAGGATGGAGGAAAATAGAATACCAAGACAGATGCTGGAGGCCAAGTGCAAGGGCAAGAGAGCAAGGGGAAGACCTAGAACAAGGTGGATCGATTCAGTGAAGAACAGCGTGAGAAAGAGAAATCTGGACTGGGACAAGATTGTGGATGAAGAATTGTGGAAGGAAAGAGGAAAGTGGAGAAGTGCCATAAATACCCCAACCCGGCAGGAGCTGGATAAGGGGAAATGATGATGGTGATGATGACCATGCCCCCAAACCACCGGTAGGTCACCCCCCAAAATAAAACTCTATATATGCCCCTGAGTAGTACCGTATACATGAGGTAGGCAATATTGTATTTGTCCCATAATTCACTTGTATTATGGTGGACACACCTGGAATTTTACTACATAAGTTGTGATCTAGGAATGGTGAGAGTACATTCCCTTGTTTTAGCATGGAACGAGGAAGTGTACTCTCACCATTGCTATTTATACTGGTGATGGATGATATGCTAAAGGCAACAAAGGAAGCATACACAGGTACTGTATAAGAATGAACATAATCCTATTTGCTGATGATGTTCTGATTTGTGGAGAGAATGAGAATGTGGTCCAAGAACAGCTGGATGTACTCTTTTCTTCTTCTTCTTCCTCGCCTTTTCCCGCCATGCGGGGTCGGTTTTCTTAACCTATTAACTGGGTATTTTTGAGCGCTTGGTGTAACCTGCACTGTGTATTAGTTCCAGCCAATTGTTATGACATATAGACGGAAAGGTTAACGGGAATATCAGCAATAATAATGTTGTGTTATAGTATAATAAATAAATTTCAATGTATTAAGTATATTTCAAGAGACATTTTGACCAATTTTACAGTAACTACAAGGTCATTTACCTGATTAGAACTTAAGAGTTTTGTCCGTATGACATACCGTACTGTAAATTGTTCATTTCCGCACATTGAGAGGTGCAAATAAAACGTATCAAATGCTATCGAGATCAAACGTGTAGGTTTGCTTTCATTGATTGTCTTTTATTGCTCCCCGCACAAAGCAAAAACAAACACATGACCAAAACAGAAAGCAAAAAGCAGAATTCAAAAGCAAAAGCGAAAAACAAACACAAAACCAAAAAACAAACATAAAAAGCAAAGCAAAATTCAAAAGAAAAGAAAAAGCAGAAAACCAACACAAAATAAAAACAAACAAAAAACCAATCAAAAACAAAAGCAAATACAGAAAACAAACACAAAAATTCAAAGAAGATAGAAAAGGCAGAAAACGAACATAACATCAAAAACAAGATGTTCAGTAAAGAACATATAGCCTACTTTCTCCTAAATGCATGGGTATTGTTATAACTCTTTGCCCTTTCCAAGGAGTATAATTGAATGTTGGTTGTATTAGCTTGTTGAAATAAATGTATTAAACATGAATATGAGGTGCCCTTTGCTAGTGCTACCTCTGTACCAAATTTCGTTCAATTCGGTTTCACCGTGTTTGAATAGATAGGGGGAATCAATTGGCACACATACATGGCCGTCAATCGCAAATTATTGGGCAGATGACCTAGTAATTTGTTCAAAAGATTCTTCATACATAATGGTATAATGTTACAAAATTTGGTAGAGATCAGATAAAAAGGTTGGTCGTAATTTGATTTAAGCTTTGAAAATTTGGGTGGCCACCATTACGTTTCCGTCAAGATTGCGGTGATATAAAACATGACACTGAGGTGCTCTTTGATTGTGCTACCTCTGTACTAAATTTCGTTCAATTCAGTTTCACCGTGTTTGAATAGATAGGGGGAATCAATTGGCACACATACAAGGCCGTCATCCGCAAATTATTGGGCTGATGACCTCGTAGTTTGGTCAAAAGTGTCTTCATACATAAAGGTATAACATTGCAAAATTTGGTAGAGATCAGATGATTAGGTTGGTCGTAATATTATTTAAACTTTTAACATTTGGGTGACCGCCATTACGTTTTCGTCAAGATGGCGGCAATATAAAACATGACACTGAGATGCCCTTTGCTAGTGTTACCTCTGTACCATATTTCGTTCAATTCGGATTCACCGTGTTTGAAAAGATAGGGGGAATCAATTTGCAGACAAACATGGCCACCATCCGCAAATTATTGGGCAGATGACCTCGTAGTTTGGTCAAAAGATTCCTCATACATAAAGGTATAGTGTTACAAAATTTGGTAGAGATCAGATAAGTAGGTTGGTCGTAATTTGATTTAAGCTTTGAATATTTGGGTGGCCACCATTATGTTTCCGTCAAGATGGCAGCGATATAAAACATGACACTGAGGTGCCCTTTGCTAGTGTTACCTCTGTACCAAATTTCGTTCAATTTGGTTTCACCATGTTTGAAAAGATAAGCGGAATCGATTTGCATACAAATATGGCCACCATCCGGAAATTATTAGGCAGATGACCTCGTAGTTTGGTCAAAGGATTCTTCACACTTAAAGGTATAATGTTACCAAATTTGGTAGAGATCAGATGAATAGGTTGGTCGTAATTTGATTTAAGCTTTGAACATTTGGGTGGCCGCCATTACGTTTACGTCAAGATGGTGGCGATATAAAACATGACACTGAGGTGCCCTTTGCTAGTGCTACCTCTGTACTAAATGTCGTTCAATTCGGATTCACCGTGTTTGAATAGATAGGGGGGGGGGGGGGAGACAGATATTCAGAGTATACACACATACACATAATTTTTGGCCCTGTATTGATCTCATAAGTCTACTTTCATTTTTTGCAAAAATCGAAAGTAGGCTAATAACACAAAGTAAAAACAAAAATTCATAAAAAAAAGCAGAAAACAAACACAAAATCAAATTCAAAAACAAAAACAACCATGATACAGGAGGCGGAAAATGTTGTAACTGCTGCCAAAACATCAATTTTCTCGAAGACATTTGTCATGCTGTGAAAACTCGACACGCCCAGGAGGCGTTAGCGGTAAAAGATGGAGTACGTATATATTCATCATGCCCATTAAATTATAACATTTAACTTACGAATATATACGTCATACCCAGTTAAGAGGTTAATCCTGAGGCGCCAGTCGTTTCGTTGTAAAGCATCATCTAAGATAGACCCAATACTCTCATGTCCCTTTGGATATTCGTCATCCATATTGTTTGAGGTCTGCCGCTCCCTCTCTTTTGTGTAGCCATGGAAAGGCACTTCTTCACTACATGATTTTCCCATCTTCGCATAACATGTCCATACTGTTACGGCTGTGAGTTTGTGTCATCGCTCGCCGCTTGAGTCACAACTGCCCCAGGGGCTGGGCTGTGGCCTGCCTCCTGTATTGCGCACGCCTTATGCAACAAGTAGGAGTCCCCGCAGCACGACCTGCTTTTGATGAGACGATGGCGCAGCAGCAAGGGGCCAGCAAGAGGGGTTATAATCTCAAACAACAACTTCGTTGGCGGCAAGGCCTGCGGAATTGCATTTCGGACCATAGACCCGATTGCGAGGAAATGTAGGAAAATTATAAAATATTCTAGGCAATGCTGACACCATCACATGGTTATGAAAGCCGGACGTCCTCGGAAGTGGAAAATATATTACTGCCGTAAATACATGATTCAACTTATTGAAAAGGTTAAAAAGAGTTATTATAGATAATTTTCCGTAGAATTCAATTAGACCATCAGAGGAATTTTTACTAGTTATTATATACATTTGGGCCCCAATTTTTTTTTAAAAAACCAAAAACATTTAATAACATAAAAACGGTGAGAGATATCAAAATATGATAAGGGGTAGAAAAGTTGCAAATCACTGAGATCTTACACCTGTAGATTTAACTTTTTCGATAGGATCGACGCTTTCCAAGATATAACGATTCGAAAAAAAGAATGAAATTCACGGCCCCCAAAGAAGGAAAATGGTGAGAGATATCAAAAAATCATAAGAGTTAAAAAAATTGCTAATCGCTGAGATCCTATATCTGTAGATTTTACTTTGTTCGATACGGCCAACCGTTTCCCAAATATAACGGTTCAAAAAAAGTTTGAAATTCAGGGCCCCCAAAAAAGATCCGGCCCTGCACCGATTTTAACGCCCAACAATAGGATTCGTCAGTCACTAACTCTTTCACCGTAACAAATTTCAGCTTAATATCTTGAAAATGGCGACCAGTACTTAGCTAAAAGCAAAAATGTCACGCACAATGGACATATTCAGGGCCCCAAAAAAGAAAACGGTGAGATATCAAAAAATAGTTTGAGTAAAAAAGTTGCATACCGCGGAGATCTTACACCTATACATTTAACATTTTTCGATACGATCAACCGTTTCCGAGATATATCGATTCCAAAAAAAAGTTTGAAATTCAGGGCCCCCAAAAAAGATCCGGCCCTGCACCGATTTTAACGCCCAACAATAGGATTCGTTACAGTCACTAACTCTTCCACCGTACCAAATTTCAGCTTAATATCTTGAAAATTGCGAACAGTACTTAGCTAAACGCAAAAATGTCACGCACAACGGACATTTTCAGGGCCCCAAAAAAGAAAACGGTGAGAGATATCAAAAAATAGTTTGAGTAAAAAAGTTGCATACCGCGGAGATCTTACACCTATATATTTAACATTTTTCGATACGATCAACCGTTTCCGAGATATATCGATTCCAAAAAAAATTTGAAATTCAGTGCCCCCAAAAAAGATCCGACCCTGCACCGATTTTAACGCTCAACAATAGGATTCGTCACAGTCACTAACTCTTTCACTGTACCAAATTTCAGCCTAATATCTTGAAAATTGCGACCAGTACTTAGCTAAACGCAAAAATGTCACGCACAATGGACATTTTCAGGGCCCCAAAAAAAAGAAAACGGTGAGAGATATCAAAACATCGGTTTGAGTAAAAAAGTTGCATACCGCGGAGATCTTACACCTATACATTTAACATTTTTCGATACGACCGACCGTTTCCGAGATATATCGAAACAAAAAATAGGATGAAATTCAGGGCCCCAAAAAAAGGTCCGGCCCTACATCGATTTTAACGCCCATCAATAGGGTTCGTCACAGGCCCCACCTCTTTCACCGTACCAAATTTCAGCTCGATATCTTCAAAATTGCGACCTGTACTTTGCTAAACGCAAAAACGTCACGCACATACATACATACATACATACATACAGACAGACAGACTTTTTTTGAATTTTTTTTTTTCCAACTCCGATTCGATTGGTAAAGGTTTGAACACTGGGCGACGCGTAGTTTCCGAGATCTCGAAAAATCCTACCACGGCTATATGAAAGCCTATAGGATCTTTAGATCCGGCTTTCATAACAAGGCTACTACAGACAAAGGGATAGTCCAGAAGATTCGTGACTGGACCAGCGATGGAAACCTCGAGAAGCCGTGGACCCTGGATGGATCTAGAACCATTTATTGAGTCACCGGCCTGCTATATAAGAGTGACCCGTGAAGCAGTTGTTGTTGTTGTTGTATTTTACGAGCTAGTGTGAGCGTTTATTCTGAGCGTCAGAAGTGTGGTGACTTGCGAAACCCCTAGTGTAGCGGCGAAGTGAGGAACATACAGGGGACTGCCGTGTTCTGAGTAAGTGTGCTTTCACTGAGTGTCAGATATTGTGGTGTCGAAATCCAGTGACATTGTTTCTCCCAGCTGGTGAACAGCGCGCAGCAAGTGCTCGTAAGTACTGTAGTAGGCGCACATTAGAAAGAAGTTGCATGTAGTTCTGTCAAGGCCACTAGGCTCATTAGCGGCAGGATTAACTTCTGTGGTTTGTTGACAAGTGAAAGGGGCAAGAGCTCTCCACAAGCAAGAGACTTTGTAAACTGGAGTAAGGTTCCTAATTGCTTGTATTTGCTGATTAGTGTAATTTTCTGGCCGCAATAAAGTTAATTACTTCTTTAAGCAGTAATTGGTGTTGTGCTTCCTACCCACCGTAATCCAGTTAACAAAAGTGCCACTAGGGGGGTGGCACGCAACAACTGGTGTCAGAAGCCGGATTACGAACTCAAGCACAACACCTGACGGTCCTGGTTTCAAAACCCGAGCAGGTCATTTTCTCTAATTTTCCTGTGAGTGCATGCCATTTACAAGGCAAACAACTAAAATGGAGGCGCAATTGGCAGCATTGCTAGAAAAGTTAAATGGCATAGAAGACGGCCAGAAGAATTTAACCAAGGACCTAACTGCCAAATTAGAAGACGGCCAGAAGAATTTAACCAAGGACCTAACTGCCAAAATGGAAGATGGCCAGAAGAAGATGGAGGATGGCCAGAAGAAGTTAGCAGAGGACCTGAAGGACAGCCAAAATAAGTTAGCGGAGGACCTGAAGAAGATGGAGGACGGCCAGAAGAAGATGGAGGACGGCCAGAAGAAGTTAGCCGAGGACCTAACTGCCAAACTAGAAGACGGCCAGAAGAAGCTAGCGGAGGACCTGAAGAGGATAGAGGACGGCCAGAAGAAGATGGAAGACGGTCAGAATAAGTTGACACAGGACCTGAAGAAATCAGAACTGTTCCTGCGTGAGGAAGTCACGGCAGTGGAAAAGAAGTTCGACGCCTTACAAGTGGAAGTTGCCGAGCTGCGCCAACGCCCGCTGATGGGGGTGGAGGAGAAATTCAACGCCTTACAAGTGGAAGTTGCCGAGCTGTGCCAACGCCCGCTGATGGGGGTGGAGGAGAAATTCAACGCCTTACAAAATGAAGTTGCCGAGCTGCGCCAACGCCCACTGACGGGGGTGAAAGCGGAATTCAACGCTCTACGAGAGGAAGTTGCCGAGCAGCGCCAACGCCCGCCCACCGTTACACCGGGAATATCAGGAACGGGACATAGCAGAGTGACGCCCCCAACCTTCGACGGAAAGGTCCCGTGGAGCACCTACTTACGTCAGTTCGAGGCAGCCTGTTCCATAAATAACTGGAACAACACAGAAAAGGCTACAGCTCTCATTGTAGCGCTGAGAGGCGACGCCCTTAACGTCCTTCAGGCCATCCCGACTGGATCCCAGGACTACGCTGCACTGATCGCCCATATGGAGTCCCGATATGGAGATAGCCATCTTCAGCAGGCCTACCAGATGCAGCTCCGGACCCGGGTACAGAAGAACGCGGAAACCCTGCAGGAGTTCGAGATGGACATCGCACGCCTCGTAAGGCTCGCCTACCCAACAGCGCCGGCCGACTTTCTGGAGCAGATAGCGACGCAGACTTTCACCGACGGGTTACGGGACTCGGACACTCAACAGGCGCTGCGTCTCGCGCGCAATAAGACCCTGGCAGATGCGCTGAGCCACGCACTTGAGTTCGAGACGGCAAAACAGGCATCCAGAATGCACGCGCGGGTGCGTCAAGTGGACGTCGACGAACCAGTAAAAACCAACGAGACCAAGCCCCTGGCCGACGAATTGATGGAGGCGCTAAGCCGTTTCTTCAAGAATCGCAGTACCACCAACAAAAACCTAGCCGAAGGACATCCGGAGAGGCGGCCCGGAAGAGGACTACCGACCTGCCGTAAGAGAGGCCACCTGAGCAAGGACTGCGGTGATCGCCGCCGCCAAGGGTTTCCATCGGGACAGTCAGTCGTAGGGAAACCGCGCGGCCCAGGAAAGCAAGTATCAGCCAGCCTAGGGGGGCAAAGGTTGGCTTGTGACAGTCGTCAAGCCCCGGCAGTCCAAGTTCGTGTGACGCAGTTACGGAGGGATAATAGCAGCCTGATGGTCGACGGAGTCGTCAACGGAGAGAGCTGGCCCATGCTAATCGACACGGGAGCATCGAGGACCATCGTCAGTCCCACCGTGATCCCGAAGTGGAGAGTTCAACCCACACAAAGGAACCTCCAGCTAATAACCGTGACCGGAGAGACCGCACCGGTACATGGCCAAGCATCACTGGAGTTCGTCATTGGTCGACGGGCGATAAAGCATCCAGTACTTGTGGCTGACGTATCAAATGAAGTGATCATCGGACTGGACTTCCTGGACCAGAACAACATCATCTTGGATCTGAGTACCAACACTCTGCACTTCGGAGGTGAGGAACTTGCTTTGCAACCTGCGCACGAGTCCATCTCCGCACGACGAGTAAGGCTGAGAGAAGACGTCATCGTTCCCGCCAGGACGGAGGTCAGCGCTGCCGTAATTGTCGACGGAACTGCTGAGGGAGTGGCGGCTGTCATCGAGCCAAAATATGAGGACATCCAGACAAAAGGATTGCTAGTTGCCAAGACTCTCATCAACACGACGTCTCGGCCGTACGTACGCCTGTCCAACCTGAACGACTACGACATTACGGTTCACCGGGACACCAACCTAGGAGTCTGCGAGCCCGTTACCTGGATTGCCCGCATCACAGATACGACAGACGGACACCTGCAGACGGACAACCGAAGAAGACGCACACTGCCAGAAGAACTACAGAAGCTGTACCAAGGATCCCAGGACCATTTAGACGAGGAACAATCACGCCAACTTCAGGACCTGCTACGCGAATTCCAGGACGTCTTCTCCGTGGGGAGCAAAGACTTCGGCAGGACAAGCCTGGTCCAGCACAGAATCGACGTTGGGGACAGCGCACCGATTAGGGCCCCATTCCGACGTGTCCCGCTCGCCAAGCAAGCCGAAGTCGACCGGATGGTAGAAGAGATGAAGGAGCAAGGGGTGATCGAGCCATCACATAGTCCTTGGAGTTCTCCGGTCGTGCTAGTGAAGAAGAAGGACGGTTCCACCAGGTTCTGCGTGGACTACAGGCGGGTGAACGACGTCACGAAAAAGGACAGCTACCCTCTACCCCGGATCGACGACACGCTGGACACCATATCAGGATCAAGATGGTTCTCCACCTTGGATTTGAAGAGTGGCTACTGGCAGGTGGAGGTCCACCCTAAGAACCGCGAGAAAACGGCGTTCTCTGTGGGCAGCGGGCTCTGGCAGTTCACCGTCATGCCATTCGGTCTGTGCAACGCCCCTGCAACCTTCGAAAGGCTAATGGAGTCCATTCTGAGGGGACTACACTGGAAGACCTGCCTGGTATACCTAGACGACGTCGTCGTTCTGGGGAGGAGCTTCGAGGAGCACTACAGCAACCTGAAGGAGATCTTGTTGAAGCTACGGGCTGCCCAGCTGAAGTTGAGCCCCAAGAAGTGTCAGCTCTTCCAGAAGCGGGTCCAGTACCTTGGGCATATCGTCTCCGAGGAAGGGGTGCGCACCGACCCAGAGAAGACCGCAGCTGTGAGGGAGTGGCCAGTTCCGAAGGACAAGTCCCAACTACGAAGCTTCCTGGGACTCTGCACTTATTATCGTCGCTTCGTGAGAGGATTCGCCGACATCGCCAAACTACTACATCGACTGACTGAGAAGGACCAACTCTTCACGTGGACAGCAGAATGCCACAGTGCCTTCGAGCAACTCAAGCAGGCTCTGTGCACCGCGCCTATTCTGGCCTACCCCAGACCTGGAACAAGGTTCATCGTCGATACCGATGCCAGCGACTTTGGCATAGGGGGAATCCTGTCGCAAGTAGTGGACGGCGAGGAGAGAGTAGTGGCCTACTTCAGCAAGGCCTTGTCAAAGACAGAAAGGAACTACTGCGTCACCAGGAAGGAGCTGCTCGCCATCGTGAAGACCATTGAACACTTCCACAAGTACCTGTACGGGCAAGAATTTCTCATCAGGACCGACCATGCATCCCTGCGGTGGCTCCTGAACTTCAAGCAGCCCGAGGGTCAACTCGCGCGGTGGTTAGAGAGGCTTCAACAGTACAACTTTGAGATTCAGCACAGGAAAGGCCAGCTGCATTCTAACGCCGACGCCCTGTCACGAAGACCGTGCCCCGAAGACTGCACCTTCTGTGCCCGAAGGGAGGAGAACACCGGGATACAGTGCCGAAGGACTATCGTGGAACTTCAAGGGAGCTGGAGCCGCGAGTCTTTCACGCGGGCACAAGCAGAAGATAATGACCTGGGACTGATAGCCGAATGGAAGGGGGCCTGTGTCCCCAGACCCGGGTGGAACATTGCGAGTGACTGCAGCCCAAAGTTTAAGTCCTACTGGGCGCAGTGGGACTCGCTGATTGTAAGGGATGGCCTCATCTGCCGCGCCTGGGAGAGCACCGACGGGAAGACATCTCGGGAACAAGTCGTCGTTCCAAAGGCTATGACGGAGGAAGTCCTGAAGGAAGTTCATGGAGGATCATCTGGTGGACACCTAGGGATAAAGAAGACCCTGGAGAAGCTGAGAGAGCGGTTCTACTGGATCGGATGCCGAACAGACGTGGAGAACTACTGCGCGAGGTGCCACGATTGCGCAGCCAGCAAGGGCCCAGGACGAAGACAACGGGGTCCACTGAAGACCTACAACGTGGGCGGCCCCATGGAGAGAGTGGCCATCGATGTTGCTGGGCCATTCCCGTTAAGCGAGGCAGGGAACCGCTACATATTAGTCGTCAGCGACTACTTTACCAAATGGCCGGAGGCGTATGTGCTCCCTAACCAAGAAGCCGCGACGATCGCAGAGACCCTGGTGAAGGAATTCGTCAGCCGGTACGGAGTACCCCTGGAGCTGCACTCCGACCAAGGGAGGAACTTCGAGTCGCAGGTGTTCCAGAACCTATGCCAGCTGCTGGGAATCCGGAAGACAAGGACAACGCCACTACACCCTCAGTCCGACGGGATGGTAGAGCGATTCAATCGCACCATCGAGAACCATCTCCGAATAGTTGTCAGCGAGCACCAGAGGGATTGGGACAAGCATCTTCCACTATTTCTCCTGGCCTACCGCGCCGCCGTGCATGAAGCCACCGGGTGCACACCAGCCCGGGCCATGTTTGGGAGGGAGCTCCGTCTACCCGTCGATCTTGCCTTCAGCCGACCTGGGAATGATCCGATCCCGGTAAGCCAGTATTGTCAAGAACTGGTCGACCAACTGGAGGACGTGCACGCGTTCGCGAGGGGGAAACTGCGGATCGAGACCGACCGAATGAAGACCCGATACGACCAGCAGACGGATGCCGGCGGATTCCACGAGGACGACCTGGTCTGGCTCTTCAACCCATTACGGAAGAAAGGCCTGTCACCCAAACTTCAGAAGTCCTGGGAGGGCCCGTACCGAGTCGTGAAACGGATCAACGATGTCGTCTACAGGATCCAGCGGAGCCTGAGGGCGAAGATGAAGATCGTGCATCGAGATCGCCTGGCAGCCTACGGAGGGACACAGACGGACCAATGATTGATCGGGACGATCAGCCTTTTTAGGAAGGGGGTGGTGTTACGGCTGTGAGTTTGTGTCATCGCTCGCCGCTTGAGTCACAACTGCCCCAGGGGCTGGGCTGTGGCCTGCCTCCTGTATTGCGCACGCCTTATGCAACAGGGCTACTACAGACAAAGGGATAGTCCAGAAGATTCGTGACTGGACCAGCGATGGAAACCTCGAGAAGCCGTGGACCCTGGATGGATCTAGAACCATTTATTGAGTCACCGGCCTGCTATATAAGAGTGACCCGTGAAGCAGTTGTTGTTGTATTTTACGAGCTAGTGTGAGCGTTTATTCTGAGCGACAGAAGTGTGGTGACTTGCGAAACCCCTAGTGTAGCGGCGAAGTGAGGAACATACAGGGGACTGCCGTGTTCTGAGTAAGTGTGCTTTCACTGAGTGTCAGATATTGTGGTGTCGAAATCCAGTGACATTGTTTCTCCCAGCTGGTGAACAGCGCGCAGCAAGTGCTCGTAAGTACTGTAGTAGGCGCACATTAGAAAGAAGTTGCATGTAGTTCTGTCAAGGACACTAGGCTCATTAGCGGCAGGATTAACTTCTGTGGTTTGTTGACAAGTGAAAGGGGCAAGAGCTCTCCACAAGCAAGAGACTTAGTAAACTGGAGTAAGGTTCCTAATTGCTTGTATTTGCTGATTAGTGTAATTTTCTGGCCGCAATAAAGTTAATTACTTCTTTAAGCAGTAATTGGTGTTGTGCTTCCTACCCACCGTAATCCAGTTAACAAAAGTGCCACTAGGGGGGTGGCACGCAACAATACCATCTTAGCCTGACTCTAACAGTTTCTCAGTTATATGCGCTACTTTGAAACTGCCTCGCACATGTTCATTACGGATTTTATCTTTGAGAGTAACTCCACCTGCCAAATGTAACATATGCTGGATGTAATCACGGGAAATATTGAGGAATGGGAAATGAAAATCAGTGTAGAGGAAAGTAAGACAATGGTAATGACAGGAGGAAAGAAAGAAGGAAAAGGGATTGTTAAAATTGGAAGTAGAGCACTTAAAATATTTAGGAAGTGAATTGATGGAAAATGCTAGATTTGATATGGAGATCAAGGAAGCTAGGAAGGAAGCTTTTATTTTTATGCGACCGTTAATCATGTGATCATGAGCCACGGGACCTTCCTTTTACGTGGAATCCAAACCACAGGACATGGTATTTCACTTCGAAAATCTCACATGCATTGACCGGGAATCGAACCGGGTCGATGGAGATCAACAAGAGAATAGAATGTGGGAGTGTTTTCTATCATCAGGTTTGGAATTGAATTTGGAATAAAGACTGAAGGCTAAAGAAGTGATATATAAGACCTATTACTTACCAATAATGACGTATGGAGCAGAAACTTGGCCGATGACGAGGAGAGATGAGAGTAGATTACAGGCAGCCGAAATAAAATTTCTGAGGAGTATGGTACAGAAGAGGTCGCCTCCTTGGTGTAGTGATCAGCATGATTAGCTGCCATCCCGGAGGACCGAAGTTCGATTCTTGGCTCTGCCATGAAATTTGAAAAGTAGTATCAGGACTGAAACAGGGTCTACTCAGCCTTGGGTGGCCCAAATGAGTAGAGGGGGTTCGATTCCCACCTCAGCCATCCTCGAAGTGGTTTTCCTTTGTTTCCCACTTCCTCTTCAGCAAATCCCGGGATGGTATCTAACGTGAGGCCACGGCCGCCTCCTTCCCTCTTCCTTGCCTAACCCTCCCACTCTTCCCATCACCTCATGAGGCCCCTGTTCGCTTTGCAGGTGAGGCCGCCTCAGCGAAGTGCTAGTCCCACTCCTCAGTTGTATTCCCGACTCCGAGTCTCAAACTCCAGGATACTGCCCTCAGTGGCGGTAGAGGTAGGATCCCTCGCTTAGTCCGTGGGAAAAGCCAACCCTGGAGGATAAAATGATAACGGAACGGAATGGTAGGAAGAGTAGGAGAGATGAAGGCATTCAAAAGGAAGTGAATGTACAGAAGTTGAATGATAAGCTGGAGCAGAACAGATTGAGATGGTATGGACACAATCAAAAGTTCCCGAAAGAGAAACAAAATGAGTATTGTCTGTTGAGCCATTATAATTAACACTAAAAGTGATAAAAATGTCCAGCATAACTCAACACATTGCTAGCGTTTCGCCCCAGCGTGTCAATTGGGCTCTTCAGTTGGTAAAGGCACACCAACCAAGATGCGTAGCAGGTACACACTGAGAAGGCCAATACAAGACGCCTCGCCACATATGTGGCCACGTCACGAGCATGCCAGTGCTCAACGGACAACACTCATTTTGTTTCTCTTTCGAGAACTTTTGATTGTATTCAATGACAAAGCAAGGTTTATTGTTTTTGGAAGTGGAGTTTTTGACTCCGGTGGTGCACTGGCATGCTCGTGACGTGGCCACATATGTGGCGAGGCGTCTTGCATTGGCCTTCTCAGTGTGTACCTGCTACGCGTCTTGGTAGGTGTGCCTTTACCAACTGAAGAGCCCAATTGGCACGCAGGGGCGAAACGCTAGCAATGTGTTGAGTTATACTGGACATTTTTATCACTTTTAGTGTTAATGGTATGCACATGTGAAAAGGATGAATGATGAAGGAATGCCGAAACAAGTGATAGAGAAACAGATGATTGGAAATAGAGGACGAGGAAGACCTAGAATACGGTGGATGGACTTAGTGAAGGACAGTGTAAGAGAATGGAACCTGGAGTGGAGTATAGTGGTTGAGGAAGGATGGTGGACAGGCAGAGTTAAGTGGAGGGGTGTCATATTTGCTCCAACCGGGCCTAAGCTGGAAAAAACCGAAATTGATGATGACAATGAACTGGAAGGAGGATCAGGGAAAGCTGGCCTAAATGTCAACATTGAAAAACAAAGTACATATTATTTTCCCAAGAAATGTGAACTGAAGACAACCTAGTCATCATCATCAGAGTCCCACTCCAGTCACCCGGGTGTGGTTTACAAGCCTCCTCCACTCCTTTCTGTCCTTCCATTTTTCCTGTTCCATCACTTTTGGCACATCCAATCCAGCTTCTCCAAAGTCCTTCAAAATTTGGTCCAACCACCTTCTTCTCGGTCTTCCAGCTGGTCACTTTCCCTTGACTTCTCTTTCTAATTCCGTTCTTGCTACTCTTTCCTTACCCATTCTTTTTAAATGTCCGAACCAACGTAACCTTGCTTTCGTATCTTCTGATTTAACGGTTCCATATATAACTCTTCTCTGATTTTATTATTTTGAATTCTATCCCTTCTTGTCTTTTTAGCTGAAGTTCTTAAAAATTTCATTTCTACTGCTTGTATCTTTCTATTTTGCCTTTTATTCGTTACCAGTGTTTCCAGTCCATATGTTACATCATCATCATTTCCCCTTATCCAGCTCCTGCCGGGTCGGGGTATTTATGGCACTTCTCCACTTTCCTCTTTCCTTCCACCATTCTTCTTCCACGATCTTTTCCCAGTCCAGATTTCTTTTTCTTATGCTGTTCTTCACTGAATCAATCCACCTTGTTCTAGGTCTTCCTCTTGCTCTCTTACCCTTGCACTTTGCCTCCAGCATCTGTCTTGGTATTCTATTTTCCTCCATCCTCTTTACTAAGAGCGTCAGTGGTGTACCACAAGGATCAGTTTTAGGCCCTCTACTTTTCATAATTTATGTGAATGATATCAATAATTGTTTGCTACAGGGCCACTTAACACTATTTGCTGATGATATCAGTTTAATATATAGCGCAAAATCCAAACAAGAACTTGCAACAAAAATAAATGATGATTTAAAAGTCTTGGACAACTGGTGTAAATTAAATGGATTGCTGCCTAGTACAAAAAAGACAAACTATATATATTTCACTAAACCTAGCAACAGCAAAGAAACCATGATTCCTATAACACTACATAATACAGTAATTGAAAGGGTCTCATCAATAAAATATCTCGGCCTGAACTTTGATGAACATCTGAGCTGGCAAGAACAGATATACCAAGTTAAGCAAAAAATTCTTCCTGCAATAGGAGCAATATACAAATTACAACATGTTCTTCCATCTCATATATTAAAAACACTGTATTACAGTCTAGTACATAACCATATAACATATATGTGCAGTATTTGGGGAAGATGCACTACCACATTATTAAATCAAGTAAGTACTCTCCAGAAAAGGGCAATTAAAGCAGTTTATTCCCTTCCCTTACTTACCCATACAGCAGATTTAGTTCGAATCTCATGAATCCCCCGTCTAGAAACCTGTATAAAAGTATCTGCTTCTCTGTTCATACATAAAAGTGGAGAACTTTCATATAAAGGCACAATAAAGTTTCCTCTACAAGGACAAAACTATGAGTAAAACACCAGAAATTCCAAGAACCTTGCAATTCCCAGGGTCTACACCTCTAAATATGGCACCAAAAGCATATTTACCCAGGCTATAAAGGATTATAATACTCTCCCAGCACATATAAAGTCAATAAATCCTGTCTTAAACTTCAAAAAAGCCTGCAAACAATCACAACTACACTCCAGTGGCGAATTCTCCCATGCATCGCATATACCGGCGGTATACCACCAGTGATAAAAATATAAAATGTTTATCTCGACTTGTATGTAGCAGTGCAGTCAGGAAAATCGAGCTTGTCATCATTCATGTTCCGCCGATTGTTGTCAAGGAAGCTGGCGCTCGAATCCCGCTTAACTCGCTAATTTTCTTCTGGGGTACACACTTTTAGCTATGAGTGACTGTACTTTGGTATACCGCAAGTCTAGCCCGGTCGTTGAAAGGGCTCGACACTGGCCCGCGGGGCGGAGGAGGGAAAGAGTAGCCCAGCCACGTTCCGTATGGGGTATCGCGCTAAAGACTAGCGGTGAGTGTATTGCTGATTGGCTGATTTCAAACAGTACTTTCACCCTGCTCACAAGGGAAGGCACACCAGCGCAGTGTCTCATACACTTCAGTTATGCTGTGAGTTCGTCTTGGCGTGAATTACTTCCCACTGAAATATTAACATGTTTAGATTAAGTGAAACACTGGAAGTGGATAGTAGCGTTGTTGAAAGGATTTTATTCCATTGGATTTCCTCAGTAAGTTAAAATTAAAGCGATCTATTTCTGTGCAAGGAAATGAAGGCATTGGTTTCTGCCGAAATCAGGTAGAATTTTACACTTCGAATATTTGTTGCTTTGCAGTTGTTGATTCAATTAGGGGATTCAAAGCATCGTGGTCATGTAGCCCCGTGTACTTGGTTCAGAGGCGGATTTAAGGCAAGATCATGGGGGTAGGCGAACACACACCAGGGAGTCTAGAGAGTATGGAATACCCTTAGCTTGGAGAGGGGTGGGAGAGGTCCGGGATAGGATAATTTTGCTAAAACTAGGCCCAAATTAGTGAGTAATAGGACATTTTTTAAATTTATTTTTGATATTTTGGAGTAAAAATAAATGTTACCGATCACGGTGGCCAAGAGCAGTAACGCGCTAGCTCGTATCTCGCTGGCATCGGGAGAGTGTGGGTTTGAATCCCACTTCAGCCGTCCGGAAAATGGTTGTCTTGGTTTCCTATTTTCACCACCAGGCAAGTGCCGTGACGGTTCCTTTCAACAGGTCCACGACCGACCGACTGCCCTCCAAAATCCCTTCCCTGGTCCTTCCTTAATTGGACCCAAGTTAGCGGTCACCTGTCATCATCCCCAGTTGTATCTGCTGACGAAGTGTATCCAGCTCCGAAACACCATCCTTGCGACGGTAGAGGAATGATCCCTCGCAGAGTCCGTTTTGTGAGTTGGGAAAAATTTGCGTGATATTAGCCATTTTAAGTCCAATATTTATTGTATTCCAAATTATTTTAGTTTTGGTAGTTCTACTATTTACTGTCATAGCCAAGGCGTGGTTTAAAGCCATTTTTTAGAGAACTGTCAAAAATGTGTAGTATTCTTTCAAATATACATACATTTTCATTTGAGACGGTTTTACCTTTCAGCGTCCAGTCCAGTCTGCAAGCCTCTGTTTGCGAACAAGTCGCCTCTATGATCCCCTATTAGCAGTTAGCAATCCGGCTCCCTCTGCTTCTACATCTCTGACTTTGAAATCGTTCAACACTGAAACTAACCATCGCCTCATAGCTCTACCTCTGCTTCTGTTATCCTCTACAGCCGAACACTCAAAATAGTAGGTTATCGTAAAATGTGCATTTTGATACAGAGTATTTAAGTGTGAAAGAATTTGTCTAAAGCCACTGTTTTCGTCATGTTTTTAATGTATAACAGCAAGATGAATCGTTTACTCCTTAAATCCACCCCTGGCTTGGTGCGTGTGGAAATTGATGAGATATGTCGTTATGATGGCTGTACCGTTGCCAGGATTTTGGTAGGAGGCGGCTGTGGCCTTAAAGTGAAAGTGGGAAACCACGAAAGACCATTTCTAGGATGTTTGGGGGTTGGAATCGAACAACCTGTTCTCATTTCTGCCTCTTGGGGGTTGAGTGAATCCCAACCCTCAGACTAGAATTACATTTCTTGGTAGAGCAGAGCATCGAACACAGACCTCCGCAGTAACAGCCCCAGAATACTAGCCACTACGCCACGAGGTGGACCTTTAGAAATCTAAGTGAATGGAACTTACTTACAAGTAAAATTCTTCCTGGCAGACCAAGGTTGGGAAACAATATGTCAAGGTAGTTTACACTATATATATATTTTTTCTTTTTAGCGTATGGCTTTTAGTGCCGGGAGTGTCCGAGGACATGTTCGGCTCGCCAGTTTTGTAGCTTCTTCGAGACGGACACCCAATGGGTGAGCTACATATACCGTTGGGGAGGAAAGTTGGAATTTAAGGACGAGGAGTTGGAAGCTAGCGGCTGTGGCCTATAGTTAGGGACCAACCCCGGCATTTGCCTGGAAGGAAGATGGGAAACCACAGAAGATCATCTTCAAGGTTGCCGGCGAGGGGATTCGAACCTCCTCGCCTCCCGGATGTGAGCGACTGCCAGCTGTCATGCCGTAACGACCACGGCTAACTCACCCGGTATTATTTTATTGATTGAGGCTGAATGTTCGCTTTCCAGAAGATATTTTCACTTTGAGATACTGGCTCTTCTTTAATTGCATTATTACATTGGTTATGAATGAATGCGCTTCTCATGTTTGGACATGTCTAATGATGAGACAATGTATAATTGAGATCCTTCGGAAATGGATCAATGTTTATTTGTTTTCGTAAAATTTAAGACCTGGTCAAGAACGGGAAGAGAGAGAAGACAACGTAAAGATGAAATGTACTCTGTACGTTGTCAAAATGAACTAGGAGGGCGAGGGGATTCGAAGGCCATTTACCTAGAAGCAGTTTCATGTAGGCCGTGTTCAGGCGTTAAACGAAGATTTTTTAAATGTATAAGGACATATTCCTTGCAGAGGGGGGATGACGCACTGGCTTTACCCGGACGGTCCAGGTTCGAATTCCGGTGACAGCACGCTAAATATTTCACATGGAAGATCACGTGGCGTTAGGAAGGGAATCCGACCTTATATCCCCGGCCAAAACAATTGGCTAGTGACCTCAATATATTGGGATAACCTATCCAACATTTTAGCTATAAAGTGTGTTTCTTAGAAGTTATGTAAATGTTCTCCAATACAAAATAAAAATAATAATAATTCAACTTTGACAAGAGGTTGAGGCATGGTGAAAAAGGAGGGGGGGATGTAAGGGGTAAATGGTGCGGTATACCAAGAACGGTGACCACCAGTCGCCACTGCTACACTCTGATACTTCCTAATTTATAAAATTAATAAAACCTTGAATAGTAACTTACTGTCATTGTAAAATACTTTGTAACTTTGTTTTTGTATGTTAAATAATATTTAATATTCCTTATTATATAACAATGTATAGTCCTACTATAGGGCCTTGCCCTCTAGGACATCCTCTCTATGAAAATAAAATAAATTAAAAAAAACATGTCCAAACCACCTTAGTTTATTCTTCTCAATTCTCTCATTTAGTTTTCCCATCCCAACTTCCTTCCTAACATCTTCATTCCTCACTCTGTCTTTCCTTGTCTTTCCTATCATACTTCTTAGGAATTTCATTTCACTGGCTTGGATTCTACTCTCTTGCCTGCTCGTCAGGGTCCAAGTCTCAGCTGCATAAGTTAATATGGGTACATAGTACACTTTATACATTACCTCCTTGCTTTTCCTTGGCACTTCCTTATCCCAAACAAGTTTTCTTACACTTCGATAGAATGCATTGCTCTGCTGTACCCTCCTGCCAATCTCCATGTCCAACCTACCAGTTTGCATCAATTCACTTCCTAGGTATTTGAACGTGTCCACAATTTCCAAACTCTGACTTCCAATTTTCACAGTGCCCTTTCCTTGTCTTTCCCCTCTTGTCATCACCATGGTCTTGCTTTTCTCTATACTGATTTTCAGGCCATACTTCTGAATATTTTCATTCAGTGCATCTAGTTGTTTTTGCACTTCTTCTGTGTTCCTTCCCCAGACCACAATATCATCTGCAAATAACAGTAACTTCATTTCTTTATGTCCATATGCTTCCTTTGTATCCTTTACAATTTCATCCATCACCATTATGAACAAGAGAGGTGACAGCACCCTCCCCTGTCTTAGTCCAGTCTTGTTCCTAAACCAATCTGTCTTTCCAACTGGGGTCAGTACCCTGCTAACACAGTTGTTGTACATTGCTTGCACCATTTCCAACATTTCTCTTCCCAGTCTCTTCTTAACCATGGTTTTCCATACCTTCTCTCTGGGGACACTATCATATGCCTTTTCTAGATCTATGAAAGTCATGATCAAATCCTCTCCATATTCCCAGTTCTTTTCCATCACCTGCCTCAAGCTAAAGATTGGGTCCAGTGTGGATCTTCCACTCCTGAAGCCATACTGTTCCTCTTGCAACTCTCCTTCCACCTTTCTTCTCATTCTTCTTTCTAATATCCTTTCCAGTATTTTTACTATCTGTGATATGAGGGTGATCCCTCTATAGTTATCACACACCTTCTTGTCCCCCTTCTTAAACACAGGTATTATTAGCTCTTTCTTCCAGTCTTCTGGTACACATTTCCGTTTCCACACACACTTTAGCAGTCGATACAACCATTGCATACCAACAGGTCCAGCAGCCTTGTTACAATTGATATGAAATACTGTTTATGTAATATTAATTTCGTTCTCTTGGGTACTTTGTCATCCCATAAAAGTTCTCTCTCTGACTTGATGATAAAATGTAGTACCTTTACTTAGTCATCAACAAGAAAAAATGTGAGAAAGTCACTAATTTCAAATATTTGGGATCTAGACTCATGGAGGATAATAATACAATGACAGAAATTAAGGAGAGAATATCACAAGGAAATCAGTGTTATTTTAGCATCCTGAAAGTACTTGAGACGTGCACAATCTCTCAAAATATTAAAATGAGAATAGGTATACCATACAATAATTAGATCAGTTGTTACTCATAGAAGTGAAGCATAGGTACTCACCAAAAGAGGAGAGGAAGCATTGGCTATGCGGGTACGGAAAATTCTTACGAGAATATATGGACCCATCTAGGAAAATGGAAACTGGCAAGCACGATGTAACAAAGTGTTACCGTATACCGGGTGAGTCTTCCGCCCCTTATTTTTTCTAGTTTTCGGCCAAATTCCGTCTGACAGTTCTCTGTCTACAGCCAAGCCACAATGACCCTAAATGACTTTACAAGATTTATTAGGACATGGAAGCAAGACCTTTACAAAAACATGTGTGCGACAAGTGATTATTCAATGCATCAAACTGTCATACGGGCATGTACAAAGAACATGCTGATTATAAGGTTTCAGTTGGATACGAAATTAACGTTGAGTACGGTGGCTAACTGATAAAAAACGTGAATGAACGGAAAGAAATAGGCAAGGTAAAGGGATGAGTAGCCGTGGCGCAATGGTCAAGTGCGTAGAAGGTAATCATCCAGTTTTTGGGAGCTGGGTTCGTATCCCACCACCACTAAATTTTTTTATTGCACATTTTAAGCTTTAGGAATCATATACAAGGGATTCTTGCCACATTTGACTAATATCATGTGGTGTTTATTTAGGGTTCAATGAGTACTGGCTTGACACAGTTTGCAGCCTAGAAGCGCTGGTTATTTCATCGCCATGTTCTTGTATTTCATCCCCCAGGGGCTCACATCTGGTAGGACGTGGGTTGGCGACCACGGGACCCCAGCTGAATCCAGCATTGCTTCGACTTGCTTGTGCCTGGCTCCTCTCCGTCTTCTTTCTTGTCAACCTCTCTTGGTCAACTCATGCTCTCTTCCGACCCCGACGGTATTTGGGTATCCGAGGCCTAGGAAGTCTCTCCTTTCCCGCCTTAATTGGCTCTTCTCTCATTTTTCCTGATCCCTCATTTTTCGAGGGGTCAGACCTCTTGTTTTTCTTTCAAGTATCTTCTGCCTCCCATAAGTCCAACCCCTCGTCCACGTCGTGGGAGACGGGCAACGGCACAAAGTAGGGGATCGCCTGTAGGGGCGAAGTACAGTGGGGACTTCGTGTGCCCCGGGACTGTTACGGTAGCTGTGAAGGTCCTACAGGAACCCTGAAAAGTGACGGCTAACGGGGCTCTGGTGAAGCTACGATAGGCCCAGCAAGCCAGTAGTGGATGAAACCAAATGTTTTCAAAAATGGAACGAGCCTCGGACAGGATGGATTTAATAGACGACGACACGGCTGTACAAATGGACTAAGATTTGGAACTTTAAACCTAAGAACGCTGACGGGGAAGGTGGAGGAGATAGTCGATATGATGGAAAGAAGGAAGTTGGATTTATTGGGATTGGCAGAAACAAAGTGGAAAGGGGAAGGAAGGAGAGAACTGAGAAAAGACTATAGACTGTACTGGAGTGGGAACGAAGAGGGAAAGAGGAATGGAGTGGGAGTAGTAGTACGAGATGGTTTAAAAGAAGAAGTGAGGAGAATAAGTGATAGAATGATGAAAGTGAAAGTAGCACTGAGGGGAGAGACCGTAGAAATAGTGCAAGTTTATGCTCCACAAGTAGGCTGCGCCTCTGAAGAGAAGGAGGAGTTTGAAGAGGAATTGCAGAAGCAGCTGGTAGGAAGAAATATGATTGTTATGGGGGATCTCAATGCCCATGTAGGAAGTGAAAGACAAGGTTATGAGAGTGTTCTAGGACCAGAGGGTTGGGGCGGAAGAAATGAGGAAGGAAAGAGACTGTTGGACTTCTGCCAAAGGAACAGCCTGCTAGTTGGGAACTCCTGGTTTAAGAAAAGAGAGAGCCACACAATCACATGGTGACTTGACCAGGAAGTCGGTGGTCGACTATATACTGTATGAGAAAGAACTAAATAAGAACATCACGGACATCAAGGTTATACCATTGGAGAACCTGGATAGCGACCATCGATTGCTGGTAATGAACCTGAGAGGGAGTAAGGAGAAGAAGGGACTGAGAACCAGGAAAGACGTATAAGGATATGGAAACTGAAAGAAGGGGATATAAGGGTCGAGTACCTCAAAATGGTAAAGGAAGGAATTCCAACAGATGAAGAAAGAGTGGTGGAAGAGGAATGGGCTAGATTTAAGAAGACACTAGTAGGTGCAGCAGAAGCAGTATGTGGGAGGACAAGTAGTAAGAAGAGGTGGAAGGAAACACCATGGTGGAATGAGAAGACAAAAGATATAATAAGGGAAAAGAATAGAGCCTTTAGGAGGTGGTATCAAAATAGGACGGTAGAGACAAGGGAAGAGTACCAGGAAAGAAAAAAGGAGGCGAAGAGAGTAGTGGCTGAGGAGAGAAGAAAGTGGATGGAAGAGTGGACAAAGATGATGGAGGATAGTGAAGGTACAAAAAAGGTCCTGTATGGGATGGTAAAAAATAAGAGGCGGAAGGATCCTACGGATTATGTTAGAATGGTGAACAAAAGGGGACAAGAGATAGAAAATAGGGAAGAACTGAAGAAAATGTGGAAAGAATATTTTGAAGAACTTTTGAACCCAAATGGAAAAGACGGTGAGGAGGAAGAAATCGGGGAAGAGGAAGATGAACTGCAAACAGAAAAGGGCTTAACATGGAAAGTGGAAGATGCAGTGAACAAGATGAAAGGAGGGAAGGCACCGGGTGTGGATGAGTTGAGTGTGGAGATGGTGAGAGCAGCAGGAGAGGTGGGGATACAGTGGTTGTACTGAGTGATGAGGACAGCATGGAAGGAAAGGAAGACCCCAGAGGACTGGAAAAAAGGAATAATTGTCCCGATCTTCAAGAAAGGTAATAGAACAGATTGCAGAAACTATCGGGGAATAACACTGATGAGTCATTGTGCAAAGATCTTTGAGAAAGTTTTGGAAAAGAGAATTAGGACAAGGATAGAAGGAGGGATGAGGGAAGAACAACATGGCTTCAGAGCAGGAAGGTCCACAGTGGATTTGATTTTTGCTGTAAGGCAGTTACAAGAACAGCACTACTGATGGCCTTCCTGGACATTGAGAAAGCATATGACAGTGTATGCATAAACAAAGTATGGAAGTCCTTGGAGGATCGAGGAGTAGAGAAATGGACTATAAAGAGGACAAAGGAGATGTACAAGGGAAGCGTGAGCTGTGTGAAAGTGGGAGGAGAGAGATGAGACTGGTTGGAACAGAGAAACGGCCTGAAACAAGGAAGTGCACTGTCACCGTTACTTTTCATTGTGGTGATGGATGACATAATGACCCGAGTGGCACAAGTAATTGGGGAAGGAAAGATGAAAGCAATGGTGTTTGCAGATGATTTGATGATTTGGGGAAACAAGGAGGAGGAGGTACAGGAACAGTTGGACGTGTGGGAAGGAATAATACAGGGATATGGGATGAAATTTAGCATAAATAAGAGTGAGATGGTGATCACAACAAGGAAGAAGGAAAGAACCACAACGGGAATAACAATTGGTGGGGAACAGCTGAAGAAAGTGGAGAGTTTCAAGTATCTGGGAAGCCTGATACAAGATAATGGAAGAAACGATAGAGAAATAAATGAGAGGGGAAGGCAGGCAGAAGCATTTCGGAGGAGTGTGAGAAGCATGTTATGGAGCAAGGATGTCCCTCAGAACAGCAAAAAGATCATATATCGGACGTACTATGTCCCTATCCTGACGTATGCCTCGGAGACCTGGGTTATGAAAGGAAGGGAGAAGAGCAAAATACAGGCCAGTGAGATGAGGTTCTTGAGAAGCAGTATTGGAGCTACAAAGATGGACAGAATAAGAAATGAGAGGACCAGAGAATTAATGAAGGAGGAACCATTACAGGATGGTATAGAGAAATCTAGACTTAGATGGTATGGACATGTAAAACGAATGGAGGAGAAGAGGATACCCAGGAGAGTGCAAGAGACGAAGTGGGAAGGAAAGAGACCGAGAGACAGGTGGCTGAAGGGGGTGGAAGAAAGCGTGAAGAAGAGAGGAGAAGACTGGACAAGGGTGGAGGCTGAGAGATGGTGGGAAGACAGAAGAAGTTGGAGAGGCTTGTGTTCCAAACAGACCCGGCCAGTGGCTGGAAACTGTGCAAGATGATGATGATGATCTTCTGCCTTCTGCTCAAGGTCATCAAAGAGGCAGGGTGTGTGTATCCCCACCAGTTCTTGTGCCCCTTGGATAATGCTACACCCTCAAGGGATCACAGCTGGTGAGTTCTAGAGTTATCGATCCCGAGGGATTCCTGAGCTGGGCTCGGTTTTTTGCCTTTTTCCATTGCCTTTGGGGCGGGCCCCTTCTCTTTCCCTTTCCTCTCTGCCATTCACGGCTCTCCTTCTTTCAAAGTCCCTCAATCTTCATTCTTCAAGGGTTGAGGGCATTTCTTCCCCTTTCTTTTGTTTTCCTTTTCTTTTCTTTTCTTTTGTTTGTAGTTATATTTAATTAAAGGTTCATCTTCATTTTTCATGAACACCGAAACCAGTAGGGGCCGATAACCTAGATGTTAGGCCCCTTAAAATAACAACTATCACCATCATCATCATCTTGTATTTGATCCCCATAGCTTAAAATGTGCATAAAAAATATTCAGCAGTGGTGGGATTCGAATCCACCTCCCAAAAGCAGGATGGTTGCCTTCTACACACTTGGACCATTGGTGCATGACTACTTGTCCCTTCTCCTTGCCTGAAAGCGTATGAGATGTGATACTGATTTCCGCTTCGAAGGTTCATTCCCTTTTTTTCATCAGTAAGCCAACGTTAATTTCGTATCCAACTGAAACCGTATAATCAGCATGTTCTTTGTACATGCCCGTATGACAGTTTGATGAATTGAATAATCACTTGCCGCACACATGATTTTGAAAAGGTCTTGCTTCCATGTCGTCATAAATCTTGTAAAGTCGTTTAAGGGTCATTGTGGCTTGGCTGTAGATGGGTAACTGTTGACCATGCTGGCATCTGACTTTGGAAGTGTGGCCGAAAACTAGAAAAATAAGGGGCAGAACACTCACCCGGTACGGTATAGCCTGTATGAGGAACCTTGACTATCAGTAGAAGTACGAAGAGGAAGATTACGATGGGCAGGACACTTAGAAAGGATGGAGGAGAAGCGGTCGGCTAGCCAGATATTTTATCGACATCCGGAAGGAAGGAGACGACAGGGTCGACAACGTACATATAGCTTTAAAGGTAGAGGATGATCTACAACAACTATGAGTTTGTGGGTGGAGACAGCTGGACCATAAAGCGTGGAGTGATGTGATTGAGAAGACCTGGGTGCTGAAGAGCTGTAGTGTTGATGGGTAAGGTAAGAATGTTAGTACAGGAGCATACAAAAATCAGCTAAGTCCAAGCAAGTACATTATCAACTCAGTTATATTTTAGTGTTTGTTCAAGTGATTAAGCTAACAAACTACAAAAGCTCATTCTTCAAATAGCAAATTTAATTCTTTTTCTTCTATGTTCCCTGCCCAGTCTCCCGGACGTTGGCAATCAATGTGGATAGTGTTTGTCAATCTTCAACAGAGCGGTAGAGCTGTTCAATAGATCTTGTTCCAGTCCAATCTTGAAGGTTCCGAAGACAAGACATCCTTTTCCTTCCCGCTCTTCGTTGCCCATCAATTTTGCCTTTTAAAATGATATGTGATATTGTATATTTTTCACCACGTAATACATGATCCAGGTATGCAATTTTTCTGCATTTGATGATGGTCAGTAGCTCTCGTTGAGAATTTGCCCTCTGCAGTACCTGGTCTTTAGAGACATGATCAATCCAAGAGACTTTCAGCATCCTTCTATGAAACCACACTTCCAGAGCTTCGAGCCTCTTAATGATGGACGATTTCATAGTCCAGGCTTCCACTCCATAAAGCAAAATGGACCAAACAAAACATTTTACAATACGCTGTCTTAGTTTTAAATTTAAGGCATCGTCGCACAATAAAGGTCATATTTTCTTAAAAGTTGATCTTGCCATTTCTATACTAATCTTAATTTCATGGTCTGGATTCAAATCCTTTGACAACCAATAACCAAGGTACTTATAGTTATAGTTATTTATTGTTGTTTTAAGGGGCGGAGCTACGAGGTCATCTGCCCCCCAAGGTACTTAAATTTATCAACTTGTTGGATTTGTTGTCCTTTCAGTGTTAGAATTACTTTATCTCTTCTTCGACTGAAAACCATAAGTTTTGTTTTCTTGTTGTTGATCGTCAGACCCATTTCTTCTCCAACTATATTAAGTTTATCAATGTATAGTTGTAGACTTTCAATACTACTGGCTAGGCTTTGGCCCAAAGTGCTCTGGGTTCGATTCCCGGCCGAGCCATCTCAGATTTTAATCTCCTGGGGTTAATTCCCGTGGCTCGGGGACTGGCTGTATGTGCCGTCTTCATCATCACTTCATCCTCATTACGACGCGCTGGTCGCCCACGGGCGTCAACTAGAAAGACCTGCACTAGGCCTCTCCGGAGGCCACACGATCATTATTATTATTATAATACTGGCAAGAAGTACTGTGTCATCAACATATCTAAGTGTGCGTATTAATTCCCCATTGACCTTGATTACCACTACTGCCCAAAAAACAGCTCCCGAAGAGATGTTGGATAATAATGGGGATAAAATACAGCCTTGTCGTACACCTCGTCTGATGTCCAGAGAATGTGATGTATCGTCATCAATCTTAATCACAGCTTTTTGATGCCAATATAGGTTTTCGATGATTCTTATATCTTTACCATCGATTTAATTAGTAACGGTTAATAACAGAATGCCGGCCCCGTGGTGTTGGGGTAGCTCGCCTGCCTCTCACCCGGAGGCCCTGGGTTCGATTCCCGGATCCGTCAGGGATTTTAGAAACTGATGTGAGGGCTGGAACGGGGTGCACTCAGCCTCGTGAGGACAATTGAGTAACAGTCTGACAGTGAGGCAGCGCCCCGATCTCGAAAACCATGATTAACGGCCGAGGGGACCCGATGCGCTGATCACGCGTCACCCCAATATCTGCAGGCCAGATGGCTGGGCAGCTGTCGCTTGGTTGCCCTAAGTCCTTCACGGGCTGTAGTGCAAGGAGGGGGTAGTAACAGAATAGTTGAGAACGCAATTGAAGAGCTCGTTTCCAAAACTCACTAAGTCAGTTTTGGACGAAATTGAGAAATCCGTTGGATCTTGTTCGTAAGGTGTAGACCTATGTATGCTACTAATATTTTATTCCAGAACTCACTATGTCATCATAAATTGTTACGTAGGATATTGCATTTTTTTTCAAAACTGTACTAAGTCAGGCCGTGATGTCTTCCAAACTCTGCTAAGTCTAATGCGCATGCGTACGAGTAAGCTCCTGTTTCCCGCCAAGCCGTGATGTCTTCTGAACTCTGCTAAGTCTAACGTGCCTGTTTCCTGCCAGTAACCTCTTGGCTGTTTCATGTGTCGTATGTTGATGAGCTGTGTTTAAGAGAAAGTTTCTACATTTTAAGAAAGTGTACAAGATGAGTGACTTTGATTTAGAAGGATTAAAGAGTCCTCTAGAAGATTCCGGTCGAAGCAGGAAGAGAAGAAAAGATGTAAACACCTGGGATAAAACAAAACGCAAGCATGCAAGAAACAGTTCAAGTGCTCACCCTGCATCTTGTATCGCTTGTAATCATGCTGGAAGACCGAACTATACTTGCAAGGTAGGATTGTTGAGTCAAGAAGACATCACTCATTTCCGTGACAAACTGTATGACAACAAATCAAAAGTAGAGCAAGATAACTTCCTTTTAAAATATATTGTAACAAAAGAACCAAAATCACATCGACCAAGAAATGTAGGCAATCCCCGTGCTAGGTTATTAACACAATATTTTATACGGAGGAAAGCCGGCCAGATTATACGAGTTTGTGCTCAATCTTTCTGTTCGGTAACAGGAATGAGTAGATTCAGATTGAATCGTTTATCTAAGAACTTCAATGCTACAGGTGAACAATGTAAAGAGAACAGGGGCGGTGGTCGTATTAAAGCCAAAGACATGGAAAC
This sequence comes from Meconema thalassinum, assembly GCA_946902985.2. Classification (NCBI taxonomy): domain Eukaryota; kingdom Metazoa; phylum Arthropoda; class Insecta; order Orthoptera; family Tettigoniidae; genus Meconema; species Meconema thalassinum. Next base: position 74,496,229 of record OX336400.1, read on the forward strand.
TGAGGTTTCAATTGTTAATTTCATTAAGACATTGAAGTGCAGAGAAAGCCATTATGGGAGGGCAAAGAGCGTACGAGTTTACATGGACCCAACACTTTCCGTCAAGAAGATTTGGCGATTGTGGAGAGAGGCCAGGGTAAGTGCTTCAAAATCAGTCGCATCTTATAGCAAATTTCATAGAATTTTCCAAACACGATTCAATATCGGGTTTGGGCACCCGAAAACCGACACATGTTCATACTGTGAAGAATTACAAATCAAGATACAAAATAATTCTACATCACCAGCCGAAAGGGCAGACCTGATGGGATGTTACAGATTGCACAAATTACGAGCCAAAAAATTTTATGAAATTTTGAAGCGAGAGGAAGATAATGTTCTGAAAGTAGCATTTGACATGCAACGGAACCAGCCCCTTCCCATGATTAGAATTTCCGAGACGTTTTATGCTCGACAGCTTTGGTTGTACAACCTAACTTTTATAATTCATGAAAACGTCCAAAATGTGGAAAACACATTCATATATTCTTGGACAGAAGATCAGTCTGGAAGAGGATCGAACGAAGTTGCATCAGCCTTGCATAACTTCCTACTCTGTCTTGAAGAGAGGGTTCGTCAAGAAGCAAAACCAGAAGGCATTAATTCTCAGAAAACATTGAGACTGTTCTCAGACTCTGCCACAAGTCAAAACAAGAACTCGACCATCGTGGGCTTCTTGCTAGATTATGTAAACAAAAGTGACATTTTTAATAAAGTGGAACACGTATTTCCTATAAGAGGACACAGTTTTTTTGCCTCCGGACCGAGTGTTTGGAAGAATCGAAAAAGTGTACAGAACTCGTGAAAAACTATTAGAGCCACAAGATTATCATGCTATTCTGGAAAAACATGGAGCTGTTAAACTTTTAAAGAGAGATTGGCGGCTACTTGATTTTAAAAGGAGCGCAAATAATGTAATGAAAACTAAGCTCCCATTCTTGATGAGGGAGCAGCGTGTTCTTCTGTACAAAAAAGGAAAGAAAGAAGTGTTTGACAAGAATACCTACAATGGAGACTTCAATGAATACGAAGTGTTAAAGAAGAAATCAGTCCATTCTTGGAGGAACTCATACAGATTGGTCCATGTAGTAGAGGAATGCAATAAAATATCTTCAGAGAAGAAGAAAGATGTTGCAGCACTTCTGAAGTTTGTTTCTCTGTCTGAACAAGGTCAGTTGTACTACAATAAAGCTCTGAAGAACTTCGGTGATGATGCAGATCTGGTTGATCACACAGAAATACACTATGCTGAAGAAGAGCCATTTGTGTAGTACAAAGCTAAGGCTGTGCAAGTGCGTTTGTTCTTGGAATTTATTTGTTATATATTTGTATTTTTTAATGCCAGGTATTGGACAATTTAATAACATTTTTCTGTTCCTCATTGATTTTCAAGGGAATTTTGAGCAATCTAGAATAAATCACTAAAATCCCATTGCTTTACGTGCTTGCTTCCGATCTACCAAATGTGTAACTTAGCATGTGCAAGTAGATGTTTTATTCCAGAACTCACTAAGTCTGTAGTTCCTTTCCAGAATTGACCTAAGTCAAGTGACCTAGTTTACTTTTGGAAAAAAATTGGCATTTTAACGTTAATAACTTCAAAATAGGGGTTTGGTTCGTTATCACTGTTCTGCATATTAATTTGAAAAACGTCTCTTTAATTCATAATGAAGTAATATTGTCAAAGTAGGCTCCGGTTCAAAAAATGTCTCTCCTGAAAAATCATCATTTTTGACTTAGTGAGTTTTGGAAACGAGGTCTTCAATTACTTCAAACCTCGCTACGGTAGAAGTTAATGATTCAAAGGGTTTTCATACTTAACCACATAATAAATCTATCAATAAAACATGCAATATTTACAGCAGTGTAATAGACTAACAGAATAAGAAATTATCGTTTAAAAAAATCTAACTTGTTACAAAGTTTAACTAAACTTCTGCAATACCTGTCAACACTGCAAGCTGACAACCTGACACAAGTAAACAAAGAATATTTTCCAGCTTGGCTGGCAGGACTCATATATTAAATGTGTAATATACACGTATCCTCTCAAATATGGCTCTCACAATCACCAAGACACAACTAGTGTTATAAGATTTATGATAATCAGGAAAAAAGCTTGTAGTTTAACGTGACCGTTAATCTCGCGATCATAAGCCACGGGACCTCCGTTTTACGTGGAATCCGAACCACAGGACATGGCATTTCACATCGAAAATCTCACATGCAGTGATAATCAGGGAACAGATTTATGTGTTCTTAATGAAATATGTATATATCTTCTTCTTTCTCTATACATCATTCCCACTCCTATGTGGGTTCAATGTATCTGGCAGCTCTCCTCCATTCAGCCCGGTCATGCATATCTTCCGACAACTGTTTTTCCCTGAGCGCCTCCTGTACACAATCCATCCATCGTTGTTTAGGTCTGCCTCATGTTCTCACTCCCTGCATTTGCATGGCTAGCATCTTCCTCCGCACATATGATTCCTCTCTTCTTCTCACAAGCCTGTACTATTGAAGTTGTTTTTCTTGTATCTTCTTAGATATTTCCACAACCTTCAATATTCCACATTTTCTACTCTATCACGCGTATTCACTCCACTCATCCACCGTAGCATTTTCATTTCCATGACATCAAGCCTGTTACTGTGTGTTTTCCGTGTTTGCCATGGTTCAGAGCCATACAGCAATGCTGGTCTTACGACAGTTTTGTATGTTTTTCCCTAGACCCTAGACTTGATCCTTCGGTCACAGAGTACTCCTGACATCTTCCTCCAGCTCATCCATCCTATCTGAATCCTGTGCGACAGTTCTACATCCAGATTTCCATCTCCAGTCATCACCGAACTCATCCACTCTATTTAACATTTCCCCTTGTATTCTGATCTCACAGTCTTGACCTGTATTGAATCTCATATATTCCGTCTTCGTCCTGCTAATCCTGACAAGGGAAGTATCTGGTAAGACAGGTCGAAAACTATCTTAAAACTTTGTGGACGCAATCGTTGTACTCTAAGAGGACAACGTGCGAGAAATCAACCGCCAGATTGAACTGCAAGGCTCCAAAATCGTACCTGACATCCTGGTACGCAAGCATGACGTCTGAAAGAGCTGGACATCCCTGTAGCACTCGAAGTAGTAGCGAGGCGGGGTGTATATACTGACTGGAGCCTGCAGCTCCTTCCCACCGGCCTTGAGTGCTTGGGCGGTCAGGGCTGTCCATTCCAACATATACGGTACTCGCTACCTCCCATTGATTTATATGAGAGATTTCCCACATGATTTCGGAATCCTGCAATTCAATCTGGCAGCTGATTTTCTGCACGTTGTCCTCTTATAGTAGAAAGATTGCATCCACAAATTTTCAAGATAAGTTTCGACCTGTCTTACCTGAAACTTGTGAGTATTCTGTCCTCCAAGGCTGCCCTCCACTGTTCCAGTTTTTCTTCTATGGCATCTTTGGTGGTGCTACACAACACAATGTCATCCACAAACATCATGCACCAGGGGGCTTGGTCTCTTAATCCAAAAGACATTTCATCCAGAATTAGGTCAAACAGATATGGACTTAAAGTGGAATCTTGGTGTAAACCTATCTGAACTGGAATCCAATCTGTAAGTCCAATGGTGTTTCTAATCTGTGTTCTTGCTTCTTTGTACATTTCTTGAACCAAATGCATGTACTTCTCTAGTACTCCCTTCTCTCGTAAACATCTCCAGATTTCTCCCCGGGGCACCTGGTCATATGCTTTCTCTAGGTCCATGAATGCAAAGTGTAATCCCTTCTGTCTTTCATGATACTTTTCCATTACTTGTCTCAGGGCAAACACTGCATCTGTTGTCCCTTCCCCTGGCATGAAGCCAAACTGTTCCTCTCCAATGCTAGTTTCATCCCGGATCTTCTTGTCTGTCACTCTTTCCCAGATTTTCATGGTCTGAGACATTAACTTAATGCCCTCGTAATTAGCACAGTCTTGAATATCACCCTTCTATTTATAAATAGGCACTAGAATACTTTCTTTCCATTCATCTGGTATTGTTTCTTGAGAGTATATTTTTTTGCATTAAATCCAGCAACATGTTGATTCCATCTTTATCCAGACACTTCCACACTTCAACTGGTATTTCATCGGGTCCTGTTGCCTTCCTATTTTTCATTTTCCTAAGTGCTTCTTCTCTTCTAATATCCGTTGTCAGACCCTAGTGTTGTTCTGCTTCTCTCAAATAAACCCTTGGGTTCTCTTCATTCAGAAGTTTTCCATAGTAGTTTCTCCATCTGCACTTGATGTCGGAATGGTCCGTTAATACTAGACCATTTTTATCTTTGATCTGCTTTACTTGGGTGTAGTCCTTCCTGTCCTTATCTCTTGCCTGCGCAATTCTGAAAATTTTCCTTTCTCCTTCTGTAGTTTCCAACCCTTCGTACAGCCGATCCATCATTTGTGCCTTTGACTGTGCTTCCTTATTACATCTCGTACAGTTCTCTTTATCCTCTTGTCTACCTGACTTCTTTGTATCACTTTTGGCTTTCACTATCTTTTGTACCTAATCATTCCACCACCATGTTTCTTTGTCAGCTGGTGGTTTCTTGCCAGAAGTTCTCCCTAGCACTTGAGTTCCTACCCTCCTTATCAAACAGCTATAGTGCACCCACCACTCCTGCAAATCATTGCAAAGAACCACTTCATTGAGTACTTTCTCTTTAAACTGGTCCTTCAAAGCCTCTTCATTTAGTTTCCACCACTTAATTTTTGTCAAGACATGCACGGGCCTGCCTTTCCAGTCCATGACTACAGTCCTATCCTGTGCTGCCACTGCTTCACCATTAAAAAGTTTACAGTTTTGGATTTCTCTTAGTTGGGACCTTTTACACATAAAGAAGTCAATCTGGATTTCGCTGTCCCCACTCTTGTATGTCATATTTTGACCTGTGATTTTCTCGAACATGTATATATTTAGTTATTTTTATTGAAATATGGAATTATATAGGCTATGGACTTAAAATTACAAAAAACTATAATTTCTACTGTATTTTAATACCCAAATTCAAAGAAACTAAGGGGCAGATGACCTCGTAGTTCCGCCCCTTAAAACAACAATAACAAACCAACTAACTTCAAAGAAGCTAAACAAAGTAGATCTACTAGAAACATAACGCTGCACTTATGAGGGCTGTTTTTTTTCTTCAAGTTCCGATGGGTATAAAAATAACAAACTGACATAAACTGAATTTACTACTGAATGTTTGCTTGTTTTATTCTTATGTCTCAACATAATCGCCAAAACGATTGAATCATTTGTCGTATCGTTACACCAGGTTTCCAATGCTCTCATCAAATATTCTGCCGCCACTGAGGTGGGTACGTCTGGAGAGTCTCCTGAAGTGTTGCCTTTTTGGCGAGGCGTTGCCGCCCAACCATGCCTTCAATTCTCGAAAAAGGTGAAAATCATTCATGACTGCACTGTGGCAACGTTATAATAGACTCTTTCAAAGGATTCAAGTGTGAAGTTTTGGACCATCTACCGTTTAATCCAAACCAGCACTGAATCTTCTCCTAAGGGCAGATTTATATTGCCTGAAACTGCTTCAACTTCAGAAGAGATAATTGGGGCATGTTTGAACTTCACAATGTCTCGTTAACTTTACACTTAAATCTCCACATAAAATTGCAGCAACCTTTCCCATTGCTTCATATCTAGGGTTCTTAGAAAGTACAGTGCTTTAGTCCTTTTCTAATTTCTACATTTCTTATTCTGTCCAATCTTCTTTTCCCTTTAACTGCTCTGAGAAACCTCATTTCACCTGCTTGCAGTCTGCTCCAGTCCCTTTCCGCCATTGTCCATGTTTCTGCTCCATACGTGACAATGGGTGAGTAATAAGCCTTATACATGAGGAGTTTTGCTTTTCTGGAACTTCTTTATTCCAAACCAGATGTTTTGTTGTTTGATAAAAATGTCCTCCTTTTTGTAGCCTCTTGGTAATCTCATCTGTTATCCTACTAGATATTTCACTACCTACCTGAGGATTTGAATGAGTTTTAGAATGGTATGGACTCCGTCTTGAGGAAAGAATTCATGATGGAAATTAATAAATTTAAAACAAAAATACTGTATTGGAATGCAGTCGTTATAAATCAGAAACCTCTATGGACATCAAATTGGCAGGTGAAAAGCTAAAGAAAGTAGGAGACTTCTGTTACTTGGGAAGCAAAATAACCAGTGATGGATGAAGCAAACAGGATATAAAAAGTAGGTTGGCTCAGGCAAGGAAAGCATTTCTACAAAAAGGAATCTGTTGACATCTATATAGATTTAGGTATTAGGAAGTCATTTCTGAAAGCCTTTGTCTGGACCATGGCGCTGTATGGAAGTGAAACTTGGACTATTGGTGCAGTAGAAAAAAGGGGAATTGAAGCGTTTGAAATGTGGTGTTACAGGATAATGATGAAGATCAGATGGGTAGATAGGATTACAAACGAAGAGGTATTAAGACGAGTGGGAGAGGAGAGATGCTTCTGGTGACTTCTAATGAAGAGAAGAGATAGGCTGGTAGGACACATACTAAGACACCCAGGAATAGCAAGCTTAGTTATGGAAGGAAGGGTCTAGGATAAGAACTTTAGGGGTAGACCAAGGTTAGAATATGTTAAACAGATTGCCTCGGATGTAGGGTGTGGTAGCTATGTAGAGATGAAACAATTAGCTCAGGACAGGGAGGCATGGAAAGCGGCATCAAACCAGTCAAAAGACTGAAGACTCAAACAACAAGAACAACAACAAATAAGTAAAACTGTCTACCACTCTGATGGGTTCACCATAATACAGAATATAATTAAGTTTAGCTTCTTAAATAGATACCGGAATTTATTTACATAAAAATCCTTTTCCTGATCATAATGTTTTACTTAAAGGAACTAAAATGTTTAAAATAGAACCCTTTCATAAGGATTCAACTAAAGAAAATGTGTTCTGGTGCAACTCATTGGCTATTGTTCAACACTAAGTGCAATATTATACAAGGCTAGCACAAATGATTGAAGCGATTTCATGTAACTTACTGTACATGTATTATTGAAAGTATATAACTTACAGCATTGACACATATACGAATTGAAAGAGAAACTCATCAAGTTTTTTAAGAGTGCTTGCTACAAATTCTTGATGTGTCCTCCTCGCACCACATGGCAAATATTGATACGGTAGTCCAACTTCGACCACGGGTTTAGAGAATAACCCATCTCATTTGCGTACAATCGTGTTGACCGACTGAAAAGTATCAAACTTTCGTTTAAAAGAAAAAAATTAAAGAATTTTATCTTTTTTAGTTCTTAGCAAATTAATGGTATTGTTTGATGGTATGTATTGATAATTTGAGAAATTATGTTTGTCTTATGATGTTTAAATTTCATGCTTTGTATGTACAGGGTTATCGAGATGGACATCGCACAAGATAATGACCCTGTATGTATGAAATTTGAGATTGCATAGGCTGAAGAAGGTTTGAAAAACCGAAACATGTACCATTAGATAAGAACACAAGTTCTTAAGAAGATTAAGGGGGCGTGGTGGCTCAGCGGTCTAGCTGTATGCCTCTCACCAAGGCGGTCCGGGTTCGATTCCCGGTCAATGCATGTGAGATTTTCGAAGTGAAATGCCATGTCCTGTGGTTCGGATTCCACGTAAAATGGAGGTCCCGTGGCTTATGATCTACAGATTAACGGTCACGTTAAACTACAAGCTTCCTTCCTTCCTTCTTAAGAAGATTTGTAATGAAAAGTGGTACAATTTTATTATTATTATTATTATGTGCGTATGGACCCTATTGGATCACGCATTACATTTATGATTCGCCTTTCTAACAGACCATATTGCTTTCATTTTTTCACTATGCGCTTGTTTCCTTTCTTCTGACCACTTAGTCCCCGATCTTCTGGGGACTTCATTCTCTGGCTGTACCACCCATTTATTTATCTTCTGACGATAGACATTTCTGTCTAGTATTTCTGACGTTTCTATCCGGGCCTTTCCAGGTAATTTTTAACATCTTGTATCCATGATACTTTCTTCAGTTTTCCAGAGTATGTCAAAATCTTGTGAGTTAACCTTGAAGATGAGAGTCTGTGAACGTGTCCATAGAATTTCAGTCTTTGTTTCCTGATGTCTGCGGCGAGGTTAGATAGTTTTTCCGTGGCTTTGCGTGATTTGAGTCTATACCCTTCTTCACTTTTCTCTGGGCCCAGAATTTTCCTCAAGTTCTTTCTTTCCTCCTTCAAGATATTTTCCAGATCACCTTTCTTATTAAGTACCAAGGTTTCACTTGCATACAGCACTTCAGGTTTAATCACCGTATTATAGTGTTTGAACAATTTTATTATTTATTAATATTTCAATACGGAAAATAAAATTTAAAAAGAAATTACAATAGTCATTGATATACAGACTTATGCTACGACGGTACAACTCCAGATGCTGTGTGCGTCGTCTAAACCACCTGGGTTTGATTTGACTCGTGGTCAGTGCTTAGTTGAATAAGAACCAATACTGGTGGCTGTTGTGCCGATCCTATATGCAAGTGGAAGACATTACCTGAGTTGTGACTGTGGTACTGAAAAACAGACTGTTTGCCATATACTGTAGTTCAGGAGTGTCCTACAAGAGCTTTTCCCGGAGATCCAACAGAGTTCCCGGTGATGACGGAGAGATCTACATTCGTGGTCTGGAGACTACAGTAGTTTGTAATTTAAAGCTAATTGTAATTTGTAATTAGTGATGTAGCTATATGGTAAATAAAATAACAATTTTTAATAAAAAATAAAAAATAAAGGGACTAGTAGACCTATAGATCGCGATACATTTACGTATAAAATTCCCCTAAAAACAAATGGTGGCATTGATGAAGTCATGATATAATGAAAGTCGCCAAATACGGGTAGCTAGTGGAGACTCCTAAGGGAGTGGCGCCCCTGCCCAAGCAGCCCCAGCTCCCTCTGGCCCGGAGGGTAGTCCCTGGCAAGGGTGGGGTAGACAGGGCTCCTTAGCCACAGTGAAGGCAACCTGTCTAGCTAACAACTTGAGCAGTACCTTGGACAGTGACTCGTCGCTGCCCCATGAAGAATGATCTTCAACTGAGCATGGAGGAAAATTTCGCTAAATGCACTACCCCAGGTGGTAACCAATCCACCGTTGCCCATGGCAACGTTAGCGCACCTTCGGATTCTGGGGAGTCCGCACTAACATGCTTTAAGGATGAGTCGGAGCATCCTGAAATTCCTGGACGTAAACTCAGATCAAGACGGCAAAGTTTCTTCGCAACATTTAACGCCAATTCACTGCTCAAAGTGGGTAAACTGAAACATCTGACAGACTCACTAACACGACATAACATAGTACTGACAGCAGTACAGGAAACCAGATTCACTGATGACCATGCCCTTGAATCCCAAGGGTACAGAATCCTCAAAGGAAAAGTCGGTCAGCGAGTAATGAAGAACGTACCCCACTTAGGTACAGGATTTATAATCAGCCATAAGATACTGGATTCAGTCATCGACTTTAGTTCTCCAAGCAGTCGTGTATCTATCCTCTCTCTCAAATGTGCTAACAAGGGCTACACTTTAGTCAATGTACACGCCCCAACCAACCAGGACAACAAGCGCAACCCAGACAGAACTGACAAATTCTGGGAAGACCTAGAAGATATTCTCTCTAAAATCCCAGACCGACATACCACCATACTGCTTGGTGACTTCAATGCCCAGTTAGGAAGAGAGAAAAAATACAGAAACATAGTGGGCAACTATCCAGCGCATAAACGAACTAATCGCAATGGAGAACGATTGGTGGAACTGTGCAGGGCTTTCGACTTGGTTATGAAGTCTACAGCATTTAAACATCTGCCAAGAAAGCAAAAGACTTGGATCTCTCCTAACATCAACCTGGGTGAATTCCAGATAGATCATGTGGCCATCTCAAGAAAATCCCAAAAGGAAATACAAAACGTGAAGGTATTAAGAAGCGCCAATCTGGACTCAGACCACTACCTCTCAAAGATCAAACTGCGACTCCAACCTAGAAACAATAGATTACACAGAACCTCCAAGATGGTCAGATTTGATATAGAGCGACTTAAGAACAATCAAGAAGTCAGTCGAAGACTGAACAGTGCAGATCTTAACAACTGGGACCAACTGAAAGAAGCTCTTGTCAAGACGGCTAGTGAACTTGCTCCCCTCACTAGAAGAAAGAAACATCCGTGGTGGACTGAAGACTGTGACAACACAATAGCTCAAAGACAGACAGCCTGGATGAAATGGAACTCTAAAAAGACTAAGGAAAATTGGGAGAACTACTTGGAACAAAGGAAGCTTACAACCAAGATAATCCGAGGAACCAAACGGGCCTTCACACGCAACCAACTAACCCAAATCGAAGAGAACTTCGCTAAAAATAACACCAGAGACTTTTACAAAACATTCAAGCAGTCACTCGGAAAATACACTCCACCAAGTCTCCACTTCAAAGACTCACAGGGCAAACTGGCTTTTAACGACAAGGACAACTGTCGCCTCTTAGCTCAGTACTTTAAGAACTTGCTCAACTGTGATCCACCCAGCGAAGACTTTGACTACATACAAACAACACCAAACCCGGACTCGCTGCCTCCTTCACTGGAAGAAGTTCGTGAAATCATTCAACTTCTTAAGAACAACAAGGCAGCTGGAGAGGACTCCATTGTTGGTGAACTCTGGAAATGTGCTGGAAGCAATGCTGTGTGCAAACTCACCGAGATCATACAGAACATCTGGGAAACAGAGAAATTACCACCTGACTGGACCTCAGCTCTGATCCATCCCCTCCACAAGAAAGGAGATTTTACTGACCTAAACAACTACCGTGGGATTTCTCTCGTCCCGGTAACATACAAGATTTTCTCCAAGGCATTACTAACACGGGCAGAAAGTCAACTGGACAGTCAACTCGGAGAATATCAGGGAGGCTTCAGGAAGGGCCGATCCTGTGCTGAACAGATCCTCAACCTGAAAACTGTACTTGCATACTCCAAATTGAGAAACCGCAAGGTGGTTGTCACCTTTGTTGATTTTAGGAAGGCCTACGACTCTGTTGATAGGGAAACACTTAATAGAATTCTCCAAGAACTAGGGTTAGACAACAAAACCCGCAAACTCATTCTAGAAACCTTGACCAATACCCATTCCAAGGTTAAATTTAGAGGCGAGGTCTCAGCAAGCTTCGAGATAAAAACAGGGGTGAGACAAGGGGATGGACTTTCTCCACTTCTTTTCAACTGTGTCCTTGAAAAGGTTGTGAGAGAATGGCGCAAGGAACTGACCAATATGGGTGTCCAGAGTGGGATATACCTGGGGCGTAGGAAGGAAGGACTGGTTGTAGATTGCCTGGCCTTTGCTGACGACATGGCACTTATTGCCGATTCTCTGGATACAGCAACAATGCAGGTCAATTGCCTCAGAAGACAGGCAGCCAAAGTGGGTCTTCAAGTGTCGCTGGAAAAAACAGAATTCTTCACCAACATCAAAGAAGCTAACAGAGAGATGCTACTAGAACAGGGAAAAATCAAGAGGATTGAGAAATTTAAGTATCTCGGCGAATGGATTGAACCCAACTTATCAGAAAGAGCATCATTATCCATGAGAGTCAACAAGCTGGAACTGGCTTATCGACTGACAAAGAACATCTACAACAAGAAATGCCTGTCACGCAACCTGAAACTGAAGCACTACACCTCAGTCATACGACCAGAAGCCCTGTATGCCATGGAGTGTCTCTCATTGAACCGAAGTGGTCTGATGGAGAAAATGGAAGTCAGAGAGAGGAGAATTCTCAGGAAGATCCCAGGTCCGGTAAAGGAAGATGAGGAATACCGTAGGCGGCACAATTCCGAGCTCTACGAACATATAGAAAGGCTCTCTGACTGTGCTAGGAAAAGGAGAGTAGCATTCTATGGTCATGTGGCAAGATTGCCTCCCAAAAGACTGACCAATAGGCTGTTCACTTTCTGGCAGAACAAGAAGGTTCGTACCACTTGGCTGACAGAAACTGAGAAAGACATTAATGAACTGGGAATATCAGATCTTCAAGACAGGCAATCTGTGAGACATGCCCTGAAGGAAGTCCATGGATTTCAGGAAAAACCCCGGAAGAAAGGTACCCCTTGGACAGATGAAAGGAAGGAGTTACACCGGCAGAAAATGCGACAACACTGGGCAAAGATCAAAGCTCAACAGTTGAACAAGCGTGGTCCAAAGTAGGCCCATTCGAAACAAGAAGAAGAAGAAGAAGAAAGTCGCCAAATGTTTATCTGGTAAATTTTCGGGAAACGCCTGGGGAATAGGGTGTTTTGGGTGGGCGGAAACGGTCAGAAATTGGCATTTACAATAACATTTGGAAACGAGATGTGTATCGCGTTCTTTACTTGACCTATACAGGCCAAGTAAAGATCGTGATACCGGTACACCTCCAAATTTTTGCACTCTACCTAATATTTACAAAATATTTATCCCCATCTTTACTTGATCCAGTGAAAATGAAAATCCACAGCCTGCTTCCAGTCGACCGACCGGTCAGAGAATGGAATGAATGAAGCCCCCATCTAGCGGCGAGGATATGAACTGTGCTGGCTGTCGAAGCCTGTCGCACTCCCCTGGGGTAATGATTAAATGAATGACATATGAAATGAAATGATAGTGGAGAGTGTTGCTGGAATGAAATTGTGACAGGGAAAATCGGAGTACCCGGAGAAAAATCTGCCTGCCTCTGCGTTGTCCAGCACAAATCTCACTTGGAGTGACCGGGATTTGAACCATGGACCCAACGGTGAGAGGCCGGCGTGCTGCCGCCTAAGCCACGGAGGCTCACTTGATCCAATATGAATAAAAAATAAAATACCTGAATAAAGAAATTAAAAGTAAATAAATAACTTAAATAAATAAATCTGGGTTGTTCATCTTAACTAATTGACAAAAAAAAAAAAAAAAAAAACGTCTGTGCAACTTCTCAGCTTTCGCTGGGTAAAACGTAAAAGATGCAGCTTAGGCCTATCGATATTTAATCAATACTACCGTATTGTAAGGCTCAAAAAACGAAACAAAACGAAAACAAAAAAAGAGTTCACAACAGCATAGGCATCTATCATAGCCCACTAGAAGTGTTTTAAATTAGAATAGAATGTTAAACAAGTAGTTCCGTGAAGAACTATACAGAATATTTTCATATATCCTACTCATGTTAATTGCCTCTATCAACATACAAAATTTCAGTTTGATTGCTGTAATAGATTCGTAGATATTGAGAACCGACTAAATATAGCGGGTGGTCGCCATGTTGGATTTTTACATAGTAACTTAGGTCTTAGAGTTATGTACTGTTACATGAAGATTATTGTGTACGTGTAGTATTCAAACTTCAATCGCATGATTAGGACACAAGAAGTAAAAACAAGATTTTAAAATTTCGCACAGCTGCCATCTTGTGGTTATGGAAACATATGAAAAAAATAGATGCCAGTGGATTGACATTTGTATAAGGATTTACTGTACCAAGTGTCACTGCACTCGGATGATTCAATTGCGAGAAACGACCATGAGAATATTTATACTTCGCGTCGTCGCCATGTTGTATTTGTGATCACCAGGTTATTGAAAGTCCTATAGGTGAACTTATGTTCATAGCCCGTATGAACATTAAAAAATTCAGTTTGATTTCTGTAATAGATTCGTAGACATTGAGATCCATCTAAATATTTCGGATGGTCGCCATGTTGGATTGTTATATGTATAGGCCATAGAGCCATGTACCATTAAAGGAAAATTATTGCGTGGGTTTATTATTCAAACTTTCAATTCGATCGCATGATTACGACACAAGAAATAAAAAACTTAATTTTAAAATTCACACAGCCGCCATCTTGAGGTTATGTAAACAATTGAAGTATATTAGATACCAGTGCATTACAATGTGTATAAACATTTCCGGTGCCGTGTTTCATTGCGTTTGGATCATTAAATCGCGAGAAAGGTCTATTTAAAATTTTCAACTTCGCTTGGCCACCATATTCGTTTTGTAATTAACCGGTTTTTGAAAGTCTTATAGATGAACTTCCAGTGTTGCCCTTTATCTCTGTACAAAATTTCAGGATGATACCGCTAATAGTTTCAGAGATATAGAATGCCGGTGAAATATTTCGCACAGCCGCCATCTTGAGGTTATGTAAACAATTGAACGATGTTAGATGTCGGTGTATTACAATGTGTATAAACATATTCTGTACCAAGTTTAATTGCGTTTGGTTGGTTAAATCAAGAGAAACGTCTATTTAAAAGTCGCCACTACGCTTGGCCGCCATGTTGGTTTTGTATTTACCAGGTTTTCAAACGTCACATCGGTGAATTTTTAGTAGTTCCCTTTATAACCGTAAAATATTCCAGGGTGATATCAGTATTAGTTTCGGAGATATTGAATGCTGGTGAAATATTTCGCACAGCTGCCATGTTGGATTGGTGTGTCGTAACAAAATTTGAAGGGCACGGTCGGGGTTGTCCGGAATAGTGCTATGAACTTACCGAGTTTCATTGAAATAGCTCCAGCCGTTTAGAAGTTATTAGGGGGGGGGGGCACACCATCACACACGCACACACAGACACACGGACAAAAGGTGATGTCATAAGGCTATTTTTTTAATAAATGAAAACAGGGTAAATGTTATGCCCAAGGTCACGGGTTCAAACCCGGCCGAAGTTGATGGATTTTTAAGAGCGTTATCAATTCTAACCTACAAATTTTGGCTTCACACAAGTGTAGTTAGTGGAATGTTCTTTTTCATGCCATAAATCTATGACATGGGACCGCCGGCTTTACTTCCCCTCCGAAGGAAGGCATACTGAGGGATTTTTAACGCTCAGCATGCTACCAACTACGGCACCAAAGCGACATGAAGTCAGAATCAAGGTTATCGATATGAACGCGCTGAGAATACATTCTCTCTTCCAAGGGTTGGGTAATCTATGTAGGTTAAGGCGGCTTCGGTGCCGTAGTTGGTAGCATGCTGAGCGTTAAAGATTCCTCAGTATACCTTCCTTCAGAGGGGAAGTAAAGCCGGCGGTCCCATGTCATACATTTATGGCATGAAAAAGAACATTCCACTAACTACACTTGTGTGAAGGCAAAATTTGTAGCTTAGAATTGATAGCGCTCTATTAGTTCGAACGTTCGCCGCCAGGTGCTGACTGCGATGCCATCTAGTAGCCAAGTCCGCTAGCTAGGTGTCGTGGACGGAAGCATTTTGTTGCAAAAGTAAGAACTACTTGAAATGACTATCTGCAGTCCTTATTTGAATTAAAAAACAGATAATACACACTACTAATACAGCCATCACAATTAACACCGGTTATCACACCCAAAGTACACGGGGCTACATGACCGCGTTGTCGCATCCCCTAAACTGAGGAACCTCCCAACCAACCAGTGCCAAACCTTGTTGTGAAACTTGTTTGGACAATCTGCACGCCAGATCTGTATAAATTCAACAACTTCTCGTAGAAGTTACCAGTAAAACTTGCATTTAAAGAAAGAAAGAAAGAAAGAAATTAGGCCTACACTAGGCTAAATGACCACGCCCTCAAATGATACAATTGTTGTTGTTGATTCGTTAGGGGCTATCCGACATCGTGATTATATTATAGCCCTGTGCATTTGTTAACCTGTGTCAGTGAGATAGCACAGGTTAACACACAAATTCCATATACACACCCTAATACACGGGGCTATATCACCACGATATCGCAGCCCCTAAAATAACCAGCAGCAACAACAAAACATTTTAGGTCATTAACATTATGTTCAGCTCTCATTTTAATAATTCTGGCTGGCTGCGTGGCTTAGCGGTAACGTTCTCGCATGCTGTACCCAAGGTTGTAGGATCGAAACCTGTTGCAGTTTGAGGTTGCGCAAATGCGAGGGAGCCGTGTCATTAGATTTACTGGAAGGTTAAAGATCCCCTTCGGGGCATAATTTCGGCACCAGGCTTCTCTAAAAGCCAGAGTAGTTAAAAGGGACTTAAAACCAATAACATTAACCTGTTTATTATTATCATTGCAAAGTTCACCACCAAGGTATAACATTTGAGACTGTAGGCTACTTGCATGTTCGACATCTTTGATCTTGATCTCTATTTTTATATCTTCCTTGACATTGATCACAGAGGTGGTCAATGTTATGTAACTACGGTATCTCTTCTTCTTCTTCTCCTTGGCACTTTCATTATCAATTTTGTGAAAGATCATCTGCCTTACGAACGATTGTAATCAGCTCATATGAAGTCCATTACCAGAGAAATTCAGATGAATCAAGTGATTGCAACCTCAAAGGTAAACAATAATAATAATAAAGGTATATTGGCTTTCACGGCCAGTGAAATAAAACTCAGCAATTTTTCTAGGTTTGTGCCGTGTCTTGTGTAAGGTTTCGCCTAGGACACCAAGCTGGCTCATCAGCGGGGGCCCGGACTCCCACAGGAGTAGCGAACTGCGCGCTACCTCCCTTTATATTAGGTGCAACTGCACCTCTTTACTGCGAGAACTATAAGCTCAAGCAGCCTTAACCTCCCAATAAAGGCTTCCAAAAATTGCTGAGTTTTAATTCACTGGCTGTGAATGCCAATGTACCATCTTTTTGGATGCCTTCATAGGGATGTTAAGGCTGCTTGAGCTTTTAGCTCTCGCAGTTAAGAGGCGCGGGTGTGCTTCATAAAAAGGGAGGTAGCACGCAGTTCGCAACTCCTGTGGGGGTCCGGGCGCGGACTCCAAGAGCCCGCTGATGAGCCAGCTTGGTGTCTTAGGCGAAACCCCGCACAAGACACGGCACAGACCTAGAAAAATTGCTGAGTTTGGTTCAACGACTCTTTTAACTACTCTGGCTTTTAGAGACGCCGGGGTGCCGGGATTTTGCCCCGAAGGGAATTTTTTACGTGCCAGTAAATCTACTGACACGGCAGCCTCATATTTGCGCACCTTCAAATGCCAACTGACTGCTCCAGGATTCGACCCTACAACCTTGGATACGGCAGGCGAGAACGTTACTGCTGCACCATGCAGCCAGTCTCAAAGAAAAAAAAAAATTCAAATCATGAGCTCCCAAAATGTATCGGCCTGGAAATGACTCTGGGTTGGTATAGGCCTATCGGTTCCTTTCGAGCACTGACCACAAGATGGCGTCATTTTAGCAATTCCATTGTTAAATGTAGGCTACGGTACTTGTGGGAGGGGTTTAGAAACTAGGTGATACAAAGAGTTACCGTACGATAGTTATTGTTGTTTTAAGGGGCGGAACTACGAGGTCATGTGCCCCGACACAAAGAGAATTGTAGTTTTATGTAACCGTTAATCTTGCGATCATGAGCCACGGACCTCCATATTTACGAGGAATCCAAATCACAGGACGTGATGTTTCACTTCGAAAATCTCACATGCATTGGACTTGCTAGCATACAGAAAACGAGCTACTTACCATTGGTTTGTGTATTTGCTGCGGGTTTCCCATGCTGATGCCGGTCTCGCTTCACTGTGTTCAATCGCGTTCATCAACTATATCGCCACTGCACTTGTCCTGCTGTCTGTTCACCTGGGAAGCGTGCTGACGCTGACTGAGCTCACGCCTCACTCGTTTGATCAAAGTGCTTATTCAGGAACTGCAGTGCTCAGACATAACCTAACACAACATGCCACAGCTGATAGAATTGTTCTTTATGTGAACATGGGCAAGATGTGGTGAAGTAAGATGGATTCCGATCACTTCATGGTACAGTATACCGGTAGTGCAGTGCTTTCCAAACAGGGTGTCGTGAGATAGTTAGTTATTGAGGTTTTAAGGGGCGGAACTACGGGGACATCTGCCCCTATGTCGTGAGATATTTTCAAACACTAAAATGTAGACCAATGTGACTCTATAAGAAATCCGTTTGCACCCTCCAACTGTTGTGAACTTGAACTTATCGAAGAGGAGGAACTGGCGGAACTTGAAAACAACCAGACTATAAAACTTAACTACCAAGAGTCAGAATTAGACAGCTTCTGGGCTTCTATTCAACAAGATTTTCCACACCTGAGTGAAAGAGCCGTCATCGTTTTGTTGCAGTTTTCTACGACATATTCGTGTGAAAGTGCGTTTTCTGTTAGAGCTAATACAAAAAGTCCAAAACAGTTAAACGTGGTTGGAAGTTTGAGAATGTTTGATGAGGAAATGCGTGTGCATGACGTTGTACTAGGGTCAGATGACCTCGCTGTTCCGCCCCTTAAAACAAGTAGCGAGTATCCAGTTTTCTTTTGGAGGGGGGCTGAATCATGGAGGAAAGAATCCATAATCCTCCCTATATTATTCTGCTAAGGTCCCATTCCGGTTTTGTACCGAAAATAAGGTCCTGTTAACACCAACCTACACATATGGGGTACCTACAGGTTCCGCATAACCCCATGTGTGCCCGAAACGCACTCACTTCCTCTTTAAATGCCTCACAATTAAATAAATACCTTAAAAAATGGGAGCACCGTAACCTGGCGAGCCTGCCCCTAGAGCGCAGGGCAGCGTGGCGACGGCAGCCATCTGGCGGGAGCGTGGCGTACTGCTAGCTGAGGAGTCTCTCAGCGGATGGCTCCGGTGTGGTCTCATCAAGACTATCTCTAGGGTCCAATCCTTTGCAAATGTAAAAATTGCTGTAGAAGAAACTCCCGAGCAAACAATAACCGATGAATTCGTTGTAACATCGAATATTGTCTACAAAGGTGCTGTGACAAGAATAAATACATTTCTTCAATATTTAAAACTGCGTTCTCCCACATTCTTCCCTACTTCCCCATAAACCTACATTCACGTTGCGAAAGCTCGCACGGGCCCACTAGTATGTAATAATAGTCTAAGAATAATATAAATCAGCAGCATTTAAAAAACTCACAATAAAATTATATTGTTGTTGCTTATTTTAGAGGTTGCGACATCATGGTCATATAGCCCCGTGTATTTGGGTGTGTGTGGAGAATTTGTGTGATAACCTGTATTATTGTGATGGCTGTTCTATTGTGTGTATTTGAAAATTGGGGATAGGATTGTGAAGGAGGCGGCCGTGGCCTTAAATTAGGAATCATCCCAGAATTTGCCTGAAGTAGAAGTGGGAAAACCACGGAAAACCACTTCCAGGATGGCTGATTGTGAGTTGGGAATTGAAACCTCTTCTCCTCAGTTTTCCTCACGAGGTTGAGTGCACCCCGTTCCAGCCCTCACACCAGAATTAAAATTACTTGGCAGAGCCGGGAATCGAACTCTGACCTCCGGGGCGACAGCCAAGAACGCTAGCCGTTATACCATGAGGGGTTCAAAATTATATTAAAGCCGTATTTTATTGTTTCATATCAGAGGCTTGGTCATCGCGGTCTTTTAGCCCCGTGTACTTGGGTATGTGTATGACAACCTGTGTTATTCTGGAGACTGTAGTAGTGTGGATATTTGTAATTGAGCCTATAATAGGATTGCGCTGGAGGAGGCACTGGGCTGAAGTTAGGAATCATCCGGCATTTGCCTGGAGTAGAAATGGGCAAATGGAAAACCACTTCTGTTAAAATGACTTGAAACATGCGTCACAGCGGCCAAGATGTGAAGTGGACAGCAATTTTATTATGGAGCGTATTTGCCTATAGCAACAGTATCTGCAAATCGCACACTTCGTACATTTTTTAAGTCTTTTTTTTAAAGAAATTATAGATATTTACGAAATTAGAGTGCAATTCGTCACTGCTAATGTAGCCTATATTCTCTTTCATTTGAATGCTCATTTGTCACGATCGGTCGCTTGTGAGCGGCGCAGGAGGGATCTATACTACTGTACTGAAATAATATATATGACGATGATGATAGAGAAACAAACGACGATAAGTTAGTGAAAAGGATGAACAGGAAGGTGATCGTAGAAGAGGGTAAAAAGAAAAAAGAGTAGAAACAAAGACAGCAAAGAAAGATGAACAGCATGATGAAGACAAAAGGCCGTTGGTCCTACAATCTTTAGCTATGGGATAAATTATGTCCAATTCTGTTTTTAATCGCCAAAACGGTTTTGTAACACTTTTCAAACTGCCTTAGGCTACCGTATCGTATTTTATCAAGAAGATTAGGTTATGTAGTCAATAAAATAGCAAGAGACATTTCCAATCGTCATCGCAAACATTCCACTTCAACTTTCTTGCTTCTACAAAGTGCGAAGGCAATTTTTAGCCTCGTTTCATTTATGAAAAAAAAAAAAAAAAAAAAAAAAAAAAAAAAAAAAAAAAAAAAGGCTATTGAATCACCTTTTGTCCATGTGTTTGTATGCGTGTGTCCCTAATAACTTCTAAACGGCTGGAGTGATTTCAATGAAACTCGGTAACATCATAGCACCATTTCGGCCTACCCCGGTCGTTCCCTTCAATTTTGAATACGTCTCACCAATCCAACATGGCGGCTGTGCGAAATATTTCACCGACATTCTATATCTCCGAAACGAATGCGGATTTCACCCTGGCATTTTGTACGGTGATAAAGGGAACTACTAGAAGTTCACCTATGAGACTTTCAAAAACCTGTTAGCTAAAAAACTAACATGGCGGCCAAGCGAATTTGGAAATTTTTAAATATACTATTCTCGCGATTTAACCATCCAAACGCAATGAAACTAGGTATAGGAAATGTTTATACACATTGTAATGCACTGGCATCTAATTTAGTTCAACTGTTTACATAACTTCAAGATGGCGGCTGTGCGAAATATTTCACCGGCATTCTATATCTCCGAAACTATTACTGATATCACCCTGAAATTTTGTACGGTGATAAAGGGCACTACTACTATAAGGTTATTTATGTACATTTCAAAAATCTATAAAGTACAAAACGAACATGGCGGCCAAGCGAAGTTGAAACATTTTAATAGACTTCTCTCGCGATTTAACCATCTGAGCGCAGCGAAATATGGTACAGTAAATGTTTATAGGCATTGTAATGCACTGGCCTCTAATTTAGTTCAATTGTTTACATATCCTCAAGATGGCCGATGTGCGAAATTTTAAAGTTAAGTTTTTATTTCTTGTGACGTAATCATGCGATCGAAGTGAAAGTTTGAACAATTAACCTACGCAATAATTTTCATTTAATGGTACTTAACTCTATGGCCTACACATATAACAATCCAAAATGGCGACCATCCAAAATATTTAGGTGGTTTGCATTATCTACGAATCTATTGCAGCAATCAACTTAAATTTTGTACGGTATGTTGATAGAGGCAATTAACATAGCCTAAATAGGATATATGAAAATAGGCTGTATAGTTCTGTTTAGTTCCTGTGTTCTACGGGACTTACTGATGTACCGTAGATTCTAATTGCTTCTTCCAAATGTACAGTTGTAGTTGTGACGTCACCGACTACGACAATTTTTGCGAACAGTGGTCAATGAAAGACGCTTTTACTCCCCTTACTTAACCATTATTTTACAGCTTTTCTCTTGTACTTGCGATCTGCAGTGCGTTCCACTTTCTTCTGTAGACTGGTAGTCTAGCTTGAACTGGTAGATTTGTCAGGTGGCTGCGATGTCGCTTTACTGGATTGACGGGAATCAGACTCTGGCCTCAAACTCGGATTCGTGACACCTCTCGTACGGTACCTGACAATAGGGTGCTGCTTTCACTTCCAGATTGAATAGTTACATCAACGTATTACGCTTACCGTACGGGAGGAGTGGCCTATCGTAATGCCTAATTTCGATTTTAAAAAATGAAAGTAGACAAGAGATTTACACGGCCAGATGTCCGTGTGTCTGTGTGCGTATGTCTGCCCCGCCCCCTATCAATTCAAACACGACGAAACCGAACTGAACCAAATTTGGTACAGATCACTAGTAAAGAACACCTCAGTGTCATGTTTAGGCATAATATCGCCGCCCCCAACCAAACAAGCTGGCGGCGACTCAAATGTTCAAAGCTTAAATCAAATTACGACTAAACTAATCATCGGATCTCTAGGCTACTAAATTCTGGAAAAATATACCTTCATGTGGGAAGCGTCTGGCGCCCAATCTACAAGATCATCAGTCAAATAATCTCAAGATGGCGGCCGTGTGAATGATGCAAGCATTATCCAATAAATCAATATTCACAGTAATTGCCATTCAGATAGTTTTATATAACGACCCTCTGTTGTCAATGTGATAACAACATGAGATTGCATGTTTTGCGCAGCCACCATCTTGAAATAAATAAATAACTTTCAACACCTAAAAGCTACTGTAACGAAAACTAGTGGCCTTACATGGTCAAAGCAAAAGAACAGACTATCCATACATTCAAGATGGCGACTGTGTGAATTATTAGAACTTTAAATCCGACAACTCCGAATGAAATACGGTAGGCCTAATTAAGACGATCTTGCCAAGAGTTGAGCATCGTATTAGAACTCTCACATGCGTTAGTCAGAAGATTATCACACTGACGCAGCGGCCATCTTAAAAGTTCAAAATAAATAAATAAATAAATAAATAAATTACGGTACTTTCGGTATCCGAGAGCTATAATAACAAAATTTGGTAATGAAATAGAATCATATAAGTCGCTTCGTATGCCCAAAGCAAGAGACCATTGGCACCATAGATTCAAGATGGCGGCTAGTCGTACTAGTAACGTACGGTATGCTAATTCATAGCTCAGAATGTTATTACTAAATTAAGGCGAAACTTGGTGTACGAGTAGTAGCCTATTATATAAGAGACGTTAATTGCGCCGCGGCCATTCTGAAAATTCTTAATTTAAAAATAAATAACTTTTTATGTTTTAGAACTACAATAATGAAAATTAGTGATATGGTAGAAATCTACATAGAGCAACGTGTGCCCAAAAGAAAATAACAGCGACTATATATTTTCAAGATTGCGACCGGGTGTAACTTAATAAAACGTTATAGTGAATCGTTCAGAATGTAATTGCGCTATTAACACGAATATCAGTAAGAAAGAAGTAGCCTACATATAATGGACTTAGCTAAAATAAGTCATAAGAATAACACACTGTTTACAACGCGAGGCGGCCATCTTGAAAATATAGAATATGATAATGAATAACTCAAAGTAGGTACTTTTAAGATACAACAACGAAAATTAGCAGTAATGTACTCATAGAACCTTGTATGTCTTATTTACTGATAAACTCCTTCACGACATAGCACAATTTGATATTCTGTTATTAAAACTTTACATAATGAATTCAAGATTAATTGGCATGGGTGGTACATAAACTTCATCTATGATAAACTCCCATAAAAATAAATCAAACGGGATCAGATCAGGAGACCGGGGAGGCCAGCGCATAGGACACCGATCTGCACCTGTCACAAGATGACAATAATCACGCTATTAGTTTTGCACTTGTTGAGCTGAGGAATCGGATCCCTGCGGCAGTAG
Source organism: Meconema thalassinum (assembly GCA_946902985.2). Classification (NCBI taxonomy): domain Eukaryota; kingdom Metazoa; phylum Arthropoda; class Insecta; order Orthoptera; family Tettigoniidae; genus Meconema; species Meconema thalassinum. The sequence goes on from OX336400.1 coordinate 74,519,773, forward strand.
CTAAAATTGGCCAGGATATGCTCCAGCGTGTGCGGTCGGAGTTGGGCTAACATATCGATATTTGCCATGTGACCTGAGGAGAGCACATCGTGAATTTGTAGCAAGCAGACTCAAAAAACTTGATGAGGTTCTCTTTTAATTGGTATATGTGTCAATGCTGTAAGCTATATACCGTACTTTCAATAATGCATGTGCATGAAATCACTTAAATCATTTGTGTTAATACTGTATTTTGAAAAGATGGTATATTGGCTTTCATGGCCAGTGAATTAAAACACAGCAATTTTTCTAGGTTTCTGCTATGTCTTGTAATTCAAATAACATTTTTAGACATATTTTTTCATTGAATATTGTTTACCTTTTATAAATTAAGTTTTGTGAGGATATTCATTTTTCATTTTCATTTTTCTAGTGGTTTCTTTATTTAATGTTTGTCTTTTGTGAATAATAAGTACAGTATTTTGCTGATGTTGGCTTCTACGGAATCTGAATCTTGTTCGAAAGAATAATAGATGTTTCTTTCTATTATTGACTAGGGATACAATTTAACCCATTCCAGTCATAATTTAATGGTTACATTGTTGACTGTGAAATCAGATTTTATTCACCTGGCAGTAGTATCAGATTGGGGAGCGTGATGGCGCAGTGGCTTAGCTGCTCGTCTTTAACCCGGACAGACAGGGTTTGAATCCAGGTGACACCGGGGTGGAATTTTCATCTGAAAAATCACGTGGCATCAGGAAGGGCATCCGGCCTTAAATCCCCGGTCAAAACCAAAATAAGCCTGGTTGGCTCCGGCAACCCCAATTTATTGGGAAAAGCCGAAGAAAGAAAGAAAGAAAGAAAGAAAAGTGGTCTGAGATTACTTACACCACAAAAATGTCCATAAAATACAAACCAATAACGATATTTTACTGACATTTTGTATACATGAAATAAAGGCTCCATATATTCTAGAAATATTGAAAGTTTGGACGGTGGATCTAACTCGAACTGTTTTATTAGCTTATTGGAAATCTCACTTCTTCTTCTTCATTATCTTATCCCACTTCAAGTGGGGTTGATGTTTCTGGCAAGTCTTTTCCATTTTATTCTGTCCCACACATCGTCGTCCCTTAACTGCTTCTCCATTAGGTCCTCAGGGATATTGTCAGTCCATCTTCTTCGAGGTCTGCCTCTATTCCTCGTGCCATCCACAACCAGAGAAATCCCTTTCCTTCCTACATAGTTATTATCCTGACGCATAACATGCCCATACCCCAGCAGTCTTCTCTCCTGGATTTTCTTGGAGACTTCTGTTACTTTTACTGTGCCCCTGATTTTCTCATTTGCGATGTGATCAATCCTAGTGATGCCACTCATCCAGCGCAGTATCTTCACCTCAGTCACATCCATCTTATGACATTGTAACTTTGTTATTGCCCATGTCTCCACACCATACATAATGGCTTCACAGCTGTCTTGTGGGCCTTTCCTTTCACCCTTATACTGAGCCTTTTGTCACACAGAATGCCAGAAAAAACCTTTTCCAGTTCATCCAGGTTGCCTGGGCCCTGTGGTTAATCTCAGTATTTATGTTGCCACTGTATCCACTAAAAGGATATATGCTCACTCACTCAGAAGGCTTCTATGGGACACGAAGATCCTGCACTGATCTCATAAATCCCTCAACTGAACTCTGTTTTGGGCGAGTTCTTGCCAGTTGACCACAAAGTTTGGAGATTGATTTATACAGGAACTTTGTGGTCTTCCCACTGGCCTTTATCCTCTTGGTTCTTCTTGAAAGATTTGTGAGACCATCCTATCATCTCCCATCTTAGTAAATAACCAGCCCATTGAAGTCTTCTGGAGTTAATGACATTGAGTATTGGTGCTTGCTGTGATAGTGAGTGTATGTATTTGATCTCTTTTTCCAGCTTTGAGACGAGGAGTCAAAAAATGGTCCAAATATTTTTCGAAATATTTTATTTTCAAAAACCTGCAACTGATGTTCGTCTTGTTTTGTTAAACTATATGATTCTGCACCATAAGTTAGAACTGGCCTAATGACGGTATAGTATATTTTCAGTTTTGTATATCTCGTCAAAAGGTATATACAATGGGATTATTGTTTCTTTGAGTCCATTTCCAGTGAAATGCTTTGTTTGGAGTGTAGCAATGTATGGAGTGGAAACTTGGACGCTTAGGAAAGAAGAGAGAGGAATAGAGACATTAGTGAAATGCTTTGTTTGGAGTGCAGCAATGTCTTCTTTATCTTCTTCATTTCCCGTTTCCAGCTTCCTGGCTCGGGTTGTGAATCAAGGACCTCCAACGTTGCCTGTCTCTCCACCACTCCTCTCCCCCTTTAAGTACATCTTCAGGTTTTCCTCCCTTCTTCTCCACACACTCCCACACTGTATCTGCCCATCTCTTTCGGGGCCTTCCGCGCGGTCTCTTCCCCGAAACCTTTTCCAGAAAAGCTTTCTTTGGCACTCTCTCCTCTCCCATTCTCATCATATGTCCATACCACTTTAACTTGGTTGTTTCTATCCTGTCCTGCAGCTTCAAGATTCCTGTCCTCCTTCTTATCTCCTCGTTTCTGATTCTATCTCTTCTGGTCTTCCCTTCTATACCTCTTAGGAATTTCATCTCCGCTGCTTGTATTCTACTCTCCTCTCTTTTTGTAGTGGTCCATGCTCCAGCTGCATATGTTAGTACGGGTCCATAATAGGTTGAATATAATACCTGCTTACATTTCTTTGGGACATCTTATTCCACAGAATACCCCTAACACTCTGGTAGAAGCTGTTCGCTTGTTGTATTCTCTTTCCAATTTCCTCAGTAATCTTTCCATCTTCTGTGATCACACTTCCCAAGTACTTGAAACTTTTCACCACTTCTAGAATTTTTCCATTCACTTCTATCTTTTCTCTTCCCTCCTTACTTCCCCTTGACATTACCATTGTCTTGCTCTTCTCTGTGCTAACTTTCATCCCAAACTTCTCAATCTCTTGGTTCCATACATCTACTTGTTTTTGTACTTCCTTTTCATCCTCACCCCATATCACTATATCATCTGCAAACAGCATGGCCTTTATTGCCTCTTGTCCCAATCTCTGTTTAACATTCTTGTGGATTTCATCCATGACTATGATGAATAGGAAGGGGGACAATACACTTCCTTGACGGAGACCCGTTTCCACCTTGAACCATTCTGTTTCTCCTATAGTGGTCTTTACGCTACTGACACAATATTTGTACATAGCTTTCACCATTTGCACTTCTGCACTGTTAACTTGCCTTTTTCTTAATACATCCCACACCACCTGTCTAGGCACACTGTCATAAGCTTTCTCAATATCAATAAAAGTCATCACCATGTCTTTTCCAAACTCAAATCTTTTCTCCATCATATGCCTTAGTGTAAAGATTATATCAAAAGTTGAACTGTCTCTCCTAAAACCATACTGTTCTTCTTCCATCTCTCCATCTGTCTGCCTCCTCAGTCTACCTTCCAATACTCTCTCAAAGATCTTGGCTACATGGGCAATAAGGGTGATCCCTCTGTAATTGTTACATTCCTTTTTGTCACCTTTCATAAAAAGTGGGATAATTAAACCCTTTCCCCATTCTTCTGGGATCTCTTTTGCAGCAATGTATGGAGTGGAAACTTGGACGCTTAGGAAAGAAGAGAGAGGAATAGAGACTTTAGTGGATTTGTTTGGAGTGTAGCAATGTATGGAGCGGAAACTTGGACGCTTAGGAAAGAAGAGAGAGGAATAGAGACATTAGTGAAATGCTTTGTTTGGAGTGTAGCAATGTACGGAGTGGAAACTTGGATGCTTAGGAAAGAAGAGAGAGGAATAGAGACATTAGTGAAATGCTTTGTTTGGAGTGTAGAAATGTATGGAGTAGAAACTTGGATGCTTAGGAAAGAAGAGAGAGGAATAGAGAGATTAGTGAAATGCTTTGTTTGGAGTGCAGCAATGTATGGAGTGGAAACTTGGACGCTTAGGAAAGAAGAGAGAGGAATAGAGACATTAGTGAAATGCTTTGTTTGGAGTGTAGCAATGTACGGAGTGGAAACTTGGATGCTTAGGAAAGAAGAGAGAGGAATAGAGACATTAGTGAAATGCTTTGTTTGGAGTGTACCAATGTATGGAGTGGAAACTTGGATGCTTAGGAAAGAAGAGAGAGGAATAGAGACATTAGTGAAATGCTTTGTTTGGAGAGTAGCAATGTATGGAGCGGAAACTTGGACGCTTAGGAAAGAAGAGAGAGGAATAGAGACATCAGTGAAATGCTTTGTTTGGAGTGTAGAAATGTATGGAGTAGAAACTTGGATGCTTAGGAAAGAAGAGAGAGGAATAGAGAGATTAGTGAAATGCTTTGTTTGGAGTGCAGCAATGTATGGAGTGGAAACTTGGACGCTTAGGAAAGAAGAGAGAGGAATAGAGACATTAGTGAAATGCTTTGTTTGGAGTGTAGCAATGTACGGAGTGGAAACTTGGATGCTTAGGAAAGAAAGGAGAGGAATAGAGAGATTAGTGAAATGCTTTGTTTGGAGTGCAGCAAAGTATGGAGTGGAAACTTGGACGCTTAGGAAAGAAGAGAGAGGCATAGAGACCTTAGTGGCTTTGTTTGGAGTGTAGCAATGTATGGAGCGGAAACTTGGACGCTTAGGAAATAAGAGAGAGGCATAGCGACATTAGTGAAATGCTTTGTTTGGAGTGTAGAAATGTATGGAGTGGAACCTTGGATGCTTAGGAAAGAAGAGAGAGGAATAGAGAGATTAGTGAAATGCTTTGTTTGGAGTGTAGCAATGTATGGAGTGGAAACTTGGACGCTTAGGAAAGAAGAGAGAGGAATAGAGATATTAGTGAAATGCTTTGTTTGGAGAGTAGCAATGTATGGAGCGGAAACTTGGACGCTTAGGACAGAAGAGAGAGGAATAGAGACATTAGTGAAATGCTTTGTTTGGAGTGTAGCAATGTATGGAGCGGAAACTTGGACGCTTAGGAAAGAAGAGAGAGGAATAGAGACTTTAGTGAAATGCTTTGTTTGGTGTGTAGCACTGTAAGGAGTGGAACCTTGGACGCTTAGGAAAGAAGAGAGAGGAATAGAGACATTAGTGAAATGCTTTATTTGGAGTGTAGCAATGTATGGAGTGGAAACTTGGACGCTCAGGAAAGAAGAGAGAAAAATAGAGACTTTAGTGGCTTTGTTTGGAGTGTAGCAATGTATAGAGCGGAAACTTGGACGCTTAGGAAAGAAGAGAGAGGAATAGAGACTTTAGTGGCTTTGTTTGGAGTGTAGCAATGTATAGAGCGGAAACTTGGATGCTTAGGAAAGAAGAGAGAGGAATAGAGACATTAGTGAAATGCTTTGTTTGGAGAGTAGCAATGTATGGAGCGGAAACTTGGATGCTTAGGAAAGAAGAGAGAGGAATAGAGACATTAGTGAAATGCTTTGTTTGAAGTGTAGCAATGTATGGAGTGGAAACTTGGACGCTTAGGAAAGAAGAGAGAGGAATAGAGACTTTAGTGAAATGCTTTGTTTGGAGTGTAGCACTGTAAGGAGTGGAACCTTGGACGCTTAGGAAAGAAGAGAGCGGAATAGAGACATTAGTGAAATGCTTTGTTTGGAGTGTAGCAATGTATGGAGTGGAAACTCGGACGCTTAGGAAAGAAGAGAGAGGAATAGAGACATTAGTGAAATGCTTCGTTTGAAGTGTAGCAATGTATGGAGCGGAAACTTGGACGCTTAGGAAAGAAGAGAGAGGAATATAGACTTTAGTGAAATGCTTTGTTTGGAGTGTAGCAATGTATGGAGTGGAAACTTGGACGCTTAGGAAAGAAGAGAGAGGAATAGAAACTTTAGTGAAATGCTTTGTTTGGTGTGTAGCACTGTAAGGAGTGGAACCTTGGACGCTTAGGAAAGAAGAGAGAGGAATAGCGACATTAGTGAAATGCTTTATTTGGAGTGTAGCAATGTATGGAGTGGAAACTTGGACGCTCAGGAAAGAAGAGAGAAAAATAGAGACTTTAGTGGCTTTGTTTGGAGTGTAGCAATGTATAGAGCGGAAACTTGGACGCTTAGGAAAGAAGAGAGAGGAATAGAGACTTTAGTGGCTTTGTTTGGAGTGTAGCAATGTATAGAGCGGAAACTTGGACGCTTAGAAAAGAAGAGAGAGGAATAGAGACTTTAGTGGCTTTGTTTGGAGTGTAGCAATGTATAGAGCGGAAACTTGGACGCTTAGGAAAGAAGAGAGAGGAATAGAGACTTTAGTGGCTTTGTTTGGAGTGTATCAATGTATGGAGTGGAAACTTGGACGCTTAGGAAAGAAGAGAGAGGAATAGAGACTTTAGTGGCCTTGTTTGGAGTGTAGCAATGTATGGAGTGGAAACTTGGACGCTTAGGAAAGAAGAGAGAGGAATATAGACTTTAGTGAAATGCTTTGTTTGGAGTGTAGCACTGTATAGAGCGGAAACTTGGACGCTTAGGAAAGAAGAGAGAGGAATATAGGCTTTAGTGAAATGCTTTGTTTGGAGTGTAGCAATGTATGGAGCGGAAACTTGGACGCTTAGGAAAGAAGAGAGAGGAATAGAGACATTAGTGAAATGCTTTGTTTGGAGTGTAGCACTGTAAGGAGTGGAACCTTGGACGCTTAGGAAAGAAGATAGAGGAATAGAGACATTAGTGAAATGCTTTGTTTGGAGTGTAGCAAAGTATGGAGTGGAAACTTGGACGCTTAGGAAAGAAGAGAGAGGAATAGAGACTTTAGTGAAATGCTTTGTTTGGAGTGTAGCACTGTAAGGAGTGGAACCTTGGATGCTTAGGAAAGAAGAGAGAGGAATAGAGACATTAGTGAAATGCTTTGTTTGGAGTGTAGCAATGTATGGAGTGGAAACTTGGACGCTTAGGAAAGAAGAGAGAGGAATAGAGACATTAGTGAAATGCTTTGTTTGGAGTGTAGCAATGTATAGAGCGGAAACTTGGACGCTTAGGAAAGAAGAGAGAGGAATAGAGACTTTAGTGGCTTTGTTTGGAGTGTAGCAATGTATGGAGTGGAAACTTGGACGCTTAGGAAAGAAGAGAGAGGAATAGAGACATTAGTGAAATGCTTTGTTTGGAGTGTAGCAATGTATAGAGCGGAAACTTGGACGCTTAGGAAAGAAGAGAGAGGAATAGAGACTTTAGTGGCTTTGTTTGGAGTGTAGCAATGTATGGAGTGGAAACTTGGATGCTTAGGAAAGAAGAGAGAGGAATAGAGACTTTAGTGAAATGCTTTGTTTGGAGTGTAGCACTGTATAGAGCGGAAACTTGGACGCTTAGGAAAGAAGAGAGAGGAATATAGACTTTAGTGAAATGCTTTGTTTGGAGTGTAGCAATGTATGGAGCGGAAACTTGGACGCTTAGGAAAGAAGAGAGAGGAATAGAGACATTAGTGAAATGCTTTGTTTGGAGTGTAGCACTGTAAGGAGTGGAACCTTGGACGCTTAGGAAAGAAGAGAGAGGAATAGAGACATTAGTGAAATGCTTTGTTTGGAGTGTAGCAATGTATGGAGTGGAAACTTGGACGCTTAGGAAAGAAGAGAGAGGAATAGAGACATTAGTGAAATGCTTTGTTTGGAGTGTAGCAATGTATAGAGCGGAAACTTGGACGCTTAGGAAAGAAGAGAGAGGAATAGAGACTTTAGTGGCTTTGTTTGGAGTGTAGCAATGTATGGAGCGGAAACTTGGACGCTTAGGAAAGAAGAGAGAGGAATAGAGACATTAGTGAAATGCTTTGTTTGGAGTGTAGCAATGTAAGGAGCGGAAACATGGACGCTTAGGAAAGAAGAGAGAGGAATAGAGACTTTAGTGAAATGCTTTGTTTGGAGTGTAGCAATGTATGGAGTGGAAACTTGGATGCTTAGGAAATAAGAGAGAGGAATAGAGACTTTAGTGGCTTTGTTTGGAGTGTAGCAATGTATGGAGCGGAAACTTGGACGCTTAGGAAAGAAGAGGGAGGAATAGAGACATTAGTGAAATGCTTTGTTTGGAGTGTAGCAATGTATGGAGCGGAAACTTGGACGCTTAGGAAAGAAGAGAGAGGAATAGAGACATTAGTGAAATGCTTTGTTTGGAGTGTAGCAATGTATGGAGCGGAAACTTGGACGCTTAGGAAAGAAGAGAGAGGAATAGAGACATTAGTGAAATGCTTTGTTTGGAGTGTAGCAATGTATGGAGCGGAAACTTGGACGCTTAGGAAAGAAGAGAGAGGAATAGAGACATTAGTGAAATGCTTTGTTTGGAGTGTAGCAATGTATGGAGTGGAAACTTGGACGCTTAGGAAAGAAGAGAGAGGAAGAGAGACATTAGTGAAATGCTTTGTTTGGAGTGTAGCAATGTATGGAGTGGAAACTTGGATGCTTAGGAAAGAATAGAGAGGAATAGAGACATTAGTGAAATGCTTTGTTTGGAGTGGAGCAATGTATGGAGTGGAAACTTGGACGTTTAGGAAAGAAGAGAGAGGAATAGAGACTTTAGTGGCTTTGTTTGGAGTGTAGCAATGTATGGAGCGGAAACTTGGACGCTTAGGAAAGAAGAGAGAGGCATAGAGACATTAGTGAAATGCTTTGTTTGGTGTGTAGCAATGTATAGAGCGGAAACTTGGACGCTTAGGAAAAAAGAGTGAGGAATAGAGACATTAGTGGCTTTGTTTGGAGTGTAGCAATGTATGGAGCGGAAACTTGGACGTTTAGGAAAGAAGAGAGAGGAATAGAGATATTAGTGAAATGCTTTGTTTGGAGTGTAGCAATGTATAGAGCGGAAGCTTGGACGCTTAGGAAAGAAGAGAGAGGAATAGAGACATTAGTGAAATGCTTTGTTTGGAGTGTAGCAATGTATGGAGTGGAAACTTGGACGCTTAGGAAAGAAGAGAGAGGAAGAGAGACATTAGTGAAATGCTTTGTTTGGAGTGTAGCAATGTATGGAGTGGAAACTTGGACGCTTAGGAAAGGAGAGAGAGGAATAGAGACATTAGTGAAATGCTTTGTTTGGAGTGTAGCAATGTATGGAGCGGAAACTTGGACGCTTAGGAAAGAAGAGAGAGGAATAGAGACTTTAGTGAAATGCTTTGTTTGGAGTGTAGCAATGTATGGAGTGGAAACTTGGATGCTTAGGAAATAAGAGAGAGGAATAGAGACTTTAGTGGCTTTGTTTGGAGTGTAGCAATGTATGGAGCGGAAACTTGGACGCTTAGGAAAGAAGAGGGAGGAATAGAGACATTAGTGAAATGCTTTGTTTGGAGTGTAGCAATGTATGGAGCGGAAACTTGGACGCTTAGGAAAGAAGAGAGAGGAATAGAGACATTAGTGAAATGCTTTGTTTGGAGTGTAGCAATGTATGGAGCGGAAACTTGGACGCTTAGGAAAGAAGAGAGAGGAATAGAGACATTAGTGAAATGCTTTGTTTGGAGTGTAGCAATGTATGGAGCGGAAACTTGGACGCTTAGGAAAGAAGAGAGAGGAATAGAGACATTAGTGAAATGCTTTGTTTGGAGTGTAGCAATGTATGGAGTGGAAACTTGGACGCTTAGGAAAGAAGAGAGAGGAAGAGAGACATTAGTGAAATGCTTTGTTTGGAGTGTAGCAATGTATGGAGTGGAAACTTGGATGCTTAGGAAAGAATAGAGAGGAATAGAGACATTAGTGAAATGCTTTGTTTGGAGTGGAGCAATGTATGGAGTGGAAACTTGGACGTTTAGGAAAGAAGAGAGAGGAATAGAGACTTTAGTGGCTTTGTTTGGAGTGTAGCAATGTATGGAGCGGAAACTTGGACGCTTAGGAAAGAAGAGAGAGGCATAGAGACATTAGTGAAATGCTTTGTTTGGTGTGTAGCAATGTATAGAGCGGAAACTTGGACGCTTAGGAAAAAAGAGTGAGGAATAGAGACATTAGTGGCTTTGTTTGGAGTGTAGCAATGTATGGAGCGGAAACTTGGACGTTTAGGAAAGAAGAGAGAGGAATAGAGATATTAGTGAAATGCTTTGTTTGGAGTGTAGCAATGTATAGAGCGGAAGCTTGGACGCTTAGGAAAGAAGAGAGAGGAATAGAGACATTAGTGAAATGCTTTGTTTGGAGTGTAGCAATGTATGGAGTGGAAACTTGGACGCTTAGGAAAGAAGAGAGAGGAAGAGAGACATTAGTGAAATGCTTTGTTTGGAGTGTAGCAATGTATGGAGTGGAAACTTGGACGCTTAGGAAAGGAGAGAGAGGAATAGAGACATTAGTGAAATGCTTTGTTTGGAGTGTAGCAATGTATGGAGCGGAAACTTGGACGCTTAGGAAAGAAGAGAGAGGAATAGAGACATTAGTGAAATGCTTTGTTTGGAGTGTAGCAATGTATGGAGTGGAAACTTGGACGCTTAGGAAAAAAGAGAGAGGAATAGAGACATTAGTGAAATGCTTTGTTTGGAGTGTAGCAATGTATAGAGTGGAAACTTGGACGCTTAGGAAAGAAGAGAGAGGAATATAGACTTTAGTGAAATGCTTTGTTTGGAGTGTAGCAATGTATGGAGTGGAAACTTGGACGCTTAGGAAAAAAGAGAGAGGAATAGAGACATTAGTGAAATGCTTTGTTTGGAGTGTAGCAATGTATAGAGTGGAAACTTGGACGCTTAGGAAAGAAGAGAGAGGAATATAGACTTTAGTGAAATGGGAATCTCGGTTTCGCGGGCTTATGGGTCGTGTTCCAAGGACATTTTGTCGTCCTGACGTTTCGCTGAATACTGCGTTCAGCATGTTCACAGGTTACATTAAGCGAGGTAAAACAAGTAAACAGAAGATATATAAATAGTCATCAACCCACACAAAGAGGCTACCATAGCAACGGCGTACCACATAAAAGTAATGCATTAAGGACAGGGCTGCCCATCTGTTGCATCTTCTCGTCTATGACGGTCAATAAGGGCAGGCTTGAGGGGATTAAGGACTGGAGGCCAAGCTCTGTTCACACGTTCTGCTTCCTCCTTAAGATTGAAGCTGTTAGTATGCTTCAGGATTTCAATGGCCTCCCTTTGTAGCCTGGCATGATAAGACACCGTGGTGGACAGAACTTCGGTGTCTCCATATCTTATATCGTGACCTGCAAGTAGTGAGTGTGCTGCTACAGTGGATTTATCTGTTTGTCCCAGCCGGCTGTGTCGTTCGTGCTCCTTGAGGCGAGTGGCAATACTTCTTTTCTTTGTTCCAATATATACTTGGCCACAATCACACGGGATTTTATAAACCCCTGCCGCGGTATGAGGATGTCGCTTATCTTTAGCGGACCTAAACATGTCCTTAATTTTTTGTGCAGGCCTGTATATGGTGTTTATATCATGGGACTCGAGTAGCCTCCCTATTCTGTCCGTGACCTTTTTTATACATGGAAGAAAAGCTCTAGCCAGGGGCTGTTTGTCTCCAATTACCCTTGTAGTTGGACGTCTCGGATGCAGTGCTCGCTGGATATCTTTCTGGCTGTACCCATTGGTGCGTAAGGCCTCGTTGAGGTGTACAATTTCTTGTTTTAGGCACTGCTTTTCACAAATTCTTTTTGCGGGGTCAGCCAGTGTTTTTATCACTCCGTATTTCTGTCGTGGGTGGTGGTTGGACGTCTTATGTAGATATCGGTCAGTATGGGTCGGCTTACGGTAAACTGTATGTCCCAAGGTTAGATCAGCGGTCTTCGTTACCATAACGTCGAGAAAAGCAATTTTCTGTTCATTTTCTAACTCCATGGTAAACTGAATGTTAGAGTTCTGGCTGTTAAGATGTTGTAAAAACAGATTTAATTGATCTTTACCATGGCCCCATATTACAAAAGTATCGTCCATGTATCGTAGCCACACTTTAGGTTTCAAAGGTGCGGTCTCTAGTGCTATTTGTTCAAATTGTTCCATGAAGGAATTCGCGATCACCGGACTCAGGGGACTGCCCATGGCGACCCCATCAATTTGTTCATAGAAATCACCCTTCCACAGGAAATAGCTAGCGGTGAGGCAGTGGCGGAATAAGGCAGTGATATCATCAGGAAAAATCCGTGCGTTGTACTCCAGGGCTGCCTGTATAGGTACTTTCGTGAAAAGAGAGACCACGTCAAAACTTACTAGTAAGTCACCAGCTTCTAGTTGAATAGTTTTCAATTTTTCAATGAAATGGCCGGAATCTTTGACGAACGACTGTGTACCGCCGATATGTGGTTGAAGTAAGGTAGCTAAATGTTTGGCAATGCTATAAGTTGGTGATCCAATAGCACTCACGATAGAACGAATAGGAACATTATCTTTATGTATCTTAGGTAAGCCATAAAGTCTTGGTGATAATGCTTCACTTCTGGTGGTTCCCTTCTTTCCTGTGGAAGGGTGATTTCTATGAACAAATTGATGGGGTCGGCATGGGCAGTCCCCTGAGTCCGAATTTCTTCATGGAACAATTTGAACAAATAGCACTAGAGACCGCACCTTTGAAACCTAAAGTGTGGCTACGATACGTGGACGATACTTTTGTAATATGGGGCCATGGTAAAGATCAATTAAATCTGTTTTTACAACATCTTAACAGCCAGAACTCTAACATTCAGTTTACCATGGAGTTAGAAAATGAACAGAATATTGCTTTTCTCGATGTTATGGTAACGAAGACCGCTGATCTAACCTTGGGACATACAGTTTACCGTAAGCCGACCCATACTGACCGATATCTACATAAGACGTCCAACCACCACCCACGACAGAAATACGGAGTGATAAAAATACTGGCTGACCGCGCAAAAAGAATTTGTGAAGAGCAGTGCCTAAAACAAGAAATTGTACACCTCAACGAGGCCTTACGCACCAATGGGTACAGCCAGAAAGATATCCAGCGAGCACTGCATCCGAGACGTCCAACTACAAGGGTAATTGGAGACAAACAGCCCCTGGCTAGAGCTTTTCTTCCATATATAAAAAGGTCACGGACAGAATAGGGAGGCTACTCGAGTCCCATGATATAAACACCATATACAGGCCTACACAAAAAATTAAGGACATGTTTAGGTCCGCTAAAGATAAGCGACATCCTCATACCGCGGCAGGGGTTTATAAAATCCCGTGTGATTGTGGCCAAGTATATATTGGAACAACGAAAAGAAGTATTGCCACTCGCCTCAAGGAGCACGAACGACACAGCCGGCTAGGACAAACAGATAAATCCACTGTAGCAGCACACTCACTACTTGCAGGTCACGATATAAGATATGGAGACACCGAAGTTCTGTCCACCACGGTGTCTTATCATGCCAGGCTACAAAGGGAGGCCATTGAAATCCTGAAGCATACTAACAGCTTCAATCTTAAGGAGGAAGCAGAACGTGTGAACAGAGCTTGGCTTCCAGTCCTTAATCCCCTCAAGCCTGCCCTTATTGACCGTCGTAGACGAGAAGATGCAACAGACGAGCAGCCCTGTCCTAAATGCATTACTTTTATGTGGTACGCCGTTGCTATGGTAGCCTCTTTGTGTGGGTTGTTGACTATTTATATATCTTCTGTTTACTTGTTTTACCTCGCTTAATGTAACCTGTGAACATGCTGAACGCAGTATTCAGCGAAACGTCAGGACGACAAAATGTCCTTGGAACACGACCTATAAGCCCGCGAAACAGAGATTCCTATTTCAACGCCGGTCGTGAAAGTCTAAATTTTTATTTAGTGAAATGCTTTGTTTGGAGTGTAGCAATGTATGGAATGAAATGCTTTGTTTGGAATGTAGCAATGTATGGAGTGGAAACTTGGACGCTTAGGAAAGATGGGAGAGGAATAAAGACATTAGTGAAATGCTTTGTTTGGAGTGTAGCAATGTACGGAGTGGAAACTTGGACGCTTAGGAAAGAAGAGAGAGGAATAGAGACTTTAGTGAAATGCTTTGTTTGGAGTGTAGCAATGTATGGAGTGGAAACTTGGATGCTTAGGAAAGAAGAGAGAGGAATAGAGACATTAGTGAAATGCTTTGTTTGGAGTGTAGCAATGTATGGAGTGGAACCTTGGACGCTTAGGAAAGAAGAGAGAAGAATAGAGACTTTCGAAATGTGGCTGTGGAGGAGAATGGAGGGAATAAGTTGGAAGGACAAAGTGAGAAATGAAGAAGTATTAAAGAAAGTTGGAGAAGAAAGAATGATGCTAAAGAAGATAAGGAAAATAAAAATGAATTGGATTGGACACTGCATAAGGGGAGATGGTCCGGTGAAAAGTGCATTAGAAGGGACAGTCCAAGGGAAAATCCGGAGAGGAAGAAGAAGGTTTCAGATGCTGGATTCCATCGAGATTGATAAATCTTATGAGCTGATGAAACGTGCTGCTGAAGACCGAATAAGGTGGAGAGACCGACCATGAGGAAACCTGCCTTCAGGCAGATAAACTGATGATGATGATGATGACATGTTTTGAGTGTCGTAGGCCGCCCATGTTTCGAAGGACCTGGCGTACCACATTCACTTTCATTTTCTGAAGTGCTCTCCCCACTAGAATCGCTTTCACTGTCAGAACTACCATCAGATTCTTCTTCATCTTCACCTTCACAGAAGTTACTCCCTTCGCTATCTAACACACTATCTATTAGAGATCTCAAAGCCTCTCCATCATTATCACGACATTGATTCGACTGCATGTTGAATACTAATAATAATAATACAGTATGGCCTCGGGTAACGGGTGCAAGCTTTGTTACTTGACACCCAGAGGGTAGCGTGCATGTCGAATTTCATTGTTCCTTGAAGCACTATGAAAGTCAAGGAGGTTAGATATCTAAGCTCCTTGAATACTATAGCGCTTTTTAGTAGTAAAATGAGGAACTTTGTGTTGGCGGAAACTCCAGAGAATTAATTTTGCCGTTATGAGCACGGCCTACTGAATTCAAATGTGTTCTTTGACATGCCAACATCGTATGACATGTGTGTCGTAAATTTTTGCGCCTTTCAAAAATCACTTACCTCGCCCAGGAGCGAACCTGCAATCTTCGGGGTAGTAGACTGACACGTTAACCACTCACCCACCGTGTCAAGCAAGTTGAATACTAATAAGTTAAGAATATAAATTGTTCTTCAACAATACCAATACAACAAGTTGTGACAAACACCCAACACATGATTCTACTTCCATTATTTTAGGATTTGGGCAAGTTATACGGAAACGAAATAGGAATACACGAACGTAAATAAAGCAATGCGTCACAGCGAGTAGAGCTTGTCATATGATTTATGTGCTAATGAGATAAACCACGACCATAGCTCGTCAAATGAGGTTAATGGGTTAAATCAGAGCTTACCAAACTTCTTCTCATGGCGACACCCTATTAGCACACATAATCTACATTCTTCTTCTGTGGTGTTCGATCCGAAGATTGGTCTGTAGCAGATTTCTATGAACTCTGGTCTGTGGCTAGTCTCTTCAAGTCCAAATAATTATCACAACCCTTGTCGTGAATGATTTGTTTGATGTATCCTAGCCGTGGTCTACCTCTACAGTTCTTTCCTTCCACATTGCCCTCCAGTGTTGTGTGCAGGAGACTTTCATGCCTCAAGATATGTCCAATCCAAATGCCTCTTCGCTGAGTAAGCATATTCCATAAACATGGCTTCTCTCCAATCCTTTTCAGAGTTTCTTCATTACTGATTTTGTCCACCCATGGAATGTTTAGTATTTTCCTGTAGCACCATATTTCAAAGGCTACTATTCATTTCTTGTCAGCCAAGCTAAGAGTCCAGGTTTCACTACCATACAAAGTATGCTCCACACATATATCTTCACAAGCCATTTCCTGTGGCTCATACTAATGTTTTTGCATGTAAAGAGCTTTCCTTTCTTGTTGAATGCTATTTTGGCTTGGTTGATGCGGCTGACTATTTCTCTTTTACTACTTCCATCTGCTGTTATTTTGCTACCAAGGTAAGTGAACTCCTATACATTTGTCAACTGTTCTCCATTTAAAGTATAACGAGGAGGTTCATACTGCCGGCTACAGAGAAGAACTTTGGTTTTCATTTTGTTGATCTTCATGTTATATTTGTTGAAGGTGGATTCCATTTCTGCTAATGCATAATTCAGATCATCTTTGTTTTCTGCCAGGACTGCGATATCATCCGCAAAGCGGGGCATGGTAATTCTTTCTCCTTGAATCTTGAGTCCTCCAGTCATTGGCAAATTATCATTTACTTCATCTATTGCTTTTTGGATGTATGCATTAAAAAGAATTGGTGAGAGCGAACAACCTTGCCGAACTCCTTGCTTAATGTTGGCCTCTGTTGTGGAAATCTCCACATCGTATAACAGCTATCTCGTCTTCATACAACTTCCAAATTGTCCTCCTGTCCTTGTACTTGATACCCAGTTCATTAAACACCATGAATAGTTTATTCCACTCAACGTTATCAAATGCCTTCTCCAGGTCTACGAAAGCAATGAATGTATCAAGTTCTTTTCTTAGTCGTTTCCCTATAATCAATCTTAAAGCTAGGATTGCTTCTCGAGTCCCTCTACCCTTCCTGAATCCAAATTGATCTTCTGTCAATGCCAACTCTACCTTTCTTTCAATGCGTTTCAAGATAATGCCGGTGAGTATTTTAGAAGCATGGGTTACAAGGCTTAATGTGCGATATTGGTCACATCTATTAGCAGATGATTTCTTTGGAAAGGGCACTATGACACATTTCCTAAAGTCCGATGGGATATGTCCCGTGTTATACATTTCACAAATCAGATCAAATAGGGCTTTCTTCACATTGTCTCCAGTGGCTTTTATCAGCTCTGCTGGTATATCATCAACCCCAGATGCCTTTCCGTTTTTCAGCCTTTCCATTGCTTGATTAAATTCATCCAGGAGTATTTCATCTCCCTCTTCTTCTTTATCTAATAGCTCTTCATTTTCTAGTATTTCACAAGGTGTATGTTTTCCTCCATATAAATTTTCAATGTATTCTTTCCATTTTGAGCCAATTTCAGAATCTTCATACACCAGTTCTCCATCATCTGTCTTCAGTCCATTGCACCTAATCCTCTTGTCCCCGAAGAACCTTTTGGCTACTTTAAACGTTGTCTCAAATTTATGAGTTCCATGCATTGCAATTCCAGAAATTTTTCTCTGGCTGCCTTCGCCTCTCGATTTATTTCGTTTCTCAATTTCCTGTATAGTTGTTGTCCTTCTTCAGTCGCAGAGTTCTTAAACTTTCTTCTTGTGTCTATCTTCTCAATTATTTCATTACTTATCCAGGCTTTCCTGTTCTGTGCTTTCGGCTTTCCCACAACATCTGTTGCTGCTGTTAGAACACTTCCCTTCCAAGCATTCCACTTATTCTCCATACTTCCTAAGTCTATTGCTGATATGACTGCCAGAAGTTCATCTGTCTTCTTCTTAAAATCTATAGCAAGGTTTTGATCTCGGAGAGCTTCGGTATTCCATTTTTGACTGTTCTTCCTTTTCAGTTTCTTCAGTTTTAGTTGGCATTTGCACAAAACCATGTTGTGGTCACTACCAATATCTGGGCCAGGGCAGCTTCTACAGTCCTTCAGCTGTGTCTTAAATCATTGCTTTACTAAAATGTAATCGATTTGAAAATGATTCCCACCACCTTGGATTGTCCAAGTATAACGTCATTGTGCATGGTGTTGAAATAATGTATTTGCAACCATCAGCTGATTGCAAGCACAGAATTCCAATAAATGGTTTCCTCGATCGTTCCGTGTGCCAAGCCCAAATTGGCCCACAGCCATTCCATCTTTACCCTCTCCAATAACAGCATTCCAGTCTCCGAGGATTATCAGATTCTTATCTCCTTTAACACCTTTGATTAATTCTGTCAGATCATCGTACACTCTTTCCACTTCTTAATCTTCGTGGGCAGTGGTTGGCATGTAGCCTAGAATGATCACGGTGTCCCTTGGTTTAGTACCTAATCTACATGACACCCATCTAATTATTGTAATTATAAACATAGACTATTTTGAGAAAAACAGTTGTCAGGAGAGGATGTGCATGACCGGGTTAAATGGAGGAGAGCTGTCAGAAATATCGACCCCACATAGGAGTGGGAGTGACGTAAAGAGAAAGAAGAAGAAGATAAACATAGACTATTTTAACAAAGATTCATTTTAACGAAAGTTAATTTTTTCGTAGTATATAACTTATATCATTTTCCAAGTATAATAGGCAATATTAAACACCTTTCTCATAGATACAAAACTTGCACCTTGATGTTCCAATTCAATGACTGCTATGGGGTTGGCAATCATTACAAATCTGCTTTATATCGGCTCGGATGCAGGATATATTCACACGCATTTCCTCATCAAACATTCTCAAACTTCCAACCACGTTTAACTGATTTTGTATTAGCCATAACAGACAACGCACTTTCACACGAACACGTCGTAGAAAACTGCAATAGAACGATGAGGGCTCTTTTACTCAGGTGAGGAAAATCTTGTTGAATAGAAACCCAGGAGCTGTCTAATTCTGACTCTTGGTTTTAAAGTCTGGTTATTTTTCAGTTCCTCCTCTTCGATAAGTTGAAGTTCACAAGAGCTGGAGGGTGGAAGATGATTTCTTATCCAGTCACATTGGTTACATTTAGTATTGGAAAATATCCATCCAGGTTAATACGCCGAACGAGAGGAAGCAAGTTTACTATTTTCTCACAGGTTCCTTATTTGTTTTCTATCCTGAATTTATAAAAACGACGAATCTCACGACACCCTTGACGGTGGCACGTGACACCCTGTTTGGAAAGCACTGGGTTTAGTGCCGATATTATTATTAATCTCATACACTGTAGCCTAATTATACAGGGTGTCAGGGAATATTCTCCGCAGTGCCTAGGCACTGCTACGTTAGGTGAGAGCTGGAGTTAAGTTGGCAGCATGGTTGCTGCTGACAGCGCGGCTGCCGCCGCTTTTATCAAAACAAAACAAACAACGAACAGTCCACTTAGAGATTCCTGTTTCTTGAGCTAATTTGCATATTGATTTACTTGGACTTCGCAGCATTATATCAGAAATTTTATCAAGTTTTTCATCTGTTAACAGCGTAGGCCTGCCTGTTCCTGGTATATCGTGAACTGAGCCGGTCACATGAAATTAACTTATCAAATCCCGAACGGTATCCCGGTTTGGACACTTTGAATTAGGAAACCGCGCCTGAAATTTTAGTTTTACATTTTCTGTAAACCGATCGTCTTCACAAATAACGTATTCCACCAAAAACGCTCTCTTTTCAGTAGTAAACCATTACCGCCTGTATCCTGTTGCACTATCCCAATAATCTAAGCGCTCCCTTGCTGCATTCACACTGACGCTTTCCACAGCACAGCACAGCACAGCTCACTCGTGTGTTCTGATATCCTGTCGACCTTGGAGAAGACAAGCTAGTACCTGGCTGTCGGCGAGTGAGCGAAAGGTCTGCCAACTTAACTCCGGCTCTCACCTAACGTAGCAGTGCCTAGGCACTGCGGAGAACATTCCCTGACGCACTGTATTATGGTATTGTGTTTACGTCCCTTTAACTACCATACCTCTATTCAGTGGCGTAGCCAGAGAGAGGGGGGTCCCAGAGGGGCCGGGACCCCTCCCTAAATATCTCCAGAAATTGGGGTGGGTATAAGCCTTCATATTTTCTTACGGTCGAACAAATTTAGAACCTACAACGAAATGTTGAACACAGTAAATGCGTTGACAAAGAATAAAGTAACAATAGCCGCACGGCCAGTCATCATTTCCATGTCTGCACTGCTTTGAGGAACTGAAATAACAGGGTAGCAATTAGGATTGTGACATGGGGTGATTTTCCAAGAACAGTAGGTGCCTCAGAACTGGGGATACATCCAAGTGATGATGACTAAAGTCTACCAAGAAATTAGGAGATTGCCAATTAGCAAGATACCTCTCTGGAGGGGGCTAGTTATAGCTTGTCAGCTTTTAATTTCCATTTCCTAGAAATAATGTTGTTTGAGTCTTCAGTCTTTTGACTGGTTTGATGCAGCACTCCATGCCTCCCTGTCCTGAGCTAATCGTTTCATCTCTACATAGCTACCACACCCTACATCCGAGGCAATCTGTTTAACATATTCTAACCATGGTCTACCCCTACAGTTCTTGTCCTCAACCCTTCCTTCCATAACTAAGCTTGCTATTCCTGGGTGTCTTAGTATGTGTCCTACCAACCTATCTCTTCTCTTCATTAGCAGTCGCCTGAAATATTTCTCCTCTCCCACTAGCCTTAATACCTCTTTGTTTGTAACCCTATCTACCCATCTGATCTTCATCATTCTCCTGTAACACTACATTTCAAATGCTTCAATTCTCCACTTTTCTGCTGTACCAATAGTCCATGTTTCACTTCCATAGAGCGCCACGCTCCAGACAAAGGCTTTCAAAAATGACTTCCTAATATCTAAATCTAGCCTATATTCGATGTCTTTTGCTTCCTAAGTAACAGAAGTCTCCTACTTCCTTTAGTTTTTCACATGGCAATTTGATGTCCATAGAGGTTTCTGATTTATTTCGGCTGCATTCCAATATTTTTGTTTTACATTTATTAATTTTCATCATGAATTCTTTCCTTAAGACGGAGTCCATACCATTCAAAAACTCATTCAAATCTTTGGTGGTGTCGGCCAAGATGACGATGTCATCGGCAAATTTCAGAGTTGAAATTATTGCTCCTTGAATCTTCACTCCCACTTTAAATTTTCCTCCAATTTTCTTTATTGCTTGTTCAATGTAAAGATTGAAAAGGATGGGTGATAAGTTGCAGCCTTGCCTTTCTGAATACCAGCTTCTCTCTCATGTCGTTCAGCTCGAATGACTGCTGTCTGGTTTCTGTATCGATTGTAGATCACCCTCCTATCCCTGTACTTTATTCTAATCGTTTTCAATATGTCAAACAATTTAGTCCAATCAACGTTATCAAAAGCCTTTTCTAAGTCGACATATGCCATGAACGTTCTCTTATCTTTCCTTCTTCTACCTTCCAAAATCAGCCTACGACTTAGTACAGCTTCCCTTGTTCCTACATTTCTCCTGAAACCAAACTGGTCTTCACTCCTAGAAATAGCAGTGTTAAAATATCCCAGGCTACAATACTGGCACAGTGTGGTTGATTGCCGCCACTGTGGCTCCCCATGTATCTAAATTCCATTTAGCGATTTTTTGCATCTACACTCCATTTTGTAGGTGTTTTCAATCTAAGTTGCATTTTGTAAGTATTTTCGATCTAAATTACATTTTGCGAGTGTTTTCAACCTCAATTGTATTTTGTACGGTTTGACAATCCAAATTGCTTTTTAGTAAGTATTTAATATAGGGGATGCGACGTTTGTCAGTATTTTGAATTTCAATTGCGTTTTGTTTTTTCAACCTATACCCCTTTTTGCAAGTATTTTCAATCTAAATTGCATTTTTATGGTGGGCATTTTGGAAGTATTTTAATTCTCAATTGCATTTTGAGGGTATTTTGAATCTTAATTACATTTTGTAAGTATTTTCAATCTAAATTGCATTTTGTAAGTATTGTCCATCCAATTGAGTAGTTTGAATCTACCGTACATTTTGTAAGCATTTTCAATTTCCATTGCATTTTGTAAGTATTTTGAATATCATTTGCACTTTGTGAGTATTTGGAATCTGAAACGCACATTTTTCAATCTAAATTGCATTGTGTGTTTTCAATTTCAATTACATTTTGTAAGTATTTTGAACCTCAATTGCATTTTGTACGTATTTTCAATCTCATTTGCATTTTGTAAGTATTTTGAATTTCACTTGCATTTTGTAAGTAAAGTATTTCGACTCTACATTGCATTTTGTACGTATTTTGAACCTAACCTACATTTTGTACGTATTTTGAACCTAACCTACATTTTGTGCGTATTTTCAATCTATTCCTTTTGTGAGTATTTTCATTCTAAATTCACTTTTGTAAGTATTACCGCTCCCCATTTTGTGAGTAGTTTCAATCTGAGTTCCTTTTTTGTAAGTACTTTCCTTCTCACGTAATTTTCGTTCTGGTTTCCACTTCATTGTCATTTTCGCTATCACCCAGACCATTAGGGCCGATAACCTAGATGTTAGGCCCCTTAAAACAACAATTATCATCATCGTCATCACCTCTATCAGCATACAAAATTTCAGTTTGATTGCTGCAATAGATTCGTAGATATTGAGAACCGTCTAAATATTTCTGATGGTCGCCATGTTGGATTGTTACATATGTAGGCCATACAGTTATGAACCATTAGATGAAACTTATCGCGTAGGATCATTATTCAAACTTTCACTTCAATCGCATGATTAGGACACAAGAAATAAAAACTTAATTTCAAAATTTCGCAATGCCACCATCTTGAGGTTAGGTAAAAAATTGAGCAAAATTAGATGTCAGTAGATTAGAATTTGTATAAACATTTACCGTTTCAAGTTTCACTGTGTACGGATGCTTAAATCGCGTGAAATATCCATTAAAATGTTTCAAATTTGCTTGGCCACCATGTTCGTGTACTTAACAGGTTTTAAACGTCGCATCGGTAAACTTGGAGAGTTACCCTTTATCACTGTACAAAATTTCATGGTGATATCTGTTACCGTTGTGGAGATATAGAATGCCAGTGAAGTATTTCGCGTGGTCCGCATGTTGAATTGGTGAAACGTATCAAACTTTGAAAAGCACGGTCGAGGTGGGACCAGGTAGTAAGTAGTATGTGCTTACTGAGTTTCATTGAAATAGCTCTGGCCGTTAAGATTTTATTATAAAGGGTGAGGGGGGAGGGGGGACAGTAATAGATGAGGACCTAGTGGGCCCCCTCCAAACTAAAATCCTGGCTATGCTACTGCCTCTATTAATATAAGTCATGGCAATATGGGACATGTAGCATGCTGAGCCCAAGGTTGCGGGTTCAAACCTGGCCGAGGTGGTCAGATTTTTTAAGAGCGTTAAAAATCCCTCAGTATGCCTTCCTTCGGAGGGGAAGAAAGGCCGGCGGTCCCATGTCATAGATTTGTGGCATGATAAAGAACCTTTCACTAATCACACTTGTGTGAAGCTAAATTATAGGTTATATTTGACTGATGCTCTAGGTTCCAACTTTCATTGCCAGGAGCCAACTGCGGTGGCATCTAGTAACCAAGTTCAGAACTAGTTGGTCATTGACGGTGGCGTTTGGTAGCAAAAGTTGGAATTACTTGAAAATCGAATGTCTGTAGTCCTTACTTGAATTAGAAACAGATAACACACACTAATACAGCCATCACAAATAACACCAATTATCAGGCAGATTCTACACACACCCAATATACACGGGACTACATGACCGCGTTGTCGCAGCCCCTAAACTGCGGAACCAACCAACCAATATGGGACATGGCCTAAGTTGTAGACAACAACAATATTTAGATCCTAGGCTGTCCGTGCGGACACCAACTCGTACCTACCCATGATTATGGCTGCTGCAACGACAGCCGAAACATCGGGAAACAATCGCTGATACACGACGCGACTCCATCCTGTATGCCTAGATGATAAACAACAACATTTTGTTCAACTAGTATACGCTATTAATGATTTCCGTCCTTTCAATACAAATATTGTTATTTATCTATATAACAACAGGGTACATGTTTCGAGCAGTATTCTGCTCTTCCTCAGCCCAAATACATAAATAGATGCAGACAAGTATAAAACACACTATCAAACACATACAATCCTATGAACAAATATAAAATTAACATGACATAATAATACACATTAAAATACGATGTGTCATTAAAATTCGTTAAAACACTTGAACCTTTGTCCATTAGTCCCATCATACACTGATAGCCTGAAAACATCTTGCTTGTTGAATGGTTGAGAAACTGTGCACATTAACTCCTGATGTGAGTCTTAACGTGTGTTCTTTAAAACATGTGCACAGTTTCTCAACCACTCAACAAGGAAGATGTTTTGAGGCATTCAGTGTATCATGGGACTAATGGACAAAGGTTCAAGTGTTTTGACGAATTTAAATGACACATCGTATTTTAACATGTATTATCAAATCAAAATCACTTTATTTGCAATGAGGTGTCAACCTCGGTGGCAAATGAGGTACATAATTTACAAACACTACACAATATTAAAAGAATACAGTAACTTATGTACAAACACTACACAATATTAAAAGAATAAAGTAATCATCATCTTCATTTCCCGTTTCCAGCTTCCTGGGTCGGGTTGTGAATTAAGGACCTCCAACGTTTCCTGTCTCTCCACCACTCCTCTCCTGTTTTTAGTATTTCTTCAAACACCCAAAAGAATACAGTAACAAACACTACACAATATTAAAAGAACACAGTAACTTAGTGTACTATTCACACATTGATTGAACTCCCCTCTCACAACTGCTGTAGGAATTACATAGCACGTATAATGTTTCTAGGAATACAGCACTAAGTTATACCACTTCTTTCTTTTCCCTGGTTTTGTCTATTCTGCTCTTGAATAACTGGTCTGATTTTGGAAAGGGATCAAACACCGCCCTTGGTAAACTGTTCCATTCCTTCACACCCTTCCCAATGAATGAAAATTTACCCCAATCGCTTCTGCTAAAGTGCCGTCCAATTTTGAATTTGTGGTCTGCCCTGTCAATATAATTACTTTCCAATTGGAGCCTCTCACGGATTTCCCCCCATGCTTCCTCTCCTGTATATGCTCTATATAACCCTACAAGTCTGTTTTTCTCCCTTCTCTTACTTAATGTTTCCCACCCAAGCTTCTCTAACATATCTGATACACTGCTTCTTCTCCTAAAATCCCCTATCACAAATCTTGCTGCTTTCCTTTGAACACTCTCAATTTCTTTTATTAGGAATTCCTGGTGCGGATCCCATACACTGCTTGCATATTCCAATATTGGACGAACCAAACTTAGGTAACTTTTCTCTCTTATTTCTTTGTTGCATCCTCTAAGTGGTCGCATAATGACATGCAACGATCTGTATGCTTTCCCAACAATGTCTCCAACATGACCCTTCCAGTGCAATTTACTATCAAATCTCACACCTAAGTATTTGCACTTGTCATCTTTTGGTACGATTACCCCATCCAATGTATATTGAAATTCAGTTTTTAATCTCTTGTTTGTGAATATTGTGACAGTGGATTTACCTCCGTTAACCTTCATGTGGTTCTCTTCAACCCAATGTTGGATACTGTCGAGGTCCCTTTGTAATATTTTACAATCCTCTATATTATTTATTTCCCTATAGATGATAATGTCATCTGCATACAATCTTATTTTTGATGCTATATTGTTCCCTAAATCATTTGCATATATTAGGAAAAGCAATGGACCAATTTTACTACCCTGTGGAATTCCCTTCTTAACTTTCTCTTCCTGTGATACGTAATTCCCTACTCTGACTCTCTGAACCCTTGAATTTAGAAATGTTCCTATCCAACGTACAACCCTCGAGTCCAATCCCATTCTCTCCACTTTCTTTAATAATACTCCATGTTCCACTCTGTCAAAAGCTTTGGAAAGGTCTATAGCTATGCAGTCCAACTGTCCCCCTAGATCCAACCGATCTGATATGTCCTGCTGAAATCCCACCAGTTGTGCCTCACAAGAAAATTTCTTTCTAAATCCATACTGGCTCCTCAGGAACCAATTTTTATCTTCACATACCCCTCTAATATATTTTACTATTAAACTCTCCAAGATTTTACAAACTACACTGGTCAGACTTACTGGTCTGTAGTTCTCAGGTTTACTTCTATCTCCCTTTCCTTTATAAATTGGTATTATTATAGATTCCTTCCATTCCTTTGGTATTCTACTATTGTTCATGACATAGTCGAAAAGAAACTTTAAATAAGGCACTATGTACCACCCCATTGCCTTTATTAATTCCCCAGTAATTTGATCACACCCTGCTGCTTTTCCTTGCTGAAGCAGTTTGATTTCTCTAAAAATATCCTCATTTGTAAAGGTGAAGCTTCTTGTGTCCTTATGTGTTTCACCCTCTCCAGTCTCATTTACGGTTTCCAACTCCTGACAATCTTCCACTGAATCTATGAATTCCCTACTAAATAGGTTTGCTTTCTCATTATCTGCAAATAAATGCTCACCCTCTTCTCCCTCCATTGTGGGAATGTGGATTCCGTTTCCCTTTTGGTTTTTAATATATGAATACAGCTTTTTCCATTTCCCTATGTGGTCTTTACCCTCATGAAGTATGCCATTCATGTAATTTTCCTTTGCTTCCTTTTTCAACCTATTGAGCTCCTTGATTAGCTGCTTTCTGGTTTCTCTGTTTCCCCTGCCCTCTTTGATTTGACTGTTTACCATTCTACATTTCCTTTTTAATTTTCGTATGTCCTTTGTATAGTAAACAGGGTCAGAGGTTGTTTTTCCCTTCTTAATAGGTACAAATATCTTCTCACCCTCCCAAATGATTTCCTTAAAATTTGCCCAGAGTGTATCCACATTACTCCCTTCACTTATCCAAGAATTAAAGGAAGGAAAGGAAGGAAGCTTGTAGTTTAACGTGACCGTTAATCTTGAGATTATGAGCCACGGGACCTCCTTTTTACGTGGAATCCGAACCACAGGACATGGCATTTCACTTCGAAAATCTCACATGCATTGACCGGGAATCGAACCCGGACCGCCTTGGTGAGAGGCATACAGCTAGACCGCTGAGCCACCACGCCCCCCTCCAAGAATTAAATTTTGATTTCAGGTAAGCTCCAAATTCATCGAATTTAGTTTTTCTGTATAATTTCTTGTCCTGTGTGACCCTCCTATTAAGCCTTTTTGGTACCAGACCAACGTCCATTATTGCAGCCTTATGGTCACTTATTCCTTCAATTACGTGGGTTTTATCGACAAGTTCCCCTGGTTTTATCAAGAATACATCCAGCAAATTGCTGAGTCTAGTTGGTGCTTGCACTACTTGTGTAAATCCTCCCTCCCAAACTAATTTATTTGCAAGTTTCTGTTCATGGGCTTCTGTTGCAGCTCCATTCCAATCAACTTCTGGCAAGTTTAAATCCCCCCCAATTATTATCATGTCATTATTGTTTTTATGAGTGTAATCTATTAGTTTCTCAAATATTTCCATGTCTCTTTTCTCTCTCCCAGGCCTATATATTCCTATAATTCCCACCTCCTTCATATTGTCACAAACTAATTTTATCCCTAATATTTCATCCTTTTCGTCCGTAAACCATTCATGTGAGCAGTAAGTTTCCTTCACCAGTATAAACACCCCCCCTCCCTTCTTATTTCCTCGGTCTCTACAATAGACTACATACCCTTCTGGGAATACTTCTCTATTTCCTACCCCTTCTCTCAGCCATGATTCCACTCCTATCGCCACATCAATGTCATATGCTTCCATTGCTGTACTGAGTTTTATTTGCTTGTTTACTACACTTTGACAGTTTACCAAGAGCAATCTTAGACCCCCCTCCCCCTTCAAATTTTGATGTTGTGGGTGTGCAATTAGTAATCCCTTGCTCCCCTGACTCGAGTCCTGTTTTTCGTGGTACTGATTTACTGTATCTTTTCCAGTGCACTCATTTACACCCCCCATTTTCTGAAGTAGTTTCCCGAAAGCATTTTCTTAGATATCCTATTCAGCAGTTTACCGAACTTAGAGGTCCCTTTCCTATTGAGGTGTAACCCATCTGTACTAAAATCATAGTCATTAAGCCATCCATTTGAATCGACAAAAAGGACGTCTCCATTGCGACACAGCCAGTCTAGTGTGGAATTTACAGCATCCACATAGCGGTAGTCGACATCATTCCTATATAACACTCCACTGAGACAAAGCTTTGTCTCCGGAAACTTCACTTTTACTGTCGCAATAAGAGTATCAGCCTCGGCCATTATATCACTGGGTGTTGTTGAGTTTAGAATGTCGTTTGTACCAACGTGGATAATTAACGTCTCGGGTGTTTCCTTTATTTTATTATTGTTCACATGTGCTGTCAGTTGTCCCACTTGCATGCCCGGATAGCAATATGTGATTCCTTCTTCAATTTCAGGCCCAACATTCCTCACCATTGAATCACCTATTATTACCGTACGAGCATGTTTACGCTTCGATCGCCGACGGGATTTCCTTTGACTTTCCGAAACCATAGGAAGGTTACATTCTGTGTTGACTACGTCATCTTCTGACCCTAAGATCTGAAATCTATTCGCTGTTGCGATGCCTTTATGTGAAGATCCATTGCCTGTTACATGAGGCCTGGTATGCCTAAGATGTTTTGACTTAACCTCTGTATAATCCCTACCATGTTCTCCCGGTATCTTAGTATTTGCCCTACCTTCCTTTAAACCCTTCAGTTCCAGGAGAGCATTTTCTAAATCAATTGATATCATCTTGATTATTTCGTCTTTTGAGAATAGCTCGAGCTCCAGAGATTTTATTCTGAACCGTAGATGCGATGCGGTCGAAGTGAGGTTATCTGAAACTTCATCGTCTTCCGAATTTGGCACTTCACTTGCGAACGCATTCCTAAACACGCATGTTTCACAAACTTCAAGACTGGCCCTACTATCGTTTTTACATCCATTACACATCACACACACGTTATTTTCGAACTTTTCGCTCGGAGAAAAATCTCGACCGTTAACCGCCATGTTAATTTTATATTAGTTCATAGGATTGTATGTGTTTGATAGTGTGTTTTATAGGCCTACTTCTCTTTATCTATTTGGGCTGAGGAAGAGCAGAATACTGCTCGAAACATGTACCCTGTTGTTATATAGATAAATAACAATATTTGTATTGAAAGGACAGAAATCATTAATAGTGTATACTAGTGAAATGAAATTCCTAAGAAGTATGATAGGTAAGACAAGGAAAGACAGAGTGAGGAATGAAGATATTAGGAAGGAAGTTGGGATGGGATAACTAAATGAGAGAATTGAGAAGAATAAACTAAGGTGTTTTGGACATGTAAAAAGGTGGAGGAAAATAGAATACCAAGACAGATGCTGGAGGCCAAGTGCAAGGGTAAGAGAGCAAGGGGAAGACCTAGAACAAGGTGGATCGATTCAGTGAAGAACAGCGTGAGAAAAAGAAATCTGGACTGGGACAAGATCGTGGAAGAAGAATTGTGGATGGAAAGAGGAAAGTGGAGAAGTGCCATAAATACATCGACCCGGCAGGAGCTGGATAAGGAGAAATGATGATGATGATGATGATGACTAGTTAAATATATTCAATACGGACCTATAATGGAGAACAATACTCTAAACATTTTGTTCGTCGACTGAAGCCACGGGATACTCTCTGCCTGTAACGTCAAATGCACAGCACGTTGCTTCTCCTTTTCCCCTCCAAGCTCTTGACTCTGGGTAGGTTTGTGCCATCAAGAAGTAATTAGCTGCAATCTATCGTATTTGATGACAAATATGATCAACTGGGGAAGCACTGAAGGAGAAGTCCATTTTGTGGTAAAACAATGTATATTCCTTTATTAAGTTTATGATAAAATAAAAATACAAAATTACTACAATACAATAATTCAAATAAAAATGTATATTAATACTGTTTCTTTGAATTCAGTGTGGGGATTAAAATGTAATACAATATCCTAACACACCATACAAAATACCCACTAGAAGTTGCTTGGTTTTGACTAGAACATGACTAGAAACACATTTTCTTAAATATGCTAGTAATATTATCTATGACATTTACCAGAAAATACAGTAAAGTGATAAAAACCTGAGCCTTCAATGTGAATTAGGCCATTACGTTGCAGGACAAAAATGATTCAAATATGGCACTCAGTTTATAACCTACAAATAAGAAAAGTTTAACTACAGCACTTAAAAGTATGACTTTTCATTTTCCACTCATAAAAAAGAAAATTCCAACAAGAATATTTTCTGCCCAAAAAAGTGCAAGAAGATCAATACAAATGAAGAAGTACTGGGAAGACCACAAGGCTAGTACAGTTCCTGCAAGTCGACGAACTTCCGGTAATGGTTGGTTAAAGTGATCCTTTGTGGTCTCAAAAGGTAAAGAAATGTCACCGTCAAATTGATCAAGCAATCATCTATTCCAGCGGATGCAGCGAAGACTCTCCTTCCAGGGGATGCTATTCCTCCGAGACTCTATGGTCTTCCTAAAATACATAAGGACGATGTTCCTCTTAGACCCATTGTTAGTACGATTGGTTCTCCTACATATGCCCTTTCCAAATACTTAGGTAGACTACTTCAGCCGCTTCTGGGTAACACGCCTTCGTACATTAAGGATTCCACACACTTCGTGGAAAAGTTAAAAGCTATAACACTTCAGCCGGGTGATATTCTAGTGAGTCTCGACGTGGTGTCTCTGTTTACGAGAGTACCTATTGATGGTGTTATGTCTCTCATTAATGGCCTTTTTCCTGAAGACATCACAAGACTTTTTTATCACTGCATGACCTCCTCCTACTTTCTATGGAATGGGAATTTTTATGAGCAGACTGATGGTGTGGCCATGGGTAGTCCTCTCTCTCCTGTTGTGGCTAATTTCTTCATGGAGAACTTTGAAGAGAAAGCTTTGTCGTCGGCTCCTTTCAAACCGAAGATCTGGTGGCGTTATGTGGATGACACGTTCGTTGTTTGGACGGAAGGTGAGGAAAATCTTAGCCATTTCCTGGATCACCTTAATCTCCAGCACCCTTCTATTTGTTTCACCATGGAAAAGGAATCTGACGGCAAAATACCTTTTTTAGATGTTCTCGTCACCAAGAAAGAGGATGGATCTTTAGGACACAGCGTTTTTCGTAAGCCAACACACACCAATAGATATCTCCACGCAAGTTCTCACCATCACCCTGCCCAGAAACATGGTATCCTTACAACTCTAACTACCAGGGCTAGGAGGATTTGTGAAGTGTCTTCTTTACAAGAAGAAATTAACACCCTGCGAACCACCTTTGAGAGCAACGGTTATAGCAAGGCTTTGATTTCTACGGTTCTGAAACCAACAAATAATAATAGGACGTCAGTTGAGAAAAGAGATGTAAGAGGAACTGCTTACCTTCCGTACATACATAACACAACGGATCGTATTGCTAAAATCCTACGTCGATACAACATACGGACTGTATTTGGAACTTCTGTTAAGATTAGGCAACTCCTGCGACCAACTAAGGACAGTTTGCCTAAATTGCAACAACCGGGTATCTACAGAGTTCCCTGTACTTGTGGCAAGGTTTACATCGGGCAGACTTCGAGAACAATATGCACTCGCATTAAGGAACATAATAGATGTATCAGGCTCATTCAACCTGATAAATCAGCTGTTGCCGATCATGCTTTAACACCTGGCCATGATGTCATGTTCCAAGGGGTGGATGTTCTTGCCCGTATAAAGCAATATCGTCCCAGAATCATCAGGGAGGCGGTTGAAATACGTAAACACCCAGATAATTTCAACCGCGACACCGGCTACAATCTCAGTGAATCCTGGCTACCTATTATCAGAACCCTGAGAAAGTAATTCACTGCTGCTTTCCGTTGTCCCTAACATGGGGCTATAATGGCGTCCATCTTTGGGCACCTTCTATATGTTCTTCGTTGCTTTCTCTTAGCAACATTGTCGTATTCCAGATTATTCCTGACGATGAAAGACATGGTTTCTTTCGAAACGCGTCGAATTGCAATATAATAAAACACGGCATAAGCCCAAAATTCAACATTATGAATAATTACACGGGCCGTGAAAGTCTAAATGACAATATTAGAAACCTCTATGGGGAGGATATTTTCCGACTGATGTCTAGATTCAGTAGGTTACGACGCAAGAAGGTGTGTCTAATCTCTTCACTCGCTTTTCTCCTAAGATGCCGGGATCATGATATTCTACCGAATTTTGTTATGTTGAAGCATTCCTTCAGAACACCTAAGGCAACGAGAATCTATCGTCGTGCAAGCAAGGCGTTATTGATAGAGAGGTTACAGCATACTCGTAAGCAGTTGGATTTTATTTCGAGGGAGTTACTACAGCTACATCTACGCCTCTCAAACTTCGTAAGTGAGGAATTATGGAATATCTTCGATCGTATTTCTTCAGTGCAAGCTAACAGCGTTCTAGATCAGGTGAGGGACAGACATATTTCCAAATATGATAGGTTATGTCAGTTGCAGAAATCTCAAGCCATTAGACTTGATGCTAACAAGGTTGTCGTAAATTTGTCCAGCAACCCCCTAAGTGATACCCAACAGGCAGTTCTCGCTAAAGGTCTCAATTTTGCTGTAGCGCCTAGAAGAATTCCTATTGAAGAACTTATTACATCCGTAGAATCCTCAGTACATCACCTCACACCTGAAGAGGCCGAGGAAGCCAGGCAAGAATGTTCCCGAGTTCTCAAGACAGCTAAGCCACCTAACACCAACTTAAAACAAGGCGAAAGCCGGGCACTTAAAGATCTAAGGGACAATTCTGATATTATCGTTCTCCCCGCTGACAAGGGTAATGCGACAGTGGTATTGGATAAGGTTGATTATGATTCCAAGATCTCGTCTTTGTTATCAGATCCTGTATATAGGATTAATAGTCGTGATCCTACTACTCGCTACTCAAATGTCACCGTCAAATTGATCAAGCAATCATCTATTCCAGCGGATGCAGCGAAGACTCTCCTTCCAGGGGATGCTATTCCTCCGAGACTCTATGGTCTTCCTAAAATACATAAGGACGATGTTCCTCTTAGACCCATTGTTAGTACGATTGGTTCTCCTACATATGCCCTTTCCAAATACTTAGGTAGACTACTTCAGCCGCTTCTGGGTAACACGCCTTCGTACATTAAGGATTCCACACACTTCGTGGAAAAGTTAAAAGCTATAACACTTCAGCCGGGTGATATTCTAGTGAGTCTCGACGTGGTGTCTCTGTTTACGAGAGTACCTATTGATGGTGTTATGTCTCTCATTAATGGCCTTTTTCCTGAAGACATCACAAGACTTTTTTATCACTGCATGACCTCCTCCTACTTTCTATGGAATGGGAATTTTTATGAGCAGACTGATGGTGTGGCCATGGGTAGTCCTCTCTCTCCTGTTGTGGCTAATTTCTTCATGGAGAACTTTGAAGAGAAAGCTTTGTCGTCGGCTCCTTTCAAACCGAAGATCTGGTGGCGTTATGTGGATGACACGTTCGTTGTTTGGACGGAAGGTGAGGAAAATCTTAGCCATTTCCTGGATCACCTTAATCTCCAGCACCCTTCTATTTGTTTCACCATGGAAAAGGAATCTGACGGCAAAATACCTTTTTTAGATGTTCTCGTCACCAAGAAAGAGGATGGATCTTTAGGACACAGCGTTTTTCGTAAGCCAACACACACCAATAGATATCTCCACGCAAGTTCTCACCATCACCCTGCCCAGAAACATGGTATCCTTACAACTCTAACTACCAGGGCTAGGAGGATTTGTGAAGTGTCTTCTTTACAAGAAGAAATTAACACCCTGCGAACCACCTTTGAGAGCAACGGTTATAGCAAGGCTTTGATTTCTACGGTTCTGAAACCAACAAATAATAATAGGACGTCAGTTGAGAAAAGAGATGTAAGAGGAACTGCTTACCTTCCGTACATACATAACACAACGGATCGTATTGCTAAAATCCTACGTCGATACAACATACGGACTGTATTTGGAACTTCTGTTAAGATTAGGCAACTCCTGCGACCAACTAAGGACAGTTTGCCTAAATTGCAACAACCGGGTATCTACAGAGTTCCCTGTACTTGTGGCAAGGTTTACATCGGGCAGACTTCGAGAACAATATGCACTCGCATTAAGGAACATAATAGATGTATCAGGCTCATTCAACCTGATAAATCAGCTGTTGCCGATCATGCTTTAACACCTGGCCATGATGTCATGTTCCAAGGGGTGGATGTTCTTGCCCGTATAAAGCAATATCGTCCCAGAATCATCAGGGAGGCGGTTGAAATACGTAAACACCCAGATAATTTCAACCGCGACACCGGCTACAATCTCAGTGAATCCTGGCTACCTATTATCAGAACCCTGAGAAAGTAATTCACTGCTGCTTTCCGTTGTCCCTAACATGGGGCTATAATGGCGTCCATCTTTGGGCACCTTCTATATGTTCTTCGTTGCTTTCTCTTAGCAACATTGTCGTATTCCAGATTATTCCTGACGATGAAAGACATGGTTTCTTTCGAAACGCGTCGAATTGCAATATAATAAAACACGGCATAAGCCCAAAATTCAACATTATGAATAATTACACGGGCCGTGAAAGTCTAAATGACAATATTAGAAACCTCTATGGGGAGGATATTTTCCGACTGATGTCTAGATTCAGTAGGTTACGACGCAAGAAGGTGTGTCTAATCTCTTCACTCGCTTTTCTCCTAAGATGCCGGGATCATGATATTCTACCGAATTTTGTTATGTTGAAGCATTCCTTCAGAACACCTAAGGCAACGAGAATCTATCGTCGTGCAAGCAAGGCGTTATTGATAGAGAGGTTACAGCATACTCGTAAGCAGTTGGATTTTATTTCGAGGGAGTTACTACAGCTACATCTACGCCTCTCAAACTTCGTAAGTGAGGAATTATGGAATATCTTCGATCGTATTTCTTCAGTGCAAGCTAACAGCGTTCTAGATCAGGTGAGGGACAGACATATTTCCAAATATGATAGGTTATGTCAGTTGCAGAAATCTCAAGCCATTAGACTTGATGCTAACAAGGTTGTCGTAAATTTGTCCAGCAACCCCCTAAGTGATACCCAACAGGCAGTTCTCGCTAAAGGTCTCAATTTTGCTGTAGCGCCTAGAAGAATTCCTATTGAAGAACTTATTACATCCGTAGAATCCTCAGTACATCACCTCACACCTGAAGAGGCCGAGGAAGCCAGGCAAGAATGTTCCCGAGTTCTCAAGACAGCTAAGCCACCTAACACCAACTTAAAACAAGGCGAAAGCCGGGCACTTAAAGATCTAAGGGACAATTCTGATATTATCGTTCTCCCCGCTGACAAGGGTAATGCGACAGTGGTATTGGATAAGGTTGATTATGATTCCAAGATCTCGTCTTTGTTATCAGATCCTGTATATAGGATTAATAGTCGTGATCCTACTACTCGCTACTCAAATGTCACCGTCAAATTGATCAAGCAATCATCTATTCCAGCGGATGCAGCGAAGACTCTCCTTCCAGGGGATGCTATTCCTCCGAGACTCTATGGTCTTCCTAAAATACATAAGGACGATGTTCCTCTTAGACCCATTGTTAGTACGATTGGTTCTCCTACATATGCCCTTTCCAAATACTTAGGTAGACTACTTCAGCCGCTTCTGGGTAACACGCCTTCGTACATTAAGGATTCCACACACTTCGTGGAAAAGTTAAAAGCTATAACACTTCAGCCGGGTGATATTCTAGTGAGTCTCGACGTGGTGTCTCTGTTTACGAGAGTACCTATTGATGGTGTTATGTCTCTCATTAATGGCCTTTTTCCTGAAGACATCACAAGACTTTTTTATCACTGCATGACCTCCTCCTACTTTCTATGGAATGGGAATTTTTATGAGCAGACTGATGGTGTGGCCATGGGTAGTCCTCTCTCTCCTGTTGTGGCTAATTTCTTCATGGAGAACTTTGAAGAGAAAGCTTTGTCGTCGGCTCCTTTCAAACCGAAGATCTGGTGGCGTTATGTGGATGACACGTTCGTTGTTTGGACGGAAGGTGAGGAAAATCTTAGCCATTTCCTGGATCACCTTAATCTCCAGCACCCTTCTATTTGTTTCACCATGGAAAAGGAATCTGACGGCAAAATACCTTTTTTAGATGTTCTCGTCACCAAGAAAGAGGATGGATCTTTAGGACACAGCGTTTTTCGTAAGCCAACACACACCAATAGATATCTCCACGCAAGTTCTCACCATCACCCTGCCCAGAAACATGGTATCCTTACAACTCTAACTACCAGGGCTAGGAGGATTTGTGAAGTGTCTTCTTTACAAGAAGAAATTAACACCCTGCGAACCACCTTTGAGAGCAACGGTTATAGCAAGGCTTTGATTTCTACGGTTCTGAAACCAACAAATAATAATAGGACGTCAGTTGAGAAAAGAGATGTAAGAGGAACTGCTTACCTTCCGTACATACATAACACAACGGATCGTATTGCTAAAATCCTACGTCGATACAACATACGGACTGTATTTGGAACTTCTGTTAAGATTAGGCAACTCCTGCGACCAACTAAGGACAGTTTGCCTAAATTGCAACAACCGGGTATCTACAGAGTTCCCTGTACTTGTGGCAAGGTTTACATCGGGCAGACTTCGAGAACAATATGCACTCGCATTAAGGAACATAATAGATGTATCAGGCTCATTCAACCTGATAAATCAGCTGTTGCCGATCATGCTTTAACACCTGGCCATGATGTCATGTTCCAAGGGGTGGATGTTCTTGCCCGTATAAAGCAATATCGTCCCAGAATCATCAGGGAGGCGGTTGAAATACGTAAACACCCAGATAATTTCAACCGCGACACCGGCTACAATCTCAGTGAATCCTGGCTACCTATTATCAGAACCCTGAGAAAGTAATTCACTGCTGCTTTCCGTTGTCCCTAACATGGGGCTATAATGGCGTCCATCTTTGGGCACCTTCTATATGTTCTTCGTTGCTTTCTCTTAGCAACATTGTCGTATTCCAGATTATTCCTGACGATGAAAGACATGGTTTCTTTCGAAACGCGTCGAATTGCAATATAATAAAACACGGCATAAGCCCAAAATTCAACATTATGAATAAGAAGAAGTCAGTTTATAAAGAAATAGTTTTCTTTGTGAATTGATGTGATGCATTTACAGCAGAGCATGATCAATCCGGATTAATTGTGACCGGACCCTGTCCGGATTATCATAATGTCCAGATTTTCGAAAAGAACCAAAAAGTTCGCTCGAGTTCGTACCAAAAAAAGAAAACTTGCTAAAACCGTAATACAGTAATTCACTTTAGTTGTTAAATAATTGGAGCAGATAAATAAAACCATAAATTAATTTGAACTTATAATGTACTTTAATGAATGAATATAAATACCGGTACATATGTAATGTACAATAGGCCTATGTACATATTTACAGAATACTGCACAGTTTATACATTGTCAAAACTCTTAAAGAAAATCTGCCATGATTTCTGAACTGCAGTAATTGTTCGTTTTTTTGCGGCCAAGTCTTTGATTCGTAGCAGTGAGACGACGCAGCCCAGCCTGTAGCATCAACACACTTTTATTTGACAAATATGTAGGCCT
This sequence comes from Meconema thalassinum, assembly GCA_946902985.2. Lineage (NCBI taxonomy): Eukaryota > Metazoa > Arthropoda > Insecta > Orthoptera > Tettigoniidae > Meconema > Meconema thalassinum. The sequence continues at coordinate 74,557,100 of OX336400.1, forward strand.
ATGTATTTATTTCAACTTTTTTTTTTTCCACCGGAATTTAATCTGGATTATCGACGACCTGGATTTTTGACGTCCGGATTATCGATGCTCTACTGTAATTACACCGTCAAACAACCTATGCTTAGCCAGGTAAAAACAAAAATTAAGTTGTTGCAGATTTAGAGATGTCAAGGTGCTTGAGGGATCTGTGCCACTAAATCTACTGACACAAGGCTGCCACACTTAAATATCCTTAAATGACACCAGGTAGCTGGAACTGGAATCAAACCCATAATCTTGGGTTTTGAAGGACAGCACTAAGCCACACAGCTCGACTGAATAATTCCAGTGAGATGAATGGAAATCATGATCAAGATGATCTTCTCAAACAACCTATATCATTGGCAAGGATAAATTTCTTGTGTGTATAAATCAACTGATATTTAATTCACAAATCTAAAAGAAATATTGGCTCATTAATTTTCATTGTATGAGGGTGGAGGACCATGGGGTCTTGGATCTTGTCTCCATGATTGTTTGAAGTAGATATAAAAAGTAGCTTAGCACAGGCAAGGAAAGCATTTCTACAGAAAAGGAAACTGTTGACATCGAATATAGATTTAGATATTAGAAAGTCCTTTTTGAAAGCCTTTGTTTGCAGCGTGGCACTTTATGGAAGTGAAACTTTGACTGTTGGCGCAGCAGAAAAGAGGAGAATAGAAGCATTTGAAATGTGGTGTTACAGGAGAATGATGAAGATCAGATGGGTAGATTGGGTTACAAATGAAGAGGTATTTGGACGAGTGGGAGAAGGGAGATGTTTCTGGCGACTGCTAATGAAGTGAAGAGATAGGTTGGTTTGTAAGACAGCCTGGAATGGCAAACTTAGTTTTGGAAGGAAGGGTCGAGGATAAAAGTTTTAGGAGTAGACCAATGTTTGAATATGTTAAACAGATTGCCTCGGATGAGGTAGCTATGTAGAGATGAAATGATTAGGTCAGGATAGGGAGGTATGGAGGGCTGCATCAAACCATTAAAAGTACTGAAGACTCAAACAAAAACAATAATAATTTAACATAGCTTAATAAGCAGTAATAAAGTTCATAACGTGCCAGAGTTAAGAACGGAGGGGTACCGGTAAGAATCATATTATGCTTCAGCTAGATTTTCGAGGTGGTGCTATATAAATGATCTACACACTGAATTTAAGCTGCCATCTAGCAGAGTAACTGGAAACGATGACCTAAGACTGAGATTCTTTTTGTTTGGTCATTTAATTTCAAAGTGTAATATGAGAGATATTTTACAGCTCGGTACAACATTTGAAAGCTTTATACACCCTTAAAAAGCCTGACTTCTTCTGCCAGGAAACAAACCAGTGATACCGCAATAATTAGTCAGGTACTCTACGGTACTGATCTACCAATGAATCTAGAAAGGTGGGATAAATGTTACAATACTAGGTGTGATCATTAAATTCCGAGACATCTCATAAATAGAAGAAAAATTTCCTGATTAAAATTGGGCTGCCATCCCCTTCAAAGTAGTCTCCTTGTAAAGCTATACATTGATAAATATTTGTATTATTTAATCCGTCTTGTCAATACTATGAAATGATGTTTCTTCTTCTTGTTTCGTATAGGCCATCTAAGGACCACAAAATTCAACTGTTACATTTCTAGTGGGCTTTTATGTTTGCCCAGTAGTTACACATCCTCTGGTTGTGTTGTTCCCTCCTCTCCTGTATCCAGAGGGCACCTGTTTTCTTTCTTGGCGGTTTGTCCTGGAACCTCAATTGCTGAATCATCTTCCTGAGAGATGTCCGGTCTTTTAAGTCTCTTTCTGTTCCTCCAAGTTCTTGCAGATCTTTGCTCACTTCCCACAACCATGGTGACTTGGTCTTCCGCTTTTGCCAGTAACCGAGGAGCTGGTTGGTCAACCTGGTAGGATGCATCCTGCAGATGTGACCATAAAACATCCGTGATTCTTTCACAGTGTGTGTTGATGTTTATTAATATGTTTATTAATATTGAAACGAACATGTTTCGATATTCAATGATATCTGCTTCAGCGTTAATAGCTAGTTTAACATTAGCAATATAATATAAAATAAAATGGATATCCTTAAAATAATTTGATTAAAATAAAAGTTCCACATACAAATATTAAAAATTTCAAGCACTAGAAGATGTTGTTTCTAAACTGGAGTTGCAATGGATTATGCCATTTTTGGAACACCTCCAGGAAGTCATATTCTTGAAGACTTACAAGCACCTTCTGCAATTCACATTGGATAATATGCTACCTGATAATGTAAAAGATTTGCCTTTCAAATGTTATAATAAACTTGTAAGGAACTTACTAGTTGTGGCTTGTGTATACAGTGTAAATGAATTTCAATTATTTTTATCTAGAAAGCAAGTAAATTATTTAATCAAGCATATCCCACATAGAATATCTAAGTGCAAGTTTTTTAAAATTTTCTGATCTTGAGGAAGAACACAAAGTATTGCGTTCTCTGATGTCTTGCCTGTTTTATGGAAGAAATAATTCCTGTAAACTGTAAACTCCTGCATACTTCACTGACAAAATGTAAAACGTTAATAATACTGCTTGATAAAACAATATTCTAGTGGTGAACGAAAGTCACTGAGATTTGGAATTGAACCCAAGCTTGTGCAGTCTGGAGTTCCTTGCTTGCTGCACGCTATTGGCGCTTGCCATTACATAAGTTGGCGTACCTACTCACTATCTTGATCACTCGCTGCCCAGGGAAAATAGTCCTTCATTTCATTATAAAAATAGTCAATGTTGCACATTCGGATATGTACTTGAACGTATTAACTGTATTTTATTGTCATTAAAGACTTGGTTGATGATAGTCTTCAAATACACAGAAGCGGTATGAATGGGCGCATACAGTGAAAGATTTATGAACGCAAGGGAAGTATTTAATCTTGAAAATAAATATAATTCCATTAACCTTTCATGAAATGCAAGATATTTCCTGTACTAAATAGGTTGTTTTTTTAGTTTTGGCACCTTAGTTATAACTGGATTAATAACTGACTTAGATGGTTCCAAGTTTCACAGGCCCTCAATGTAGTCCCCACCGTTGCGTACAACGTGTTCCTAGCGATGCGGAAGTCGTTGGATCCCGTTGGCAGTTCCCAATCTATTGATGGTACGAAGAGAGCGCTCGGCAGCCTGCTTAACGTCATTGTCATCTTCATCTTCGGGATGAGATCACAGTCGCAGGGACTGATATCGGAAGAATATGGGGGGTGATAGAGGACCTCTCAGCCCCAGCGATCCAACAATGCCGACACAACGCCTGCTGTGTGTGCCCTAGCATTGTCATGCGGAACGATGGGCGGTGTAACCATGTGGTGGCGCCGTTTCTTCTCAGAGCTCCTCGGAGATGGTCTTGCAGAAACGAACAATAGTACGCCGCATTAACGGTTTGCCCTCGGGGAACAGTATGGCAGCGCTTCCGTACCATTGAAGACGTAAAGCAGGCTGCCGAGCGCTCTCTTCATACCATCAATAGATTGGGCAGTGCCAACGGGATCCAACGACTTCCGCATCTCTGGGAACATGTTGTACGCTACGGTGGGGACTACATCGAGGGCCTGTGAAACTTGGAACCATCTAAGTGAGTTATTAATCCAGTTATAACTAAGGTGCCAAAACTAAAAAACCAACCCATGTATTTAGACATTTTCGAATATTTTGGTACAAACCACACCTTCTAACTCCCTCTGGTTTAAGAGCTTGAGTTTTGTGAAACATACACCTTAGCGTATTTATATATGATAATTTTTCATTTTCTTGACATTGCCTATTGCAACATTATGTTGATTAATGGTAATAAAGAGTATTCTATTCTAGAAACTGGCCTGATATGAGAGCTCTGTGTTATGGTGGTGCAACCAGTTTTGCTCTACCCAGAGGTGCAGTGATTTTCGATGAATGTCCTCCCTGAGACATCTCAAAACACGGCTGAGTCCTCCACACTCGGTGTCCCAGAATTTAGTGTACACCAAATGTTCGGATAACTCTGAATGTCGGATAAGCGAAGGTCTTATGAGCGGGACTCTACTGTACAGTCTTGGAATAAAATGATCACACTTTGTACACTCAGGTCATGAGGGTAGACAATTATGGTGGGGAAATAGGTCAACTAATGACCACAGGTGTACAGGTGTGTGGAGATTCTTGACTAGTTCTGCTCTCGAGCAATAAGACCTGTTAAAGCAGGATCGGTGGGCTGGAGAGATCGGTCCTCTTTCTGGTCCATGTGGTCGCCAAATGAGAACAGCAGGACTTCAGTCCTTAACTTGTTTTGTTGCTCTGAAGATCACTGATGGGGTCTATCTGCAAGAGCTTCTCTTTCAACCCATCCAGAATAGCAACAAATCTGAAAAATACAAACTTATTTAATTTAATAATACTAGTGGACCCGTGCGAGAAATCTCGCAAGTTCATAAACCACACTTTTCCCAATAGGTTTATAATGAGACAATTAAGGAGAAAGGTTGTTATGTTTTTATTTCAACCAAATGATTATACTGTTTCTGAAATCCATGCAAAATGATAAAGGGAAGACCTCAGAATGTTATAATGACATGAAACAGGCATCACAGCGGCCAAAATGTGAAGTGACAGCAATTATGGAGTGTATTTTCCTACAGCAACAGTATCTGAAAATCGCACACTTCGTACATTTTTTAATAGTATTTTTTTAAAAGAAATTATAGATATTTATGAAATTAGAGTGCAATTCGTCACTGCTAATGTCTACCCTCTTTCATTTGAATGCTAATTTGTCACGATCGTTCGCTTGTGAGCGCCGCAGGGGGGATCTATACTACTGAAATAATATACATGATATGTGCATTAACAATGATTAAACCTGATACTTCAACAATGCTCAATTTACAACATAGGCCTAAGACATTAAAGTAACAATTCGAGATTCAGGAAAGGAAAATGATGAGAAGAATCCTAGGACCCGGAATTGAGAATGCGACGAATTCAATTTTAGGTAATTTGGAAAGAATGAATCATACCAGACTTACATATCGAATCCACAAATTTTTGCAAAACAAACTTACATGACCAAGGTGAATTCGGATCACCGAATCTACAGGTTGTTGTTTGAGTCTTCAGTCTTTTGACTGGTTTGATGCAGCTCTCCAAGCCTCCCTGTCCTGAGCTAATCGTTTCATCTCTACATAGCTACCATACCCTACATCCGAGGCAATCTGTTTAATATACTCTAACCTTGGTCTACCCCTACAGTTCTTGTCCTCGACCCTTCCTTCCATAACTAAGCTTGCTATTCCTGGGTGTCTTAGTATGTGTCCTACCAACCTATCTCTTCTCTTCATTAGCAGTCGCCAGAAACATCTCTCCTGTCCCACTCGTCTTAATATCTCTTCGTTTGTAACCCTATCTACCCATCTGATCTTCATCATTCTCCTGTAACACCACATTTCAAACGCTTCAATTCTCTTCTTTTCTGCTGCACCAATAGTCCAAGTTTCACTTCCATAGAGCACCACGCTCCAGACAAAGGTTTTCAAAAATGTCTTCCTAATACCTAAATCTATATTCGATGTCAACAGACTCCTTTTCTGTAGAAATGCTTTCCTTGCCTGAGCTAATCTACTTTTTATATCCTCTTTGCTTCGTCCATCACTGGTTATTTTGCTTCCTAAGTAACAGAAGTCTCCTACTTCCTTTAGCTTTCCACCTGCCAATTTGATGTCCATAGAGGTTTCTGATTTATTGCGACTGCATTCCAATATTTTTGTTTTACATTTATTAATTTTCATCATGAATTCTTTCTCAAGATGGAGTCCATATCATTCAAAAACTCACTCAAATCCTCAGTCGTGTCGGCCAAGATGACAATGTCATCAGCAAATCTACAGGATAGACATGTAATCATGAAAATTGTCCACACCACACCCGGAGATTTGAGGAAGATGAGAAGAAACCAACGCGATGTAAATTGTCAGAGGAACAGAAATGGCAACAGTCCATACAAATTAACTTTTGGGCAAGGAGGAGAGATCAAAATATGCTGATTTTGCATGGCCCTAAATAACCCACTCGTGAAGCAGGAGAAGGAGAAGAAGAAATAATGTTCATACTTATAAGAATTTAGCAAAGTCATAAGAAGTTCCCAGTTCCCACGTTTTAGTTCAACAACAATAATAATAATAATAATAATAATAATAATAATAATAATAATAATAATAATAATAATGAAAAATAGAGCTAGCATTCCAACTAAAAAAGACCATACACAACAAGAAAACATTGCCCGTCTACATGAATTTATGCTCAATCACCGTATTTTCTCCAATCTAATGTGCACCTCGAATTTTAAAACATTCAAAATTAAAATGAATGTAATGTGCATCGGCATAAAATTGTATCTGGCAGTGGCGTAGCGTGAACTTTTGAGTTGGGGACGCCAAAGTTTATAACGACAGTTAAACTAAGGGACAAATCAAAAAGCTAATATGAAAGATAGTGTCACATACCGTACCTCAAACAGTCTTGTACATCAGCTCCATTCGTCTTTTCTTCTTTTCTGCGAAAATGTCTATGGAGTGTTCAAAAAATGCGGGCTCTGATGAAAGCTCACCTAATAATTGTTTTTCAATAGCCAATGAATTTAAACACGACAAGCGACTATTGCTCATAGAATTTCTAAGGTAGGTTTTAATTTTTTTCAGCGTGCTCATGCTGCGTTCACTACTAGCTGTAGTAGTTGGAAAAGTCAGTACTAAGTATAGTATTGTAGTTACTTCCTGATATATGGAGTCAAGACCGTTCGTAAGAAAATATTTTAAAAGATTTTTGGAGCTAAATGCTTTGTTTGATCTGCATAAACAATGTGAAGTTCATTTAGTAATTGGTTAACATTAAAGAATGGTTGCTGTTTTACCAAAATATCTAATTTGCTCTGGCGGAATGTTTCGGTGTATTCTTTAAACTTCTTTTCTTGTGCTAACTCAATGAAATTTAGATGAGTAAGATCTTCAAATCTACTCTTCATTTGAGCTGTTAGTGAATCTACTATTTCAAAAGTCAACACTCTCAAAGTGTTCTTTTTCTTGCCATCATACATTACGTTTTCATTCAACTGGATGCTTATTTTGAACGCATCTGTCAGTGAAAACTTCATTTCTTAAGTTTGATATGCTTTTGACGACAGCCTCTATCTCATTATGGCAAGTTACAATACTCACTGTCGATGTTTGTACAGTAACAATTTGAAAATATGATCAGTGTAAATGAAACAAGCTTCGATTACACATAGCAAATATACAAAGGTTGGGTTATCCATATGTCTTTTGAGACGAATGGCACAGTTCACAGGGTCGTCGTCCCATTCACAATTTTCATCATCAATAATTTCATCAAAAATACAGTGCAATCCTTGGAAATGTTTCATAATGCTGAAAACTGCCCTCGAATGAAAATTCCATCTCGTATTGCTAGCTTGTGGAAGCTTAAATCCTCTTTCGGTCAACAAAACTGTCCTTTTAGAAGACTTCCTGAAAAAAACTGTGAAAAGCAGTCAAGGCACAGACAAACAAACGAAACTGTTTTATTGTTTTTGAGCCATGTAGAAGTACCAAATTTAATTGGTGGGCGTAACAATGGATGAAAAGAGCATTTGGGCAAAACTGCTTCACTAGCTTTTGAACTACTCCTTTTCTGCCTGGCATTAAAACTGCGTCATCAAATGTATGGCTTACGACTTTTTCTCCATTTACTTCCCAGTATAGTAAAACTTTGTGCACGACTTCCGACAATCCCGGAGCTGGAAACGTCATAAAAGGCGACGAATCTCTCCTCTATTCTATCATCCACACAATATATAAATAGTATGCTCATCTGGCTCTTACACGATACTTTTATTGTCACATCTGCTTGTATGGAGAGAAAGGGGACTTCATTTATTTCTGATTTGATTTCTTCATATATCCGGTAATGCAATTGTTGTAACTTCAATCAAGTCATTTTGAATGTCTGGAGATGTTCCTTTTAATAATGATGATGACTGTGAATGGTCTCCAACTATCGATTCATTTTGAGCGAGCAGAATCAACAATTGCAAATAATTCCCTTAACTTTCATCTTCTCTATGCCCACGGAAGGCTAGTTTTTGTGTACTGAGAAATACTACAGATTGAATGAGTCGTCGCAAATACCGTACTGCCTGTTTGAAGACACGATCTCATTATGTTTTACTGCTTGTAGTCGAGCGGCTTCAGATAATTCATGCTCAATGCGAGTTTTACTTAGCAGATGAAATGCTGCACAATGTAACAAATGGTGTTTTGAAGACTGGTGTTCTACAGCTTTTAAAATTAAATTACTCAGGTCCGAAATTCCTTCTGTTTACCATTCAGTATATTTCGCCCCAAACATAAGGCAAACGTAACAAAACCTTTTTTTTAACACACCAAGTTAGCCAAGAAAACCTGTCATACCAAGAAAGCTGAAAACCCCGTGTGCGATTTTTACCAACTTCTTTAATTGATAAATTTGGCATTGGTCTTTTTGTTTTTAATTCTCATCGCTGTTCATATGGTAAAATGCTCGAAGGAGTTTCCTTTAAAAATTAATAACATTAGAGTCAGGTGAACTTACTTCAGTCATATTGGCAGTATTAAACACACACACGCACAATTAAAAGTAACTGCACTTCTACAGTTCCTTCGTTCGAAACTAGCACTAGCGCAGCGATCGGGCTGACGCCCGTCAAACGCCAGCGTACGGTAGCACTTCTCTTCCGGGAAGCATGATGAACTCGCGCATGCGCTGCAACGTGGCCTGGCCAGGATGATACATAGCTCTTGACGCCAAGAAGCGCTGGCGTACGTTGAATGAAGAAAAGCAATGCACAGCAGTAGACCACAGCTGAGCTAAGACTAGTTACATGGGGGGGGAGATAAAATAACATAAAATAAGGTAGCGCCATGTAATATGCTAACGCTGCATTTATAAAATAAAAACAATGTTATATTTTACTCATTAATGAATACACATTCTAAATTTTTAATCAGGGAACGCCCGGCGTATCGGCGTATTACAGCGCTACGCCTCTGGTATCTGGTATATAGAATAGATATTGGCCAAGAAATTAGAACTCAGCGAAACTTCTAGGATTTTTCATGTCTTTTGTGGGGATTCCCCTAGGTGCACCAGACTCATCAGTGGGTTCTTAGTGACCGTGCCCGGACCGCTGCTGGGGCAGTGGACCATACACTACATCCCCTTATAAGAAGCACATTTGCACTTCTTTACTGTGTGAGCTGAGAACTCTTACAGCATTTCTCCTCCTTATATAGCTTGATAGACTCTGTTGTTGTTTGAGTCTTCAGTCTTTTGACTGGTTTGATGCAGCCCTCCATGCCTCCCTGTCCTGAGCTAATCGTTTCATCTCTACATAGCTACCACACCCTACATCCGAGGCAATCTGTTTAACATATTCTAACCTTGGTCTACCCCTACAGTTCTTGTCCTCGACCCTTCCTTCCATAACTAAGCTTGCTATTCCTGGGTGTCTTAGTAGGTGTCCAACCAACCTATCTCTTCTCTTCATTAGCAGTCGCCAGAAACATCTCTCCTCTCCCACTCGCCTTAATACCTCTTCGTTTGTAACCCTATCTACCCATCTGATCTTCATCATTCTCCTGTAACACCACATTTCAAATGCCTCAATTCTCCTCTTTTCTGCTGCACCAATAGTCCAAGTTTCACTTCCATAGAGCGCCACGCTCCAGACAAAGGCTTTCAAAAATGACTTCCTAATACCTAAATCTATATTCGATGTCAACAGATTCCTTTTTTGTAGAAAGGCTTTCCTTGCCTGAGCCAACCTACTTTTTATATCCTCTTTGCTTCGTCCATCACTGGTTATTCTGCTTCCTAAGTAACAGAAGTCTCCTACTTCCTTCAGCTTTTCACCTGCCAATTTGATCTCCATAGATGTTTCTGATTTATTTCGGCTGCATTCCAGTATTTTTGTTTTACATTTATTAATTTTCATCATGAAGTCCTTCCGTAAGACGGAATCCATACCATTCAAAAACTCATTCAAATCCTCAGGCTTGTCGGCCAAGATGACGATGTCATCAGCAAATCTCAGAGTTGAAATTATTTCTCCTTGAATCTTCACTCCCACTTTAAATTTTTCTCCGATTTCCTTCATTGCTTGTTCAATGTAAAGATTGAAAAGTATGGGTGATAAGTTGCAGCCTTGCCTTACACCTTTCATAATACCAGCTTCTCTCTCATATCCTTCAGCTCGAATGACTGCTGTCTGGTTTCTGTATAGATTGTATATCACCCTCCTATCCCTGTACTTTATTCCAATAGATTTCAAAATGTCAAACAATTTAGTCCAATCAACGTTATCAAAAGCCTTTTCTAAGTCTACAAATGCCATGAACGTTCTCTTATCTTTCCTTATTCTACCTTCCAAAATCAGCCTAAGACTTAGTACAGCTTCCCTTGTTCCTACATTTCTCCTGAAACCAAACTGGTCTTCACCCAACTCCGTTTCTATCTGGCTCTCAATCCTCTTGTAAATTATTCTAGACAGGATCTTTGAAGCATGAGTAATCAAGCTGATTGTACGGTAATCTTCACATCTGTCAGCTCCCACTTTCTTTGGTATAGGGATGATAACATTCTTCTTGAAATCGGAGGGTACCTCACCTGTCTCATAAATCCTACACACCAAGTGAAATAACCGGTTCAGACCTTCATCCCCTATGCAGCGTAGCAACTCAATCGGTATATCATCTATGCCTGGTGCTTTGTTCCTGCCTAAGTCCTCTAATGCTCTGTCAAATTCTGATCTCAATATTAAATCTCCTTTTGCATCCTCATCAATTTCCTCCTCCCTTTCCATTACATGATTCTCAATCTCCTTTCCCTTATACAAGCACTCTATGTAAGCTTTCCATCTCTCAACCTTTTCTTCCCTATCTGTTAGAGGCTTTCCATTTGTGTCCCTAATATTACAGCACTTAATCTTCTTTTCCCCAAAAGTATTCTTAATCCTTCGATAAGCTGTGTCTACTTTTCCTAATTTCAGACACTTTTCTATACCTGTACATTTCTCTTTCAACCATTCTTCTTTCGCTTCCTTGCACTTCTTGTTAACCTCATTTCTCAGACGTCTGTATTCTGCTTTCCCCTCTTCATCTCTTAGATTCTTGTGTCTCCTCCTTTCATCCATCAATTCTAGTATATCCTGAGTGATCCACGGTTTTCTACCTATTCTTTCTTTCCTACCAATGTTTTCTTCTGCCGATCTTGTTATTTCATTCTTCAAAAGTGCCCATTCGTCTGCTATTGAAGTTTGTTTAGGGGTTTTGATTAGTCCTTCCTTTATACTCTTCTTGAATCTTTCGTTCACATCCTTTACTTTCAGTCTATCTATTGCCCACCTTTTTGGCTTTTGACTTTTCTTCAGTTTCTTCAACTTTAATCTGCATTTCATCAGGTAATCTCGAGAACCACTGGATGGATTTTGATGCATTTTTCACCATTATGTAAAGAATTTCTCGAGGAAGGTTTCTGTAGAAAAACATTCATTTATGACCAAAGGAAACCGAGCAGTAACGAATTCAGTGAATCAAGTTAAAAAACGACCTGCCCTCTGTGCATCTTTTAAGCTCATGCTGGGTAAACTGTTAAAAATATCGATATACCGTAGTATAACTGTAAGGATTTGTCTCAGCATGAAAAGTTGTACAAAAAAATCCGTGACAGCATATCTCTATCTTTAATACAACACCCACTATAAGTGTGTTTACGTTTTCATTTCTTCCAAAAATCTCCATTCAGTGGAAATTTAAATTACTAGCTTCTGAGCGAGTTTACAAGCTAGCAAGCGAGCCTATCACCCCAGCTTCAGCCAGCATCTAACTGTCGAGTCGTATCGAGTTAAGACTTCAGAGAAGAGTATACAGTATGAGTTTGGAGTTGCAGTTCACCTCGGCTATTCTGAATTGAGCCTGCGCATTTTAAACATGTGCTGGGTAAATCGTTTAAGATACCGGGTGAATCCGGGGCGAGTTGCTAGTGATATAAGAAAATAACTTTTCTATTTCATAATATGCAATATGTCACGTGAACAGAGACAAATCTTTGTCTTGCGGTATTGTTGCACAAAAGATTTCTAGTATATTCACCACTTTCAGCTTGTGCAATCCCACTTACAAATAAAAGAGAAGTATATATTGTGATGTGTTGCCACAAGGCTGGCCTCAATAACAAAGCCCCTGTGAGTTATTGCAGGCTATTGGCATCCAGGCTACTAGACTGTTCTATATCTCGAAGCAGCTGGAGTAAGGCAGTCTTCCAGACAGTTCGGGAGACAGAAGTTATGAGAAGTCCCGTTACCAGTGGCGAAGCTGGAGGGGCATCTTTGAGCCTTAGAACACCCATTTCATTCTCAAGGAATATCCACATTTAAATTTTCCTATAATAATAATAATAATATCATATGGCCTCAGTGCCAGGTGCAAGCTTTGTTATTTGCCACCCAGAGGGCAGCTTGCATGTTGAATTTTGCCATTCCTTGTAACACTATATCTAAGCTCCTTGACATTACTGTATAGTGCTTTCTAGTAGAGAAATGAGGAACTTTGTGTTGGCGGAAAATCCCGAAATTAATAATTTTGCCATTATGAACACGGCCTCCTGAATTCAAATGAGTTCTTTAACATGCCAACATCGTATGACATGCATGTCGTCATTTTTGCCGCCTTTCAAAAATCACTTACCACGGCCAGGAGCGAACCTGCAAGCTTGGGGTTAGTAATCCGACACGATAACCACTCATCCACCGTGACAAGCAATTTTCCAATCTTTCAGTGGCTTAGGCAAATTAAATGTCTAGTTTTTGGTATTATTTTCTCTAACCATGGAGGGAATGACGTTAGCTTCTCAGCATGGGACTAGGCAGCCAGTGAGTCTCGTTTGAAACAGGCTCAAATCTCTGTTGGTAGAGAAGGCAATTGCGCATGAGCCATGCGGAAGCTCGATAGCTGAATGCGTCAGCAGAGAGCCTAGGCTCCAAGCAGTGCATTCGTGAGACAGGCGGTATTTCAGCGAGTGCATGTTCGTTTGTGAGTTTTAAAACATGGATCAGTCTAGTGATTTAATAGTGTACTTAAAATGAAGACCATTTTCTTCGTTGTCCTATGAAGAGAATATTATTTGAACAACGGCCTTGAATGAATATATCAAAACACGGTGCTCCTCGTAAGACTGATTCTTACCTTTCCTGTTTCTACGGCTTCGAGTGAACGAAGTGTGGGTGTATGGAAGAGAGTTAAGACAATTTTAAAGAACTCTGTGTCAGATTCTACACTGAGCAATTTGAGTACTCTGGCTATTGAGGAGAGTTTGGTGAACTATCTTTCCAGGGATGACATCTTCAAAGAGCGCATCATTGATATCTTTGCTGAACGAAAAACACGACAACTGAAGTTTATCTACAAAACACTATAAGGTATGAACTTTTGAACACCCAGTTGCATGAATGTAGCTTCGCTACTGCCAATTACAGGTATATAAGACTCATGAGACGAAGGCGCAGATGGTTCATGGTGGAGTTCATGAGGAGTCTAGTCCTGGTCCACATCAGTCTAGCCAGTCATGTAGTGAGTATGAGACATGCAGCGATACAGTACCTGTTGTCTTACAGGGTATATGTCTATCTGCCAGCACAGCAACATTGAGTCGGGACTGTGAATGCATGGGTATAGCGGTGCTTCGTGGAAGATGCGGTCGAGGATTTGGGCAACGCGAGATGAGCAGAAGCGCACAAGAAGCAACAGGGGAACTATGATCACAAAAGAGGAAGCAAGTGTGGGGCTGTAGAGATGCTGTTCACTTCTTCAAATGATACAAAATCATCACCTTATTTGGCCTTACATACAGGGTCATCGAAAAAAGTTGCAACAATTTAAAAAAATCATAGCTCAGTAACTCCCATCATCATCATCTTCATTTCCCCTTTTCCAGTTGACACTGGGTCTTTCCACCATTCCTCTTCCGACATGGTGTTCCAATCCAGGTTCCGTTTACTAATGCTATTCTTCACCGAGTCCAACCAACGCATTCTTGGTCTTCCTCGTCCTCTCTTCCCTGTCACCCATCGTTCCAGTGTTCATCTTGGTAGCCTTACTTCATTCATCCGTTTGTCATGTCCAAACCATCTCAATCTGTTTTGCTCCAGTTTTTCATTTAGTTTCTGTACTCCCAGTTCTTTCCGTATATCTTCATTTCTCACTCTGTCTCTCCTCGTTTTCTAGACCATACTTCTCAGGAATCTCATCTCAGCTGCTTGAACTCTGCTCTCATCCCTCTTAGTCATTGTCCAAGTTTCTGCTGCATATGTCATTATAGGAACATAATATACTTTGTACATAACTTCTTTAGCCTTAATTGATATATCCTTGTTCCATACTAGCCCCGTACCTGTTGGTAGAAAACACTCCCGAGTTGTATTTTTCTGCTAATTTCCAAATTTAGTCTTGCATCTTCAGTCAGTTCACTTCCCAAGTATTTGAAGTGTTTCACCACTTACAATTCCTTATCTCCTTCTTTGATTACTCCTTTTCCTTCTTTCTTACCTCTACTCATCACCACTGAGGAACTGTTTCAGATATTAAAATAAGTATTATTTTGTTAAATTCGCCATCTCAGAATTTTTTTTTCATTCCATATAATGTTTCTATGTGCGCTCGACTGTTTCGTCACTCGTTCTAGGGCGTCCGGGGGACTTCATCACATCAACGCTGGCATTTTCCTGAACCTCCTCCACTAGCATGAGGGGGATCCCTACCATAAACACGTTGGATAGTACGCTGAACAGATTTATACTCCGCTAACCACAACACACACTGTGCTTTCGCCATTGCAATCACACTCTCTACTGAAACAGTGGCGTGGCAGCTTATTGTGTGCATCGGCTGAAGGTTACGGGCGGAGTACAGTCACATCTAAAACTAAAACTCAATGAGTTTTGATTTGTTTTCAGGTCGAATTATTAATTTATCTCATTTACAACGGGAGATATGATCTTTTGAAATTGCTGTAACCTCTTTCGATGACCCTGTACATCGTTCACTTATTTTTGGAGCAAAAGAAGTATGATTAATGTTGGTGTGTTTACTTTGATGTACTGCCAGATACAGAAAAGTAAAGTGGTGTCTATTCAAGTCTTAACAGCAATAATTAGAATACGCACCTGTCCTGTAAGAAACGCTGCTCCTGTTCTTCACCACCGGTCTTCTCCACTACTAGATCGTCACTGAGACTAGAGGCCACTATATTAGCTGTATCACTGGACTCCTGGATAGTAAACTCTGTGTCCAGTGTACCCACGGAGCATCCACTCAATTCCTCTCCACTGCCCACCGTACTGTTCCTCTTGACGACTACTGCAGCCTCCTTCTTCATATCCTTCACCGTCATATAACTCGTCAGCGAGGAGGTAAAGTCCAGTGTGGCTGACGTCTTGAACTCGCTGTTATTGGTAGAATAATTAGAAGATACATTCACTCCATTATTTCTGTTCACAAAGTCTTCACTTTCTTTGCGATTTAAATCTTTGGTAGTTTCTGACTTAGATCCGACACCACTACTTGTTTTGACTAGCTTCTCCCATTCCTCTCCAATATCAAAAACTTCACTCAAAGCAGCATAAGTCTTATGACTAGAGATATCTTTTGTACCATTACTTTGGTTATAAGTTGGTTTGTATCCTTTGTGAGAGGATGTGCCTGATAATTCTTTTATGACTACATGATCGTTGAGCGTACTGGTGCCGCACCATGCCACGGTGGATGATTTTGAATTGTTTTGTAGCATCTGTTTGATCCAGAGAGCGATGGCACGGACCTGCACGAACCACGGCCCCAGCTGGCTTGGCTTATCAGGAAATTGTGATGTCTTCAGGCACTGGGAAAATGTTGGTGTTACAAGGTCAGCAATGTCCAAGATGTGTTCCCCCAATTCACGAAGCATTTTCTGTAAGCAAACAGATATTACAGCTCATAATTCAAATTTCGATAAGAAATAACAAACCAACTCTTCAATCATTGAACAGGACAAAGATTGAAACACATACTGTATATAACAAGTGAAATATTTTTCATAGCCGTCTGAATGGCTTTTATATGTAGGCCACAGAGTTATGCACCAGATATGAAGATTAAGGTGGATCATTATACAAACTTTCACTTCAAGCACTTGATTGAGACACAAGAAATAGAATTAGTGTATTTTTAAAATTTTGCACGGTTTTCATCTTGAATTACTAAAAACAATTGAACTAAATTATATGCCGGTATATTAAGCCTTGCATGGATTTATCATGCGAGGTTTCATTGCGTTTGGGGAGATTAAAACATGTGAAAAGTCCATTTAAAATTCGCAAGGCCCCCATGTTGGTTTTGAACTTAAAAGGCTTTTTTTAATGTAACATAGGTGAACTTACTATAGTATCCACTATCCTTTTTTACTTTTAAAGTCACACATATTTTCCATATTGACAGAATGTAATAAGAAAACTTTTTACGGTTCCGCCTAGTCAATACCTATTTTATTAAAATTTTATCGTAACATAATCACTTGTCTTTATAAATGTTGGTACATGTTTCGGTGTCTATTAACATTGACACCTTCATCAGCCTAAAAAGTGGTAGCACTCAATGGCATTCATTATATGTCCATAAAAGTTCATTTTAAAATATAACACGCAGATAATTAAAATAACACTTTAAAAGTCTATTAAAACACTGTCATAATAAAAGTTCATTAAAAGCATTAGAAATGACTTGGTGCACTGTCGTGGTTTCCCAGGTCCTGCTTCCGATAATAGCTCCCGAAATCCCAGCAAGAGGTAACCATTCATAACTGGAAAAGAAAGTCCCTATGTGAATATTGGAAGGCATTAAATCGAAAATGTGAAAGGCAGACAAAGAATAGGTAAAAATATATAAAAACAAGAAGTTCCGTGAAGAACTATACAGCCTACTTTTCATGCCAATGATTATTCTACAGAATATGAACCTATCTAGAATAATGACGAAATTAATTTGCTAGTATCGAAATTTCCAATTAGTTCGAAATACTGTATACCTGGCATAATGTATCCTAATAGAGCACTACAGTTGGCAGCCCTGATGACCGAATATATTCTTAGTTCCATCTCTTACGGTACTAAATACAAAATTTGGTTGAAGTCCACTGGATAGCATGGACGTTACATGCAGTTAAACATTGGATCTAACAGCGCGCGTAAAATCATGTTGGCAGCAATGTCATGCATGTATTGGTCAGAAATAATCTGAAATAATATGATCTATTGTTGTGCCAATTTTGAATGAAATCCATTTGTTAGTATAGAAGTTACATGCATTTTAAAATTGGACCTATCAGCAGGCTTAGAATCATGTTGGCAGCACTGACATATATTATTTACTTCAAATTCGTCTAGAATGCCAGGTACTATACGTGTGCCTAGTTTAGAGCTATTGGCTTGCATACTTTCTGATATATTGATATTAGGGTAACAAAAATAGGGACAGCACATATTAACAGTTGGCAGCCCTGGTTGATCCTTAGAATACGTATAGTCATATCTGTTATGGTACACATAGCACATACGAAATTTGGTTGAAATCCAAATGATAGTATGGAAGTTACATGTATTTAAAGTTGGACCTGTCAGCAGGCTTAGAATCATGTTGGTAGCACTGATGTATATAAGTTACTCCAAATTAATATAGAATGTCAGGTACTATACGTGTGCATAGTTTAAAGCTGTCGGCTTGCATACTTTCTGATATATTGGTATTTGGATAAAATAAATTAGGAGCATTTATTAACAGTTGGCAGCCCTGGTAGGTCTTAAGAATACGCTCAGTCATATCTGGTTATGTACACATACAACATACGAAATTTGGTTGAATTCCACTTGATAGTGTAGAAGTTATATGCATTTAAAAATTGGACCTATCAGGAGGCTTATAATCATTTTGGCAACACTGCCATGTTTGGCCTCCTGGAAATTAATCTGAAATATTATGATCTGTACGTGTGCCAATTTTGAAATAGCTCCCATTCATACTTTCCAAGATATCCAACATGGAGCTCAAATTTCAATTGCGATTTTTTAGCAGTTGGTAGCACTGACATCATTTTCAAATATGGACGTGAGATATTCAGGTATAGATCTTTACTCCTACCAAATTTTGTTTTGATTGCTGCAGCCGTTTAGGAGTTGATAGGGGGGACACACACACAGCCAGACAGACAGACAGAAGGACAGACAGACAGACAGACAGACAGACAGACAGACACACATTTGCCCGATCTCATAAGTCTACTTTTTCCTCATTTTTGCAAAATGTGAAAAGTAGGCTAAAAATATGTGATGAACTTACGATGTAAATGTGGCCATATAAAGAATGTCATTGAGTGCTACCACTTTTTAGGCTGATGAAGGTGTCAATGTTAATAGACACCGATACATCTACCAACAGTTATAAAGACAAGTGATTATGTCACGATAAAATTTTAATAAAATAGGTATTGACTAGGTGGAACTTTAAAAAGTTTTCTTATTGTATCCACTATCACCATACAAAATTTGATTTTGATAGCGGTTATAGATGCCGGCCCCGTGGTGTTGGGGTAGCGCGCCTGCCTCTCTGGCTTAGTTTCCCGGCTCTGTCAGGGATTTTAGAAACTGACGTGAGGGCTGGAACGGGGTGCACTCAGCCTCGTGAGGACAATTGAGTAGCTGTCTGCCAATGAGGCACGAAACCCAAGATTAACGGCCGAGGGGATTCGATGTGCTGACCACGTGTTACCCCAAATATCTGCAGGCCAAATGGCTGGGCAGCAGTCGCCAGTGCTGTAGTGCCAGGGGTTATTTATTATTATTTAGTGGTTATAGATATTGAATGCTGGTAAAATATTTTGTGTGGCAGCCACGTTGGATTGGTGACACTCATTAAAATATGAAGGCACAATCAAGGCTGAACGAGGTAGCTAAAATCTGTTTAACCACTGAAATAACCTGCCTGATAGCCATGTTCTATGGATTGGCACAGCTCTCCTAGCTTGATCATGGCAGCCCGCAGTCTCTGCACCTTGGCAGCTTGAGACCCCAGACTTCTGCGCACAGAGGCGATGCGCTGCCGGTACTTGATGCGGGCCCGATACAGCTGGTCCTGGAACTGCTTCTGGTCTTGATGGTGAGCCTTGAGATGGGCCGACAGCTGGGCGGCTGAAGACCCATGCCCAGCACGCTCCTCTGCCAGGGTAGCCTGGGAAAAGAGAAATAATCCGACCTTTAAGAATCCACAAACATAAGAAAATTGCAATACAACAAACATTGAAAAGGTGTTTATGAGGTCAAAAATTTATCAAGCTACCATTTACAATACAGATCTTGGAAGATGCTAAACAGACTGAGAACTGGTGTGAGTCGGTGCAAAAGCAAGTGGGGATACAGTACTGAAGAACTTTGTAAATGTGGTGAAAAACAAGACCCTGAGCACCTTCTGAATTGCAGCTTGTTATCAAGACCATGTGCTATGCAGGACTTGGTAGAAGCTAATGACTGTGCCATTCTAACAGTTGAACACTG
The DNA here is from genome assembly GCA_946902985.2 of Meconema thalassinum. Classification (NCBI taxonomy): domain Eukaryota; kingdom Metazoa; phylum Arthropoda; class Insecta; order Orthoptera; family Tettigoniidae; genus Meconema; species Meconema thalassinum. The sequence continues at coordinate 74,576,796 of OX336400.1, forward strand.
GAGATATAAAATTTGGTGCAATTTATGTGTATATTTGTATGTGTTTTGGACTCGATAGATAAATAAAATAAAGGTACCACACTACAACAACCTGTCAGTCAGACTGATTTTATGTCAGCAAAAAGGATCTTGAAAAATACTATCAAAAACAGGTATGAAGAAATGGCAAAGAAAACAGCAGAAACCAAATTATGGAAGGACATTGATGCTAAATGGGATCCATATAAATTAACACCAAGAAGAGAAGCTGTAGCCTTCTTCAGACTTAACACTGGCCATGAGTGCCTTGCAGCTCATCTAAAACGAATCAATATCCTGAGATCTAAAGAATGCACACTTTGTCACGAACCTGGAAGTAAAATGGATAAGGGGCACCTGCTACTTGATGTGACTGCTAGAACTTCAGGAAACCTCACACAACTCTATTGGAACGCAAGAAAGCTGATGGATTGGAATCCGGGCTAGTCATAGGAAATAACAACAGATAAATACATAAATAAATAAACAACTCGTAAAGAACTAAGCAAGAAAAGCACCAAACATATTAGAATCTGTCCATGGAGATCAAATGTCACCTTTGTTGGTGGTGTAAAGATGAACAAGTTGAAGTTTAACTTAGGTTCAATTGCACTTCCTAATAAACTGATCTCCTTAATGCAGAGGATTGTAATATTATATAGTAGTGATGTGCTGCTATTTAAATGGCAGCTACACTGTTACTTTTAAGCGCAGTCATGTCCCGTTACTGCCTGGCCTCGCAGTGTGAGTGTGTTGTGTGTTTATTACGTAGCAGGCAGAGACTAAGAAAGCACTTTGTAGCAGCTCAACTGCTTTGAATCAGAAACAGTGCATTTATAGGAAATGGGAGGCTAGAAACAAGGAAGTAGTATACTGTATTTCCTCAACAAGCTAGTAAATCATATGTAGTCCTCTGTCTGAAGAGAGGTCTGTAATTCAGCTGTAACCTGAACAATAATCTTCTTAGCATTTTCCCGCTGATTTTTTTCTGATCTTGGCGTGCCATTTTGCATGATCTTGGGCATCTTGTGGTCTTAAGTGGAGATTTTTCAGATCAGCATTTACTGTGTCATGCCGGCGCTGCCTTGCGCCTTTCTCGTCCACGTCGGCGTTGTCCATTAATTTCAAAGGAGGAAGTGAAATAGGTAACTGTTCCAGGTACGACATGTTGGGCATTACCATACCATTGGTGTCTTCTCAGTGATCGGTGCACCACCCATTTGCTGTCGAACAGTTTTGTTTTTGACACGAAGCATGCGTGTGATGCCCATCAACCAACGGAGCATACGCATTTCCATAGTGTGTAATTGGTGCTCGTAGCTTCGTCAGATGGTCGACATTCTTCTTCTTAGCGTTTTCCCATTGGGTTGGGGTGCGGTGTTCGGATCATGGAGCGCCACTTCACTTGGTCAGCAACATCTTCTGGTTGGAGATTTTCAGCTTTCATATCGGTGTTGATAGTGTCTGTCCACTGTTGTTTGGGCCTTCCTCTTGGTCTTCTCCCATCAACCTTCAATTGGTAGGCAGTATCTACCACATGGCCATACCATCGGAGTCTTTGTTCAGCCATCTTCTCAGGAATTGGGACCACGCCAAATTGTCGCCTGATATTATCGTTATACAAGTGGTCTTGCAGTGAAATGGGGGACATTCAACACTGTATAAAGCAACAGGACGCACTACCATGAGATAAATTTTGGACTTCATATTGAGTAGCATCCTTCTATCGCAGAACACGCCTGTGACTTCCCTCCATCTCAACCTTGCTAACTTTATTTTACTGCGCTCTTCATCACTTATCCCACCATCAAACTGTAGGCGAGATCCTAAATACCTAAAGCTTATGGTCTTCTTCATTGTCTCTCCATCAAGTTGGATGGAGCCAATGCTGGGGATGGTTTCCAGGTACAGTATTCAGTTTTATTTTTATTTAGCCTAAGACCTTATTGTGAGAGGCAACTGTTCCAATTTTCAACCTGACACTGCAGGCCTCTTCTGGTGGTATATACAATAATATAGTCTAGTTTATCCATTTTTATTTAATAATTTAAACAAAAGAGAGTTTTCCTTCTGAATTCTTTAGTTAAATTGGAAACTACTGCAGTTCAAGGTTATACTGCGAGGGCCATCCCTATAGGACAGGGCTTTCCTAGGGCCTTGCCACCGACAGGTCGCAATGACTCACCGTCATATTTATATCATGTGCCAATTACAACAGCGGGTCGTGAAGCCCTGGATGCTGGCATTGCATTTATTAGAAACACAGCTGGCAAGATACCTTAGTTGTGATAATTAAGCCTTGTTGTGAAGTACTGTAGCCTACTGTATCCTGTGAGCATGGTTAGGTATAGAACAAAACATTGACTTTTCCTACTGGAAACTTATCTTCTCAAGAAGAAGTTTGAAGTAAATTTGTTCGCAAGTTTCTGTGCCGTGCGATTTTTACTTGTGGAGGAACCTCAAACAAAAGGTATACAGAGACAATCCGCATACTCTGCAGGCTCGCGAGAACGAAATAACTGCACTGATACGTGAGGATGAATTACAGCGAGTGTGCCAAAACTTCCTACGTCGGTGCAACGTGTGTCTAGAAAAAGAGGGGATAGCAATTACAGTAGAGTCTCAATTATCCGACCTAAACTGGATCTGGAGTATGTCGGATCACCCAAAATGTCGGATAATACAGAATGACTAATAATGAACTAAAACAAGGAGGTTGGCTGTACTGTATTACTAAAACAATGACATGTTTTACGGTATTCTATTTACTGAATTATCAATTCAATCGTACATGCAGCATTGATCAAAAACACTCCAAATGCCTTAAGAATAGAAACTTGTCAAAAATGTCTGCTTCCGTGCTGATTCACGGTATCTTGCTGTAAAATCTTGCCATCGACGAAAATCAATTCTTCCGCTGTGAATGCCTCCGGCTGTTGCTCTACATACTGCTTGGGTCCAAGCTCTATGAACTCGCGGGGTGAGGTGATTCAAGAGGCGTGAAGAGAAGGGCCTGTCAACAGCCCACTGCGTTATCTGGAATTCCTGTCTATTCCAATACTGCTGACATAGGACTGTTGGGTAAACCAGTGTGGTATTGCGAAGGAGTGAGTGGAGTGAGTGACCGACCAATATATTTGGTTCTCTTCCTACACACGGACTGGAAATCCCCCACATCTCTCCTCATCGTCCGTGATTCACAGGTACTCACTGTGAGATATCATTCTAACCTTTTGTTCTGCAACACCTCGTTCTTCTTCTTCCTCTTCACCGTCCTCATCTTCGTTAGTACTTGTCCCACGGATGCAACCTCCACACCAGGTGTCCCAGAATTTAATGTACACCAAACATTCAATGAAGGCAGGCAGACCCGACAAGTGTACCGGGAAAAACCGAGTGGGAGGCGGCTTCCTGGACGACCAGGAAGGAGATGGCAGGACGATGTGGAGAAGGATCTTCGAGATCTTGGAATTAAATCGTGGAGGAGGAGAGCGCAGGAGGAGGACAGATGGATGCTATTTTCACGGATTTTGAAAAGGCATTCGATAGTGTAGATCATGATATTCTTTTGACAAAATTAAACAATTTCGGTTTTTCAAAGCAAATTTACGATTTTTTTTAGCTCGTACCTGTCAGGTAGAAAGCAATATGTATACTTTCTCGGAAATTCATCAATGGATTATACCGTAAATTCCGGAGTTCCCGAAGGATCGAACCTATTAAGCACTCTAAATGTCTTCTATATGCTGATGATTTTAAGATATTCCGTCCTATATCCTTTGCTCATGACTGCTATCTTCTACAAAATGACTTGGACAACATCTTTGAATGGAGTAGGACAAATAAACTTAATTTTAATCTAATGAAGTGTGTAACAATGTAATTTACCCGAAGGAAGAATAAAGTTAGTTTCCAGTATAAGCTGGGGTTGATGGGGTAAGTGACCTGGGTGTGGTACTGGATAAAGGTTTGACTTTCGCTTCTCACATAAACAAGGTAACAAGTGAGGCGTACCGAGCACTAGGCTTCGTCATTAGAAATGTAAGACCTTTCCGGGAGGTGAAAACGGCCATTATACTCTATAATACTTAAGTAAGGGCGAAATTAGTATATGCTAGTGTAGTGTGGAATCCGTGGCGTAAAAAATACATAAGATTACTAGGAGTACAGAAGCGATTCGCCAGATTTCTACATTATAAAATGAGCGGAAATTAACCATATATGGTCCCATATAAAATTTTATCGAATAATCTAAAAATTATTGCTTTGGAAGATCGTAGGAAAATAAATGACTCCAAGTTCTTACACAAAATTGTAAATTCTACGGTAGATAACTCGTATTTGTTATCGTTGCTGAATTTCAATGTTCCACGTCTATCCTCAAGAACGTGGACAACTTTTAGGAATAAGAAAACATGCACCAGGTCACACAAACATTCACCGCTTTATAGACTCTGCAGTGTGCATTGTGTAATAAAAGTCTAGACTTCGATCTTAGTCTCCAAAAATTTGTAAATGTATTTATGACCACATTGCCATGAGTGTAATTAATTAATAAAAAGGTAGAATATGTAACAGCATTAGAGTTAAGCTATAAATAATATTATTATGTAATTAATTTAGATGTTAACATTAGATTTAATTAGATTTAAGTTATGAAAAACATTAGATTTACTGTTTAAAAATTTGTAGGCTTACTGTTATTGGGGTTTAAGACCCTGTTGTAAACCAGCATAAATAAATAAATAAATAAATAAATAAATAAATAGAGGAGATTGGCGGTGTGTGGTGGAGCAGGCGAAGGTCCTTCAAGGACTGTAGCGTCACGGGGTAAGGTAAGATAAGCATTCAATTAAGTCTACCCGTGTGGATAACATGGAATGTCGGATAAGCGAAGGTCGGTTGAGCGGGACTACTGTACTGTGAAATTCATGTTAGTAAATCTTCTTCTTCTTCATATCCTGGTTCTAGTGATCTGGGTCGGGGTGTGAATCAAGGACCTCCATACTTCTCTGTCTCTCCACCACTCTCGTCCTCCTTCCTGTACTTTCACTCCCCTTTTCTCAATGCTCTCCCTCACTGTATCCATCCACCTCATCCTCGGCCTTCGCCTTTGACGCCTTCCCGTGACTTTCTCAGTAAATAATCACTTCGGGACTCTGTCTTCTCCCATTCACATCATATGTCCATCCCATTTTAGTTTATTGATCTCGATTTTGTCTTGTAACTTTGTGAATCCTGCTTTTTCCATATTTTTCTTGTTTATGATTTTTTCCCTGCGAGTCTTTCCAATTATACCTCTGAGGAACTTCATCTCTGATGCCTGGATTCTACATTCCTCCCGTTTAATTGTTGTCCACGTGCTTGCTGCATATGTCAATATAGGTGTGTAATATGTTGAATACAAGATTTTTTAACTTTTTGCAGGAACTTCCTTGACCTCGGCCGACCTGACCTAGTCCTTCAGTTGCAACACCTGGCTCCAGCCAGCAGGCCATTTGCAGGCACGTGTAAGAGGATCTTTGCAATCTGGAACATTTAGTTTTCATTTTCGAGCCGCTCATTGGGAATGTTTGCGTGATTTTTTGTCCTTATACAAGCAATGGCACCACTTTGGCCAAATGAACAACTTCCCAACTTAACCGCGCCAAAGAAAGGACTGTTGAAATGACAGGATTATTCGGCAATACTGTAGTCTGATCAACTGAAGACAGGAAGATAATGGACTATACATTACCTTTTTTAAAAAGTTTTAATGTTTAATATGTTCAATTTGTTCAGGATTTTATGTGTTTTTATGAGTGACTGTATGTGCATGATGTTCTTTTTACCTTGCTCAGTGTTTTATGTGTAATGTTTTAATGGTGCCAAAATGTGGCTGATGAAGGACCGCTCCAGGGTTTGAAACATGTCCCACAGCAAGTGCATCATAACTAGGCTTGCCATACATCCCGGTTTCACCGGGACAGTCCCGGAATTTTGCACTTGTCCCGGTGTCCCGCCCGGTTTTATCAATGTCCCGGAAAGCGGCTGTTGGTCTTTCTTGTTATGATTTTTATGCAAAGGTCCAGCTTAAAAATACATTTTGAAAAAGTACATTCAAGTCAAAAATATGAATGGTTTGAAAGCTAAGATTAACATTGCTAGCTCATTAATTAATTGTTTTTTTAGTTTGACAAAAAAAGTCTTTTTGTATGGTAATTGTTTTTGTAGTTAGACAAAAAGACGTAGTTTTTCAACAAAAAAAAACTTAGTAATTGTTCAATTAAACAATTTTATGAAGTATTTTAAATTGTATTTTATTAACACTTCTTCTAGATGTTAGACCAGAAAGTATTTTATTAACACTTCTTTCTAGATGTTAGACCAGAAAAAAATATCATTAAAAAGGAAAAATTATATATTTTTATGTAGCAAAAATTCCTTTTTTTAAATATTTTTAAATGGTGTGTAGAACTAACAATTAGGCCTAAGGGTGCCAGATTCCCCCCTCCCGTCACTTGCGAGACTTAAAAAAGGCTTAAAACTCACCGTTTTGCTTTTATTTTTTTTAAAAATTCTCGGACCCCATCCATACCCCCTCCCCCATAGAAACCTTCTGAGTGAGCGAGTCTAGTAAAATATTGCTTCTGTCAGTTTTATTTTTCAGGTCGTCGAGTGTTATTTGGAAATGCCGTAAGCTATTTAATAATTTACAAAACATACTATTCACCTAACTTGGTTATCTGAGCAGCTTGCAGATATTCTACAACTTCAGATAAGTATCAACATCAGATCTTTGAACAAATTAATATATTGCATTATTTAAATTATTCATGGTGGTTCCATATTGATATGCTAACATTTTTTTTGAGACGTTTCGGCCATCAATGGACCACGATGTTCTTCACTCATATGATCACTGTAATGCTTGTTTCCTTGTCTGCCAGTAGATCTTCATTCTTGACGAATGTTCTGCTCTCCTTTCTTCCGTCCACTTGCAGTGAGGGCGAGGCATCACAGATGTTAAAGGGTGTAGATTACTGGTTGATTTAACCGCCTTTCTGAACAGGTTCCTATCCCAAACCAGAGCTTGATTGATTCGAGCTTCTGTTAGGTCCTTTTTAACTTGCATCGACCATTTACAATAGGATTTTTTTTAGATATTGATGAGTGGATTCGATATGAAAGTCCAAATGTCCAAAGAAAGACATTCTCCTTTTTCTCATCACACTCACCAAATCTTCTATATGTTCAAATACTTCATTGTTATGTCTTCTTCTGTAAGTACCATTATCATTAACAGGTCCTAATATTTTCCTTAGAATTTTCCGATCCTTACGTTCTAATTTTCTCAATGGACCTTTGTTTGTCATCTGTAAGCATTCTGCGGCATACAGTGCTGACGACCTAATTACTGGGTTATAATGACAAAGTTTGACATTACGGGACAAGCTTTTACTTTTGTAAATGTTTTTGCAGGTTTGAAAGGCACCTTCCAATTTGTTACATCTGCTGTCAATGGCAGCTATTTCTGAATTATTAGGGGTAATCCATTCCCCTAGGTATTTAAATTTTCGGACTTTTTTGATTTTTTGCAGACCAATCGTGATGAATTTTGAGGCATCTTTGACATTTGTGATAAAATTAGTTTTACGGAAGGCCACTTTAAGTCCAGTTTTAGCAGCTATGGTATGTAGTTTATTAAGTTGGTCAGTGGCCTCTTCCATTGTATTAGCGAACAAAGCAATGTCATCTGCAAAAGCGAGACAGTTTATATTCAGATCTTCTTTTTTATAACCAATTCGAATACCATAATTATTTGGTAAGATTGTTAACCATTCTCTTATAATTTTTTCCAAGACACAGTTGAACAGCATCGGTGATCCCAGATCATCTTGTCTACAGCCAGTCTTGATTGCAAAGGCATCGGACAATTCACCACGAAATTTGACCTAAAATAATTATTAATAAGGAAAATATAACCGCCTGAATCACTACTATAAAGAAATTAATTATTAAAGTTGTTCTAGGCACATGTTTCGGGGATTAATCAACTATTTTATCCCCTTCATCAGCCAATTATAAAGCATATTGAAAATATAACAAAGCATAGCACTGAAAATAGGGAAGGTTATTTACCCTAATATGGTGCACCATGACGCGTGATGGGCTCCATCTTGGCAACGCTGTACAGCTTTCCCTGGAGCGGCTAGCTGGTGAACCATGTCTTATTTCCCCGTACAAATACACACCGATATAAAATAATTGAATTACTTTTCGTATTTCACAGTCATACAGCATAACGTTTTGACGTATAAGGATTACAATGAGACCAAGAACTACATTTTCCAACGACCCCGAGCCGAGAAAAAGTTACCTTACAAAAATTATAATTTTCTTTCTTGGACACATAAAATTTTGAAATAAATAAACCCGTTATAAGCTTACAACATTCCAATGTATATTGTGTTAAAATTTGGATTCGATCTGATGACGGCTTTGTGAGATAATAATTCTTAAATGTGACGCATGGTTGAAAAACGCTTAAAAACGGGCACTTGTTGTGTTCCAACTGCGATAAAAAATATTAAAATATAAATTTAAAATTCCAAACCTACATGCACTAACATAAAATAGAACGACAAAAATTAGGATGTTACTGGATTTTATGTAGGTCTATTGGTTACTTCACAAACAACCTTCAAACTTGAGTGCACATAATATTTTAGTCGACAGTAAACAGATTCTTTCGTATGCTCCAAGAGGTCGAAGAAACCTGGGAAGATCAAAGAAACTGTAATGGGCTACAAGGCCTAATACGTGAAAGTTGATGACATTATTGCTCTGTAACGAGCCACCGGAGATCATGGGTCGTCCCTGTGGCGGCCGGTAGTAAGGTTGCAGTGTTGCACAACGACCAGATTAATTCAAGAAAAACAATTAATACCGTAATAATATTTTTAATAATAAAGGCTGTATGTTTCCTACTATACAGGGTCTTTATATTTACTTGACTAGAACATTCTCGCTCACGCGCTCTGCCAGTGGCAGCTCAGTTGCCGGCTGCCACGCGCGCGTATATTCGGCAGAATACGGTGCTTAAAACCAGTATCATGCATTTTTACTCACCATGTTTACATTAGATGTTGAAAATGTTCCCCATCCGCTGCCAAACATAATTGGCATCTCCTTATGAAGTTTCCGGTTACTCCGGTTAATTTAGCTTCAGTAAGGAAATAGTGACCCTTACGTCTATTTTTATTGTTTACTGAACCTTTACGTTTGAATCTCAAATTAGCCAGTTGTTTTATTGTCCGATTTATAAGAGTGGGTCTCCCTGGAAATTTCACTTGAAACTTTCTTCTTGTTCTAGCGCACGATTTCTTGCACTTTATGTACGTATTGTGCAGATATACACGTTCAAGTAATGATTATTTCACATAAGGCTTTACAGCACTATACACAATCACAATAAAACTGGCTAAGAGATTCTAACGTACAGGTTCAGTAAACAATAAAAATAGACGTTAAGGTCGTTACTTCCTTACTGAAGCCAATTTAACCGGAATAACCGGAAACTTCATAAGTAGATGCCGATTATGTTTGGCAGCGGATGGGGAACATTTTAAGCATCTACTGTAAGCATGGTGAGTAAAAATGCATGATACTGATTGTAAGCACCGTACTCTGCCGTACATACGCGCGCGCGGTAGCCGGCAACTGAGGCGTCACTGGCGGAGCGCGTGTGCGAGAAAGTCCTTGCCTAGAAAATATAAAGACCCTGTATGTATAGGAATTCATAATTCTGTTCTTTAATAATTCAGGAAATCTTATAGTAAGTTACTGTGAACTGTCTGAGAAAGCGAAGCGCGCCAACTGTCTGGGAGCGCTCGTCCGTTTGGTCGTTGCCAGGCCCAAGCACTGACCAGATCTCAATAGTGAATGGTATGGCAGAGATGCTAGACCGAGTAAGTCCTATCCCAACAGTTAACTCGCCTGGTCGTTGCCCGCTGATCGCAGCAAGGGAGCCGAGGCGCGGACGGAGACATCCGTGATGCTGCGTCAACTGCCGATACTATATCTTGCAATGTAATTTGCGCGTTCTTTCTCGCCCTCGTTCATGCGTAACTTACGTTGTTTTGTTCTCGTGAAGGTTTTCATATAGACTAACTTATAATCCATTTAATCCGATTACAATGTGATGTTCTCTAAAATGTGGCATTCGTGATGAATGAGGCACATCCATTTTACCGCGCAATTGAGTACAGTTTTCTCTGATATCAAGCAGTCTTTTACCCTAACCCCCATCCCCCTTAATGAAAATAGTGCAACACCCAGAACAATTAACCGCTAGCTGCCACTGGGTCCTCCACACCAAAACTTTCGAAACCCTTCCCTGAGCAACCTCCGATTTTTTGGTGAAGTTTGCGTTCACTCCGCGTATATTCTAAGAATTAGATGCCTAGATGGTTTACCTTGACAGTTTTCAACTGTCTGAGCAGGATAGCACGACCGCGGTTCAGTCTGAGTACGTTCTTCTGTTCTCGAGCCACCCCATCTGCCAACTGCACCACTCGAGTGTTGAGCACCTCCATCTCACGTCTCGCCAGCTCACTGCTGCGGTCATAAGTCGCCTCCAGTAGGTCCAGCTTGCTTTGTGCCTCATCCAGCAGGAGCTCAGCTCTCTGCAGAAAAATAGAATTACAACTCTCCTCGTTATGTGTTGCTGCAAACTTCACCTTTCAAAAAGCTAACAGCATGTTTAGTTGAAAAATATTGATTCCTTTTAGCAAAATAATAGAATGTTGAGTCGAAAAACATCGATGCCTTTTAGTAAAATAGCAGAATGTTTGGTTGAAAAACAATGATGCCTTTTAGTAAAATAGCAGAATGTTTTGTTGAAAAACAATGATGCCTTTTAGTAAAATAGCAGAATGTTTGGTTGAAAAACATCGATGCCTTTTAGTAAAATAGCAGAATGTTTGGTAGAAAAACAATAATGCCTTTAGTAAAATAGCAGAATGTTTGGTAGAAAAACAACGATGCCGTATAGTAATACAGCAGAATGTTTGGTTGAAAAACAACGATGCCTTTTAGTAAAATAGCAGAATGTTTGGTTGAAAAACATCGATGCCTTTTAGTAAAATAGCAGAATGTTTGGTTGAAAAACATCGATGCCTTTTAGTAAAATAGCAGAATGTTTGGTTGAAAAACATCGATGCCTTTTAGTAAAATAGCAGAATGTTTGGTTGAAAAACATCGATGCCTTTTAGTAAAATAGCAGAATGTTTGGTTGAAAAACATCGATGTCTTTTAGTAAAATAGCAGAATGTTTGGTTGAAAAACATCGATGCCTTATACACTGACCGGCAAAAAAAAAGCGGAACAGTTAAAAAAGTAATGTAAAAATTATAAAATTAGCCATGTAAAAGATGTAATCACATTTTAAAAGCTTTTCACGCATTAGAACACACATCTGAAACATCCGTGAATAGAAATTGATAATATGATATTTCTTAGGGTGGTTTATTACCACCAATTACCCCCAATCTTCGATGAGCTATCTTAATCGTTTTATGGCGGGAAGTGCACTGTAAGGTTTATGAGTGTTGCCACTCGCTTATTGTTGTTCTAGGGATAGCAACTGGCATTTGTTGAACACCTGGGAACCATTGTCATACATTTTAGTAGGTTATCCATGTGCAGTTCACACTAAAACATGCCTCTTAGCTGTGAAGGAGCTGCACAGGCAGTTGCATTGTTGGAGGATGGCCGCAGCTTCCGTTATGTTGCTGAGGGCATTGGATCATCTCTCGGTAGCATTCACCGTGCAGTGCAACGTTACAGAGAACTCCAAACATACGACAGGAGACGAGGGTCAGGCCGTAGAAGAAGCACAAGTGCCAGGGATGACAGATTTCTCACCCTGCAAGTTCTGCGTGATCGCCATACCACAGCAGTCCAGGCACGAAATCAACTGGAAAATGTCAGAAATGTGAGAGTGAGTGAGCGAACATTAAGAAGAAGGTTTGAAGAAGCTCATCTTTCGTCCCGGAGACCTGCACGTGGACCCACACTCGAACGACATCACAGAGAGGCGCGTCTTTGCTTCGCAAGGCAGCATCTGGAATGGACCCACGAGCAGTGGGCCTCTGTTCTCTTCACTGACGAGAGTCGCTTTAACCTTAGATCTCCTGATGGAAGAGAAAGTGTGTGGAGAAGGCGCGGGGAGAGGTACAGCCCTGTTGCTTTCTCCTCCAGGACTCCATTTGGAGGTGACTCGGTTATGGTGTGGGGTGGCATCAACGTTATGGCCCGCACTGAGTTGGTGTGCATCGATCACGGGACGCTCAATTCCCAAAGGTACATCGAAGAGATCCTGATGAACCATGTGATGCCCTTTGCGCCTTTCGTTGGTCAGAATTTCATGCTGATGCAGGATAATGCCCACCCTCATACTGCTCGCTGTGTTGTACAATATCTGCAGGAAGTGGGGATTCAAACCCTGGACTGGCCAGCTCGTAGTCCTGACTTGAACCCGATCGAACATGTATGGGATATGCTTGGAAGGAACGTCAGACAGCGTGACCACACCACCTTGACACAACTGAGAACATCGCTGCTGGAGGAATGGGATCGCATACCGGCAGATGCCATTCGACGAGTTGTGAACAGTATGCCCGAGCGATTACAAGCTGTCATGGACGCTAAGGGTGGAAACACTCGTTTTTAGTGACCAGTGTTCCCGTGCAGTGCAGTGCAAAAATTAACACTGTTTTTCTTGCAATATGTTTGATAAAAACCAGCCCAAAAGAACATTACTAAAAAATAGAAAATTGTTAGATTTGTGAAATGTAACAAAATTTGTGAGTTAAAGCGTGTTGTAAAACATGTTTCGGTATTTTCTGTAGCCTACCATCTAACATTTACATGAATAATGCAAATATTGGAAAACCGATACATTTTAGTGGAATAAATTAAGAAATGACATAAAAAATTGAAGTGTTCCACTTTTTTGCCGGTCAGTGTAGTAAAATAGCAGAATGTTTGGTTGAAAAATATCAATGCCTTTTAGTAAAATAGCAGAATGTTTGGTTGAAAAACAATGATGCCTTTTAGTAAAATAGCAGAATGTTTGGTTGAAAAACAATGATGCCTTTTAGTAAAATAGCAGAATGTTTGGTAGAAAAACAATGATGCCTTTTAGTAAAATAGCAGAATGTTTGGTTGAAAAATAATGATGCCTTTTAGTAAAATAGCAGAATGTTTGGTAGAAAAACAACGATGCCTTTTAGTAAAATAGCAGAATGTTTTGTTGAAAAATAATTAGGTTTGTTCGTAAAATAACAGAATTTTTGGTAAAAAAAACAATGATGCCATTTAGTAAAACAGCAGAATGTTTGGTAGAAAAACAATGATGCCATTTAGTATAATAGCAGAATGTTTGGTTGCAAAACAATGATGCCATTTAGTAAAATAGCAGAATGTTTGGCAGAAAAACAACGATGCCATTTAGTATAATAGCAGAATGTTTGGTAGAAGAACAATGATGCGATTTAGCATAATAGCAGAATGTTTGGTAGAAGAACAATGATGCCATTTAGTATAATAGCAGAATGATTGGTCGAAGAACAATGATGCCATTTAGTAAAATAGCAGAATGTTTGGCAGAAAAACAACGATGCCTTTTAGTAAAATAGCAGAATTTTTGGTAGAAAAACAATGATGCCTTTTAGTAAAATAGCAAAATGTTTTGTTTAAAAATAATTATGCCTTTTAGTAAAATAGCAGAATGTGTGGTAGAAGAACAACGATGCATTTTAGTAAAGTAGCAGAATTTTTGGTAGAAAAATAACGATGCCTTGTAGTAAAATAGCAAAATGTTTTGTTTAAAAATAATTATGCCTTTTAGTAAAGTAGCAGAATTTTTGGTAGAAAAACAATAATGCCGTTTAGTAAAATAGCAGAATTTTTGGTAGAAAAACAACGATGCCTTTTAGTAAAATAGCAGAATGTTTTGTTGAAAAATATCAATGCCTTTTTGCAAATTTTACAATTTTTTTTGTACCTTGCTGAGACAAGTCATTTTTTGTCCATATTGACGTAGTATATACCTCTTTTCAATACAAAATTCTTAATAATATTATTAGTTTTTTTGATGAAAATATTCTATGCCTCTTAGCATAATTACAGATTTTTAAATGAAAAATTACCATGCCTTTTAGTAAAATTACAGAATTTTTTGTTGAAATATATCTCTGCAAAATAACAGAAATTTCTGCCTGAAAAAGAATTTCCCTTTTAGTAAAATAACAGCATTTTTATTTGAAAAATAACCTTTTTGGAAGTTGACAGTCTGTTTAGTTGAGAAATACGGTAACTGTCTTTGAGCAAATAAGCAAAACACTTTTTAGCACAAAACAAAACAGCATTTTAATTGAAAAACAAGTAGTTCCGTGAAGAACTATACAGCCTATTTTCATATATCCTACTCATGTTAATTGCCTCTATCAACATACAACATTTCAGTTTGAAGGTTGTGATAGATTCGTGGATATTGAGAACCGTGTAAATATTTCAGATGGTCGCCAGGTTGGATTTTTATTTTTGTACTATTACATAAGATTGTGTACGTGTGGTATTCAAACTTCAATTGCTTGATTAGAACACAAGAAGTAAAAACGAGATTTTAAAATTTCGCATAGCTGCCATCTTGTGATTATGCAAACAATTGAAATAAATTAGATGCCAGTGGATTAACATTTGTATAAGCATTTAACCTGCAACGTTTCACTGGAAGTTAATTCGCGAGAAACATCCATTTAAATATTTATACTTCGCGTTGCCGCCATGTTGGATTTGTGCTCACCAGGTTACTGTAAGTCCTATAGGTGAACATATGTTCATAGCCTCTATGAACATTAAAAAATCAGTTTGATTGCTGTAAAAGATTCATAGATATTGAGAACCGTCTAAATATTTCGGATGCTCGCCATTTTGGATTGTTATATGTATAGGCCATAGAGTTATGTACCATTCAAGGACAATTATTGCCTAGGTTCATTATTCAAACTTTCACTTCGATCGCATGATTACGACACAAGAAATAAAAACTTAATTTTAAAATTTCGCACAGCCGCCATCTTGAGGTTATGGAAACAATTGAACTAAATTAGATGCCAGTGCATTACAATATGTAAAATCATTTACAGTACCACATTTCACTGCGCTCAGAAAGTTAAATCACGAGAAAAGTCTATTAAAATGTTTCAACTTCGCTTGGCCGCCATGTTCGTTTGGTACTTTACAGGTTTATGAAAGTTTCATAGATAAACTTGTATCAGTACCCTTTATCACCGTACAAAATTTCAGGGTGATATCTGTAATAGTTTCGGAGATATAAAATGTCAGTGAAATATTTCGCACAGCCACCATCTTGAGGTTATGTAAACAATTGAACTAAATTAGACTCCAGTGCATTACAATGCGTATAAACTTTTGCTGTACCAAGTTTAATTACGTTTGGATAGTTAAATCGTGAGAAAAGTCTATTTAAAAGTCTCAACTTCGCTTGGCCGCCATGTTGGTTTTGTAGTCACCAGGTTTTTGAAAGTTTCATAGGTGAACTTCTAGTAGTGCCCTTTATCACCGTACACAATTTCAGGGCGATTTCGGTAATAGTTTCGGAGACACTGAATGCTGGCGAAATATTTTGCACAGCCGCAATGTTGGATTGGTGGGACACAATAAAATATGAAGGGCACGGTCGGGGTCAGCCAGAATAGTGCTATGATCTTACCGAGTTTCATTGTAATCGCTCCAGCCGTTTAGAAGTTATTAGGGACACACACACACACACGGACAAAAGGTGATCTCATAAGCCTTTTTAGCCTACTTTCGATTTTTGCAAAAAATGAAAGTAGACTTATGAGATCAACACAGGGCGAAAAAAGTGTGTCTGTCTGTGTGTGTGTATGTGTGTGTGTGAGTCTGTGTGTGTGTGTCTGTGTGTCTGTGTGTGTGTGTGAGTGTGTGTACTCTGAATGTCTGTCTCCCCCCCCCTATCAATTCGAACACGGTGAATGCGAATTGAACGAAATTTGGTACAAAGGTAGCACTAGCAAAGGACACCTCAGTGTCATGTTTTATATCGCCGCCATCTTGACGGAAACGTAATGGCGGCCACACAAATGTTCAAAGCTTAAATCAAATTACGATTAACCTAATCATCCGATCTCTACCAAATTTTGCAACAACATACCTTTATAGAGGAAGCATCCTTTGACCAAATAACTAAGTCATTAGCCTAATAGTTTGCGGATGGCGGCCATCTTTGTGTGAAAATCAATTCCCCCTATTAATTCAAACACGGTGAAACCAAATGGAACGAAATTTGGTACAGAGGTAGCACTAGCAAAGGGCACCTCAGTGTCATGTTTTATATCGCCGCCATCTTGACAGAAACGTAATGGCGGCCACACGAATGTTCAAAGCTTAAATCAAATTACGATTAAACTAATCATCCGATCTCTACCAAATTTTGCAACTACATACCTTTATGGAGGGAGCATCCTTTGACCAATCTAATAGGTTATTAGCCTAATAGTTTGCGGGTGGCGGCCATCTTTATGTCAAAATTGATTCCCCCTATTAATTCGAACACGGTGGAACCGAATGGAACGAAATTTGGTACAGAGGTAGCACTAGCAAAGGGCACCTCAGTGTCATGTTTTATATCGCCACCATCTTGACTGAAACGTAATGGCGGCCACACGAATGTTCAAAGCTTAAATCAAATTACGATTAACCTAATCATCCGATCTCTACCAAATTTTGCAACTACATACCTTTATGGAGGGAGCATCCTTTGACCAATCTAATAGGTCATTCACCTAATAGTTTGCGGATGGCGGCCATCTTTGTGTCAAAATCGATTCTCCCTATTAATTCAAACACGGTGAAACCGAATGGAACGAAATTTGGTACAGAGATAGCACTAGCAAAGGGCATCTCAGTGTCATGATTTATATCGCCGCCATATTGACAGAAACGTAATGGCGGCCACACAAATGTTCAAAGCTTAAATCAAATTACGATTAGCCTAATCATCCGATCTCTAGCAAATTTAGCAACAACATACCTTTATGGAGGGAGCATCCCTTGACCAAACTAATAGGTCATCAGTCTAATATTTTGCGGATGGCGGCCATCTTTGTGTGAAAATCGATTCCCCTTATCAATTCGAACACGGTGAAACCGAATGGAACGAAATTTGGTACAGAGGTAGCACTAGCAAAGGGCACCTCATATTCATGTTTAATATCCCTATAGCACGTTGTATTTCAACAAGCTACTACAACCAACATTCAATCATACTCCTTGAAAAGGACAAAGAGTTATAACAATACCCATGCATTTAGGAGAAAGTAGGCTATATGTTCTTTACTGAACATCTTGTTTTTTCATAAAATAAAAATAGGCTAATAATTTCAATTTTTGTAAAATAACAGATTTTTAATTTGAAAAATAATTTAGATTTTTGGTAAAATATTAATTGAATTTAGTACTGATATGTAAGAAAACTAACTGTTTAAAACTAGCTTGTGATGAATAAATATTGTATTTTTCCCAACCTGTCTCCTTTGGTTCTCTGCAGCCAACTGCGAGAGCAACTCGTCCCTCTCCCAGCCTTCCTCAATCTGTTGGCTCAACCGAGGATAAATACCGTTACACGAACTGCAACGAAGAGGGGATGTATTCACTGGCACACACCGCCGTTGATCGTTCATAACCCTCAGTGCCTCCATGATCTGTGGCATACACAATAAGATCTCTTCCACTTTAGACTTCAGACTCGTATCATCACAACCCTCATCTCTCATCTTCATACCTTCCACCAACTGAGACAAGCAGGAATGAATTTCAGTAATTTTAGACATTAATGGTTCATCAGCCATGCTAATCTGTTCACCCTTTTCCATTGAGTGATGGACACAGGAGTGGATTTCCATTATTTTAGATGTCAAATTCACTTCATCAAACTCTGTATCTCTTTCCTCCAGTCTTTCAATCAAATGAGATATCGAAGACTGCATTTCATTTATTTTGCAAAATAAATTGCTATTCTCATTTTCAGAATCTCTACTATCCAATCCTTCTGTTAACTGGGAAATATTTGCAGCCAATTCTTCAATTTTATTTCCTAACTTCAGATTATCTGATAATAGTTCTGGCAATCTTGATATGTATGTATTGATATGTTGTATGTTAGATGTTAAGTTGGTATCATTAGGATGGGTTTTCAATGGCTCTGAATGTTCTGAAGCAAGCAAAATTAATTTATCGAGTTGAGATCTTATGACTGCTTGCTCCTCAAACATAGCACGTTGGGTTTTCACACCATCGAAAAGCTGAGAAACACTGGAATGTAAATTCTCAAATTTCTCCATTACACTTTTATTGTTTGGAATAGATGTTTTTATAAAATGTTCCAGATTATCAATAGAAG
The DNA here is from genome assembly GCA_946902985.2 of Meconema thalassinum. Lineage (NCBI taxonomy): Eukaryota > Metazoa > Arthropoda > Insecta > Orthoptera > Tettigoniidae > Meconema > Meconema thalassinum. The sequence goes on from OX336400.1 coordinate 74,595,304, forward strand.
AAGACACTTTAGATACTGCTTGCCCTAATTTCTGGTCCTTTCCCTCATTATTCTGTCCTTCCATGAGTTGGTAAATGTTATTGTGTATTTCTGTTATCTGATGCCGCAGGTTAATATGTTCTGGCCTGCTCATCATTAACTCAGGAAGCTGTGCTACGTTTGACTGGATGTTCATAAGCAATGGTCTTAAACTTCTATCATCCTTGGTATTCACAACTACTTGTAACTCTGTCAAACAGGAATATATTTCAGACAATTCAGTGCTTTGTTTATTCAAAAGTAAACTAAAAGTTCTTGCTTCCTTAAAGGACTGGGCAACAGATGCTGTTAATTTCTCTATTTCTGTTTTAACATTTAAATCATTCAGCCGTAATCTTATATCATTCACATTATCCGACAGTTCTAAAATACTCGACTGGGTTTTGCCAGATTGTAGGTTTTGCTTATTGAGCTTCGTTTCCTGGGTTAATAGCCTCTCTGATAAATCAGTGATACCCATATGTATTTCATTTACCTTAATCTTCAAATTCTGATCATCAGGCTTGGTAAGTACACTTGAAACTTTCTCTAAAAGCTGATGGATTGAAGCAGTAATTTCAGAAATGGAAATATTCTGTTTCTCAGTATCCACATCTTGTGATCTTAATTTTGAAACTAAATCATTCAAGCAAGTATGAATTTCTGATATCTGAGCAGTCAACACTAAATCTTTAGGTGAATTTGCCATTAAAGTTTTCAAGTCACTTGTCATTTGAGATACACAGGTCTGTACTTCAGAAACCTGTTCAGTCTGCGAAGTAAACTGGCTATCCCATAGTTTCAACTTTCCCATTATCTGAGATGTGCTTGAACTGAGTTGATCTATTTTACTTTCAATATCTACAGTATCTGATTTTGAACCTGTCATTTTATCTGATATCTCTGAGACACACTGATGGATATCAGACACCTGAGCGTTCTGATCAAGAAGAAGAGCATCTTTGGTCGTAACTTCCTCCATGAGCTGGACTACACAGGAATGGATCTCATTTAATTGAGATTTCATGTTCTCATCTTCTGTTGAATGCACTTCTGGGATATGATTTAGTTTTTCACTAATTTCCTGGAGACTTGTCTGCAGTTTTGATAACTCATTTGAAACATTATCCTCATCAGTTTTTGGCGAGATTTTTATTTTCTCAGATAACTCAGAGATGCATGATTCAAGATTACTGATCTGATCTCTAGCACTTTGTTCAAATTTATGAAGTAAATCATCTTCCTGACAAGAAAATCTATCTGACAACTCAGACAGCCAATAATGAATTTCAGTTATTTTGTTTTTTATGTCATCTTCAAATCCTGAGAGTTCTTTTCCCTGTTTAGTTTCTATGGATATTAACTGATTGGAGAGTTTCGAAAGTGTGGACAGAATATCTGATATTTGTGTTTCTAAGTTCAAGAATTGTTGCACTGTCCCGTTAGTGTTTTGATTGTCGAGTGTGTTCGATATCTCGTTCATGGACGTGAAGATCTCAGCCAGCTCATGATGTTGGGCATCGAGAACCATCTTGATTTCCTGTGAAGAGAAGAGAAAAATATTCAGTATAAATAGAAAATTCTGATCAAGAAGGAAAAAGGATTCTGAAGAACAAACATAAAAGGCTTACACCAAAAATTAATCAACGGAAACGATATGTCATATGTGATGACTAAAGGTCAGCCAGAATGAAGAGGTTTTGGGAGAGGAGGAAGGTGATGACAGCTAAATTCCCTGTCCTTCCGCAGAAGACTTCAATGTATTTGGTTTGTTTTAAGTGCTTCAATGTGGGCGTAAACTATATAAATAAATAAATAGAGTCTGGTCTCCTCATATTGTATGAAACAAGTAGTTTCGTGACGAACTAAAGAGCCTACTTTTTCAAATTTAAGAATCATGCCAATCTAGAATAATGATGAAATCAAGTTGGTAATACTAACGTTATTAACAGTTGGCAGCCCTGCTGGTTCTTACGAATACACATAGTCATAACTGCTATGGTAAACAAAGCACATACAAAATGTGGTTGAAATCCATTAGTTAGTATAGAAGTTATATGCATTTAAAAACTGGACCTATCAGCAGATTTATAATTTTGTTGTTACATCAAACTAAGATAGAATGTCAGGTACTATAATACGTGTGCAAAGTTTACAGCTGTTGGCTTGCATACTTTCTGATATATTGATATTAGGGTTAAAACATAGATAGAACATTTATTAACAGTTGGCAGCCCTGGCGGCTCTTTAGAATACGCACAGTCATATGTGCTGTAGTTCTCATAGTACATACGAAATTTGGTTGAAATCCAATCGAACGTACAGAAGTTACATGCATTTAGAAATTTGACCTATTGGCAGACTTAGAATCATGTTGGCAACACTGGCATGTATGGGCTTCTAAAAATTAATCTGGAAGGTTATTATCTATATGTGTGCCAATTTTGGAATAGTTTGCATGCATACCTTCTAAGATATGCAACATAGAGCTCAAATTTCAATTGCGATTTTTCAGCAGTTAGTAGCACTGACGGCAATTTCAAATATGGCCTTGAGATATTCAGGTATAGATCTTTACTCTTACCAAATTTGGTTTTGGTAGCTGCAGCCGTTTAGGAGTTGATAGGAGGGACACACACATACACAGACAGACAGATAGACGGACTGACAGACACACATTTTCCCGATTCGATCTCATAAGTCTACTTTTTCCTCATTTTTGAAAATGAGAAAAGTAGGCTAAAAACTCAGTACATAGAACGATCCCCGTGCGACAAGCCACACATGAAGACGCGATATGGTTCTATATCAAGAGTTTCCCATTTTAAATACTTGGGAGAAATCATCCTACCTTCAGGCCTAAACATAATAGCAAATCAAAAACGAGTGAGAAAATTACAGAGAGCGTACAGACTTACCTGGAATCATTACAACTAGAAATCAATCTGAGTTAATGCAAAACTAAGACACTACAATACAGTAGTTCTTCCTGAAGCACTTTATGCTGCAGAAACATCACTAATTCATGGTCACTCAAATATTAAAGAAATAGAAAAACAAGAACGTAAAACCTTCTGAATCTTTTTAGACCTGTGAATAAAGAGGGAAGAGACCTTCATCTGAAATTTATAAAACCATAGAAACTATCACCAACACTTTCAGAAAGAGACGAGCTAAATTGTTTGGTCACATATACAGAATGGACCAGCACAGAATTACAAAACAAATTTTCAACATCCAAATGGATACAGGAAACTGAAGAAGACCTCAAGCCGCTAAACATCACGATGCACAACATGAATGATCGGGTTAAATTTAGAAAAACCATAATGAATCATAAATTTTATAAAGAAGTGCTACCACAGATGCCAGGAAAAAAAAGTGGATGGACGAACGGAAGAAAGACATAGTGCACGAATGAAGAGGATTTGGGAATAACGTCGCCGCAAGACTGGGTTGTCATGGAAATTGTTCAAGTTCACACACTCTCTTAAAAGGGAATGTACGATAGTAGCCTAATAGTAATAGAGAGTGGATGTTTATGACCTTCAGAATCACTTAAAACAATGTGTAAAATGGCCTTAAATTCACGGAAGAATGTTTTAAAATGAGTAGAAATGACTTTAAAATATATGACGTGCTGGAAATTGGAATACTTTGGATACATCATGTGTGACAAAAAGATTTTTTTTGCAGCTAGTTCTGCAAGGGAAAATTGATAGCACACATAGGCGTAGTCCAACATGTCTTGGTTGCGTAGATGGGCGATTTGTACCAACTGGATACAGGCTCTCTGCTTTGTACGGAAAATGATAAGTCTCTCATACATGAGTTTTGAAGAAGACCATTTTCGTCTTTTTGGTAGAATTTCTGTATTAACATACAAATAATTTCGAAGGCTGTTTTTTAAGTAAGGGCCGTTTTCTTTTTAAAGCCCGGAGTTAGTGCACACGCCGCAACAAGCGTGCCCGCTACCTCCCGTCATGCTTTGCGAGCAAGCAGCCGTCAGTTGCAGCTGTGTAGCTAACCTGTACGCTGAACTGTGCATCTTTACAATGTTCAAGATTATTGATTCGCCCGCCGCGTGTGAGGTACGATCTGTGATACGTTTTTTGTGTGCAAGAAACAAGTCAGCTTTGTGAGATGTATGGTTATAATGCAATGAGCATTTTCACGGCCACTTTTGAACTCGCACCCATTTTCGCACTTTACCGTCACAGCGCAAGATCATGGCAAGACCTCACGTTGCTGCCCGGACTCGGGAACTGATTGACTCTTTTGGATGGGAAGTTTTGGATCACCCACCGCATAGCCCTCCGTCATCTTGGTGGGAAGCGCTTCGCCGACGATGAAGAAGTGAAAACAGCCGTGAATTCTTGGTTGTCAGAGCAAGCGGCAAACTTTTATGCTGAGGGATTTCAGAACTTGGTTTTAAGGTATGAAAAGTGCCTACATAAACAAGGCAACTATGTAGAAAAATAGAGGAAGGTATGTAAAACCTAAAAATAAACGTGGTTTCAAAATGAAATATTCGGTTAGTTAAAAAGAAAAGAAAACGGCCCTTACTTAAAAAACAGCCTTCTTATTTACATAAGATTTCCACCTAGTCCAGAGGGAGGCAGAGAGTAATAAAGTGGGGCGCTGGCTCTGATTGAAATATTTATATTTCGTATTCTGTAACAAATGTTGCTATCCTCATATCACTGAACCTATCAAAGACAGGAAGCTCCCACGACCATTCCAGACTAATACACTCGTACTTTTGCTGTCTTGTTTCACAAGAACTGACCAGTAGATCCTGCCAGCAGGAATTCTGAGAAAAGGTGTAGAGTAACATTTCCCACACAACACCCTTTTACCTGCCCCCCTCCTCACCCCCCCCCCCCCAAACAACCACTAAGTTAATGACAATAAGCCGCTTGACAATGTGACTGCCACTTCCTTATAAGAATAGATTCTTCTATTTCTGACATTGTCGACTCGATTTCAGCCAGGCCTTTGCAGTCAGTTCAAAAGCAGTGAGTGGACAGGTGAATTCTATTGTGTGTTCAGTGGAAGTGGTTAGCCCGATTGACAATAAACTGTTCCAAGTAGCGCCATTACAATGTTTCTTGCTTTACATGAACATTGAAACTGCTTAATTGTTAACGTTCTCCTTTCAATTTCTCCTGTAACCATGCGGTGCGGAGCAGTGATGTCTGGAGCACAAGGGCGTAAATTGACCAACAATATCATTATAGGGTGCTCTTCCACATAATATGTTTGACAAAAATATCACTTCTACTCTATACAATTTCTGGAGTCAATGATACAGTTAGCAAACTCTAATATAGCTTTCAAACGTAACAGTGCCATGATTCAAAATGAACAAAACCAAATCCAATCAGGCAAGCAATGCTTGATAATACGTAATTCACACAAAGTCCAGTGGGACACACAAATTTGATCACGTGTAACGGAGAGTTATACATAAAATAACACTGCCAGTACGGTATTTTATAATAGGATAATACAAAATTGTTCCATAGCAATCATTTTGTGTTAATGAGTCGTTTTATCCTACTTATCCCGGCCATGTTGGACCGACTGCAGCACCTCAGGTGATAGTTTGAGTTGCCAATAGGTTATTTACTTAAGTAATTGTTGTAACATTACGCTACAATATCATAACAGAACAAAGATAAATCTATATGGCATAAACTTGTGCCAATCATATAAAAAACTGTACTTACCTGTAATAAATAATTGAAAATGCAGTCTACATGAAGTGAAAATGTATCACTAATCTTCAATAGGCATTAAATTATAGGTTATGGTATTGCGTTGTTAACTCACCAGAATTAAAATTTCTTGGCAGAGCCGGGAGTCGAACTCGGACCTTCTGGGTGACAGCCAAGAACGCTAGTATCTACACCACGAGGCGATTCTTGTTCACATTAATATGCACAATAGTGCAGGATAGTATTCTATTGAATTGTTGCTGTTATGCGGCCTTCTATAAATATGTTTATTTGTTTAAATGCACTGTTGTTGTTGTTGTTTGAGTCTTCAGTCTTTTGACTGGTTTGATACAGCTCTCCATGCCTCCCTATCCTGAGTTAATAGTTTCATCTCTACATAGCTACCACACCCTACGTCCGAGACAATCTGTTTAACATATTCTAACCTTGGTCTACCCCTACAGTTCTTGTCCTCAACCCTTCCTTCCATAACTAAGGTTGCTATTCCTGGGTGTCTTTGTATTTGTCCTACCAACCTATCTCTTCTCTTCATTAGAAATCGCCAGAAACATCTCTCCTCCCCCTCTAGTCTTAATACCTCTTAATACCCTTTCTACCCGTCTGATCTTCATCATTCTCCTGTAACACCACATTTCAAACGCTTTAATTCTCCTCTTTTCTGCTGCACCAATAGTCCAAGTTTCACTTCCATAGAGCGCCACGCTCCAGACAAAGGCTTTCAAAAATGACTTCCTAACACCTAAATCTATATTCGATGTCAACAGATTCCTTTTCTATATAAATTTTTTCCTTACCTGAGCTAACCTACTTTTTATATAGGCTACTCTTTGCTTCGTCCATCACTGGTTATTTTGCTTTCTAAGTAACAGAAGTCTCCTACTTCCTTTAGTTTTTCCCTGCCAATTTGATGTCCATAGCGGTTTCTGATTTATTTCGGCTGCATTCCAATATTTTTGTTTGACATTTATTAATTTTCATCATGAATTCTTTCCTCAAGACGGAGTCCATACCATTAAAAAACTCATTTAAATCCTCAGGCGTGTCGGCAAATCTCAAAGTGGAAATTATTTCTCTTTGAAACTTCACTCCCATTTTAATTTTTTCTAAAAATTTTCTACAATTTCCTTCATTGCTTGTTCAATGCAAAGATAAAAAAGGCAATATTTATGAAATCAGAGTGCAATTCGTCACTGTTGCGAGTAATTCTGTTTGGATATTCTTTCTATGTACAATGGGTTGTGTGCGCCCCATCTGTACAGACTACCCACCCAGCTCTATTGCTATGCGGGCAGGCCGCGACACAGTTTTGCCAGGGGCTATCGTCTTGTTTATTTGTTTAAAAGCACTTTATAAACATATGTATATATTTCCGTTGACTTTTCAAGAAATGTAAGATTTTTCCTGTGCTATTGAGACGATTTGAAAGATTTTGGCACAAACCGCACCTTCTAACTCCTTCAGGTTCAGGAGCTTAAGGATTTTGTCGGATGAACTTAGCGTATTATATACTGTAGCCTATATAGATTCTGTCTCCTTTTATACATTCGTATCTTAAGATAATGAAGCAGACACTCTATCACTGATCTAAGTTAAATAAACATGTCAGTACGGCACTACAGTATCGCATGAAAGAAAGGCGAGGAACCTGTTAGTTAACTGCAATGCTAACTGGTTTTATACGGAAGGAAACCGAAGAGCAATATTGCTATCAACGGATAATGACATATACTTTTATATACCGGTAGTTTGATTTTTAAAAATTTAAAGACTTCCCACAATCAGTGCTAGATTTGTGACGGTACGCACCGGTACGCCGTACCGAAACCTCGAATCGGGGGGAAAAGTCGAATATATAACATATTTCTTAAAACTGTGGAACGTTAGTTGTAAGTCAAGGTCAACTTGGTCTTTGATTGGACTGTACTTCAAAGTACGTGGAATCTTGGCTCTTTCGGGGACGGCACTCCGCTCTGGATACTAACAGCAAGGTGAGAGAGAGAGAGAGGAAGCACATACAACGAAAACTTTTCTTAACTTTGGACAATTTTGTAAACTGTGAGGTAAAAATGTTTAAGTACAGTACCTTTTATAATAAATAATTATTTTATAAAGCAGTAAAGACAAAATTATAAAACAAGAAATAAAAGATTGTTGGTGAACATGTGTGTACTTTCAAACCGAATGTATTTTTTTAATTACGTAAAAAAATGAATTGAAATAATGTACATTGTTTGAATGATGGTAGCCTAGTTGGCCTAATACATTAATATTTAATATAGGCCAACGACTATGGGTACAAAAATGTTGCTACATCAGTCTCAATTTAATTTAAAATTGCAATCAAAAGATTGCTATTTTGTCCACTGATTAATTTTTAAAGGTGTTCAGAAAAGCGTAAAAATATCGTTTTTAGAACACTATATTTCAATATTTCATAGAGCAGCACCCCCCTCCCACCACCACCCGGTAGCCCACAGTACCGGAACCTCTTTTTATTTTTTACAAATTAAGCACTGCCCACAATTATGGGCTGCCACACTGGTCCAAGTATATGTAATACTCGGCACGTCCAGAAAATAAGTTCCGTTTTTACACCTTGCCCCGGCATCGCTGCAATCGCAACTTGGCGCATGCGTGGTAGTTGCTTAGTCAAGGAGAAGGAGACGACGTCATTCTGAGATCGCTGTCTGTTGTTGTTGTTTACGCTCTAGAGTTCTTGGTTAGAATGGTGAAGTTATTTGAAAATCCCGCCGCTTGTGAGATTACATCTGTCATTTGTTTTCTGAATGCGAAGAACACTAAACCATCGACAAATTTGCGAGGTGTACGGAGCAAATGCGATGAGTGATTCAATGGCGGATCCCACAGTTCAATGAAGGAAGTGATCAAGTGCACGATGATGAACGAAGTGGGCGGAGCTATTACTGATATCACCCTGACATTTTGAACGGTGGTAAAGGCCACTAATAGAAGTTCACCTATGTGACTTTCAAAAACCTGTTAACTACAAAACGAACATGGCAGCCAAACGAAGTTGAACATTCGAATAGACGTTTCTCGCGATTTAACCACCCGAGCGGAGTTAAAGTTGGTACAGCAAATGTGTATACCCATTGTAATGCACTGAAATCTAATTTATTTCAATTGTTTTCATAACCTCAATATGGGGACGGTCAAATTGAAATGTTGTATGTTGATAGAGGCAATTAACATACGTAGGATATATGAAAGTAGGCTGTATAGTTCTTCACGGAACTACTTGTTAATTCTGGGCCCTAGAATGTTCCTCATAATTTTCCTTTCCTTAATCTCTCAATTGTTCCTTTACTTCTCTGAAGCATGAAGAGCTCCAGGTTTAATCACTGTTAAGTAATGGAGAATTTTACTGTTCAAGGACAAGCATTGTTTGTTATAAACATTCTTTGTGTGTTGAAAAGCAATTTCCCTTTTCTGAATTAATGATATTACAGATTAGAGATTTATTTTCATTGCAATTTCCTGTGATCCATTCACCTATGTATTTAACTTCCTTTTGATTCTACATATCATTGAGGCATTAGAAGCCAGTTTTTAATATTGTTTAGTAATATATCAAAGAATGATTTTCAGTTTGTCAACACAATTGTGCCCAATTACATTACCTGTTGTTGTTGTTTGAGTCTTCAGTCTTTTGACTGGTTTGATGAAGCTCTCCATGCCTCCCTATCCTAAGTTAATTGTTTCATCTCTACATAGCTAGCACACTTTAGATTCGATACAATCTGTTTATCATATTCTAACCTTGGTCTACCCTTGCAGCTCTTGTCCTCAACTTTTCCTTCCTTCCATAACTAAGGCTCTTCAAACCAATCTATTAGCAGTCACCAGAAACATCTCTCCTCTCCCACTCTTCTTAATACCTCTTCATTTGTTACTCTATCTACCCATCTGATCTTCATCATTCTACTGTAACACCACATTTCAAATGCTTCTATTCTCCTCTTTTCTGCCGCGCCAACAGACCAAGTTTCACTTAGAGCGCCACGCTCCAGACAAAGGCTTTCAAAAATGACTTTCTAATACCTAAATCTATATTTGATATCTTTTCTGTAGAAATGCTTTCCTTGCCTGAGCCAACGCACTTCTTTTATATCCTCTTTGATTCGTGCATCACTGATTATTTTGCTTCCTAAGTAGCAAAAGTCTCCTACTTTCTTTTGTTTTTCACCTGCCAATTTGACGTTACTTCGTTCGTTTCCGAGTCCGGTTAACAACTCCAAAGGTTTGCTGCCACTACGGCATTGTCACGTCCTCTATAAACATCTTCCATATTGCAGGGATTGTCCAGAAGGGGGCAGATGAGCAAGTGTCTTGGATCTTGTTCGGCTCCACATTCTCAAGAAGTGTCCGCGTCCGCGTCCGCCGGAAGAATGCCCCATTTCTTCAAGTTAGTCTTGCATCGGGGGACGCCCACTCTTAAACGATTAATAAGAGACTTCCATACATGGTAGGGAAGTTCACTTCCAGGAGCTAGTTCTTCCTTGGGTGACATATCTTGGGACACTGAACTCTTCCATCTGTTAAGACGATTGACGTTAATATGGATTTATTAGGTAGGGAGTAATTCTTTTTCTTGTTTCGTATAGGCCATCTAAGGACCACGACATTCAACTATTACATTTGGAGTGGACTTTGATGTTGCCCTGTAGTTACGCATCCTCTGGCTGTGTTGTTCACTCCTCTCCTGTGTCCAGAGGGCACCTGTCTTCATTCTTGGCGGTTTGTCCTGGAACCTCATTTGCTGAAGCATCTTCCTGAGAGATGTTCGGTTTTTTAAGTCTCTTTCCGTCCCTCTAAGTTCTTGCGGAATTTTGCTTACTTCCCACAACCATGGTGACTTGGTCTTCCGCTTTTGCCAGTAACCGAGGAGCTGGTTGGTCAACCTGGTAGGATGCATCCTGTAGACGTGTCCATAAAATGCTAGACGTCGTTTCCTAACAACATCCGTGATTCTTTCACAGTACGTGTAGAGCGTGTCGTCTCAAAACTCACGAGTCTTAAAACTCACGAGTCTCAAAATTCACGAATTTCAAGATGAGGGTTAGTAAAAGCAGGTTCTAACCGGTTTCTGTACCTGGGCCAGTCTCAAAACTCACGAACCAAGCCATAGCCACCTATAAGGTTATAGGTAGCCATGGCCAAGCCAGTTCATTGCGAAAAGGTCCATTGTTAGAGCCAGCAAGAACTGCTTGCCTTCTTGTAATTGGCACCTCTCTCATCAAGATGTTGTTGTTGATTCTTTTAGGGGCTTTGCGACATCGTGGTCGTGTACTTGGGTGGGCATAGAATTTGTCTGATAACCTGCGTCACTGTGACATCTGTACAATACAAACGAAATACCATTCTAAAACTGGGTGGACAAAGATGTGTTGAAGGGCAGTTTGCTCTCCGGAGTCGTGAGTTTTGAGACTGTTATTATAATGTTAATTCAGCTACTAGTTTATTGTCGTGAGTTTTGAGACTCGTGAGTTTTGAGACGTAACCGTGTAGAGAGAGCTCTTGATTAGGCCGCCTTCTGTATTCATTCCCTTCCTTAACAGGCCCCAATATCTTCCTCATTATCTTTCTCTCCTGCACTTTGAGTTCGTCCTTGAGTCCTATCCGGTTGAATACTAGACATTCTGAAGCATATAAGGCTTCAGGACGTATAACTGTCTGGTAGTATCTCATTTTAGTCTTTCGGGAGAGACATTTCTTACTAATATTTAACACAACAAAATTCTGATGTCAATGGGTGCAGGAAGCAAATAATAACAACACCAAGCAAGAACAGTTAAAAATAAATATTTAATAGTTATAAACATTTTATATTACAAATCAAAAACACAATTCATATAACTTATTTCTAGACATCAATCTATCATTTATTGTATTACATTAGAATTCAAGTAGCCTAGAACAATCTTTTTTTTTTTAGGTTTCTGGCGTAAAAAGTAATATAAAAATGAAAGAGAAACACACACAAGAAATATTGTGAAATAAGATTAGAAATTAACTAACTTTTAGTCAGTTAGCTGAAAATGGGATGGTGGCGAAAATATAGTGTCGATGATTTCATTAACATAGAATTATTTTTTACAGGACAGCATGGCATAATATTCGGTCTCTGGTGGAGTTTCCTCAAGATATATAAAATTAACTTATTGATCTGAAGATACTCACGATACCGACAGCAGTAGCTACGCTCGCTAACGCGCAACTCTAGGCCATGGGGCCAAGCTCTCTGCTGACTCGGTAGACGTGGGTTCGAGCCCCACCGTCAGCCGTCCTTGAAATGGTTTTCGGTGGTTTCCCCATTTTCAACTCCAGGCAAATGCTGGGACGGTACCTTCTAACAGGCCACGGCCGCTTTCTTCCACATCCTTGCCCAGTTTCATTCACCATCATTCATTTCATTTCTCATTAACTCCTCTCATGAGGTTGGCATCAGGAAGGGCATCCGGCCGTAAAAAACCATCCGCCACAAAGACTTCCATCGTATCCCGGCCCCATTGGGAAACGGGAATAATATGGGGTAGGCATACATACATACATCTAAAGATACTCAAGATCCTCAGAAAAGTATCCTTGATCCTCTCCTTTGAACAGGCAGAACTTCAAGCTTGATTCAGTTATCGGAACTCGTCTGCTTTAATTAGTCCGTCACCATGAAAATTCCTATCGGAACTGAAAATCTCCACTAGAGGAAGGAATTGCACATTTTTTCTTATTACTAGGGGTTCTTACTGCATTTTGTCAGTACTGCCAACATGACTTAGTTTGGCGCTAAACACAAATTGATGCTCAGTATGAATCATGGAACCACTTGGGTTTAATTTGTAGCTTTAAACAAATCCTAAGATTTCCCTATCGAATACTGGCGGAGAAGAATAGTTCTGAGGGTGAGATGCATTACGTGTTGTATATGAAGCACATTGGCCGGCCCCGTGGTGTTGGGGTAGTGCGCCTGCCTCTCACCCGGAGGCCTCGGGTTCGATCCCCGGCTCCGTCAGGGATTTTAAAACTGACGTGAGGGTTGGAACGGGGTGCACTCAGCCTCGTGAGGACAATTGAGTAGCTGTCTGACAGTGAGACAGCGCCCCGATCACGAATAGGCTACCAAGATTAACGGCCGAGGGGACCCGACGCGCTGATCTCGCGTCACCCCAATATCTGCAGGTCAAATGGCTGGGCAGCGGTCGCTTGGTCGGCCTTAGCCCGTCATGGGCTGTATAGTGCCTTGGGTTGACTATATGAAGCGCATCGCACTTCTGTAATGCGGTATGGTCTTTTGATACCTCTACATTGAGGAGATAATTGAGGAGAGATGCTCTTAATTTTACACAAGAAGGGAGCGCGATTCACTTCATATAAGGGGCGTAGTGCATGGTCCACTACCCCAGCAGCGGTCCGAGGACAGTGTACCAATATCCCGCTGATGAGCCTAACTTGGTGCACCTAGGGGAAATCCCGCTAAAGACACAGCAAAAACCTAGAAGAATTGCTGGCTATTTAAGTTGGTCGAGTATCCACTTATCTGCTATTATTTTATCAAATATTAGATTTACATTTTTGGTAACACGACTGAGACCCAAGTACATTATCGTAGTACAGTGATGGCACTCCCTAGAGAACGGAGCCTTGCAGAGGCCGTGTAGCAGCAATGAGTCACCGCGAGATTTATAGCATGTACCGATTACAACAGTGGGTCGCGAAGCCCTGGATACTGTTATAGCATTTATTACATACGCAGCTGGAAAGCTACCTTAGTTGTGATATAAGACTTGCTGTGAAGTACTGTAGCCTGCCTCGTACCACGTGTTAGGTTCAGAACAAAACATCAAATTTCCTAGAGGCAACTTATCTTCTCAAGAAGACATTTGTTCGTAAATTTCAGCGCCGTGCGGCTTGCCACGTTGGGTGAGTGGTTAACGTGTCGGTCTACTAACCCCAAGATTGCAGGTTCGCTCCTGGCTGTGGTAAGTGATTTTTGAAAGGCGGCAAAAATTACGACTCCATGTTATACGATGTTAAAGAACCCATTTGAATTCAGTAGGCCGTGTTCATAATGGCAAAATTAATCTCGGGAGTTTCCACCAACACAAGTTCCTCATTTCTCTACTAGAAAGCGCTATAGTGTTCAAGGAGCTTAGATATCTAACCTCATTGACTTTCATAGTGCTTCAAGGAACAATGAAATTCGACATGCAAGCTACCCTTTGGGTGTCAAATTACAAAGCTTTCACCCGGCACCCGAGGCCATATGATATTATTATTATTATTATAGCGCCGTGCGATTTTTACTTGTAGGGGAACCTCAAACAAAAGGTATACAGAAACAATCCGCGTACTCTGGAGGCTCTCAAGTATGAATAGTAAGGAATATGTTTTGATCCAAATGCTTCTCGAATCTATGAGGACGCAGAAAGAGTCCGTGAAAGAGTTAAGTAAGGAAATAAGAAGGTGTGAAAAAAGAAATTGAATCTTGGAAAGTGTCTGTGAGTGTGGCTGTGGAGGAGAAAGAGAAAGAGCAGGAGGAGGAGAAAGGGAAGTTGCAAGAGCACAGAATGGAGATCATATGTATTGTCGAAGAGAAGTACATGATGCTGGGGGGCGTGTAAAAGATGGTAATAGAGAGGAAGAAGAAATGAAAGATGCACAAGATATTGAGGAGGAGATGTGTGAAGTACGTGATGGTAGGGGGCGTAAGGAAGAAAATGGACAAGAGAGAGAAGAAGGTGAAGGAGGACGTCAAATGGAGGAGGAGAATAAAACTGAGGACAAGGAAGAAGATGGGAGAGAGGGCAAGGTAGAAGAGAAAGGAGGAACGGATAACGTAGAAGGTGAAATTGAAGAAAGTAAGAAATTAGGTGAAATGGAAGAACAAGGTGAAGAAGGAGGACGTCAAATTGAGGAAGAGAATAAAACTGAGGACAGGGAAGAAGATGGGACCGAGGGCAAGGTAGAAGAGAAAGGAGAAACGTATAACGGAGAAGGTGAAATGGGAGAAAGTAAGAAAGTAGGTCAGATGGAAGAAACTGAAGAAGAGAAAGGAGAAGCCGATGAGGTTGGTCATGAGGAGGATAGTAGCAGTCAAGAAAAAGAGATTAAAGGCGAGGATGAATTACAGTGAGTGTACCAAAACTTCCTACGTTGGTGCAACGTGTGTTTAGTAAATGAAGGACAACATTTCCAGCAACTACTCGGAAATTCATGTAAGTAAACATGTTTATTAAATACTTTAGAAAGTGTACAGTAAATGTGTTAAACTAGTTGGGCACTACGCTGCTGCTAGCGCCAATGCCTTGCTTCACACGCTGCAATACACAGTGCCCCGGCCGCCACATGGCGTTTGCGAGGCTCCGTTCTATAAGGAGGGCTCTCAATGTAGAATCGTGAAAGCGATTTTACATTTTATTGTATCTTAGAATAAATTACAAGTCTTCAGTGACAATTACTTTTTACCTTTCTCAGTAGCCTACTTATCATAAGGAACAATAATGTTAATGTCGTGACGGCCAACCCATACCTACCGCTCATCAAAGATTTTGGCATGAGATTGATCCTCAGCCCCTTAAAAGTGTCTATGCCAGCTGGCACTCAAGTTTTTACACTTCTCACGTTGGATGTGATATAAGGCCACTTTGCACGAAAATAAGTTGTTGTTTTAAGGTGTGGAACAGCGAGGTCATCCATGAAGAAAGGTACAAACACTAGTATTAATATGCTTAGTTTATTCAGTGATACATAATTTGTTTTGATGTTCCGCCATGAAAATCGATACTAACATGTTTAAATAACCGACGTGAGAAGTGGCAACTATGTTATTAGCAATAGCCACAGTACCTTTAAACCGCGAGGGAACAGCCAAGACATCTGGTGTCGAGAGGAAGGAAGCCAACACCGAACCCTTATAAATAATTTGGCGACTGAGCAGCAGGATTTTGGGGATCACAGGCTTTCGACTGGGGACGCGTTGACCGTCGTAACTACATCTATCTTTTCTTAACCAACAGTCATAATGTCTGTATACAGAGCTGCCAAAATTATAATAAAGTAAATTGAATGTACAGTGCGCCAGGAAATGTTCTCCGCAGTGACTGCCGGCTTCTGCCAGAGCTAGCATCAGCAGTTTAGTTGGCAGCACGGTGTCCTTGACAGGGTGAATCCCACACGTGTGGGCTGTGTGCTGTCGAAATCGTCAGTGTGTATTGCAATAAGCGAGCGTGTGTGTCATCAGCACTTCCAGAATCTGTTATGAATGGCTGTGGAGAGTACAACGTTTATTGTTCGTTTGTTTTAATACAAGCGACAGGCGTGCTGCCAACGTAACTACTGATGCTACCTCTCGCAGACGCTTGTAGGCACTGCGAAGAACATTTCCTGGCGCCCTGTATTTATGTTGATATTTAATCATACTGCAATAAGAGTTGATGGTAGGATGCGTTCTTGGTTTAAAGTTGTTACAGGTGTTAGGCAAGGCTGTAATATTTCACCACTACTCTTTATTTTATATGTGGAGCATTTGCTGAAGGTCATAAACTGGCTGGGTGGGATTCAATTAGGTGGAAATCAGGTAAGCAGCCTGGCCTATGCTGATGACCTCGTTGTAATGACAGACTCCATTGAAAGCTTACAAGCCAACATGTTACATCTTGAACCGAAATTTAAGGAATGTGGTATGAAAATCAGCATTTCAAAAATGAAGGTGATGTCGGTAGGAAAGAAACGCAAGAAAATAGAATGCCAGGTAGGAGGAACTACATTGGAGCGGGTGGATCATTTTAAGTACTTGGGGTCTGTATTCTCTCAGGATGGTCGTGTGGGGAAAGATATGTTGAAAAGCCAATGCAGTGAGTTCTCAGTTGTGATCTACAGTATTCTGCAAGAAAGAAGTTAGTGTAGCAAAGAAACTCTCCCTATATCACTCAGTATTCAGACCGACCTTGCTGTATGGAAGTGAGAGCTGTTTAGATTCAGAATATCTGATACATATGCTAGAGGTAACTGATATAAGGATAGCACGAATAGAATGGAGCAATGGCAGTAAGGTACTCGTAATTAAGAGTGTGTCAACAATAAGTAATATCTACTATCTATATACTTAAAACACTAAGGTGATGTTTGTTACCGCGAGATTGAGAGAGCGGCTGAACCGATTGACTTTGTAAAGCACTCTGACAAAAGTTCTTGGCCTGTAGATTTGCAGAGTGTCTTTAAAAGAAAAGAATATGTTACCGTATATTTTTAAATTAGACTAATAAAGAAAAATGTAAAATTCTTGACCTTCGGGCATGCGCCCAATCACCTTGGCTTATGACAGACATGGTTAATAGAAATTCACTGCGTCTCAATGTGATAGCTATTTATGAACATTAAAAATCAAGGCAATATTTTCTATGATGTTTCTACGATATATATACTGGAATAGAATTATAAAAGGAGGGAAATGTTGAAGATCTTTAACTGACAGTTGAATGTGTACGTTGTTTATGTAAACGCCTCCAGAGGTAAAGGCTATGTTAGAAATGAACACGGTAGATGAGGCTGTTCGTATGAGGTGACTCAGATGGTGAGGTCATGTGGAGAGAATGAGGGAGGAGAGATCACCTAAGGAGTTAATGAGTTTGGCTGTAGAGGCTAAGAGAAGCAGATGTAGGCCTAGGAGGCGATGGCCAGATTCCGTGATGAACAATTTCAAAGTGAGAGGTGTAGAAGCATAGGAGGCCGCAGTGCTAACTGCTAATAGAGCATCATGGAGGTGACTTGCTCGCAAACAGAGGGTTGCAGACTGGACTGGTCGCTGAAAGGCAGAATAGTCTCAAATGAAATTGTATGTAATAATAATAATTGAAATATTTAAAATCAAATTAGTATCAAAATAGGCCCACGGCAATTAAAATAAAATAAAATTTAATTAAAATAAAAGTATTTTTTGGAAAAATAGTTCTGTTCTAGAAAGGGTTAAAGACACTGGTATAAAGTGAAAAAACATTCTGAAATATTCTTAAAGTATCTGGACACTTTGTTTCTAACTGACATTTATGAGTACTTATGGGGACATTATTATTATTATTATTATTATTATTAATTGCCTGGCAGAACAATTGGATGCTAAGGCAGAGGAAGATCTTGTGAAAGATCTTCAGCCCGGTCAAAGAGCAAGGAGAGTACCGAAGACGACACAACGATGAACTATATCTTCACGTGGAGAAGATAACGGACACCATACGCAAAAGGAGAATCTCTTTTTATAGCCACTTGACACGAATGAGCATTGAAAGATTGTCCAATCGAATCTGTGCCTAGTTTGTGGGAAAGAAATCCAAAGGGAAAAAGACCTACAAGAACTGGGGATATCACATGAGGACATCTTCGAACATGATCCCTTGAAGAAGAAACTTGGAGAAATAAAGAATTTTCAGCCAAAACCAAACATGAAAACGGGCAAGAAATGGACCGAAGAACGGAAGGAAGCTCACCGATGAAGAATGCGGGAATACTGACAAATGTGAAAGATTGAAGCAGAAAACGGTTGAAATAACGTGGTCCATAGGTGACCGAAATGAAAGAAAATAATAATAATAATAATAATAATAATAAACGAAACAATACGGATTTTTTGACCATGTGTACAGAATGGAGGACAACAGGTTAACCAAGCATATCTTCAAGTATCTTTAGAATATGAGTTAAACAATAACTTGGATTCAAAAATGTAAAAAAAATAAAATGAAATAAACAACACAAGAGGAGGAGCAAAAAAAGAGAGAGAGAGTTTTTTCAGAAAGAAAATGTTATAAAGGGAAGGATTACAAGGCAGGAAGCAAAGGGAAACCGCCAAGGAGAGGAAAAAAGAGATAGTGAGGGGATGAAGGGATATTGCAGAAAGAAGAAGGAACAACAAAGGATGAAACGTTGGAATTGGCACGTGGTCCTTAGAAGACCCAAAGGGAGAAATAATAATAATACAATTTACTACACTACAAGACAGTTGTTTTGCCTGAAGCTTTAAACGTCTCAGAAATCATAGCCTATCCCTTGGTGGTCACTCTAAAACTATACAAATTGAAAATCAAGAAAGGAAAATTCTCCGGAAAATTTATGGTGGCTCAGGAGAAAATGGAATGTGGATTAAGAGGAGAACAGCGGACCTCCGACAGGTTTACTGGTGTCGTACCCAAGGGACGTCTGAAATTCTAGGTCCATATCTATAGAATGGACAGCGACAGACTAACCAAAATAATATTTAAAATAATCAACTCAAGGAACGTCAAAATAAACTGGCTAGAAGAAACTAAGGCGGTCCCCCAAGAAATAAATATCACAGACGACATATTAGAAAATCGTGGGGCTTTTAGTACAATAGTAGGCGAGCACAAATTCGTGAAAAAAAAAGAAGAAAAAAAAGAAAGTCAGGAAAAAAAAACTGGCAGGAAGTTGTCCACAGAACGCAAGAAGCAACACAGTGCATTCATGTAGAGACTTTGGGAGGATAAGAAAGCGACACCCCCGCAGACTAAACAAACCAACCTACAACGTTCTAGACGGGACCAAACTGGAAGAAGTAGACCACTTCAACTACATTGGCTGTGTACTTTCTAGAAGGTATGATAAAGAAATAACACACAGAGTACAAAATGGTGCAAAAATTAACCATCAAGTAAGAAATCTTCTCTGGGACACCAAAATACCAGCTAAAGTTAAACACATCCTTTATAATACCTATTTTGTCCCCATAACATATGGACTTGAGACCTTCATAATCTTGAAGAAGGATGGCAGTAGACTGCAAAGTGTAGAAATGAAATGTCTAAGGACAATGGTCCAGAAAACAAGAAGGGACAAGGTCAGAAATGAAAGTATAAGGGAAGCAGCACAGGTAATGGAATCTCTTCTAGGAAAAAATGAACGTTCAAGGTTGAGGTGGTTTGGACATGTAAAAGGAATGGCACCCAACAGAATAGCAAAAGTATGGCTGGAGAGAACAGTTCAAGGCACTCGACCCAGAGGAAGACCTAAAGTAGATGGCTTGATACAGTCAAACAAAACCTAACTGGTCGAGGAATGAATTGGGCAGAGATTGGAAGATCTATGTGGATCGACAAAGATGGAAGAGGCTAATAAACCACACCCGGGAAACTGGAGTCGGTCTACAACATGATGATGTTGGAGAAAGCGAAAACCACCAGGTCAACCAATAAGTTCAAACGTGCTCTTTGAATGGGAATGACAAATAATAATAATATTAGCACTATGCAACAGAGCCAGGGGTCGCCTAGTTGATTTTGTGTCATGGCACTGAGAGGTTAAAATCACCTGGGCTAGCACAAGCCTAAAGTTGTGAGAAACGTGACAAAAAGGCTGACGCACTGACAAGCTTTACAAAAGGCTGATGCCAGCGCTCAAACCTGACATTTGGCAGCTCTGTATCACTAGGAACAAAACTTTCTCCACTTTTCATTAACCAACAGTAATAGCCATTATGGCCTTGACAATAGTTATTGGAAGGTGACTATTCTCCCATCAGTGAAACCACCAACATCTTCCGGATAAAAGTGTACTTTCCCTGTAACATGCACTTTGGACACTCGACTGATGGTTTCTTTCGTGACAGTCCTGCTTGGGCCCTTGGGTTCCTCTTCTTCCCAGCGATCTCCCAGGCCTGCAGGCTCCTTGTACTCGGTAGGTGGAGGAATGGTCAACATCCCCCAATGAACAGTCTTCTGCTCCACATTGGAAGCAGTTGGTGACACTGCATCCACCTCGTCAGATCTTCTCTGGAAATTCTGCTCTTGCTGTTGTTGAGGCACGTTCTCCTCCTGATTGCCACCATAAAAATAATCCAGGTTGGTGTAATCATCAGATAATGGACTCAGCACTGAGAATGAAGCCCGTTCATGAGATTTTTCTGGTGATTCTGATGACTCTGCTTTGTAATACTGTCCAGAAGACTCAGGAGGATTATAGGAAAATGATTTCCAATATGAAGAATCATCTTTCTCTTCAGGCTCCTGGTCCTGCCTTTCTGTTGCGTCATATCTGTAATTTGGTATTCGCACATAGTCGTCATGGTAACGTCTATAGTCATCATGACCCTCTACTCTCTTTTGTTCCTGAAAGCGCTGACTTTGATGAGGTTCATGTCTTCTATCACCCTGAGTTGGTGAGTGCGGAGAAAGATTCTGTTTCTTCTCTAGTGATGGTGAAGTCTTAACCGGTGGAGATTTGATGGACTTCACTCTACCTCTCTGATTTCCTCCTGTTGAATCCTGCTGTATTTTAGAGTTTCTCTGAGCTTCAGCTATTGGACGCGAGGGTGCTTTAGGTTCTACATTATTTTGTTTTGCTTGGTTATGAATATTTGTAGAAGCATGTCTATCATTACGTAAATGATTTGATTGGTCCAGTTGTTGAAAGTTTACTGATTGTGATTGTATTTGATTTGTTTCTTGCTTGTTATTATTGTTTGGAAGAAACAAACCTGTTAACGGTGCAGGGCTAGCCGCTAAAATGTTCTTTGCAACAGCACCGAACCCACTACCGAATGCTGTGTGGGGTATAAAAAGGGCAGCATAGGCACCAAACTCACGCGAAGTTGTTGTTTGTGATTTCGCATTCGGATTATTAGGGCGTGATGTTTGTTGAAAGGCTGGAAGCTGGATTTCTCCCTGAGTGGCAGCTCCTTTTGCATTGAGATTAGGTGAAGGTAACTGAGGACTACTGAAATAATTGACTGATGGATTGTTTTGTGGAGGAGTGAGATACTGCGCAAGGAGACTTTGTTCATCGGTAGGATACAGGGAAGGTATAGCTCCTGATATTGGTTGTGGTAAATTATAAGAATTCTGTGGGATGGATAATTGTTGAACGGCATTTCCATTATTTCCTGCCTTCTTAGGACTTGTGTTTTGTTGAATAGTGTTTGCATTGTTTGCATTTTGGTTTGACTGGGTGTTTTGTCCAGACCAGTTCTGAGAAGATTTGTCACTTTCGGGTGATGCATAAGCTAAGGATTTTGCTTCAGGATTAATATTGACCAACAATTGAGCTTTCTCTCCAATGACTGCATCATTTTTCAACAATTGTTGCTGACTATGAGGAACCACTGCATTGTTACCATTATCAAATGAGTAATGAAATGGAGCTGGCCACAAGCTATTATCTTTGGATCCTTCCATGTTCTGCTGTAATATCTGTGCCATTTTAGGTTTGGAAGTTGATGCTATCGGCAGTTTACCATCAACAGAATTTTGAATATTGCTACTCATTTTTCCGCCATTGTACAAGTGCAATTCAGAATTTGGAATAAAAATTATCTGTGTACCACCAGATTGTTGGTTCGAATTTGCTTCATCCTTATTAGAATCTGTATCTTCAAACTGCTCAGTGGGAATCGAGTTTTGTAGCTCTCCTTGAGGTGAACCGAAGTTAAACTGTATAAGTCTTCCAGAATCATAAGATGGATTCTCTGAAGTAGCCTGAAAATAATTACTCTGAGATCCATCATTACCAAAATAGAACAAGTTCTCCCAAGATTGCGTAGACGGTGGTGGGATTTGATAATTGTAGTAAGCGTCTACTTGTTCTTCATCTCGTTTAGTCTGTGATTGACTTTTATCATCTGGTACTTCTTTGTACTCATTATAAAGCTGCAAATTCCATGGCTGATCAAAAGAACTTTCTTCATTATATGACTGATTGTCGCCATCATCCTGCTGTTTTATTTGGTTTCCATTGGCATCAAACCCTCTTATACGATCATATTCATTTCTAAAATGATCGCCAGCATGGTTGCGGTAATAATTGGCTATTTCTGTATCGTCATCGCCGCTGTTGATTTGTTCATCTCGTCGACCATCATCGCTGTTTGATGCGTCTTTGTCAGTTTGAGATGATCCTTTGACAGCTACAAGATCATTACCAGCGTTGTTTGTCCCCTTTGCCGTAGTTGCCTCCGCCTTTGTCGGTCTTGTTGGGCTTGGTGGTGCAGGGACCGACGCTTGCGTTGGAGAAGCAGGTACAGGAACACTTGGAGCGTTTGTCGTCGGTTTCCGCGGCTTCAATTCGTACCCCAAAGCTTCTGCTAGACCTTTTAGAAGAATATCCAATGTTCTTTTATCACGAGGGACTGAGTAGATTTTATCAGCAGATATCTGAGCACGAGTTCTCGACGCATTGTTGTTGGTTTGTCCAAGTGCAGCAGGAGGCATACACTGAATCATACACACAAACACGTAAAGTAACAATGATTGTCGCACTAAAATGTACTTCACTTCCATGGTCTTTCTACCAAACTGAAATGCTTCGATCTTTGAAGTCCAAAAACGGTATAGTTTCACTTTCAGATCTACATTACATTAGTTGCACCAGAAATGACCAGCGAGGGGTGATAAGGCTGAAACAAAAAATCACATACATTTAGATCATACTAGCAGAAGTAGGTACCCGTTCATCGAACGGCGTTTTAGGCTTATACAAAATCTGTAACATATTCTTAATAGATAACGAAAAAATACCTTTGTATCAATACAATTATTATTTATGTAATTCAATGTACCAGTTTCGGCCATATTATGACCTTCATCGGCAAATGTAATTACTATTCATAAATAGAAACAAAAAATGAAGTAGCAAGTCTGTGTGATAATGTGATAAACAGGACCCGGATAATAATGTGCTTAACTTTTCATAAATATGTATTTATTTTTGTGCTTAAAAGTGGAAAATATGTGATTAGTACGGTACCCAAAATATGTTCTTAAAAGTGTCATATTTACGTTCCCCAGTTACTCAAAAAATTGTTGAAACGTCCAGCTGTTTCAATAATCCAGTCCATAGTACAAATATTCCCACTTAACAGTGTACTGTCACAGAGTAACTTTTGGGGAATAGTTCTTACGCAGTGTTGATTCGTCAGGGTCAGGAGTTTGACGTACATTTCTAACGAACCACGTAGTACTGGATGCTGAAATTTCTTTAGTGGTATTGTACCCATATTGATGAACTGCACAGGTTGTTTTTATGAGCCACGAGTTTTGAAGAGCGCGCGGATCTGAGCTTGGGTTATTTCATACAGCTGACACCCGAGAGATATAGCATCGCCAATACGAAAGAAGGAAGAAATAGAGATGTTTATAAATAGGAAGAAGTTGAACCACCGAAACATCGTGGGAATACGCAGAATGTATTTACAGGAATTATGCCGAAGGAATCAAGAGAATCCATTAACCGAGTCAGAACATATTAAAATCTATGTAGACGGCTGGCGCAAGAACAATTTTCACCACGAGGACGGTGAGGCGGCGAGTAGCGAGCAACAGGTGTGTGCGGGGAACTGAGAGAATGACTTTAGATCTGAGACGCGTACGATCTGGTCAAGCTGGACGACTCAAATCTGAGGATACCTTTCCAAGAGCAGGGAACTTAACCGACGATTATGGTTTGGACTTAAAACCCAATAACCATGCTAGGCATCGTAGGCGAGCCCAGATTTTACGTGTGCAATTCTGTGGGGAGTAATACTCTGAACTCGCAGAAAGGATAAAGCTTAGCCATCGCTAGTGAGCCCAGATTTTGCGTGTGCAAATCTTTGGGGAGTAATACTCTGTACTCACATAGGCATCGTGGAAATGGATAGCATAGTGGATAGCAGTGGTACTGAAGTACTTGGAAATCGCTCTTAAGATTGTAAGTGTATCGCTCCAGATATTGAGAGTCTATAGCAAGTACGAGAGAATTTGAGCCAACGGTCGAGGCAGTCAAATTGTATTTGAATCACGGAGTGAATATTCTAGAACCCGGACAGTGCATAGTCGAGATAGGTGATTTTGAAGTGGCAGAAGCTACAAGTGTTAAAGTTGGAACACAAAATTTAACATTATGGTGCCAGATATGCATTATTTTTGTAAAACAATATGTACCGAACCATCGTCATGTGTCGTTAAACGAAACGGAGGTGAAATGTCGGGAGATATCTGGAAACGCTGTCTTCGATGATGGTGGCCAGGCAGGGAGCACAGGTGGAACATATATGATCAGTGGCGGATTTAAGGCAAGATTATGGGAAGAGCGGACACACCGGAGGTCTCGAATACCCCCAAGCCAATAGGTGGTGCGAGGAAACTCCCCCAGAAAATTTTGCAAAATTTTGGCCCAAATTAGTGATTCTTTTTGTGATATTTTTGGGTAAAAATATATGTTAACAATTTAAAATAAAGAAACAATCAAAAAATGTATGAGACTGTTTTGTGAATTTGGAAATATTTGCGTGATATTAGCCATTTTAAGTGAAATATTTATTGTATTCTAAATTATCTCAGTTTTGTAAGTCCTACTCTTTACTGCAATAGCTCTAATACGAATGGTTTAGAACTATTTTTTAGATAGGTTATAAAATTTGTAGTATTCTATCAAACACAATGTTCGCAATATTAGGCTATTGTAACCTTTACATTTTGGTATTATACAGTATTTAAGTGTGAAAGAAAATGTGTGAAGCTAATGTTTTCCTCAGGAGCTTAAGTATGTTTTAATGTATAACAGCAAGATGAATCAAATTATTTAAAAGTTTATAACTTTGATGTTATGAAATCTGAGGATTTACAACAACAAAAACACACATTTTCTTCACATACATCATTTAATCAAAATCATTATATTTATATTTAGCATAAATACAGACTGCTCACTTATTGAAGTTCATCTTACAATAAGCTTGTGGATTCTTTTTGCTCTCTTGTCCAAACCTATCAAGGATTTTATTGTGATCAATAGGAATGTCTCTATGGATGAACATTAGAGCCAATCTGTGAGTCTGGTTTCTGTAAACTTCGATCTCAAGTATGATTTCAGGAGACGGAGAGTCGAAAATGACCATTCGGCATATGCGATGCTTACAGGATGTGTCAGTATTACTTGGAGCATCGTCTTCACCAATGGAAATAAAACTGGGTGGCAAGCCTCGAACGCACTAGCTACAGTTGATGGGATGATGCCCCCATTGTCCATTTCCATATTCCATTTTGTTGACCAATGGAGATATTCAGCTTTTAGTTTCGTATACAACACTCATTAGCCAGCCCCGTTGCGTTGGGGTAGCGCACCTGCCTCGTACACAGAGGCCCCGGGTTCGATTCCCGACTGCGTCAGGGATTTTATAAACTGACGTGAGGGCTGGAACGAGGTGCACTCAGCCTCGTGAAGACAATTGAGTAGCTGTCTGACCGTGAGGCAGCGCCCCGGTCACGAAAACCAAGATTAACGGCCGAGGGGACCCGATGAGCTGACCACATGACACCCCAATATCTGCAGGTCGAATGGCTGGGCAGCAGTCGCTTGTTAGGCCTAGGCCCTTCATGGGCTGTAGTGCGAGGGGTTAGTATTATTATGCAACACTTACTCTTAAATTTGAAACAAAGTGGCATATTTCTCAGTCACCGTCTTCAGGACTTCATTTTGGTCTGGAGTATCAAGATTAGCAATACAGTTTTTAACAACATTTTGAGGTAGAAACATATCTAACTTGTAGATGTCAAGGACTTCATCAGAAAATCTTGTCTTTAGATTGTTGATCATCCAGTCCAGCAAGGGGATATAGATATTCCTCCTAAAATATTCTTCAGTAGTAGTGAATGGTGCATTTTGTCGTATTTTTTGTCTCTACGATTCTCGGAAGCCTTATCCCTACTGTACAGCCAACACAGTTGCAATTATTATATTACACTTTTCATACTCGCCTGCTTCATTCCAAACGTATCTCAGAATAAGTGACATTTGAGAAATATGGGACACATCCACTGTTTCAACAAACATATAGCTGAATTCCTTGACTTTGTTTACGCGAGCCACTGTAGTCTTCAAAATCTCCTTACCACAGCATTATATGAGAGAATTTTGAATTGTTTTACTGGTAAAGAGGCTTCTTGGACCAGCCGTTCTTAGATGTTCTTCAAGAGCATAAACGTAAATTAATATGCAAATGGATCTACATGTCATTATAAAAGGTAGTTACACTTTTAAAGGTGTGTAAATATTAATATTTCAAGAGCTTCGACTTCCATGTTTAGTGAATATCCAAGAAATTGCTTGATTTGTTTCCAGGCCTTTAATACAAGTAACCAAAAAGGTTTAAATAACATTCAAATATATTAGTAAAATTTGTCCAGGGGGGGGGGGGCGTTCGCACCCTCCGCCCCCTTTAAATCAGCCCCTGCATATGATTGCGAGCATGTGTGCTTACAAACACGTGGTCGCTGAAATGCAACGTAAGAAGGAGCCTTTCTACGAGATCTTCGGAATGTAAGCCACATCTTTACTATAGTAGTTGGTGTATTTTATTCGCAATTTCAACTATACTGTCTACCACAGGATTCTACTGATTTATTTTATTTTGGGAAGCTACAGCCACACTAATGGATTTTCTTAGCCAATTTATTTTCTGGAGCTTTCTGACGGAAAATCTTCATTTTTGGAATTTAGCCGGATGATCACACATTAGACAACGATGTAGAAGTTATTTGAACCATTCTATACCTAATAATTTTCCTTGATGAAGGAGAGCTTTAAATAATAATGGAGTTTGTTTAAATTATTTGTTAATGTAAATTAATAATTTTTTTCTGACACGTTTATTAGGAGTTTTTCTTGTTGAATTACTTTTGTCAAGGATGAAAGCGGACATCCATTTTATGTCTGAATATAATATTCCAGAGGAATAATTTGAGAACAGGAACGCAATTTTCTGTGACTTTATAATAATTTTGTTAATTTATAATCGGATCTGAAACAAATAATATGTGATACCCGAATGCATTACGACTGATAGTCGAACATTGTAACTAATTAGAAAAGATAACATGTTTGGAACCTGTTCCGATAATAATAATGGTGATAATTAATGGATAATAATAATTGTTTATAACGGATTCTAATTTAGAATATCGGAGCTTTTGATTATAATGATATGCCAGAAGCATGATTGTTTGGAGTAATACATTTTGGGAACGGAAGGTTGTTTATGGAACCGATGTTTGTGTAATTAGGGAAATTATGTGTATAAGGTAATACTGTATGACAGCGGTTCCCAAACTGGGTTCCGCGGAACCCTAGGGTTCCATGAAGGCATCGCAGGGGATCCACGATAAATCTTAAAAATTAAATTTCAAACTGATTTTAAAATAAAACCACACGAGGCTAACTATCAGATTGTATCTAATGCGAAGGTAGGTGGAGTTCGTGTTATATCCAAACACCTATTCGCCAACGTTAGGACTTCGTTTTATGACTTTTATCACAGAAAAATCAATTTTCCAACGAAATAAACTTCACTTGTCCGTGCCTGAGTATGAATATCTTATTGAAATTCAATGTACCTCCGCTTTTAAAATGAAATTTGAATTAGTGCCGCTGAATGACTTTTGGGAGGACTGATAAACGTATACAAGTCAGTAGTCGAAAAGGCTATCCGAGCTCTGCTCCCCTTCGTGTCCATCTATCGATGCGAAGCAGGCTTTTATGAGTATGCTTACACCAAAAACAAATTCAGGAGTAAGTTGAATGCTGCCCCACATTTACGTATTCAGCTGTCGGACATAAAGCCTGATTTCAAAACTATTTTAAGAACGAGAATGAAACAATTTCATTAATCACATTGGAAATAAGATGGAAATCCAATTTCTATTGTTCTAAAATAATTGTTTATATTTTTGTACCAAAATAAAGGCTTGTATGTATATTTAAAATATTTTGTCTTTGTTTCCAAACCTACTACGTTAGCGTTAGGTTATACAAAACACCCGGGCAATAAGAATAGATGAAAGCTGGAAAAACGTTGTGGGTTCACAATGCTCAGTAAAAATCAGAGATAGAGTTCGGGTTCCGCGGAATGAACATGACTTCTGAAGGGTTCCGGGACTGCAAAATTTAGGGAACCGCTGTTGTATGAAACCGGAGTGTAATAGAGAATACATTTATTTTTAATTACACCTATGTGATGGGCCTGGCAGTAATAATAACGGTGATTTTGATGGGGTTACATGCGTGTGACATGGTCCCATATGGTAGTTATATTGAGCCATTGAATCCAGCCTGTGTAGCTGAGGGGTCGTTGTTGAAAAATAATTGACTAATGTTGTGAATAAATGTATTGGCAAAATGTATAAATTCGAGTTTTGAGGGTCGAATTATTGCCCTATACTCATGTATTTGACAGATGAGGACGTTATAGTCGCTCACATATAAAGGCAAGTGACGCCTGTCATCACAAAAATTATACATTCTGAAACTGCAGTATTGTCAACATTGGTGTAGCCACTTAGTAAAGGAGTTGGTATTTCATGCAAAAGAAACGTTTTAGCTTTGCTGAACGCCTTGCCGGATCCCGTTCAAAGTAACTGAATTATGAGAGGCATTTATCTAGATGTTGGAGAAACCTAAAATAATTACCACTTGTTATTTAATTATTAAACTACTGTCTAGAGTTTGACAAGGCGGCTCTTATAATTTGAGATTTTAAAGCAAAGCCAAATCCGTACAGGACATGGAGACCCTGGGAGTAGTGAAAGGTAGAGGCTTCCACCCTTTGTGACATCGGCACTTCTAACTGAAAGGGAATGGGTTCGTTCCCCACCCAGGTAGTGGATCTTACAAACAAAACAACCACTTTCGGAAACGCAAATAGCCCTGGGGTTCACTCAGCCTACAACTGAAATGAGTAACAGAGTAATTCCTGGGAGCAAAGACGGCCGGACATGGAGCTGACAAATCCATCCCATCATCAGTTATCGATTAATCGAAGCAGAAAATATAAGGTGCGTTCAAAAAGTAACGAGCCGGAGGCTGTAATGCGCAAACCGGTGACGACATCGGATAATCGTGGCGTGTGTAACGAGCTGTGGTTCCGACCAGAGCGTGAAAGGTCACAGCCCGTCGCTAGAGGGCACGCGTGCACGTCACGTGACGATACAAAGCGAACAGCAGCATGCATCAATCGTCCAACGCGAACGCTGCCAGTAGCATTGCAAACAGTGACATGGAGGCGTCAAACAAAGAGCAAAGAGGTGTTGATGGGTTACTGACAGCGAAAGTAGTAGGGGGAACGGACATTCATCGCCGAATGTCACAAGTGTACGGCGAACACTGCATGTCCCTTGCAAGGGTCAAGGCGTGGCACAAGCGCTTCAGGGAAGGACGGGTGTCGTTAGCCGATAATGCCCGGTCTGGGGCACCCTCCTGCATTACAGATGACAACGTCCAGCTCGTTGATGCACTCATTACCTAGGACCGCCGAGTGACAGTGAACGCCATAGCCGCCGTGGTCGGATTGAGCGTCGGAAGTGTGCACACCATCATGAAGGAACGACAGCACTTGCGGAAAGTGTGTGCCCAATGGGTGCCCCACAGTCTTCAACCACACCAGGAAGCATGTCGAATGGCCTATTGTCTTGGTCTTGGTTGGACGATTGATGCATGCTGCTGTTCGCTTTGTATCGTCACGTGACGTGCACGCGTGTCCTCTACCGATGGGCTGTGACCTTCCACGCTCTGGTCGGAACCACACCTCGTTACACACGCCACGATTAGCCGATGTCGTCACCGGTTTACGCATTCCAGCCTCCGGCTCGTTACATTTTGAACGCACCTTATAGATTAATGGCTACCAATAACGATGATTATTCGATTGTGCGTTTAATCGATTATCAGTATGTCGATTGATACTTGTTTTGCGGATTAATCTATGTGCGTCGCTTCTTTCACTACGCTCTCACAGAAGCAAAACAGACTTTTAATAATAGTACATTATGCAACGAGCTTATAATGGCAATAATTAAGACACGAGTATGTTTATAAAACGAGCGTATGCGAGTATTATAATTTACCTACGAGTGTCTTAATTACCATTATAGGCGAGTTGCATGCGACTGTTTATGTTCGACGATAATTATTAAAACTATTTTATGTGTCGAACATAAATATTCATAAATATCTGTCGAGATTTCGCCAGTTTTATGTACTGAACAGAGCGCATGAGACGCAGAGAATGCCTTGTATTTGACCATGGCCTCCTCGCTTACCCTACTATGACACTAGGCCAGGCAGTGAAATTTAAATTAGAAGGCCGTGGAACTCAGCGCATCTAATTATCTAATTGGTCAAACAACTGTTTCATGAGGTCTGACTGGTGGGAGAAACTGTTTCATAATGAAAAATAGTGTTATAATGAGCCTCATTATAGTACAGTTTTCTGACATATAATAGTCAGGGTCGAACATAAATTAAAATATATTGTATTAAAAATTTAAATAATGTACCTTGTTTGTGAAAACTAGGCTAAAACAGAGTAAAACTAAAATGTTCCTGCCCTAATTGTAAACATTGAACAAGAATTCAATCTTTGCTGAAAACTATTCATTTTCTTTTCTCAAAACCCTTCCCAATTTGATTGTTTGTCCTTCCACTGCCACTAACTCTTATTTGGTTATTGTTAACATAAACAAGGCTTGCCACGGTGGGTGAGTGGTTAACGTGTCGGACTACTAACCCCAAGATTGCAGGTTCGCCCCTGGCCATGGTAAGTGATTTTTGAAAGGCGTCAAAAATAACGATACGCATGTCATACGTTGTTGGCATGTTAAAGAACCCATTTGAATTCAGCAGGCCGTGTTCAATGGCAAAATTAATCTCGGGATTTTTCGCCAACACAAAGTTCGTCCTTTCTCCACTAGAAAGCGCTGTAGTGTTAAGGAGCTTAGATATCTAACCTCCTTGACTTTCATAGTGCTCCAAGGAACAACAACATTCGAATGCAAGCTGCCCTCTGAGTGTCAATTAACAAAGCTTGCACCCGGCACCCAAGGCCATACTATATTTTATTATTATTATTATTATTAACATAAACAAGGCAAAAAGTAACATTTATACATTTCTATGCATCATTCCAAAAATAAATAAGCCTAACTCAACTTAAGCGATGGACTCTCATTTGAACTTCTTTCTTATGTTGTGTCTACTAATCAATTAATCGATTCTTTGGTTAGCCGATTAATCGAATGAACGGTTAGACTCGATTAACCGAATATCACTTCTTACCAAATAGCTACCCTGTCAAAAATAAAAAACCGTCACCCCTGGCACTATCCAGCCCATGACGGGCTAAGGCCGACCAAGCGACCGCTGCCCAGCCATTTGGCCTGCAGATATTGGGGTGACGCGTCATCAGCGCGTCGGGTCCCCTCGGCCGTTAATCTTGGTATTCGTGATCGGGGCGCTGTCTCACTGTTAGACGGCTACTCAATTGTCCTCACGAGGCTGAGTGCACCCCGTTCCAACCCTCACGTCAGTTTTAAAATCCCTGACGGAGCCGGGGCCTCCGGGTGAGAGGCAGGCCCGCTACCCCAACACCACGGGGCCGCAGCTACCCTGTCTGTTTAAATATTTTAAAAATATGCACATTTAAGATGCACATATACTGTATGTCTATGAACTACCGAGATCTACACACAAATAAAGTAGTTAGTTATTGAGGTTTTAAGGGGCGGAACTACAAGGTCATCTGCCCCCACGAATAAAGGAAATCACCACTCTTCGAGAGAGTTAAAGAATAAACACTAGACTTGAACATTGATAAAAAAAATGAAAACAAGTAGTTCCGTGAAGAGCTATACAGCCTATTTTCATATATCCTACTTATGTTAATTGCCACTATCAACATACAACATTTCAGTTTGATTGCTGTAATAGATTCGTAGATATTGAGAACCGACTAAATATTGCGGTTGGTCGCCATGTTGGATTTTTATATATGTAGGTCTTAGAGTCAGTTATGTACTGTTACATGAAGATTATTGTGTACGTGTAGAATTCGAACTTCAATCGCATGATTAGGACACAAGAAGTAAAAATGAAATTTTAAAATTTCGCACAGCTGCCATCTTGTGGTTATGGAAACAATTGAAAAAAAAAACAAGATGTTCAGTAAAGAACATATAGCCTACTTTCTCCTAAATGCATGGGTATTGTTATAACTCTTTGTCCTTTTCAAGGAGTATGATTGAATGTTGGTTGTAGTAGCTTGTTGAAATACAACGTGCTATAGGGATATTAAACATGAATATGAGGTGCCCTTTGCTAGTGCTACCTCTGTACCAAATTTCGTTCAATTCGGTTTCACCGTGTTTGAATTGATAGGGGGGAATCGATTTGCACACATACTGGGCCACCATCTGCAAACTATTGGGCTGATGTTCTTGCAGTTTGGTCGGAATATGTTTCCCACATAAAGATATGGTGTTGCAAAATTTGGTAGAGACTAGATTATTAGGTTGGTCGTAATTACATTTTAGCTTTTAACATTTGGGTGGCCGCGATTACGTTTCCGTCAAGATAGCGGTGATATAAAACATGACAATGAGGTGCCCTTTGCTAGTGCTACCTCTGTACCAAATTTCGTTCATTCGGTTCCACCGTGTTCGAATTAATAGGGGGAATCAATTTTGACATAAAGATGGCCGCCATCCGCAAACTATTAGGCTAATGACCTATTAGATTGGTCAAAGGATGCTCCCTCCATAGAGGCATGTTGTTGCAAAGTTTGGTAGAGATCGGATGGTTATGTTAGTCGTAATTTGATTTAAGCTTTAAACATTTGTGTGGCCGCCATTACGTTTCTGTCAATATGGCGGCGATATTAATGATGACACTGAGATGTCCTTTGCTAGTGCTATCTCTGTACCAAATTTCGTTCCATTCGGTTTCACCGTGTTTGAATTAATAGGGGGAATCGATTCTGACACAAAGATGGCCGCCATCCGCAAACTATTAGGCGAATGACTTATTAGATTGGTCAAAGGATGCTCCCTCCATAAAGGTATGTAGTTGCAAAATTTGGTAGAGATCGGATGATTAGGTTAATCGTAATTTGATTTAAGCTTTGAACATTCGTGTGGCCGCCATTACGTTTCAGTCAAGATGGCGGCGATATAAAACATGACACTGAGGTGCCCTTTGCTAGTGCTACCTCTGTACCAAATTTCGTTCCATTCGGTTCCACCGTGTTCGAATTAATAGGGGGAATCAATTTTGACATAAAGATGGCCGCCATCCGCAAACTATTAAGCTAATAACCTATTAGATTGGTCAAAGGATGCTCCCTCCATAAAGGTATGTTGTTGCAAAGTTTGGTAGAGATCGGATGGTTATGTTAGTCGTAATTTAACTTAAGCTTTGAACATTTGTGTGGCCGCCATTATGTTTCTGTCAATATGGCGGCGATATAAGACATGACCTTGAGATGCCCTTTGCTAGTGCTACCTCTGTACCAAATTTCGTTCCATTCGGTTTCACCGTGTTTGAATTAATAGGGGGAATTGATTTTCACACAAAGATGGCCGCCATCCGCAAACTATTAGGCTAATGACCTATTCATTTGGTCAAAGGATGCTTCCTCTATAAGGGTATGTTGTTGCAAAATTTGGTAGAGATCGGATGATTAGGTTAATCGTAATTTGATTTAAGCTTTGAACATTTGTGTGGCCGCCATTACGTTTCCGTCAAGATGGCGGCGATATAAAACATGACACTGAGGTGCCTTTTGTTAGTTCTACCTCTGTACCAAATTTCGTTCCATTCGGTTGCACCGTGTTCGAATTAATAGGGGGAATCGATTTTCACACAAAGATGGCCACCATCCGCAAACTATTACGCTGATGACCTATTAGTTTGGTCAAAGGATGCTCCCCCCCATAAAGGTATGTTGTTGCAAAATTTGGTAGAGATCGGATGATTAGGGTAGTCGGAATTTGATTTAAGCTTTGAACATTTGTGTGGCCGCCATTGCGTTTCCGTCAAGATGGCGGCGATATAAAACATGACACTGAGGTGCCTTTTGTTAGTACTACCTCTGTACCAAATTTCGTTCCATTCGGTTGCACCGTGTTCGAATTAATAGGGGGAATCGATTTTCACACAAAGATGGCCGCCATCCGCAAACTATTACGCTGATGACCTATTGGTTTGGTCAAAGGATGCTCCCCCCCATAAAGGTATGTTGTTGCAAAATTTGGTAGAGATCGAATGATTTGGTTAGTCGTAATTTGATTTAAGCTTTGAACATTTGTGTGGCCGCCATTACGTTTCCGTCAAGATGGCGGCGATATAAAACATGACATTGAGGTGTCCTTTGCTAGTGCTACCTTTGTACCAAATTTCGTTCAGTTCGCATTCACCGTGTTTGAATTGATAGGGGGGACAGACATTCAGAGTACACACACTCACACACACTCAGACACACACACACACACACACAGACTCACACACACACACATACACACACACAGACAGACACAATTTTTCGCCCTGTGTTGATCTCATAAGTCTACTTTCATTTTTTGCAAAAATCGAAAGTAGGCTAATAGATGCCAGTGGATTAACATTTGTATAAGGATTTACTGTACCAAGTGTCACTGCACTCGGATGGTTAAATTGCGAGAAACGACCATGTGAATATTTATAATTCGCGTCGCCACCATGTAGGATTTTTGATCACCAGGTTATTGAAAGTCCTATAGGTGAACTTATGTTCATAGAACATAAAAAAAATCAATTTGATTGCTGTAATAGATTCGTAGATATTGAGATCCGTCTAAATATTTCGGATGGTCGCCATGGATTGTTGTATGTATAGGCCATAGAGTCATGTACCATTAAACGAAAATTATTGCGTAGGTTCTTTTTTCAAACTTTCCCTTCGATCGCATGATAACGACACAAGAAATAAACACTTAATTTTAAAATTCGCACAGCCGCCATCTTGAGGTTATGTAAACAATTGAACTATATTAGATACCAGTGCATTACAATGTGTATAAACATTTGTCGTACCAAGTTTCATTGTGTTTGGATTATTAAACCGCGAGAAAAGTCTATCCTAAACTTTCAACTTCGCATGGCCGCCATGTTCGTTTTGTAGTTAACCGGTTTTTGAAAGTCTCATAGATGAACTTCCAGCAGTACCCTTTATTTCCGTACAAAATTTCAGGGTGATAGCGGTAAAAGTTTCAGAGATATATAATCCCGGTGAAATATTTCGCACAGCCGCCATCTTGAGGTTATGTAAACAATTGAACGAAATTAGATGTCGGTGCATTACAAGGTGTATAAACATATACTGTACCAAGTTTCATTGGCGTTTGGTTGGTTAAATTGCGAGAAACGTCTATTTAAACGTCGCAACTTCGTTTGGCCGCCATGTTGGTTTTGTAGTTACCAGTTTTTCAAAAGTCATGTAGGTGAACTTCTAGTAGTTCCCTTTATCACCGTACAAAATTCCAGGGTGATATCAGTAATAGTTTCGGAGATATTTAATGCTGGTGAAATATTTCGCACAGCCGCCATGTTGGATCGGTGAGACTTAACAAAATTTGAAGGGCACGATGGGGGTCGTCCGGAATATTGCTATGAACTTACTGAGTATCATTGAAGTCGCTCCAGCTGTTTAGAAGTTATTAGGGGGTGGGCACACACACACGAATCAATCGCACGCACACAGACACATGGACAAAAGGTGATCTCATAATCCAATTTTTTCATAGATGAAAATAGGCTAATAAAATGAATAATATTGATTGTCAAAATTATCCACTAATACTGTACAATCCTAGCACTGTTCGACACATCTTCCAGAACCTTTTTTGTAGCTCTGTTTAAGTAACATTCACTAAATCAAGAAACACAGGAAGCACATAAATCTACAAAATTTTCACTTGAAGAAAAATTCTCACCTGAAAAAACACCAAATTAAGACACGAATTAAATATCAAAATAACCAGCAGACAAAATAATAGAAAACGACACTGTCTGAAAAAAAGTGCATCACATACATTTTTGAGAAAAATTTCTTCTCTTTCCTCCTCAGTTGACATTTTTGAATGGCATATCT
The DNA here is from genome assembly GCA_946902985.2 of Meconema thalassinum. Taxonomy (NCBI): domain Eukaryota; kingdom Metazoa; phylum Arthropoda; class Insecta; order Orthoptera; family Tettigoniidae; genus Meconema; species Meconema thalassinum. The sequence continues at coordinate 74,632,015 of OX336400.1, forward strand.
AATGCCAGTGGGCTTCACATTAATGTTTGTGTGGGAGAAGTCTGATTTTAAGGTTTACAGTACATACTTCTGCACGCAGAAGTGCACGCAGTTACAGCCTTGCCAGAGACTCGTTTCTTAACTCGCATTTCTATTAAACCTATTGGCAGGACTAGGTTTTGCTAGATAAACCTTTGTCGTGAAATTCGACGAGGAACCGCATGCCGATCTCCAAGTGCGGCATTTTTTCTTCACCCTGTGTAGGCTATATGAATTGCAGGCGAATGGCCATAGCCCTTGGGCTCCTAACAAGTTCAATTTCAAGTACTTCCAAATTAGGTTACCACATGCTACTGTCACTAACACCTAGCGGCAAACTTGATAGAGCGGTTCTAACCAGTCAAATATAACCTACAAATTTTGCTAGGTTCTTTTACATACAGTAGAGTCTCTCGAAAACTCGGCCTAATGTGGACCGAAGGGTGGCCGAGTAATACCGAGTGCCGAGTTTGCGAGACTCTACTGTACCTTAAAACCCCTTAGGGCCCGCAGGCTTTACTTCTCTTTCGAAGGAAGGTATATTGAAGGATTTAAGCGGCATAGAACCTTCCACTAATTACACCTGTGTGAAGCTAAATTGTATAGGTTAAGAATGTAAACAATGCTCTTACGTTCGTTGCCAAGAGCCGACTGCGTTGGCGTCTAGTAGCTAAGTTCTGAAGTAGGCCTAGTAGTCGTTGACGCTGGCGTTTGGTGGCAAAAGTAGGAACTATTTGAAAATTTCAAAGTTGCAGTCCTTACTTGAATTCAAAAACAGATACACACACTAATACAGTCATCACAATTAACACCGGTTATCAGACAGAGTCTACACATACCCAAAGTACACGGGGCTACATGACCGCGTTGTCGCCGCCCCTAAACTGAGGAACCAACCAATCTTGAAGTATTTAACGCTCTTAAAAATCCGACGACTTCGGCTAGGTTTAAACCCGCAATCTTGGGCATAACAGCTAAGCATGCTACCGACTACGCCACCGAAGTCATTTTTCATCAGGAGGAATAATTTACATAATTATGGAATGCAGCTGGTAGGAATCAGATATGCCTACCGCTATTGACATCGAATTGGCAGGTGAAAGTAGGAAGTAGGAGAATTTTACTACTGTACTTGCGGAGCAACATAAGCAATCATGAGCGAAGCAAAAGTAGGTTGAACAGGCAAGGAAAGCTTTTCTGTAAGGTGCGTTCAAAAAGTAACGAGCCGGAGGCATAATTACAGAAACCAGTACCTGTATGTTAGAAGTATTGACCCTGGCTGTTGAGGCACTTGTCCCACTGTGACACGAAGCGGTGAATGGCTGTCTCATAAAATTCCCTGGGCTGCGATGTGAACCAGCTCCGCACGTACAGCTGGACGTCGGCGTCCGAGGTGAATCGTAGGCCCCACAGAGCCCTTTTTCAGGGGACCAAACATGGCGTAATCACAGGGAGAAAGATCTGGACTGTATGGAGGTTGGCCGAGAACCTCCCATTTAAATTTCTGCAGGAGTGCCGCGACTGTGTTGGCCGTATGAGGTCGTGCATTATCGTGGAGCGACCACGGCGGCTATGGCGTTTACTGTCACTCGGCGGTCCAGGATAATGAGTGCATCAACCAGCTGGACGTTGTCATCGGTAATGCAGGGGGGTGCCCCAGACCGGGCATCATCGACAAACGAAACCCGTGCTTCCCTGAAGCACTTGTGCCACGCCTTGGCCCTTGCAAGGGACATGCAATGTTCGCCTTACACTTGTGACATTCGGCGATGAATGTCTGTTCCCCCTACTCCTTCCGCTGTCAGAAACCGAACAACACCTCTTTGCTCTTCGGTTGACGCCTCCATGTCACTGTTTGCAATGTGACTGGCAGCGTTGGACGATTGATGCATTCTGCTGCTCGCTTTGTATCGTCACGTGACGTGCACGCGTGCTCTAGTGACGGGCTGTGACCTCCCACGCTCTGGTCGGAACCACACCTCGTTAAACACGCCACGATTAGCCGATGTCGTCACCGGTTTGCGCATTCCAGCCTCCGGCTCGTTACTTTTTGAACGCACCTTATAAAATTAGTTGATAATACAACTTTTCAGTCGGTCATCACAAAATTACTGGAATATGTGAAAAATAACCTGAAATAAATTACATGAGATTAAGATTTATATACAGGGCCTTTATCTATGTGCTCCAGATAAACACGGCGAGCTAAGCCGGCTGTGACTGGCGCAGATCGCGGGAGCGCATACACGGTTCAGCCGGTGGTGGCGCGCTCCGCTGACTCTTATCGTTAGTTCACACGTATTTTGTCATTCTTATGGACGTGTATCTGCAAAGCTTAGACGTTAGTGATGCACATTTAGTGAGTATTGTGATTACTGTGATTGCTGGTCATGCCTAGACACCAATTCACATTGCGTGAATGTGTGTATATCCATAATTCGTGTATGAAAATCAGAAAATCTTGTTCTGAAACAAGACGAAAATTACGAATCAGTTTCCAGGAACACCTGTGCCTAATGCCAGTACAATTCAAGGAAACAGGCTCCGTAAATAATAAAAGAGTTGACAACGTAGGGTTCGTACAGAACAAAACGTGAATGATATTGGTGAAAGATTTGAACATACCCCTCAAAAAACTTTTAAGCGTTTAGCGCAAGAAACGGGCGTATCCGCATCTTCCGCAAGAAATGCAACTTCATTATTGAAACTAAAGCCATATAAACTCCAGTTGTGCCCTCGGAATGAACCAGATCACAATAAGAGGTTGCGATTTTGTAACTGGGTGTTAGAAAAGGTAAACTCAAGGGAATTATATCCTGAATTATTTTATTATAGTAATGAAGCGTGGTTTTATTTACATGGCCATGTTACTTCTCAACATTATCGTTACTACAGTGACCAGCAGTGGCGGATCCAGGCCTCAAAGCTGGAAAAAGAGGTCAAATACATACACTTCACAGGCTGAACCGTGTACGCACGCCCGCGATCTGCGCCAGTCACAGCCGGCTTAGCTTGCCGTGTTTATAGGGGCGCACATAGATAATGCCCTGTATATTGTGATAGGCTATTGAAGAAGAATATAACAATATATATAAATCTTCTTCTTCTTCTCTAGTTGTCAATCCGATGATTGGTTTGGAGCAAATCTCCACTCTTCGCGTCTTTCCGCTTTCCTCTTCATTTCTCCGTAGGTCTTGCAACCCACATCTTTCTTAACTTGATCCATATACAGTACTGTACCTCATGCCAACAACATACCCCTCTATGACTGTCTTCAGGGTTCCTGCATGTCTCAATAGATGGCCTCTAAGCAGGGACGGCCACACCTTAAGTGCTGAAGTGCAGCAGCACTTGTTTTATTTGAAAATAAATTCCCTTAATAATATTATCTACAAACAAATACATCGCATTAAAATATACGTCATCCAAAGAATAGGAGATAGGCCTATACGGTATCCACTCCCCTCACAACGAGGTATCGAGTGGTGCGCTCCACTCCGCGTCGGGCACTGGCTGTACAGATCGCAGCTCAGCGAGAAGTTTACTGCCAGCAAACACGAGCTCTGCCTTTTGCGCATGCGTGCTAAACCCTACTAGCTCATTCTCGCCGGCCCTGGGGATAACAGCCAAGACGAGAAGCAAGACTTCACAGTGATTGCTCGCTTAAACACAGAGAAGCAGCACTGGTCACACGAAATGGGAATGCGGCAGGTGACTCCCTCTAGAGTCTGCGGTAGCATTTAAGAGGGAATGTTGTTGTTGTTGTTGTTTTAAGGGGCCTAACATAAGAGGGAATCGCTCAAAGCAAACAGGGGAAAATATTAGAGGTAGGCATCAGGTGTTCGCGCCAGAAGGACTTATAATCTCGTAACCTACTTATCCTATAGCCACATTTTGTTAATCAATGCACTATAGAAATAATAATTGTGTTTCTAAGTTTTATTTTTGATGTGTAGCATCTTTCCGCTCGGTTGCAGGATAGTTTTGTGGGAGTGATTTTGAAAATTGGGGACGGAAGTGAATCGGGCGGAAGTGGATCGAACGGAAGTGGATCGAACGGAAGTGGATCGGACGGAAGTGAAGACGCACTGCCAGAAAAATGGGACGGAAGTGAATCGGGCGGAAGTGGATCGAATAGAAGTGGATCGGACGGAAGTGAAGACGCACTGCCAGCTGGATGTACAATTGAAAATGTGTGTATTGGAAACAAGGCAGTGTGTGCTCTGTCGCGCGAGAATGTTATGGCAATGCAGTAGGCAGTGCATTTAGCAGGCACTGGTTTGACGAGCACAGTGGCAAATGTTTCACCAACTTTCATTTGTCATTGAGCAGTTTATGAAGCTTCACGTTCAAGGTTGAATATCACATGGGGTAGGACAAAGACGACAAATGACATTTAAGTAAGCGGCATTATTGTCAAGCTGTGGGTGAGTAGTCAAATATTAAATGCATAACAGAATGTTGTTATATGAGTGGAATAAAAGCTGTATTTTCATCATATGTGAGACTAAGTCATTTCATGATTGTAGGAAGCCATGTTTTGATTGTTTACGACGAACTGTATGAGAGCCTTGAGAATAATGAATGTTATAGTTACTGAGGAATGTGCTCACAGTATTTGAAAGTACTGTCGACGTTGTGTGTCACTTGTGTGTTATTATGAATTATTAATGTAAAAGGAAGGAAGGAAGCTTGTAGTTTTGCGTGTCCGTTAATCTCACGATCATGATCCACGGTACATCCCTTTTACGTGGAATGCGAACCACAGGACATGGCATTTCAATTCGAAAATCTCACACGTATTGACCGGGAATCAAACCCGGTCTACCTTGGTGAGAGACTAACAGCTTGACTGCTGCGCCACAAATGTGAAGTAGCATATCTCCAATTCAATGTATACATTCATCATAGTACCAGTATGAAAATGGAGTGTAAATTAACATTTTAAGAATGTCCAAGCTGTGTAGTATACGAGTAGGATAACACGTCTGATGTTACACATCATATGCGACTACTGTAAGGCTCGTATCTTTTTTTTTGGAGGGGGTATGGGTTATACACACGACTAATTCACTGCACCAGCCGCCACTGCCTGTACGTTGTATTCTTCTTTTAACAATTAATTTACACAAACATCTCTTCTCACCCACTCTTATCAAGGCCTCTTTATTTGCAACCTTGTCACTTTATTTTGAGCATGCGCCTATAGCATCACATCTCAAAGGAATGTAGCTTCTCTTCCACAGTCCCCAGAGTCCAGGTTTCACAGCCGTAGCATGCCAAACTCCAGACATATGCTTTCAGAAACCTTTTCCTGATTTCAAGGCTGATGTTCTTAGAAGTTAAGATCTTTCTATTTCTGTTAGAGGCAGCTTATGCTTCTGTTTTGCACCGTCCATCCATACTGAACCTACTGACAACCTAGATACTGAACCTACTGACAACCTAGATACATAAACGAGTCAACTTGTTCAGGTTATTTTCCACATATTCCAGTAATTGAAAATGATTTTTGTATTGACAGACTGAAAGCTACAATATTAATTGTTAATATGGCAACACTGAAAAATGGCTCCAAAGCTATCTTTACTTTTCAGTCGGTCAACGCAATATTATCACAACTACTGGGACATGCGAGAAAATAAAAACCTGAAAAATATTACGTGTGATTAAATATAGCCTATATATACAGTATGTTATGGACTACAGAAAAGGGAGAATGGATGACATGTATTGCTCGTCAAGCGAGCATCATCAGATCCAATTATGATGATGCTAGTGGTTTAACGTCCCGTTTAACTACTGCGGCTTTTAGAGACGCTGGGATGCCGGAATTTTAACCCTAAGGGGATCTTAAACGTGTCAGTAAATCTAATGATACAGCTTCCTCGCATTTGCGCACCCTCAAATGCCAAATGACAGCGTCGGAATTCAGTCCCGCTATCTTGTGTTCAGCAGGCGAGAACGTTACCGCTGAGCCACGTATACAAGATACAAGATAAAATATCTCTACAAAACACTACCAACCCACAATGTCACCCACGAAATCGTCAGTGCGAATAGTTAGATTATTGGAAGAGTGCAACAGTATGTTATGAATGGCTGTGGTGAGTATAAAGTTTACTGTATGTTATGATACAAGCGACAGCCGTGCTGCCAACGTAACTGGTGACGCTATCTCTCGCAGCAGCTTATAGGCACTGCGGACATTCCCTGGCGCCCTGTATAATAAGCGCTGCCGTATTTATCCTTATTTCTTGGTGTTGAAAAGAGTATGCAATCAAGAAGCGATTTCCGCGATAAAAGTAAGTTGCAGTACAAAAATCAAGTAATAGATTTTAATTACTACGCACAGGTTTATGCCATGGATACGTCGCCCATGTTCGCAGACCTTAAATCTTGTCCAAAATTGACCTCTGCAACCTACATAAGTTGATGGAGGGAGACTGTCGTACTGTTTATGTTCGACGATAATTATTATAACTATTTTATGTTCGAACATAAATATTCATAAATATCTGTCGAGATTTCGTCAGTTTTATGTACTGAACAGAGCGCTTGAGACGCAGAGAATGCCTTGTATTTGACCATGGCCTCCTCGATTACCCTACTATGACACTAGGTCAGGCAGTGGAATTTAAATTAGAAGGCCGTGGAACTCAGCGCATCTAATTATCTAATTGGTCAAACAGCTGTTTCTTGAGCTCTGACTGGAGGGAGAAACTGTTTCATAATGAAAAATAGTGTTATAATGATCCTCATTATAGTACAGTTTTCTGACATATAATAGTCAGGGTCGAACATAAAACACATACTACAACGATATTAAAACAGGATTAACAAAATAACCTATTTACAAGGCTGAACTCTGATAAGGGTCACAATGTCAGGCATCCTTTATGTAGTCGATGCATTTTTGTGTAGCCATCAGGAACTCGGTTGGCTCCTTAGTTTAGGGGCGGCGTCATACGCGGTCATGTAGCCCCGTGTACTTGGGGTGTGTGTATAATGTGTCTGATAACCGGTGTTAATTGTGATGGCTGTATTAGTGTGTGTTATCTGTGACTGCAGACGATGGATTTTTCAAGTAGTTCCTACTTTCTCTACCAAATCCTACCGTCCACGACACCTAGCTACGGACTTGGCTACTAGATGCCATCGCAGTCAGCAACTCGCCTATAATGGTAATTAAGACACGAGTATGTTTATAAAACGAGCGTATGCGAGTTTTATAATTTCCATTGCCATTCTCGTTGCATAATGTACTATTGTACCATGCGCTAAATAAATAAATCTACAATGCTGCAAGACTGAGAAATGACGATATCATCAACAACAGTTAAAACAAATAATAAAGTTATAATTATCGTCGAACATAAACAGTCGTATGCAACTCGCCTATAATGGTAATTAAGACACTCGCATACGCTCGTTTTATAAACATACTCGTGTCTTATTTATAGCCATTATAGGCTCGTTGGATAATATACTATTAAATGCTACAAATGCTACAAACGCTGAAAAATGCTGGGTGAAAGCCTCATGTTCATGCAGCGAACTGCGTGAACTCAAAATCCATTGGCAAGTGCAAAACCAAGGTCAAAGGAGGTAGCTGGCTGGATGACGTCACGCTCACCGGAGCGCGCGGGGAAAGGAGGAAGCTCAAGCGGTACTATGGCGTCATACACCTCAGTGCATTCTCGGTACATTTCGTCCCGTCGCCGTAACGTAACGCCAGAACTCAGCGTAACGACGAAGTCAACAAGTTCATTTAAAATGATAAAACAGTGTTTGTCTATTAATAATGTGTCCAAAGATCTGATATAGAGACTTCTCTGATTTGTGGAATGCCTACCAACTGCTCTGGCAACCAGTGTCTTGAAGTAAAAACACTCTGTATGTGGAACCAATCGTAAATCACTAATATCAAGATTAATTTTGTTGCTGTTGATTCTTTTAGGAACTTTGCAGCATCGTGGTCATGTAGCCCCGTATACTTGGGTGCGTGTAGAATTGTGTCTGGTAACTTGTGTAACTGTGATGTCTGTACGAGTGTGAGTATTTCTAATTTTTTATTTTTATTTTTTTTATTTAGTAAATTTACCCTCTAGGTTGGTGGTTCCCACGGACTCAGCGAGGGAACTCACCACTACCGCCTCTATGGGCAGTGTCCTGGAGCTTGGAACATCTGGTCGGAATGGATACAACTGGGGAGATGTGATCAGCACTTCGCCCAGGCGGCCTCACCTGCAAAGCGAACAGGGGCCTCATGAGGGAGGGGAAGGGATGGAAGATAGGGATGGATAGGCTAGGAAGAGGGAAGGAGGCGGCCGTGGCCTTATAGTAGGTACCATCCCGGCATTTGCCCGAACACGAAGTGGGGAAACCACGGAAAACCACTTCGAGGAAGGCTGAGGTGGGAATCGAACCCCCTCTACTCATTTGGACCACCCGAGGCTGAGTAGACCCCGTTCCAGTCCTCATACCACTTTTCAAATTTCGTGGCCGAGCCGGGAATCGAACCTAGGACCTCCGGGGCGGCAGCTAACCATGCTGACCGCTACGCTACGGGTATTTCTAATTAAGGTAGGATTTGGGTAGGAAGCGGCTGTGGTACCATCCCGGCATTTTCCTGAAGTACAAGCGAGAATTATCTTCTCCGTTTTGCCTCACGAGGACGAGTCCTTTTGGCCAGAATTATATTTCTTGGCAGAGCCAGAAATCAAACCCAGGCCCCTGCGGTGACAGCCAAGAATGCTAGCTACTATTTTAAAATAAATGATGTGATTAGGTCTTCGGATTTTTTAAGAGTGTTAAAAATCCCTCAGTATGCCTTCCTTCGGAGGGGAAGTAAAGCCAGCGGTCCCATGTCATAGATTTATGGCATGTAAAAGAACATTCCACTAATTCCACTTGTGTGAAGCAAAATTATAGGTTATATTTGACTAACGCTCCAACGTTTGTCACCAGGAGCTGACTGCGGTGACATCTAGTAACCAAGTTCAGAACTATTTGTCGTTGACGGTGGCGTTTGGTAGCAAAAGTAGGAACTACTTGAAAATTGAATGTCTGCAGTCCTTACTTGAATTGAAAAGCAGATAACACACACTAATACACCCATCACAAAACACCGGTTATCAGACAGATTCTACACACACCCAAAGTACACAGGGCTACCTGACCGCGTTGTCGCAGCCCCTAAACTGACGAACAATCCAACCATCTTTAGAAGCTGACAGATATCGCAACTTTTCAGATTAAGTAACAATGATGTACCGTATCCAAGGCCACATGTAAACAATGCTTACTAAGAAAGGAAAGATAGGCAAACCTAAAAGCAGAGACATTAGAGTTCAAATAAATAATTTTCATTTTGAATTGATTTAAGGGACGGAACAGAGAGATCATCTGCCTCTAACATACATTCTTTCCGCTATACTAAAAAGCATAGAATCTTGAATATGTTTACGACCTTCTGGGCTTCTTTGAATCATTGAAACTCTTTGCTGCATCGGTAGTTGTATAGGAGAATGGCGTGTCCATGATACATTTTCGAAACTCATCCTCTTCCTTCTCGGTACGTTTTGGTTTGCGACCATTTTCACATTTTTCAGCCTTCAACATTATACGAAACAAATACATTCGTAATGAAATAAACAATACGTAACTAACAGCTCGTATTCCTATAGAAACGTATAGTTGACATTACTAACCTTGGTTGCATAAATGAACATACAAAACGTAACTAACAGTTCGTATTCTTACAGCAACGTACAGATGACGCTGCTGACCTAGTATACATAAATGAGCAAACAAAACGTAACTAAGAGCTTGTGTTCTTATAGCAACGTATAGATGATGCTACTGGCCTAGTATACCCTACATATATTCTAACTAACAACACGTAAGTAAGAGATTGTGCTCTAGTACCGATTAATAGATGACGCTACTGACCTGGTATGCATAAATTAAAGAACAGCACGTAACTAACAGCTCACATTCTTATTGCAGCGAACAGATGACACTGTTAACCTAGGATGCATACATGAATAAGCGACACGTAACTAAGAGCGTATTCTTTTAGCAACGTGTAGATGTCACTACTGACCTGGTATACATAGATGGACAAACAACACGTAACTAAGAGCTTGCCTTCTTATAGCGACGTATAGATGACACTATTGTTGGTTTGTTCCTTAGTTTAGGGGCTGCGACAACGCGGTCATGTAGCCCTGTGTACTTTGGGTGTGTGTAGAATCTGTCTGATAACCGGTGTTAATTGTGATGACTGTATTAGTGTGTGTTATCTGTTTTTTTTTAAATTCAAGTAAGGACTGCAGACAATAATTTCAAGTAGTTCCTACTTATGCTACCGTCCACGACACCTAGCTGCGGACGTGGCTACTAAATGCCATCGCAGTCAGCACCCGGTGGCGAACGTTGGAACTAATATAGCGTTATCAAACTAACGTAGACATTTTACCTTCCACAAGTGTAGTTAGGGGAATGTTATTTTTCATGCCATGAATCATGACATGGTACCACCGACTTCCCCTTCGAAGGAAGGCATACCAAACAAACAACAAGCAAGTAAGAGCTTGTGTTCTTGTACCGACGAATAGATGACGCTACTGACCTAGGACGTATAAGTGAATAAGCAGCACGTAACTAACTAACGTGTAGATGTCACTACTGACCTGGTATACAAAGATGAACAAACAACACTTAACCAAGAGCTTGCCTTCTTATAGCGACGTATAGATGACACTGGTTGGTTCGTTAGTTTAGGCGCTGCGACAACGCGGTCATGCAGCCAGCCGCGTGTACTTTGGGTGTGTGTAGAATCTGTCTGATAACCGGTGTTAATTGTAATGACTGTATTAGTGTGTGTTATCTGTTTTTAATTCAAGTAAGGGCTGCAGACGATGATTTCAAGTAGTTCCTATTTTCGCTACCATATGCTACCGTCCACGACACCTAGCTGGGAACTAGGCTACTACTAGATGCCATGGCACCCAGTGCCCAGTGACGAACGTTGGAACTTAATAGCATTAATCAAACCTAACCTGCAAATTTTGCTTCACACACGTTTAGTTAGTGGGAGGTTCTTTTACATGCCATAAATCTATGACATAGGCCCGCCAGCTTTACTTCCTCTCCGAAGGAAGGCATACTGATGGATATTTGAAAATGAAAATCCACAGCCTGCTTCCAGTCTCCGACCGGGTCAGGAATGGAATGAATGAAGCCCCCATCTAGCGGCGAGGATATGGACTGTGCCGGCTGCCGAGGCCTGACGCACTCCTCTGGGACAATGATTAAATGAATGACAGATGAAATGAAATGATAGTGGAGAGTGTTGCTGGAATGAACGAACAACACGTAACTAAGAGCTTGCGTTCTTACAGCAACATAATATACATGGCACTACTGGCCTAGTATACATAGACAACTAGCATTGGTTGACAGGATTATTATGGTGTAGGAAAATTGACGACGCTAATATTCCAAATAAATATCCATGTTAAAAAAAAATCAAGTAAGTTATGTCAAATGATGCGTTAGGATTGAGCATATTCGTGATACACAGTAACTCTATTTAAGTGATCCACTTTTTTTTTCTTCAAATAAACATCAAATAATTCACAAGTAATTTCACTGCACTGAAACACACACACACACTCACTTGATGTTTAATATTTGCCGTGTACGCGAGTAAAAGCCAGCCCGTGCGGTGGGGTGCTACTTATATAGACTCCCGGTGGGTGTGGAGTTTCTAAAGTCAGGTTAGCGGAACACGTTACACCGCCTATTACACAGCACGTTTCGTTTCCACAGCCTGCTAAATTAGATCACCAGGTACAGGCACCAAAAGAAAAAAAGAAAAGAAAAAAAAACTAGTCTGCTACTGTGGGAAAAAGGAAAAAGGAACCAATCTCTTCTTGTAAAGGAGATTGTTGGCTAGGCTGACTTGCTTTATACTTTCAGCTGTGCGGAACTTTCCAATACATCTGCTGCACAGTGTTGCCAACCCATGTTGAACGAAAAATTGTAGTTTGGCAAAGAATATTCAAGTAAATTTGGTGGCGCTTGCAAGTAGTGGATCCTTTCTATAAAAAAAATGAAGTACTGAAATTACCTGAATTAATAGTCGGGAGAATATCTGGAGAAGATTTAGTATTAGATGTTCACTCCTCCGCTGTCATAGACCCGCCCCCCCCCCCCCCCCTCCCAAATAAGAGCACGATTTATATAGTTGACATTGCAGCTCTGACGGCCATCTTTCTCACTGAGTCAATAATGCCAACCCCACGCATTTGGTACTATTTCGCCCAGACCAATGGTTTTGTGTGAACCGTGCCCCGCCTGCTGCCCGCGGCCAAAGGCCGCACCTACCCCCGACCTTCTAACCTTCGTTTTGTCCAATCCAATGGTTCTTGACAATGGTTACAACCTAACCCGCCCAGACCAATGGTTTTGACAATGGCTACATCCTAACCCACTCAGACCAATGGTTTTGACATTGGTTACAACCTAACCCGCCCAGACCAATGGGTTTGTGTGAACCGTGCCCCGCTAGCTGCCCGGAATTTTGTATAGGACATGTTGGCAACGATTCACATGGCGTGTGAAATGGGGTATGACGTACTGTCCGACGTCAATGTAAAATGGCGGGCCTAGTGCAATGAACACGAACAAAAATGCTTTATTTATGTAAAAAAACAACAATTATTTCCGGTGCAGCAGTGGAAATTGAAATTAAAATCAACTTGTAAGGACTCCCAGAAAGGTATGTAAATCATAAATGATATATTTCCAATAATCTACCTTGTGAAAAGTTCCGAAAAAGGAGGATCCACTATATGCAAATTTTAATGTAAAATTTGGTTAGATTTCATAAAAAAGCTACCTATTGCAATGGGTACCATATTTCGACTTCCGGAAAATTTCGCGTTTCAAATCCCCCAGACCCCAAAGCCACAGTCAGTTCAAAAGTTTATATACAATATATATATATTTGTGGACAAGATAACTACCGCCATTTTGCACCAATCACTTTCAACTTATACATGCGGCGTCTGGTATCAAAACAAGACGCATCACTACCACAAAATTTTTCAGGAGACACATCATATATTATTTCAGTAGTATGCATTCCTCCTGCGGCGCTCACAAGCGATCGATCGTAAGAAATGAGCTTTCACATGAAAGAGAATATACATTACCAGTGACGCATTGCACTCTAATTACATGAATATCTATAATTTCTTTAAAAAATGACTTTTAAAAAACTGTACGAAGTGTATGATTTGCAGTTACTGTTGCTGCAGGAAGATACGCTCCATAATTGGTGTCCACTTTACATTTTGACCGCCGTGACGCCCGTTTCATGTCATTTAAACATTCTGAGGTCTTTCCTTTATCATTTTGCATGGATTTCCGGAACAGTAAATATAAGGAATGTGTACTCAAATCGTATAATTTCATAAATTAGCAGTGACGAATTGCATTCCACTGTAATTTCATAAATAATACTTTTTGTAAGAAGTGGGCGATTTGCAAATACTAATGCTCTAACAAGCTGCAATTATGAGTTGTCGTCTAAACCCCTAAAACTATTAAACGTTAATTATTTTACAGGGTTTTCTTCTGCATTCTAATTTCATAAATATCGATCATTTCGAATGGTTTTCAGGAACTGTAAATCAATGGATTGAGTACCATAATCGTATAACCGGTGAGTGTTACGTCGTCTAAAACATTAGAACTATTAAACATTAAGTTAATTCTTTTACACGTTATCTTATATCATTTCCCATGGTTTTCAGAATCAGTCGGCTAAATCATTGGATTGGGTACTCAAATCGTATAACCGGCGAGTGTTACTGCTAAGCTTTCAACCAATGGACTCAGCACACACATGCTCTAAGCTCATCCGTCTAAACAATGGATTTAATAAATTCCAGGTTTGTTAATATGCCGCGATACAGGTTTTTCTTCTGCAATCTAATTCCATAAATATCGATTTTTCTAAGAATTGTGCTTTTTGCTAAGTGGTTTTCAGAATCAGTAAATCAATGGATTGGGTACAGGTTTTTCTGCTGCATTCTAATTCCATAAATATCGATTTTTGTAAGAAGTGTGCTTTTTGCAAATACTGTTGCTGTATCATCCTATAGGCTAATATGAGTTGTCGTCTAAAACCTTAAAACTATCATTATCATCATATAGGCCTCATAAATCAGCAGTGACGAATTGCATTCTAATTTCATACATAGGCCTATCAATGCCATCACCTACTTGTCTTATTTAGAAACCAACCGACTACTCCAGCATTTAAAGACAGCATGAAGTGTCCTGTTTTGAATACCTTTCTCTTCCCACATGTAAACAGGGCATTTACTTACTTACTTACTTAGTTCCTCCAATGCTAGGTAGCATATCGGGCAACAAGTTTCCTCCAGCGAACTCATATCAGCTGCCAGGTTTTCAGCTTCCTCCCAGTTCATATCCATGCATTCAAGATTCTTTGCAAAAGTTCGTTTCCAGGTGTTACGAGGTCTTTCTCTACTTCTGTATCCTTCCGTTGGTTTCCACAACAGTGCTGATTTGGGTATCCTTCTGTTCTTAGGTTCCAACGTTCGTCACCAGGAGCTGACTGCGATGGCATCTAGTAACCAAGTTCAGAACTAGTTGTCGTTGACGCTGGCGTTTGGTAGCAAAAGTAGGAACTACTTGAAAATTGAATGTCTGCAGTCCTCACTTGAATTTTAAAAATAATTCTGCAGAACGACATTACATCAATAAATACGTTACGGTAGTTCGTTAACTAAACAATTTAATCACAGAAGAATTACAAAGCTGTACTGTAGCACGAATAACTTGAAATACTTCAGAAAACAGAACTTCAGATGTATTGCATTCCACTAGCATGGTGAAGCATGGCTCAGTAGCACGTGTTTAACTGACAATGGAGGGAAAATCCGAGCTAACGCGAGGTTTGCCGATAGCAGGCGAAGAGCCCCGAAGCCCCGCTGACATCTTGGTAGCTAGACGCAAGTGGTTGCAGCAGCAACCTACTGTAATCGCCATGGATTTCTAAAGGGGAAGATACCTAACGAAGGATTCTTAAGTTTGGTGGCTTAATATCGAGATTAACAGATGTGAATGCATTACAATAAGTTAGTACTTTTGATATTCAATCATCATAAAGTATATAACTTAATATTGATTTAGACACTTACTGGCTAATTATCATTATAAAAGAAGAAAACATACATGGTGGTGGGGGCGATTGTTTTAGGGATGAGGACAAAGAGTATACCCATACATTTAGGAGAAAGTAGGCTATATGTTCTTTGCTGAACATCTTGTTACATACTAAGAAATTTATAGCAATATTTCAATTTTTCGAAAAAAATAAAAAAGCTCCCCATTTACACCCCCTTGGTCCAATTTTGTCCATTAACAAACTCGATTGATATTTTATAAGGTAATATTTTATGTGAGTCGTCTGGTATCAAAACAAGATACCTCACTATTTTGACGATTTTGAGAATACGGCTGATTTAACAAGTCCTAAATGCTTACAAGTTCGAAAATGAGCCAAAAATGCAAGAGCTAATGGTAAGAACAGGTGATATTACAGAAGCAGAGGTGTACGCAGCAATTAATATACTTAAAAACAACAACGCAGCTGGTTTGGATGAAATCTCCGCAGAGATTCTAAAATATGGAGGTCCAGCATTAATTCATCACCTTATTAAACTCTGCAATATCTGTTGGCAAACAAGGCAAGTTCCAGAAGACTGGAGACGTGGCATCATCGTGAAACTACCAAAGAAAGGAAATCTAACTGAATGTACAAATTGGAGAGGTATCACGCTTCTCTCGGTGCCAGGCAAAGTATTCTGCCTCATTCTTCTAAAACGGATACAAGAAGCAGCAGATTGTCGACTGCGAGAGGAACAGGCTGGCTTTCGAAGAGGGAGATCCTGCTCTGAACAAATATTTATTCTACGAACTGTAATAGAACAATGCATAGAATTTAACTGTCCGTTGCACCTAACCTTCGTTGATTTCAGAAAAGCTTTTGACAGTATACACCGAGAATCATTGTGGAATATTGTGAGCCTATATGGAATTCCCTACCATCTCATCGATGTTTTCAAAAACCCCTATTTAGACTCGAGTTGTTGTATAAGAACAGAAGATGGGAAATATTTCACCGGCATTCTATATCTCCGAAACTATTCCCGATATCACCCTGAAAGTTTGTATGGTAATAAAGGGCACTATTAGTAGCTCACCCATGGGACTTTCAAAAACCGTTAGCTATAAAAAGAGGGGCGTGGTGGCGCAGCGGTCAAGCTGTATGCCTCTCACCAAGGCGTACCGGGTTCGATTCCCGGTCAATGCATGTGAGATTTTCGAAGTGAAATGCCATGTCCTGTGGTTCGGATTCCACGTAAAACGGAGGTCCCGTGGCTTATGATCGCGAGATTAACGGTCACGTTAAACTACAAGCTTCCTTTTAGCTATAAAAAGACATGGCGGCCAAGCGAAGTTGAAGTTTGTTTCGTGTGACCTAATCATGCTATCGAATTCAACGTTGGAATAATGAACCTACGCAATAATCGTCATCTTATAGTACATGACTCTATGGCCTACACACATAAAAATCCAAAATGGCGACCGCCGAAATATTATCATGGTTCTCAATATCTACTAATCTATTACAGCAACCAAACTGAAATTTTGTATGTTGATCGAGGCAATTAACATAAGTAGGATATTTGAAAATAGGCTATTTAGTTCTTCACGGAACTACTTGTTCAATTAATGATTTATCACAGATTTTTTAAATTTCATTTAGCATATGGCGTTTAGTGCCGGGAGTGTCCGAGGACATTTTCGGCTCGCCAGGGGCTGTAGCTGCTTCAACCGGACTCCCATAGGGCAGCTACAAGTTCCGTTCAATTTCAAGTAGTTCCAAATTTCGCTACCAGATATCACCTGACACCTAGTGGTGAAAGTTGGCACTTTGATAGAGCGTTACAACGAAATCTAACCTAGAAATTTAGGTTCACACAAGTTTGGTTAGTGAAAGGAGCTTTTACATGCCATAAATCTATTACTTGGGACCGCCGCACAGTGGGCCAGAATCTTGAAAACGTGGTCAAAAAGGAAAAAAAAAACAAAGTTTCTAGATGGGAATTTTGGACTATCAGGTTGGCTACAGTAATGTTGGGACTACTGAATACCAGTTGTGCGGACGTGTAGGTGTTCATTTCGTCCGTTATATTTCATGTCAATCGCGGAAATTCAATATTAGCGGCGCGTGCAGCCGGCCAGGCTACAAAATAGTCTTGTCGTTAAAGACAAATATTCGTGTTCTGTGTAAGTGAAGCGAATATTTTCAATATGGTGGGTGTTCCAGAAGGTATGTACTATATAAACACTATCTATATCATTATTAAGCCATTAAGTTATTCATGTTTTCATTTAATTAATTCAATGCCGGAAAATCACGAGAAAATTGTAAAACGTGCTTAAAAAATAGAGATAAGTTACGAATTCCACGACATTCCGCTTTCTTTTGCACTGTGTCTGCAAGTATATATTATTACCATTGTAAATTAACCTTCAAATCCACCAACTAGTACCAACTCCGGCTTTGAGCCACGTTTTAAGCGATACTTGCAAAATGTCATTATTGAGACATGTTGAAAAATGATAATAAAATTAATTATGAGCTACATTTGTACAATTTAATTTATAATCGATGCCTAGAAGCATTGTAAAGAATATAATAAGTAGAAAAAGTACGGAAGCACCTCTCGACGTTTCTTTGAAAACACTCCAACATCAGCGTTGATAACTGGAGTTTACGAAGAACTAATCCACCGTTTTCACATTATTTTGCAGACAATTTCGAGCGGATCTCAAATCGACGTTGAAAAGTTTCGAGCTTACGCCATAGCAACTGCCAGACACTACATCAAACAATACCCCTGGTACAACATGCCAACAACAATCCATAGATTGTTGATCCACGGACCAGAAATTATTTCTTTGGCCATTTTACTCATCGGTCAACTCAAGAATCAACCAATAAGTTGATAAAGGAATATCGCCTGAGTATTTCTCGAAGGTTTCCAGAGTTAAGAATATGGAAGACGTGTTCGGGAGATCGTTGGCAACCACAGACCCCTATATTTCTTCTCTACGCAAATCATCACCAAAGAAACAGAAGAGTTTGTCGCCAGAAGCCGTTGCCCTCTTAGTTCCTGTGGCAGAAGATTATGAAGATTTCGATGCAGATGATGAGGAAACAGTCTTTGAAGATGATGATGATGACGACGATTCAGTTGAAGAAGCAGAAGAAGATAAATAAGATGATGAAAGATGAAAAAGAAGAAGGAAACGACAACTTCTAATTTTTTGTAATACGCTATTTTACACTATCTTCTATCCTCGATTTGGTTCTTTTTTCGAGCTTTTCCTTTTTTGAGCATTTTAACCATTAACTACAACAACCCCTAAATATTGGATTTTAAATAATTAAAACGACTTTTATCAATTTTTGTCCGCCATCTTGGATCCGCCATTTTGACTTTTTGATATACAGTATTCTTAATCAGCAACTTCGATAACCTTAACTTACTAACTTTCGTACAAATTGAACAACTCTTTATATTTTGGCCACGTTTTCAAGATTCTGGCCCACTGTGCGACGGCTTTACTTTCCCTCCGAAGGAAGGCATACTAAAGGACTTTAACGCTCTTAGAAAATCCGACGACTTCGGCCGGGTTTGAACCCGCGATCTTGCGCACAGCAGTTCAGCATGCTACCAATTATGCCACCGTAGCCACATTTTTCGTAGTCAAATGAACAGATTACGTACAGGAAATCCACAATTATTATTCATCATTACGAAATGTATTTCGCCTGATTTAAGTAGTTTTTTAGATGGTTCACCACTTCTGAACTGCTACTGCCTCGCGAGGCAAACCTGAGGTGGATTCGATTCTGACCTCAGGCTAATAGGATGTTCCCTGTGAATTGTTGGAGGCCTGCATTTGATATTAAAGAGGAAAGACGTGCTCTGCATTCACTTCCTTGGCTCTTTCTCTTCCTGTCTCCATGGAAGTGGTGAGTATTATATCGTGGCAATAATGAGAGTGAATACAGCTATGCAATATCTTCATGACGCCCTGCAGCGGGACTGGACAACTTTTACACATGAATGTTCCTTTTCACTCACGTGTAAGTGTGCTCACCTCCGGGGGCACAGCATTGCGAGTAGTAATTCTAATACTTACAATTAACGTTTCTTGAGTGGCAAATATAATAATTAGATATCGGAAGTTAGAAAAAATGCCTTACGCTAGCAGTTACCTATTTATCTAAATGAAATACCAATGGGTACGGTATTTAATAAAATGTATTACACTTTAGTCAATGATAATAAAGACTGGCTGCGTTGCTCAGCGGTAACGTTCTCGCTTGCTGAGTCCTAGGTTGCAGGTTCCTATCCTAGCGCAGTCAGCTGGCATTTGAGGGTGCGCAAATGCGAGGGAGCCGTGTCAGTAGATTTACTGGCACGGTAAAGATCCCCTTCTGGGCAAAAATCCGGCATCCCGGCGTCTCTAAAAGCCACGGTAGTCAAAAGGGACGTAAAACCAATAACATTCTTCTTCTTTCCGATGAGGCCTGCTAGGGACCACGTGCCAATTTCAATTCTTTACACTTTGTTGTTTTCTCTTCCGTTCCCTCCAGTACTGCTTCATCCGTTCACTATGCTGCTTCTTTCTGTCCTCGGACCACTTCGCACCAGATTTCTTTGGCAATCTTCCTTGGAATCCTTTCATACTTAATACCCATTTTCTAAAGATCTCTCTGTTCACCGTTTCTTCTTCACTTATATTATTTCTTTCTAAGTCTTTCTTTACTTCTTGAATCCAGCTAGTTGTTGCCCCTTTCTCCCAAATAACATTATTATTATTAATGATAATAAAATTATAGTCTATATATTAATTATCTAGCAACCGGCTTCGCCCGGTATCTTTAACGGTTTACCCAGCGTAAGCTTAAAAGGCGCACGGACGGCAGGTCCCAGACGCAATTCAGAAAAGCCGAGGTGAACAGCGAAACTCCAAACACATATAGGCTACTCTTCTCTGAAGTCTTAATGGACACGACTCAACTACCACTGAATGGAGATTGTTGGAAGAAATGAAACGTAAAAACACTTAAAGTGGGCGATGTATTAAAGATAGAGCTATTCTGTCCCGGAATTTCTTTTGTAGAACTTTTCATGCTGAACAATTCTTACACTCATAGTATTCTGTATAGATATTTTAAGGGATTTCCCAGCTTAAGCTTAAAAGGCGCACTGACGCCAGGTTTTTCTTCGACTCCATTCACTGAAATCGTTAATGCTTGGCTTCCTTTGGTCATAAATGAATGTTTATCTACAGAAACCTTCGTCGAGAGATCCTTTGCAGAATAGTGAAAACCGCATCAAAATCCATCCAGTGTTCTCTAGATTACCGTTACATCCAAGAATCGGGAACTTCGTTTTATACTGTGTAGAGATATACTGTACAGTGGGGAGGGGGGGGGGGGGGCAACCTTTTTTTAAACTGAGGGCCACATTGTAAATTGTTGGGGGACCTTGCGGACCAATAACACTCCGGGGGGTTTGGGGTATATGTTTTTTTTTAAATAGGCGCAATATGGTGAGTTTTGTGTCAGCCTGAGCTCAGTTTTCTTAGTATTGTTGCCGCTTTCTATATTTATTTATTTATAGTGGATAAAATAATAAAAACACTGACATTTTTAAAATAAATCCCTTTAAAATATAAGTGTGATGATATTCAATACACTCATACCGCATGAATGATAAAGAGTGAATATTTATGTTCATTTGACACAATTATTAAAATAAATTTCAAGTGGGAGTGAAGATTCACGGAGAAATAATTTCGACTCTGAGAATTACTGATGACATTGTCATCTTGGCCGACACGCCTGAGGATTTGAATGAGTTTTTGAATGGTATGGACTCCGTCTTGGGGAAAGAATTCATGATGAAAATTAATAAATGTAAAACAAAAATACTGGAATGCAGCTGAAATAAATCAGAAACCTCTATGGACCTCAATTTGGCAGGTGAAAAGCTAAAGGAAGTAGGAGCTTTCTGTTACTTAAAAAACAAAATAACCAGTGATGGACGAAGCAAAGGGGTTACAAAAAGTAGGTTGGCTCAGGCAAGGAAAGCATTTCTACAGAAAAAGAATCTGTTGACATCGAATATAGATTTAGGTATTAGGAAGTCAATTTCGAAGGCCTTTGTTTGGAGCGTGGTGCTCTATGGAAGTGAAACTTGGACTATTGGTGCAGCAGAAAAGAGGAGAATTGAAACGTTTGAAATGTGGTGTTACAGGAGAATGATTAAGATCAGATGGGCAGATAGGGTTACAAACGAAGAGGTGGGAGATCAGATATGTTTATGGCGACTGCTAATGAAGTTGGTAGGACACATACTAAGACACCCAGGAATAGTAAGCTTAGTTATGGAAGGAAGGGTCGAGGACAAGAACTGTAGGGGTAGACCAAGGTTAGAATATGTTAAACAGATTGCCTCGGACGTAGGGTATGGTAGCTATGAAGAGATGAAACGATTAGCTCAGGGCTTGCCACGGTGGATGAGTGGTTATAGTGTCGGACTACCAACCCCAAGACTGCAGGTTCGCCCCTGGCCATGGTAAGTGATTTTTGAAGGCGACAAAAATCACGATACTCATGTCATACGTTGTTGGCATGTTAAAGAACCCATTTGAATTCAGTAGGCCGTGTTCATTGGCAAAATTAATCTCGGGATTTTCCGCCAACACAAAGTTCCTCCATTCTCTACTTGAAAGCGCTGTAGTGTCAAGGAGTTTAGATATCTAACCTCCTTGACTTTCATAGCGTTCAAAGGAACGACGAAATTCGACATGCAAGCTACCCTCTGGGTGTCAATTAACAAAGCTTGCACCAGGCACCCGAGGCCATACGATATTATTATTATTATGATTAGCTCAGGACAGGGAGGCGTGGAGAGCGGCATCAAACCAGTCAAAAGACTGATTCATACATACATATATGAGAAAAAGAACACTGAAGGGCTCTTAGGTGATATACGCAGTACAGTATATCATTTCCCCTTGTTGGTGCAGACCGAAGGAGAAAGTTGAACCTATAAGGATCTCTATAACAGGAATGAATAAGAACACGAGAACCACCCTCCGATCGCAACACGGTAGCCTACTTCCAATACAGTGGGTGAGCCAGTTACATCACTCCAGTGACACGGTGTACCGAGCACCACTTTCGCTCTTATTACCGTAATATTGTACCAGGATATTAGTCGAGTAATAAACGTAAATATAGGCAATAACATTAGGAGAGGAACTTATCCTATGACTACATAAAAAGGCCATACCGCCACCCTCAGTAGTCTCAGAGTCCACATCCTAGTGTAGCGGCTAGTGTTCTTGGCTGTCGCCTCGGAGGTTCGGGATCGATCCCCGGCACTGCCAACAAATTCAATTCTGGTCTGAGGGATGGAACGGGGTACACACACAGCCTCGTGAGGCAAAACTGAGAAGAGGTGTGTTCGATTCTCATCCCAGCCAGCAAGAAAGTGGTTTTCGGGCGGCTTCGGTGGCGTAGTCGGTAGCATGCTGAGCTTCTATGCCCAAGATAGCGGGTTCAAACCCGGCCGAAGCCATCGGATTTTTTAAGAGCGTTAAAATCCCTCAGTATGCCTTCCTTCGGAGGGGAAGTAAAGCCGGCGGTCCCATGTCATAGATTTATGGCACGTTAAAGAACCTTCCACTAATTACACCTGTGTGAAGCTAAATTGTATAGGTTAAGAGTGTAAACAACGCTCTTAGGTTTCTACGACTGCGGTGGCGTCTAGTAGCTAAGTTCTGAACTTGGCCTAGTAGTCGTTGACGGTGACGCTTGGCGGCAAAAGTAGGAACTATTGGAAAAATTCTAAGTTGCAGTACTTAAATTTAAAAAAAAGAAAACAGATAACACACACTAATACAGTCATCACAATTAACACCGGTTATCAGACAGATTCTACTCACACCCAAACTACACGGGGCTACATGACCGCGTTGTCGCCACCCCTAAACTTAAGAACCAACCAACCAACCAAAGTGGTTTTCCATGGGTTCCCACTCCCACTCCAGGCAAATGCTGTGATGGTTCCTAAATTAAGATCACCCCCCCCCCCTCTCCCTCCTCCTCCTTCCCAATCCTCGCCTGAATTACAAATACACACCTTACTACTACTACCGACAGCGGTGGCTACGCGCCAAGCTCTCTGCTGACGCGTGGATTCGAGCCCACCGTTGGCTATCCTTGAAATGGTTTTCCGTGGTTTCCCCCATTTTCAACACCAAGCATATGCTGGGACGGTACCTTTTGACAGACCACGACCGTTTCCTTTCGCATCTTTGCCCACTTTCATCCATTCATTTCATCTCTTATTTTGACTCCCCCAGGGGCCCACGGCTAGTGGGACGTGAGTTGGCAACCACGGGGCCGCAGCTGAGTTCGGCATTACTTCCACTTATTTGTGTCGGGCTCCTCTCTGTCATCTTTTCTATCGACCACCCTTGGTCAACTCTTGTTCTTTTTCGAGGCCTAGGGAGTCTTTTACTTTCCCGCCTTCATTGGTCCTTGTCTCATCTTTCCTGATCCCTCATTCTTCGATGGGTCAGACCTCTTCCGTTCTCTTCCTATCTCCTGCCTTCTGCTCAAGGCCCTCAATGAGGCTGAGTGTGTGCAGCCCCACCACTCTGGTGCACCCTGGATATTGCTACACCGTCAGGGGCTCACGGCTGGTAAGTTCGGGAGTTGACAACCCCGAGAGATTCCTGAGCTGGGTCCGATCCCCCCCTTTTTCCATTACCTCTGGAGCGGTCCCTCTCCTCTTTCCCTTTCCTATCTGCCTTTCCTGGCTCTCCTTCCTTCCAAGTACCTCAATCCTCATTCTTCGAGGGTTGAGGGCCTTTTCTTTTCCTCCTGTCCATTGTTTGTATTATTCTCTTTTGTTTACTATTTCTTCTTCTAGTTTGTAAGACTGTATTTAGTATTAGTTATAGTTATCATTACATTCTCATCCCATCTTTCACTATCACCCAAACCATTAGGGGCCGATAACCTAGATGTTAGGCCTCTTAAAACAACAATTATCATCATCATCATCTCATTCTGACGCGCAGATCATCCACGGGCATCGACTAGAAAGACGTGCACTCGGCCTCCCAGGAGCCAACACGGAAAAAAAGAAAAAAAATTGGAGCAATTGGAAGGAGATTCCAATCAACACCACAGGGAAGATGTAGTAGAATGAGGAAAAGGCTTGGCAGTGAAATGACAAGAATGGGTACAAGGGGCGAACCTAAACAAATACAGTACATTTTATTGACAAAAGTAGAAAAAAGAAACATCAAGTCAATATAGAATGGGTACTGAAATCTAAAGGTGATAATAATGTGAAACCCCTGAGCGACCCAAGCAGAGTAGTGTTAGGGAAGGGGTGACCTGTGGCCCATTTACAATGATTGACGTTATTAATAAATGTGAGTAAGCGTGAAGATAGTGAACCGAACTAAATACAAACTAAAGAGAACATAAGAAAATGCACAACAAGAGCGCTAAATACAAATACAGGGTCATCGAAAAAAATGCAGCAATTTCAAAGAATCATACTTCCTGTTGTAAGCGAAATAAGTTAATAATTCGACCTGAAAACTAATCAGGAACTCATCGAGTTTTAGTTTTAGATGTAACTGTACTCAGCCTTGAGCCGATGCGCAGAATGAGTGGGCGACAGGAAGCTGACACGCCACTGTTTCTGTATTGTGATTGCAATGGTGACAGTTCAGCAGAAAGTGCACTGTGTGTTGTGTGTTATAACTAGAGCTGGGATTTCTATGTAATTACATATTTTACATATTTTTCATATTTGTGGTTATTCTACATATTCTTAGTGATATTACATAAAATTACATATTTCAGAGTTTTCCTGTTTTTATATGAAATAAATTGCTGAATTGAAGTTTCACACCTAATGTGGTGCTGTTGTCTGTCCTCTCAACAGGGTGATTAGGAAATTATGAGTGACGGGTATTTGAGAGGATGATAGGATGATAAGTGCTGTGCATGGGGAAACTGGTGCAAGTGTATTGAGTAAATCGCAAAAAGTGTTGAAGAGAAATCCTGGTTATTCAACATTTCACAGTGTGTGCCGAATTCTAAATGGAGATGACGTTGTTCCTCCCGAGGACATTTCTCCTGCGAAAATTCCTCTCCTAAAATTTGCCTCAGTTACATCATCTGACGTTGAAAGATCTTTCTCTGCATATAAGAACATCCTAAGTGACAAACGCCTTTCTATGACCCCAGAGAACATCGAAAAATACTTATTAGTCACAGTGCTACAAAATTTAATGAATAAACGTGCTTTGAGTTATGAAAATAATAAGTTTCTATTGCATTTGTGTGCGATATGTTCATATAATATGACTCCAAAGAACATTGAAAAAAAGTCCTCTCGGCACGCCAGAAGGCGGAGGTAGATTTCACCGGCCAAACTTGGGGATAGGCGAAAATAGGCAGAATATGTAGGTTTTCGTAGAAGGATCAGACCTCATTTATTGCGAGAAAGTATTTTATAATTGGAGCTTAATTAACTTTGTTTTTTTTATAATTTTATGCATATTATAAACATTTTATTGTCTTATGTGGACGGTAACCTTCTTGTCATTTGGGGTCCATTTTTAAACTTGTGGTCACACTGTCCTGATGCAAGGTTTCGACACTGATGTGTAACTATCTAACTGTCTGTTACTTCTTCACGCAAAACTTTATCTCCCGCAGAGATTTTGGTTGGTTCCTCAGTTTCGCGGCTGCGACAACGCGCTCATGTAACCCCGTGTACTTTGGGTGAGTGTAGAATCTGTCTGATACACCGTGTGAATTGTGGTGGCTGTATTAGTCTGTGATTCAGGTAAGGACTGCAGACGGTCAATTTCAAGCAGTAGTTCCTAATGTTGCTACCAGGTACTACCGTCAACGACACCTAGCTGTGAACTTGGCCACTAGATGCCACCCCAACCAGCAACTCGCAACGAACGTTGGAACTTCCCCTCCAAAGGAAAGCATACTGAGGGATTTTAGCACTCTTAGAAAATCCGAAGACTTCGGCCGGCTTTGAACTCGCGACCTTGGGCATAGACATTCAGCATGCTACCAGTTACGTCACCGAAGCCGCTTCCCACTTAGTCAGATGGAAATACTGAATCTGATCTCGTGCAAGTGCTTTGTCATGGCAACGTCTGATGGCTCATCCCTCATCAATTTAGTAGTGTTGCCATGGCAACCTCTGATAGCTCTTGGCATTTTCTTATAATTCCGAAATCATTTTTCTCATCCCTTGGCGTAATGGTGGGTCATATCAAAAATTCTTTCAGACAAAAGTTTTAGGTAATTATTAGGGGAATATTGTCCATTTTGTACGGTTTTGATATTGTGCCTATTAAGAGAGATATGATTGATGTTTCCCGAAAAACCCACTTTTTCCCACCCCTTTGGTCAATGGTTGGTGCTATAAAAAAACTCTTCAAACATAAATTTTTGGGCTTTATCAGACACATAGTATGAACTTTGAACGGATTCGATATTTCACATATTAAGAGAGTTATAGCAATATTTCACTTTTTCGAAAAAAGCCCCCCATTTTCACGCCCTTCGACCGATTTAGCCCAGTATCGAACTCGACCGAGATTTTATAGGTATACATATTCGGTAAACAATTCAAAGTGATTGGTACAAAATTACGGCAGTTATCGTGTCCACAAGAAACTGATATACATATATATATACATATAAGAAATATAGGAGAATTACAGGACCATACACTGCTCATAGCAGAACCAATAAAAATGGTGAACACCTTATAAGCTTCTGACAAAATTTCAATCTCCAAATTATGTCAACACAATTCCAGAAGCCTACGCGTAAATTAACAACATGGATATCCCCCAATGAAACACTTGGAGAATTCCAGATTGACCACGTTGCTATCTCTAGAAGGAACGCTAAAGAAGTCCTTAATGTGAAAACCAGGAGAGGATTCTTTGACTCAGATCATCATTTACTACAAATCAAGGTAAAATTTCAACCCAACAGACAAAGGATAAGGGGAACCCAGCTTTTCCGAACTGATCCAGAATACCTTGAATTCAACAAGATGAACATCATTGAAGAAATCCGTCAAATGGATACCACGAGCTGGTCTGAACTTGCAGAGAAAATGAAACATGCAATAAAATTCGGTCAACCTCCGAGAAAGAGAAAACATAG
The DNA here is from genome assembly GCA_946902985.2 of Meconema thalassinum. Lineage (NCBI taxonomy): Eukaryota > Metazoa > Arthropoda > Insecta > Orthoptera > Tettigoniidae > Meconema > Meconema thalassinum. The sequence continues at coordinate 74,659,469 of OX336400.1, forward strand.
GTGGTGGAACATCACATGCGATCATGCTATTGAATATAGGTTTAAAGCATGGAATAATTTCAATACCCATAAAACAATAGAAAAATGGCAAGAATTTGTGCAGGTTCGGAAAAACACTTCTAAAATTATTCGCCGAGAAAAGCGCAATTATGATAATAATAGGCTAAATGAAATAGAACAGGACTTCACTAAGAACAACACCAGAAATTTTTACAAGACCTTTAGAGAAAATATAGCAGGCTTTCAACCTCCTAGTTTATGCTTCCAACGACCTGATGGTTCTCTGGAAACAAATACGAGCAATAATTGTGAAATTCTAGCTAAATATTTCAGTACACTCCTTAATTGCGAAGCACCTTCTGAACAACTTCAATTTGCAAAACCAGTGCCCAACCTTGATTCACTTCCACCATCACATGAAGAAATAGTGGACATAATCAAGTCATTAAAGAACAATAGAGCCCCTGGTGAAGATGGACTTATTGCAGAAGTTTGGAAGTTGGATCATGAACACATAACACCAAAAATTCACAGAATAATATCAGATGTCTGGAAAACAGAGAAAATCCCAAAAGAATGGAAGAGTGCTTTGATACACCCACTCCATAAGAAGGGAAGCAAAACTGATCCGAATAATTATAGAGGAATTTCGCTTCTTCCAGTCGCTTATAAAATTCTCTCTAAAGCTTTGCTGAATCGACTCGAGCCACAGGTGGACCACCATATTGGAGAATATCAGGCAGGTTTCAGGAAGGGAAGGTCCTGTATTGAGCAGATCTGGAACCTCAAGACCATACTGCACATCCGACGATGCAGGAACACTACAGTCACATTTGTGGATTTCAAAAAGGCTTACGATTCGGTTGACAGACAAACCTTGTTTAACAGACTAGAAGAATTAGGAGTTGACAGGAAGACCAGGGCCATCATCCAGGAAACATTATTGGGAACTACCTCAAAGGTGAAATTCATGGGAGAAATCTCTAACTCTTTTGCAATACATACTGGAGTTCGACAAGGGGATGGTTTATCACCACTCTTGTTCAACATCGTACTGGACAAAATCATCACAGAATGGGAAAAGCATGTGAAAGGTATCCAAATTGGAAAGGAGAAAGGGAAAAGAGTCACTGTGAAATGCTTGGCCTTTGCAGATGATCTGGCCATCTTAACAAACAACAAGGATGAAGCCATATTAGCGCTAGAGAAACTACATGAAATCTCCAGTAAAACGGGACTTGATATTTCCTATGAAAAAACACAGTATATGGATACCAAATCAACAGGAAACATCACCTTGCGAACGCAATATGGAAAAATCTCGCAGGTCACTCACTTCAAATATTTAGGAGAAGCCATCCAACCCACAGGATTGAACACAATTTCTAATGCAGATAGAATAGTAAAATTGCAGAAGGCGTACAAGCTGACATGGAATCATTATAACAAAAGAGCAGTATCTCGCAATGCAAAATTGCGCAATTATAACACAGTTGTCTTGCCTGAAGCCTTGTACGCGGCAGAAACAACCGTCATTAGAGGAATGACAAGAATTCATGATATTGAGAAACAGGAACGAAAAATTCTTAGGAAAATCCATGGCGCTGTTTTCCGTAATGGAATTTGGGTCAGGAGACCAACAAAGGAACTTTATGAAAATACAGACACCATTATAGATAAATTTAGGAAGAGACGTCTGCAGTTCTATGGACACATATATAGGATGGATGAGAACAGACTCACTAAGAAGATTTTCAATATCGTGGATGCAAGTAAATTAAAGACCAGTTGGATTAAAGAAGTACATGAAGACATGGAATTACTTAAAATCTCTGAGGACGACATTAAGGACAGAGAACAATTTAGAAATAAAATCATAAACACGAAAATTGTACAAGTTTCAAGGAAAGATACATCAGGGAAAAAATGGACAGAGGAAAGGAAGAAAAAGCACAGTGAACTAATGAAGAGGTTTTGGGAAGAAAAGAAGAGAGGAAAAGGAAGTGAAGCTGTGATTGGCTCAAGTTCTCACGCTCTCCTGAAGGGGAATAATCGGAAATAATAATAATAATATATACATACATAAATTATATATAAACTTTTGAACTGACGGTGGTTTTGGGGTCTGGGGGATGTGAAACGTGAAGATATGTCGAAATTTTCCGGAAGTCGAAACATGGGACCCATTGCAATAGTTAGCTTTCTAATGAAATCTATCTAAAATACTTTATTGTTCACTGTGCTACAAAATGTAATATAAAGCGTGTTTAGTGTGTTGTAACTAACAAAACTGTAAGTTTACATTAATTATACGATATTGCATATTTTGCCCACTCTACATATTTTGTTACATATTTTGGTGCTCTTTGTTACATATTAATGTACATATTATGCCACTTGATATTACATAAAAATCCCAGCTCTAGTTATAACTGTTCAGCGCTCTTTCCGACGTGTTTATGGTAGGGATCTCCCTCATGCTAATAGCATTAGACGGTGGAATGAACGGTTTCTGAAAACTGGCAGCGTTGACATGAAGAAGTCCCACGGACGCCCTAGAACGAGTGAGGATCCAAGGGAGCGCACATAGAAACATTATAACGTATGATAAAAACTTTTTGAGTTGGTGAATTTAACAAAAAAAAATCTTGTTTTAATATCTCAAAACAGTTCCTATTTTCACATTGCTGCAACCTTTTCCGTTGACCCTGTACAAAGATATCTCTGTTGGTGGTTTTCAAAAAATAAAAACTGAGAGAGGGACGGAAAAAAATAAAAAGACGCAAGAAGGTTGCAAAGTTATATGGAACGTATATTTACAGAATATATAAGGTGCGTTCAAAAAGTAACGAGCCGGAGGCTGTAATGCGCAAACCGGTGACGACATCGGCTAATCGTGGCGTGTGTAACGAGGTGTGGTTCCGACCAGAGCGTGGACGGTCACAGTCCATCGGTAGAGGGCACGCGTGCACGTCACGTGACGATACAAAGCGAGCAGCAGCATGCATCAATCGTCCAACCAAGACCAAGACAGTAGGCCATTCGACATGCTTCCTGGTGTGGTTGAAGACTGTGGGGCACCCATTGGGCACACACTCTTCGCAAGTGCAGTCGTTCCTTCATGATGATGTGCACACTTCCGACGCTCAATCCGACCACGGCGGCTATGGCGTTCACTGTCACTCGGCGGTCCTGGGTAATGAGTGCATCAACCAGCTGGACGTTGTCATCTGTAATGCAGGAGGGTGCCCCAGACCGGGCATTATCGGCTAACGACACCCGTCCTTCCCTGAAGCGCTTGTGCCACGCCTTGACCCTTGCAAGGGACATGCAGTGTTCGCCGTACACTTGTGACATTCGGCGATGAATGTCCGTTCCCCCTACTCCTTCCGCTGTCAGAAACCGAACAACACCTCTGCTCTTCGTTTGACGCCTCCATGTCACTGTTTGCAATGCGACTGGCAGCGTTGGAGATTGATGCATGCTGCTGCTCGCTTTGTATCGTTACGTGACGTGCACGCGTGCCCTCTAGCGACGGGCTGTGACCTTCCACGCTCTGGTCGGAACCACACCTCGTTACACACGCCACGATTAGCCGATGTCGTCACCGGTTTGCGCATTACAGCTTCCGGCTCGTTACTTTTTGAACGCACCTTATACCACAACTACTACTACTACTACTGACATCACAATTACACAGATTATCAGACAAATTCCACATACACACACCCAAGTACGCGGAGCTATTTGACCATGATGTCGCAAAGCCCTGAAATGAATCAACAACAACTGCTCGCGCTTCAGTGGGAGTTCATTCCACCCAACACGGGAATCCCCGAGTGGACGTCAGCCTCCACTGCCTCCAGCTTCTCAATGGGCGTGGAACCCTGGACTAATTGGATTTTGACCGTTCTACTGCACACACTGACTGGTCGAATCCTCTTGCAGGTTAGGAGCATGACCAACCGCACGAATGCCCGCCCGGCTTGAGTGAATTGTGCCACCGCTACGTGGCTTCCTTGGTAACAGTAGATTCTTCGGGAGGATAGGCTTTCATTCATGCACTCTTATTCATTTACCGGCCTGCCACGGTGGGTGAGTGGATAGCGTGTCGGTCTACTAACCCCAAGATTGCAGGTTCGCTCCTGGCCGTAGTAAGTGATTTTCGAAAGGCGGCAAAAATACGACACGCTTGTCATACGATGTTGGCATGTCAAAGAACCCATTTGCATTCAGTAGGCCGTGTTCATAATGGCAAAATTAACCTCGGAATTTTCCGCCAACACTAAGTTCCTTATTTCTCTACTAGATATCTAACCTCCTTGATTTTCATAGTGATTCAAGGAACAACGAAATTCGAGATGCAAGCTACCCTCTGGGTGTCAAATTACAAAGCTTGCGCCCGGCACCCGAGGCCATACGATATTATTATTATTCATTTATCGGCTTGCCACGGTGGGTGAGTGGTTATCGTGTTGGACTACCAACCCCAAGCTTGAAGGTTCGTCCCTGGCCGCGGTAAGTGATTTTTTGAAAAGCGACAAAATTACCACACGCAGGTCATACGTTGTTGGCATGCTCCTATTTGAATTCAGTAGGCCGTGTTCATAGTGGCAACATTAATCTCGGGATTTTCCACCAGCATGAAGTTCCTCATTCCTCTACTAGAAAGCGCTATAGTGTCAAGGCGTTTAGATATCTAACCTCCTTAACTTTCATAGCGCTCCAAGGAGCGATAAAAATTCAATAACGCTTAGAGACTGCCCAGCGTGGCTAACGAAGTGACCCGAATGCTCACGAATATAACCGATTAGCCAACCTCTTCCATGTACTATAAAGACAGACCAAGCGGGGCATGATCCTTGGGCAGCCATTTTTCTTTCGTTTATCAACGGGCTATTTATTCTGTGAATAATAACTTGATTTGTTATTCTTAGAGTCTCAGGCACTAACTGTACAACTGGAATAAACTTAAGTCCAGCCGCTTATGCTCCGGCAGGGTGTCCATCCCCTTACTCCACTAATATCTTCCCTGGCCCTTTTCCAACAGCTTATGAATTGCTTGGAAAATCTGTTTCATGTACCTGAGTTTCTAGTGAACAAATATATTTCACTTGCGGAAAAATATTTTTCTTTTACAGTAAGATACAGAATATGTAATTTTAAATAAATCAAGTAACTTTATGTTAAAAAATGCCATTATGATCAAATATGTAAAATATGTAGCAATAAAATGTAATTAGATGATAGCTAAAGTTCTAATTCATGGACATTTATAATTTTTAGTTATGCATAAGCAAAGGGAAGGAATATGCCCTAATGATCGGTTTAGGTTGTGAAGTTTCGGGTAGGCTACGTTCGGTTTTGCCCCGCTGCGCTGGTCTGTCTCGGTGCGTGTCAAAAGATCGTGAAGGGGGATGGTGGCGGTCGTGAGTATTCGGGTCGCTTCGTTAGCCCCGCTGGGCTGTCTCTAAGCGCTAGTAAAAATTCGACATGCAAGCTGCCCTCTGGGCGTCAATTAACAAAGCTTGCACCCGAGGCCATACGATATTATTATTATTATTATTATTATTATTATTCATTTACCAACATAATATTCAGAATTGGCAATATTATAACTTTCAGTCGGTCAACACTAAATAATTCCAATTACTGGAATATGTGAGAAAATATCCTGAAATAAATTACATGTGATAAAGATATACTGTATATGAATTGCAGCCAATGGCCATAGCAGGGTATTTTTAATTGAACGTCTGAAGGCCGCCAGCAAGTTCAATTTCAAGTATTCCAACTTTGGCTACCAGATGCCACTATCACTGACACCTAGCGGTGAACGTTGGTACTTGATAAAGCTTTTCTAACCAAATAACCTACAAATTTAGCTACACACTACCAATTGTGGAGGAAGGTTCTTTATCATGCCATAATATATGACATGGGACCGCCGGCTTTACTCCCCCTACGAAGGAAGGCATACTGAGGGATTTTTAACGCTCTTAAAAATCCGACGACTTCGGCCTGGTTTGAACCCGCGATCTTGGGCATGCTATCTACTACGCCACCGAAGCCGCCTTTTCTTCGCAATTCATTGGCACAGCTCGCTTTTGTGAATGTTACCATTATTCATACCAGTCGCGAAATTGTCGGCTGTTAACCGAAAGGTTGATGTTTCATACCTTCCCGTGGGTCGTATGTTTTAGAATTTCTAAACAAAACTGATTTGATTTAAAACAAAGATCGCCCTCAATGTTCCGTTGATATTGACCCATTTTGCCATTTGTATGTATGTATGTCTACCACTTATTATTCCCGTGTTCCAACGGGGTCGGGGATGAGATGCGATGGAAGTCTTTGTGGCGATGGTTTTTACGGCCGGATGCCCTTCCTGAGAGGAGTTAATGAGTTAATGAGAGATGAAATGAATGATGGTGAATGAAACTGGGCAAGGATGTGGAAAGATGCGGCCGTGGCCTGTCAGAAGGTACCGTCCCAGCATTTGCCTGGTGTTGAAAATGGGAAACCACGGAATACCATTTCAAGGACGGCCGACGGTGGGGCTCGAACCCACGCGTCTACCGAGTCAGCAGAGAGCTTGGCCCCATGACCTAATGCTGCGCGTTAGCCAGCGTAGCCACTACTGTCGGTCACTTTGCCATTTGTCATTAGCATAATTATTGCTCAGTTCGAAGAGGACGAGGCGTAATTCTCGTTCCGCCCTTCGCTCTTAGCAATGCCTATCTGACAGGTTCCTACGGCCGCTCTGTGCGGTTATAGGTAGATCACTGCGCGGATAAACAAAACCTTATCCGCATCCGCCCCGCATCCGGACGACTGTTATCCGCATCCGCACGTTTATCCGAATCTACTGGCATTACAATAATTGTTTTAATTATATAAGGTATTAATGCAACACATTGGGGTAGCGTGCCTGCCTCTCACCCTGAGGCCCCGGGTTCGATTCCCGGCTCCGTCAAGGATTTTAGAAACCGACGTGATGGTTGGAATGGGGTGCACTCAGCCTCGTGAGGACAATTGAGTAGCTGTCTGACAGTGAGGCAGCGCCCCGATCACGAAAACCAAGATTAACGGCCGAGGGGACCCAAATGCGCTGATCACGCGTCACCCCAATATCTGCAAGCCAAATGGCTGTCGCTTGGTAGGCCTAGGCCCTTCAAGGGCTGTTGTGCCAGGGGTTATTATTATTATTATTAATGCATCACATTTAGACATTTGAGGAGAAAGTCGTTACCTTAGCCTTTGGTTGTCATTTGCTATGTTTAAAATGCATATTATACAGCCAGAATTGCAACCCTGTACAGTTCGGTGTGTTAATAAATTGTGCTTAATGACATAATTTGAATGAGTTTAGCGCGAATCATCTTACATTTGTCATGAAAATAAAAAGTAGCATAACAAAAAACATTCGGGTCCTAGTAATGATATTCACCCAGTTCGGATAGTATTCTAAAGATTATCCGCATGGCGAAATATTTTGCGGATATCCGCGGGTTTCTCCTCGGATATCCGCATCCACGCTAGGTTTTAGTTAGGCCTATGGGACACACTGCCTGGGAAATGGCGGTAACGTCCTCACCTGCGGAGTCCAAGCTTGCAGGGTGCGCAAATATGATGGAGTCGTGTCAGTATATTTACTGTTTACTTCGGAGTAAAATTCCGGCTCTTTAGCGTCTCTAAAAGCTTCAGTAGTTAAAAGGGAAGTAAAACCAATAACATTATTGTTATACTGCCAGGCGATGCCAAGAACTTGCCTCTTTGGAAATTCAAGTCGTTCATAAAAAAAAGATACAGTCAGTCTGAGAGACTAGATTTTATATAGTTTCAAATGGCGCATGCTACAAATGCTACACATGTTAGAAAGGCTCAGGAGCCCCAGGACTCTTTGCACTCTGCTGCATGACGTCACGCACTCGCCGTTTCCGTATCGCATAACGCCAAACCCCAGGAGTAAACTCAGACTCAACAGACTCCATTACCCTTTAGCTTAGGCTTCCCGCGCGGGGGCTGATGATGTCACGCACTCGCCGTTTCCGTATCGCAAAATGCCAGACCCCAGGAGTAAACTCAGACTCAACAGACTCCATTACCCTTTAACTTAGGCTTCCCGCGAGGGGGCTGCATGACCTCACGCACTCGCCGTCTCCGTTCGCATAACGCCAGACCCCAGGAGTAAACTCAGACTCAACAGACTCCATTACCCTTTAACTTAGGCTTCCCGCGAGGGGGCTGCATGACCTCACGCACTCGCCGTCTCCGTATCGCATAACGCCAGACCCCACGAGTAAACTCAGACTCAACAGACACCATTACCCTTTAACTTAGGCTTCCCGCGTGGGGGCTGCATGACCTCACACACTCGCCGTTTCCGTATCGCATAACGCCAGACCCCACGAGTAAACCTAGACTCAACAGACTCCATTACCCTTTAACTTAGGCTTCCCGCGCGGGGGCTGCATGACCTCACACACTCGCCGTTTCCGTATCGCATAACGCCAGACCCCAGGAGTAAACTCAGACTCAACAGACTCCATTACCCTTTAACTTAGGCATCCCGCGCGGGGGCTGCATGACCTCACGCACTCGCCGTCTCCGTTCGCATAACGCCAGACCCCAGGAGTAAACTCAGACTCAACAGACTCCATTACCCTTTAACTTAGGCTTCCCGCGTGGGGGCTGCATGACCTCACGCACTCGCCGTCTCCATTCGCATAACGCCAGACCCCACGAGTAAACTCAGACTCAACAGACACCATTACCCTTTAACTTAGGCTTCCCGCGCGGGGGCTGCATGACCTCACGCACTCGCCGTCTCCGTTCGCATAACGCCAGACCCCACGAGTAAACTCAGACTCAACAGACACCATTACCCTTTAACTTAGGCTTCCCGCGTGGGGGCTGCATGACCTCACACACTCGCCGTCTCCGTATCGCATAACGCCAGACCCCAGGAGTAAACTCAGACTCAACAGACACCATTACCCTTTAACTTAGGCTTCCCGCGTGGGGGCTGCATGACCTCACACACTCGCCGTTTCCGTATCGCATAACGCCAGACCCCAGGAGTAAACTCAGACTCAACAGACTCCATTACCCTTTAACTTAGGCTTCCCGCGTGGGGGCTGCATGACCTCACGCACTCGCCGTCTCCATTCGCATAACGCCAGACCCCACGAGTAAACTCAGACTCAACAGACACCATTACCCTTTAACTTAGGCTTCCCGCGCGGGGGCTGCATGACCTCACGCACTCGCCGTCTCCGTTCGCATAACGCCAGACCCCACGAGTAAACTCAGACTCAACAGACACCATTACCCTTTAACTTAGGCTTCCCGCGTGGGGGCTGCATGACCTCACACACTCGCCGTTTCCGTATCGCATAACGCCAGACCCCAGGAGTAAACTCAGACTCAACAGACACCATTACCCTTTAACTTAGGCTTCCCGCGTGGGGGCTGCATGACCTCACACACTCGCCGTCTCCGTATCGCATAACGCCAGACCCCAGGAGTAAACTCAGACTCAACAGACACCATTACCTTTAACTTAGGCTTCCCGCGTGGGGGCTGCATGACCTCACACACTCGCCGTTTCCGTATCGCATAACGCCAGACCCCAGGAGTAAACTCAGACTCAACAGACACCATTACCCTTTAACTTAGGCTTCCCGCGTGGGGGCTGCATGACCTCACACACTCGCCGTTTCCGTATCGCATAACGCCAGACCCCACGAGTAAACTCAGACTCAACAGACTCCATTACCCTTTAACTTAGGCTTCCCGCGTGGGGGCTGCATGACCTCACACACTCGCCGTTTCCGTATCGCATAACGCCAAACCCCAGGAGTAAACTCAGACTCGGTGCATATGCACTGAACAACATGATGACGTCATACACGCCGTAACCGTGACGCATAACGGTAGAACTAAGCATAACGATGAAGTCGACAAGATCATTTGAAATGATAAAACACAGTGTATGAGTGATTGATTGTCTCGCTGTATGAATGAGTATCCGAATGCTGTTGTTGATTCATTTAAGGGCTTTGCGGCATCGTGGTCATGTAGCTCCGTGTACTTAGACATGTGTGGGTGTAATTTGTCTGATAACCTGTGTTATTGTGATGGCTGTACTAGTGGTGTAGTTGTAATTAAGAACGAGGATTGAGAAGGAGAAGGCAGTGGCTTTAATTTAGGAACCATCCCGGTATTCACCTGGAGTAGAAGTGGGAAACCAGGGAATACCACTTCCAGGATGGCTGAAGGAGGAATGTGAACCCACCTCTTTTCAGTTTTGCCTCAGGAGGCTGAGTGTACCCCCTTCCAGCCCTCGGATCAGAATAAAATTTCTTGGCATCAAACCCCGGCCTCCGCGGTGACAGTCAAGATGATGATGATGATGATGATGATAATTGCTGTTTTCAGGGGCCTAACATCTAAATTATCGACCCTTAATGGTGTGAGTGATAGTGCAACATGAGAATGTAATGTAGGCTACACTATATCTAAAACTAACTACACACTTACATACTAGGATAAGAAATAGAAAATAAAACAGAATAAGGCAAATAAAGGACAGGAGGAAAGAAACACCCTCAACCCTCGAAGAACGAGGATTGAGGGACTTGGAAGGAAGGAGAGCCATGAAAGGTAGGAAGGAAAGTGAAAGAGGAGGGGGTCCACCCCAGAGGCAATGGAAAAAGGGGAAAAACCGGACCCAGCTCAGGAATCCCTCGGGGTCGCCAATTCCTGAACTCACCAGCCGTGAGCCCTTGAGGGTGTAGCACTATCCAGGGTGCACCATAAGTGGTGGGGCAACACACACCCTGCCTCCTTAAGGGCCTTGAGCAGATGGCAGAAGATCTGAAGATAATAGAAGAGGTTTGACCCCTCGAAGAATGAGGGATCAGAAAAGATGAGATAGGGACAATTAAGGCGGGAAAGTGGAAGACTCCCTAGGCTTCGGATACCCTAATACCGTCGGGGTCGGAAAGGAACAAGAGTTGACCAAGGGAGGTCGATAGGAAAGATGACAGAGAGGAGCCCGGCACAAGTAAGTGGAACGAAGCAATGCCGAAATCAGCTGTGGCCCCGTGGTCGCTAACCCACGTCCCACTAGTTGTGACCCCCTGAGGGAGACAGCCAAGAAAGCTAGCCACTGAGTAACTCCTAGTACTACTGTCGACCTAAGTATTATGTGTACTCGAGTTTGAAGGTTGTTTGTGAAGTAACCAATAGACCTACATAAGAGCCAATGACATCATCATTTTCGTTGTTCAATGTTACGTTAGTTCATGTAGGTTTGGAATTTGTATTTTTTTTTTCGCAGTTGGAACACAAAAAGTTTGTGTGTCCAAGAAACAAAGTTGTTATCATTTTTTAAGGTAAAATTTTCTCGGCACGGGGTGGTTGGAAAATGTAGTTCTTGGTCGCGTTGTAATCCTTATACATCAAAACGTTATGCTGTATGACTGTGAAATACGTAAATTAATTCACTTATTTTATATCGGTTTGTATTTGTACGGGGAAATAAGACATGTTTCACCAGCTAGCCACGCCGAGGAAAGCTGTACAGCGTTGCTGAGATGGAGACCATCACTTCCGAGCGAGACGCGCCATGATGCGTGTGGGCATCATTTCGGCAACGCTGTACAGCTTTTCCCGGAGCGGCTAGCTGGTGAACCATGTCTTATTTCCCCGTACAAATACAAACCGATATAATATAAGTGAATTAATTTACGTATTTCACAGTCATACAGCATAACTTTTCGATGTATAAGGATTACAATGCAACCAAGAACTACAATTTCCAACCACCCCGAGCCGAGAAAATGTTACCTTACAAAAATGATAGCAACTTTGTTTCTTGGACACACATAATTTTGAAATTAATAAACCAGTTATACAACATTCCAATGTTTATTGTGTTAAAATTTGGATTCGATCTGATGACGGGCTTTTGAGATAATAATTCTTAAATCTGACGCATGGTTGAAACACGCTTAAAAACGTGCACTTTTTGTGTTCCAACTGCGATAAAAATATTAAAATATAAATTAAAAAATCCAAACCTACATGAACTAACGTAAAATAGAACGACGAAAATGTTGACGGTATTGGATTTTATGTAGGTCTATTGGTTACTTCACAAACAACCTTCAAACTCGAGTGCACATAATACTTTGGTCGACAGTAGTCTTCAAAGCGCTAATATTGTTACTCTTGCATCACACAGCCGTCAACGACGGGTACACAATGTTTTGTTTAAATAACACGAGGTGTGGAATTTCTCTCACGTACGACAACACGGTTCAGTTGACAGGAACTGAATGAAGGTGTGGGAAAAGAGATCTGAAGGAATGCTGAGCATTGCGGTTACATTTAATGTCATTCATTGGACAACCGCGGAACTAAACACAGCCTCGCAAAACAAAATATCTTAATTTCCTCAGATAACACCTTGGGTGAGGGTGATTGTTGCTTGAAACCTTCATAGGTTACTGAGTGTTGTTGTTGTTGTTTCATTTGAGGCACTTGGACATAAAAGCATTCATCCCCGGTACCATTGGTACCTTCCGATTCATGCTGATATACAAGGCGTGATCAAAAAGTTCAAAGATCAAACAGTCCAGAATCGTTATGCCAACAGATCTGGTTTTCGAAATTTTACTCTTTTGGAACAAAAATATTTATAGTATCCTCTATTATGACAAAAATGTTATTAAGTTGCATATTATACTACGCTGAGGAAGGTCACAATGTGAATGTACTAAATATTGACTTAAGGTAATAAATATAAGGTGCGTTCAAAAAGTAACGAGCTGGAGGCTGGAATGCGCAAGCCGGTGACGACATCAGCTAATCGTGGCGTGTGTAACGAGGTGTGGTTCCGACCAGAGCGTGGAAGGTCACAGCCCGTCGCTAGAGGGCACGCGTGCACGTCACGTGACGATAAAAAGCGAGCAGTAGCAGCATGCATCAATCGTCCAACGCTGCCAGTCACATTGCAAACAGTGACATGGAGGCGTCAACCGAAGGGCAAAGAGGTGTTGTTCGGTTTCTGACAGTGAAAGGAGTAGGGGGAACGGACATTCATCGCCGAATGTCACAAGTGTACGGCGAACACTGCATGTGTCTTGCAATGGTCAAGGCGTGGCACAAGCGCTTCAGGGAAGGACGGGTGTCGTTAGCCGATGATGCCCGGTCTGGGCACCCCCCTGCATTACCGATGACAACTTCCAGCTGGTTGATGCACTCATTACCCAGGACCGCCGAGTGACAGTGAACGCCATAGCCGCCGTGGTCGCTCCACGACAATGCACGACCTCATACGGCCAACACAGTCGCGGCACTCCTGCAGATATTCAAATGGGAGGTTCTCGGCCACCCTCCATACAGTCCAGATCTCTCTCCCTGTGATTACGCCATGTTTGGTCCCCTGAAAAGGGCTCTGCGGGGCCAACGATTCACCTCGGACGCCGACGTCCAGCTGTACGTGCGGAACTGGTTCACATCGCAGCCCAGGGAATTTTATGAGACAGTCATTCACCGCCTCGTGTCACAGTGGGACAAGTGCCTCAACAGCCAGGGCCAATACTTCTAACATACAAGTACTGGTTTCTGTAATTATGCTTCCAGCTCGTTACTTTTTGAACGCACCTTATAGTTTATTTTAAAACACAAATTCTTCAATTACTGGCGAGGAAGAAGTACTACACTGTTTCAATTGCCTGATTACTAAACCAGAAATTCGTTATGCATAGGGAAGCGAAAGTGACGCATCACACGGCAAATGAACGAACAAAACGTGGAAGCTCTATGGCTATGTTGAAATTCTTCTCTTCCTCCCTATTTCCCCTCCAATGCACACTCTGCCTACCTGCCAGGGAAAGTGATGGAGTGCTCATAGCTGTCTGGCTCTACACTACGTCCCCCCCCCCCCTCCCCTCACCCCAGGGACTCACAACTTAAGGGACGTGGGTAGGCGACCACGAGGCCCCAGCTGAGTCCGGCATTGCTTCTACTTACTTGTGCCGCTTGCCACGGTGGGTGAGGGGTTATCGTGTCGGACTACCACCCCAACCTTGAAGGGTCGCTCCTGGCCGTAGTAAGTAATTTTTGAAAGGCGACAAAAATCACGGCACGCATGTCATACGTTGTTGGCACGTTAAATAACCCATTTGAATTCAGTTGGCCATGTTCATAATGGCAAAATTAATCTCGGAATTCTCCGCCAACACAAAAGTTCCTCCATTCTCTACTAGAAAGCGTTATAGTGTCAAGGAGCTTAGTGTCAAGGAGCTTAGATATCTAACATCCTTGACTTTCATAGCGCTCCAAGGAACAACCTCGACATGCAAGCTGCCCTCTGGGTGTCAAATAACAAAGCTTGCACCCGCCACCCGAGGCTATACGATATAATAATAACTATTATAATACTTGTGCCTGGCGCCTTTCAGTTATCTTTCCTGTCGGTCTCCCTTGGTCAATACGTGTTCTTTTCTGACCCCGACGGTATTAGGGTATCCGAGACCTAGGGAGACTTTCACTTTCCCGCTTTAATTGCCACTTGTCTCACACCCTCATTCATTGAGGAGTGAGCCTTCCTTCTCTTTTCTTGATACCTCCAGCCTTCTGCACAAGGCCCTAAAGGAGGCAGAGTGTGTGTAGTCCCACCACTTCTGGTGCACCCTGGATAGTGCTACACTCTCAAGGGCTCACGGCTGGTGAGTTTCGGAGTTGGCAACCTCGAGGGATTCCTGAACTAGGTCCTTTTTTTTTACCCCTTTTCCACAGACTTTGGGGCAGGCCCTCTCCTCTCCCCCCCCTTTTTTCCTATATGCCTTTCATGGCTCTCCTTCCTTCTAAGTCCCTCAATCCTCATTCTTCGTGGATTGAGGGCATTTCTTTTCTTACTCACCCCAAGGGCTCACATCTAGTGGGACGTGAGTTGGCGACCACGGCACCCCCGCTGAGCCCGGCATTGCTTCCACTTATTTGTGCCGGCCTCCTCTCTGTCTTCTTTCCTTTCGACCTCACTTGGTCAACTCTTGTTCTCTTCCGACCCCGACGGTATTAGGGTATCCGAGGCCTAGGGAGTCTTTTCATTTCCCGCCTTAATTGGCCCTTGTCTCATCTTTTCTGATTCCCTCCTTCTACGAGGGGTCAGCCTTCCTTTTCTTTTCATGTTATCTCCTGCCTTCTGCTCAAGGCCCTCAAGGAGGCAGGGTGTATGTAGCCCCACCACTTCTGGTGCACCCTGGATAGTGCTACACCCTCAGGGGCTCACGGCTTGTGAGTTCGGGAGTTGGCGACCCCGAGGGATTTTTGAGCTGGGTCCGGTTTCCCCGTTTTGTCCCTTACCTGTGGGGTGGACCCTTTCCTCTTTCACTTTCCTATCTGTCTTTCATGGCTCTCCTTCCTTCCAAGTCCCCCAATCCGCATTCTTCGAGGGTTGAGGGCATTTCTTTTCCCCCTGTCCTTTATTTGCCTTATTCTCCTTTAGTTTTCCATTTCTTCTTCAAGTATGTAGGTTAGTAGTTTGTTTTAGTTTTAAGTTTGCATTTCATTTTCATCCTCACGATCACCCAAACCATCAGGGGCCGATAACCTAGGTGTTAGGCCCCTTAAAATAACAATTATCATCATCATCATCATCATCATCATCATCATCATCATCATCATCTTTTCCTACTGTCCATTATTTCTTTCCTTTCCATTTTGATTTACTCATTTCTTCTTCTTTAGGCGACCGAACAAATCTCTCTCCCGGTCAAGATACAATGATGAACATGGAATATAACCAAAGAACCGCCAGTAACAACGCCGTCAGAACTTCATCAATTTGAACAGCTGCTACTGGTTGGCTTTTAAAATCAGAAACACGCCAAAACTTCAAGTTGGAGATTATAACGCCCTTGTGTGAATTATTGATCTCTAAATATAAATTTAAGCAATATATGTTTGTTTTGTTGCTTTAAAATGTGTAGGCTAAAACCAAATTAATAGCATAACTTGGAATTGTGGTGTTTGAAGGTGCCGGGACGTCCTCATAAGACCGTCAACGCTTAGTTCGAATGGCTTATGGTCCACGCGTGGCGAGGGCTAATCCACGGTCTTTAATAGTTGTAGGCCCACCTCATTCAATAACATACATCTTATCTATGTTGGCAACACCTCACATAAACACAGCGCTATGACTCCGCACAGCACGTATGGGCAGGGGGGGGGGGGGAGGCAGGGAAAAACCAGTCGTTAAGATAACCACCGCAGTCGACCGCACCGTGAGTTACAGTGAGCACAAAAACTGCGAGTAGCTGTAGTAAGACAATCAGATAAGTAGTTAGCCTATAATTTTATAGTTTAACCATAGTTGATTTTTACAACCATATAATCTCTCCAAAGTACAAACTCCGGATAGCTATCACCATTTAGCATTTCACCTAACATCATATATACTGCATTTAGCATACACTGACAGTTACAGTATCAATACTGCAACTAAATAATTGTACATATTGTAAATATTTTCACCTGTATTTCAAACATATACTTTATAGCCTAAGTGCAATGGATCTGATGATGATCGCTTGACGATCGAAACTGGTCATCCTAGTGTTTTATTAATCTCATGTAATTTATTTCAGGATTAGGGTATAACCCATCTCTTTTGGGTACATTCGTGTTGACCGACTGAAAAGCTCTAAACTCTTGATAACTTGGAATACTTTGTCAGTTGTTGAAAAAGAGGGAATTCAAAAGAGATGTTTGCAAGGATATGCTCTAGTGTATATTCTACTAGCCTATTTATTCTGTGGAAAATTACGTATTGTATCTGTAAAGCCATACGCTAAATCTCTACTTACAGTTAGTATAAAACCAAGTCCCCGATTCTTGGATGTTACGGGTAAACTCGAGAACCACTGGATGGATTTTGATGCGGTTTTCACCATTCTGTAAAGGATATGCTGAGGATGATTTCTGTTGAAAATAATGTATTTATGATCAAAGGAAGCCGAGCAGTAACGATTTCATTGGAAAAGTCGAAAAAATGGCGTCCGAGCGCTTTGTAAGCTTACGCTGGGCAAACCATTAAAAATATCTAAATACTATGACTGTAAGAATTGTTCAGCATGAAAAGTTCTACAGAAAGTCCGCGAGAGCATATGTCTAACTTCAATACATCGCCCACTATAAGTGTTTTTACGTTGTAATTTCTTCCAACCATGACCATTCAACTACTGAGGCGACAGTTTACGAGCTAGCTAAGGACGAGTCTATCATCCCTGTTACAGCCTTGCTAGCGGGCGAACCTATTGCCCCAGATACAGCCAGCAGCAAACCGTCGAGTCGTGTTGAGTTAAGACTTCTGAGTAGGGTGGTTGTGTTTGGAGTTTCCCTGGATGTGCAACTCGGGTTTTCTTCATTTCGCCTGTGAAACACAGTCAAATTAAGATTGGACGGAAGGGGGATTAGAGTTTCATTCACCTCGCTATTCCCTGGAAATGAAACTCTCCTTTCGCCTGTAAACTTTTCGTTCCGCAAAATTCACAGTCAATTTAATATTGGACGGAAGGGGGATTATATTAAATTATAGGTACTGATTGGCGTATAATCTCTACTTAGTATAAAACCAAGTTCCTGATTCTTGGATGTCACGGGTAATCTCGAGAACCACTGCATGGATTTTGATACGGTTTTCACCATTCTGTAAATGATACCTCGGGGAAGGTTTCTGTAGAAAATTATTTATTTATGATCAAAGGAAGCCAAGCAGTAACGATTTCAAAGAAAAAGTCGAAAAAAAATCCTAGCGCCCGTACGCTTTTTAAGCTTACGCTGGGCAAACCGTTAAAAATATCAATATACAATGAGTGTAAGAATTGTTCAGCATGAAAAGTTCTACAAAAACGTACGCGAGAGCACATATCTATATTCAATATATCGTCCACTATAAGTGGTTTTAGATAGGACGGAAGGGGGATTTGTGTTTCATGCACCTCGCCAATCTTAAATTACGTCTGACAAGAATTTGTTGCACATGATAGTATAGTTAATAGTCCAGTCAGTGATTTTAACCCATCATGCCGAGACGTAAAACGGATATAGAACGTAGTTCATTGACATCGTAAAGAAGCGCTTATCACGTAATGCCCTAACAACTGTTCCCGGGTGAAGCCGGGCCGGGTTGCTAGTAAATAAATAAGTAAATACATACATTCTCTTAGCATGTAAGTTAGTTGTTAAGTCCATAGCTAGTTCTAATTGTAGGTTTCATGGCATTATGGTTCATTATCACAATCATCCAAACCATAAGGGGCCGATAACCTAGATGTTGGGCCCCTTAAAACAACAATATCATCATCATCATCATCATCATCATCTACTCTACGCAAAGCTGAGTGCCTTCTTCAGTGATCTAAGTGATTATTGCACGGAAATGGAATCAAACTTGCAATTACTCCACATTATAAGTGAAAGTGATAGACTATGTGTCCCCGAGGGTATCTATCAACAGCCGGTTATTCCACTGTATACACCGGGATTAGATCTCGGGCCATTGCAAGAGAAAGCTAATTAAATGTTGATCACTACGAGCGAGAAAAGTCCGCGTAATCTTAAGGTGGCGCTTACTTAGTTTTCGGTAAAAAAAATCAATTTTCTCTTTTCTGATGTTTTGAATTCTCAGCATATTGAAATATCATAGAAAGTTAGTGTGGAGTAAAAATGTTAATCTGTTTCTGAGATAAGAGTTATGAGTGAAGTTTATGAATATCTATGACTTTTGTCATTATTCTAGATTTCCCCGTATTGATTATGATATATTACACCAAAATCCACTTTACAATACGAAAATGTCCTTACATTCTTTGTTCTCTGTTTATGCTCTGTGAGCCTTCTTCAGTCAAACACATTAATGATTCTCATATGACAGTCTATGTGTTGATCTTGTTAAGAAACGTAAAAAAAACTTTTTACAATCGTCAAAGTTATTTAAAAATGGACATAAATGCTTAAAGAATTCGACTATGTGCAGAGGTTCAGGTCATAGGCCCTTCGTCGTTGAAATTCCAATTCAAACACAGGACCCCATTGTACAAGTATCTTGTAAAAAATCGTGTATGAAAATTCCTTGTGGCAAAGTTTTAAGCAAGGAACTTCCGTTCACCCGTAGCCACAAGGATTTTTCATACACGATTTTTTACAAGATACTTGTACAATGGGGTCCTGTGTTTGAATTGGGATTTCAACGACGAAGGGCCTATGACCTGAATCTCTGCACATAGTCGAATTCTTGAAGCATTTCATGTCCATTTTTAAATAACTTTGACGATTGTATATTTTTTTAAGTTTCTTAACAAGATCAACACATAGACTGTCATATGAGAATCATTAATGTGTTTGACTGAAGAAGGCTCACAGAGCCGAAACATGTATCATCAAAGAGTGTAAGGACATCGTATAAAAACATTTTTGTATTGTAAAGTGGATATTGGTGTAATATATTAGTGAAGTTTATCAACACTTTATTCATTTACCTTTGCAGACATTTCTTACAACATCTTTATGAAAATATGGTACATTATCTCAGAGATTACTGAATCGATCTACTTCAAAATATTCACAGTTTCTTTATGTGCATTAATCTGACCTAGAGAAATGGCTGGAGTATTTATGTCACTTGAGAAGAAATGCATTACTTCAAAAAATGTTAAACTTATCAAAGAGCGGCTTCGGTGGCGTAGTTGGTAGCATGCTGAGCTTCTATGCCCAAGATCGCGGGTTCAAACCCGGCCGAAGTCGTCGGATTTTTAAGGGTGTTAAAAATCCCTCAGTATGCCTTCCTTCGGAGGGGAAGTAAAGCCGGCGCGGCGGAACCATGTCAATGATTTATGGCATGAAAAAGAACCTTCCACTAACTACACTTGTGGAAGCTGAAATTTGTGGGTTAGTTTGATAACGCTATATTAGTTCCAACGTTCGCAGCCAGGTGCTGACTGCGATGGCATTTAGTAGCCACGTCCGTAGCTAGGTGTCGTGGACGTTAGAATTTGCTAGCATAGGTTGGAACTACAGTACTTGAAAAAATTTATCGTCTGCAGTCCGTTTTTCCTGAATTACAGATAATACACCATCACAATCAACACCGGTTATCAAACAGATTGTACACACACCCAAAGTACACGAGGCTACATGACCGCGTTGTCGCAGCGCCTAAACTGAGGAACAAACCAACCAACCAAACTTATCAAAGAAAAATTTACAAATAATACGTTTGAAGCATGATTCTAATTTGGATTGCAAGCCATGAAATTTTCTTCAATTTTATTAGTATTCAATAAGAAAAGCGCACAGTTGTGCATACAAATGTAACTAAGATTTACAAAGTTGGCTAATTGAGATTCCTCTTTTTGAACACAATGGTGTGGTACCGATCACAGTATTCATTGCATATCTCACCCACACATTCACGACTGGGTTCATGAAAAGTCTTAGTTCTACATATTTTAAGATGATTGCCGTGTACAGCTAAATTTGTGACCGTGTATCTCAGTGGTTGATTAGGTTGCTTCCATGTGTGGTCTCTCATGGCACTTGTGGCGTAGAATTCCGGCCAGATGGCTTCTTTCTTCTGTTTTCTTTCTTCTATTAACTTGGACCAGTTTGTTGTTGATCGGATTAAAAACCTTAAACGTAGGTCTTCCAATAGTTCATATGCGAGCCTCGATGGGGCAAATTTGGATATTCCAAGTGTAATTTTCAAAAATCGTGATTTTGCTCTTTCCAATGACCTGAGATCTGATAAACTGAGGCATTACCAGGTCAGTTCTAAGCCATAACACAATATTGGGATAATTTCGACTTCTAGAAGTTTTATAGCGGTGCTTAAACTCAATTGCTTGAGATTCTTGATATAAAATATTGCCCTAGTCGCTGCCACACCTCCCTCCTTAGTATGCATACGGAACGATTTAGATGTTGATTGAAGAGTCATTCCTAAGTATCTAAAAAGCATTAACAATTTTCAAAGGTTCATCTTCGAAAAGAATAGTGCCATTCTCTGTAGTTCTTCTACCTTTCCTGAATACCATCTGCATTGTTTTCGCCAGGTTTATGCTCATTTTATTGTGTGTCGCCCATTTGATTAGGAGATTAAAGGAGTTTTGACACACTAATACAGCCATCACAATTTTCAGATACGTATTTACATAGAAATCCGTTAGCGGCTTCGGTGGCGTAATTGGTAGCATTCTGAACTGCTGTGACCAAGATAGCGGGTTCAGCCCCCTGGCCGAAGTCGTCGGATTTTGAAAAGCGTTAAAATCCGTCAGTATGCCTTCCTTCGGAGGGGAAGTAAAACCGGCGGTCCCATGTCATAGAGTTATGGTATGTAAAAGATCCTTGGTTGGTTGGTTCTTAAGTTTTGGGGCTGCGACAACGCGGTCATGTAGCCCCGTGTACTTTGGGTGTGTGTAGAATCTGTCTGATAACCGGTGTTAATTGTGATGACTGTATTAGTGTGTGTTATCTGTTTTTTTTAAATTTAAGTACTGCAACCTGGAATTTTTCAAATAGTTCCTACTTTTGCTGCCAAGCACCACCGTCAACGACTACTAGGCCAAGTTAAGAACTTAGCTACTAGACGCCACCGCAGTCGGCTCTTGGCAACGAACGTAGAAACCTAAGAGCGTTGTTTACATTCTTAACCTATCCAATTTAGCTTCACACAGGTGCAATTAGTGGAAGGTTCTTTAACATGCCATAAATCTACGACATGGGACCGCCGGCTTTACCTCCCCTCCGAAGGAAGGCATACTCAGGGATTTTTAACGCTCTTAAAAATCCGACGACTTCGGCCGGGTTTGAACCCGCTATCTTGGTCATAGAAGCTCAGCATGCTACCGACTACGCCACCGAAGCCGCCGTAAAAGATCCTGCCACAGACTAAACTTGTGTGAAGCTAAATTTCTAGGTTAGATTTCGTTGGAACGCTCTATCAAAGTTCCAACGTTCACCACTAAGTATCAGTGACATCTGGTAGCGAAAGTTGGAATTACTTGAAATTGAACTGAACTTGTAGCTCACCCTATGGGTGTTTGGTTGAGGCAGCCACAACCTCTGGCGATCCGAACATGTCCTCGGACACTCCCGGCATTAAAAGCCATACGCTAAATAAATAAAATAGACATCCGTTTCCTGATAATAATATACCTTGATCTGCTTGCCTCTCAGGTTCAATTTCCGGTCAATGAGATTTCCGAAGTGAAATATGACGTCCTGTGGCTTAGTTCCACTCAAAAATGGAGGTCCCGTGGTTCATGATCGCAAGACTAAAGGTCATGTAAAACTACAAACTTCGTTCTTTCTTTTACCTTGATCTATGGTTTATAAGGAGGATGATGATGATAATTGTTGTTTTAAGGGGCCTAACATCTAGGTTATCGGCCCCTAATGGTTTGGGTGATAGTGAACGATGAGATGAGAATGAAAACTATAACTAATACTAACTACAGACTTACATACTAGAAGGAGAAATGGTAAACAAATAAAGGATAAAGCAAATAAAGAACAGGAAGAAAAGAAATGCTCTCAACCCTTGAAGAATGACAATTGAGGAACATAGAAGGAAGGAGAGCCATGAGAGGCAGATAGGAAAGTGGAAGAGGAGGGGGCCCGCACCAAGGTCAGAGGAAAAAGGAGTCAAAAGGGACCCAGCTCAGGAATCCCTCGGGTCGCCAACCCCCAAACTCACCAGGCGTGAGCCCTTGAGGGTGTAGTATCCAGGGTGTGCCAGAAGTGGTGGGGCTACATACACCCTGCCTCCTTGAGGGACTTGGGCAGAAGGCAGAAGATATCATCAAAGTAAAAAGAAGCCTGACCCCTCAAAGAATGGAGGGTGACAGGAAAGATGAGACAAGGGCCAATAACGGCGGGAAAGTGAAAGACTCCCTACCCCTCAGATACCCTAATACCGTCGGGGTTAGAAGAGAACAAGTGTTGACCAAGAGAGATCGACAGAAAAGATAACTGAAAGGAGCCCGGCACAAGTTGGTCGGTTGGTTCCTTAGTTTAGGGGCTGCGACAACGCGGTCATGTAGCCCCGTGTACTTTGGGTGTGTGTAGAATCTGTCTGATAACCGGTGTTAATTGTGATGACTGTATTAGTGTGTGTATCTGTTTTTTAATTCAAGTAAGGACTGCAACTTTGAATTTTTCAAATAGTTCCTATTTTGCCGCCAAACGCCACCGTCAACGACTACTAGGCCTAGTTCAGAACTTAGCTACTAGACGCCACCGCAGTCGGCTCTTGGCAACGAACGTAGAAACCTAAGAGCGTTGTTTACATTCTTTACCTATACAATTTAGCTTCACACAGGTGTAATTAGTGGAAGGTTCTTTAACATGCCATAAATCTATGACATGGGACCGCCGGCTTTATTTCCCCTCCGAAGGAAGGCATACTGAGGGATTTTTAACGCTCTTAAAAATCCGACGGCTTCGGCCGGGTTTTAACCCGCTATCTTGGACTTCCCGGCACAAGTAAGTGGAAGTATGCCGGACTCAGCTGGGGGTCCTGTGGTCGCCAATCCACGTTCCACAAGTTTTGAGCCCCTGGGGGGTTATAAGGAAGAAAGCCGTCGCATGTATACCTTTACTTTCGACTACTTTCTTATCTTGAGTGTTTTATCGATCTAGTGCTGTCTCCTATTGAGTTCGAGTCTTAGCAGCAGCTCGGGAACAAAAAAGAAGAGCTGATGGCGAACGCAGTGTCCAAGCCCCCTGCTTTCTCCTCGAGTGATTACGTCACTGCTCATCGACCGGAAGAAACTGGTGTCGCGTGTCGCCTGTCTCTTGCATACGTTCACCGAGACACGCGTATTGTGAATGCGAATTAAATGTGGCCCAGCAGTCCAATGTTGCCAGATCAAGCATTCTTAGATTTAGATCTAACACAATTTACATTGGCGGTGGCGTAGTTGGTAGCATGCCGAACTGCTGTGCCCAAGATAGCGGGTTCAAACTCGGCCGAAGACGTTGGATTTTTAAGAGCGTTAAAAATACTTCAGTATGCCTTCCTTCGGAGGGGACGTAAAGCCGGCGGTCCCATGTCATAGATTTATGGCATGTTAAAGATCCTTTCACATATTAACTTGTGTGAAGCTAAATTGTTAGGTTAGATTTCTTTGGAATTCTCTATCAAAAGTTCCAACGTTCACCACTAGGTATCATTGATATCTTGTAGCGAAAGTTGGAACTACTTGAAATTGAACGGAACTTGTAGCTCACCCTAAGGGTGTCCGCTGAAGCAGCTACAGACTTAGGCGAGCCGAACATATCCTCGGACATTCTCGCACTAAAAGCCATACGATAAATAAATAAATAAATAAATGTAGGTTAGATTTGATTAACGCTCTATTAAGTTCGAACGTTCGTCGCCAGGTGCCGGTTGCGGTGGCATTTAGTGGCCAAAACCGCAGCTAGGTGTCGTTGACGGTAGCATTTGGTAGCAAAAGTAAGAACTACTTGAAATTGATCGTCTGCAGCCCTTACATGAATCACAGAGATAACACACACTAATACAGCCATCACAATTAACACCGGTTATCAGACAGATTCTACACACACCCAAAGTACACGGGACTACTACCGCGTTGTCGCAGCCCCTAAACTATGGAACCAACCACAATAATTTACATTGCTGAATTGGTAGAAGCTATTCTATCAATAGATGGAGACTGCATATACTGTACACTGGAGTCCAAAGTTATAGCAACAAACGGAAATGTTGCAAGATGGCGTTTATTTTGCCAGAAAATAGTATAAACAGGTGATAGTAAAGTTGCAAGAACGTAAAGAATACAGAAAGTAAACCACTGCAGCAGTAGACAAAAAGGTTCGTCGGTTTTTCCAACTTGATGGATTTGCAGACACATTCCGACAACTGGTTAATGTGCTCAGTATGGGGTGTGACCCCCTCTGGCAGCAGTAAATGCCTGACATCGGCGGGTCATGCTGCGATTGGGGTCATCAATCATTAGTTGGGGGAATAACGCCCATTCTTCTGCAGAACAGCTTGGAGAGTGGTTGGTGGATGCTGACGTGATGTAACTCGTCTCCTAAGGGCGTCCCAGACATGCCCTATGGGATTCAAATCGGGAGATTGAGCAGGCTACACCATGCGTGCAATATCTTTCGTTTCCAAGATACATCAACAACCTCTGCTCTATAAGGTCGGGCATTTATTTAATATTTATTTATCGTATGGCAAGCAACTACATGAATTACAATATAATAAATGTATATATAAATAAGTTAATGATATGTACAATATATACATCACTAGAACATTGGTTGCGTTCGCATTCACAACGAGATATCCAATTGTTGAAGCCAGTCCAGAAAGGGAGGTGCAGCAGAAACAACGGACTGCTAATGCAGGACGGCTAATGGTCTACACAACAGGCGATCGAACTAGATCTAAGATCTCTTACGGTCAATCAAGGCAACATTAGATAAGAATGATGAATACCAAAGGTCGGGCATTATCAACCATCAGTACGAAGTCTGGGCCTACAGCACCTCGCAACAACCGAACAAGAGGTCCCAAGATCTAAAAATAAAAGTTTTCTCTAGTAGGTGGCAACTGCAGTTTATAAATTTGAACCCCCACTTTCGCGAGGAGTTTTACGCCCCTGCTGGCCTGTACCAATAGACAAAACAAAAAATACTGCATTCATTAAGACATGGTAAATAGAAGAACTCTAAATATAGAGCCAGATACATTATCTTTGGTGGCTTCGGTGGAGTAGTTGGTATTATGCTGAGCTTCAATGCTCAAGATCGTGGATTCAAACCCGGCTGAAGTCGTCGCCTATGTCATAGATTTATGGCATGGAAAAGAACCTTCCACTAACTACAATTGTCTGAAGCTAAATTTGTAAGCTACATTTGATTAACGCTCTATTAAATTCCAACGTTTGCCGCGGCGGCATCTAGTAGCCAAGTTCGCTAATAGGTGTCGTTGACGGTAGCAAAAGTAGAAACTACTTGAAATTGATCGTCTGCAGTCCTTAACTGAATTACAGATAACACACACTAATACAGCCATCACAATTAACACCGGTTATCAGACAGATTCTACACACACCCAAAGTAGCCTATACGGGGCTACATGACCACGTTGTCGCAACCCCTAAACTGAGGAACCAACCAACCATGCATTATTATCTGCTCTATATAGTTTAATTCGATTGTATTGCGTCATTCAATAATTAAAATGTATGAAATCTTGACTCATCTGGGGAAGAAAATGACTAACCTAGGCTATCATAACCAACAAAGCCCATTAAATCAGTTTTGGGAGTGCTTTCAATCCACCTGGTGGCGTAACACAGAGCGACCAGCGCGGAACAAATGACGAACACCTAGCGAGGTGCTAATGGAACGTGCTCATGCGTGTACTAAGTACCTCATTCCTATCAAGGTACACACGCTCAAGATACAGACTGTGAATATATTATTGCACTAACAGATAGGAAAACATTTGTCAGTTATTAGAGAATGAGATTCTTTTATTGTTATTTCATTTTATGGTCTTCGGACATCTTGATCATCATCCCCGTGTAGGCTACATGGGTGTGAGTCAGGGGCGTATATACAATTTTTTTCGGGGGGGGGGGGGGGGGGGGGGGGCTGGCTATCCTGGAAAATTGTGAGTATTCTCAGGGGATTGTCACCGCAAAATACCCAGAAATATCAACCAATATCTTAGAGCATATAACTTTGTGTAATTATTTTAGATAAGATTCAAAGTTTATATAGCCTACATTACTGGCAATACAAAAAAAAAAAGTAAAATAGAACACACAAGTAAAATTTTATACTTAATGAATTTTCCATTATGATTTATCGGGGTATGAATGGCATATATCTAAATATTTGTCAATTTACTAAGTAGAAAGGTAAATATATATATATATTTTTACAAGTTGATTTATTTCTCAAAAGTACCGTACTGTGGAATTCACAGATTTGCCTCACAAGGCAGAATGTACCCCATTCCAGCCCTCCGACTAGAATTAAAATTTCTTGGGGGAGCCGGGAATTGAATTTGGACCTCCGGGGCGGCAGCCAAGAATGCTAGCCACTACACCACGAGTTAGTCTAATTTCAGTCTTAATATTGTTTATAACTTAGCCAATAAGTTAAAGATTAGGGTACAACCAAATTTAAATTATTTTAAGCTCTTACCAAAGCAACACTTTCTTAATTTTTATTGGCTTTTTCGGGGGGTGGGGGGGGGGGGGAAAGGGGATGGAGCCCCCTCAGCACCCCCATTATATACGCCCCTGGTGAGAGTACGTTTTCTCTGAGTTACCAGACGCTCCGTTTTTATCTTTTATGGAACGCCAAATATTCCGTTTTTTTGTTAATATTGTACGTGCCACCCCCCTAGTGGCACCTTTGTTAACTGGATTACGGTGGGGGTACAAAGCACAACACCAATTACTGCTTAAAGAAATAATTAACTTTATTGTGGCCAGAAAATTACACTAATCAGCAAATACAAGCAATTAGGAGCCTTACTCCAGTTTCCTCAAGTCTCTTCCTTGAGCGCTCTTGGCCCTTCCACTTGTCAACAGATCAGAGAAGTTAATCCGTCCTAATGAGTACGGTGGCCTTGACAGAAACTACCTGCTCCTCTCCATTATGTTCACCGACCACAATTACTTACGATCACTTGCTGCAGGCTATTTCGCTGTCCACAAGCTGGAGAAACAATGTCACTGGATTTCGTAACTCGCACAGCACTTCGTCACCACACTTCTGTCGCACAAGATAATCGCTCGCACTAGCTCGTAAAACACAACAACAACTGCTAGACAGGTCGCACTTATATAGCAGGCCGGTGACTCAATAAATGCTTCTAGATCCATCCAGGGTTCACGGCTTCTCGAGGTTTCCACCGCTGGTCCAGTCACGAATATTCTGGACTACCCCTTTGTCCTAGTAGCCCTGTTGCATAAGGCACACGCAATACAGGAGGCAGGCCACAGCCCAGCCCTGGGGCAGTTGTGACTCATGCGGCGAGTGATGACACAAACTCACAGCCGTAACAATATATTCAATTTCGCACTAATTTTCAAATGTCCCGCTTGGGCAATCCATGCTTGATGTGATTGGCGATTGTTGTTATTGACGTCAAATAGCATCGGCACCGGCACGACGGCCCCGTTTGCTTCACTTGCTGAATGGTAGGGTACAGGTGCAAGTTTGAAAGAGAAAATGATTTTTATGTCTGTGTCAGATAGATGGTTGGTTGGTTCTTAAGTATAGGGGCTGCAACAACGCGGTCATGTAGGCCAATGTACTTTGGGTGTGTGTAGAATCTGTCTGATAACCGGTGTTAATTGTGATGACTGTATTAGTGTGTGTTATCTTATTTTTTTAAATTTATGTACTGCAACTTAGAATATTTCAAATAGTTCCTACTTTTGCCGCCAAGCGCCACCGTCAACGACTACTAGGCCAAGTTCAGAACTTAGCTACTAGACGCCACCGCAGCCGGCTCTTGGCAACGAACGTAGAAACCTAAGAGCCTTGTTTACATTCTTAACCTATCCAATTTAGCTTCACACAGGTGCAATTAGTAGAAGGTTCTTTAACATGCCATAAATCTATGACATGGGACCGCCGGCTTTACTTCCCCTCCGAAAGAAGGCATACTGAGGGATTTTTAACGCTCTTAAAAAATCCGACGGCTTCGGCCGGGTTTGAACCCGCTATCTTGGGCATAGAAGCTCAGCATGTCAGATAGATGGGTAGGCTACATGTTATAGAATTATTAGGGGCAACAACATTAAGGAATATCTTAGTCCTAGTGAAATTCATGCTCAGCATTTTCCCCTCCAATGATTTTACGAAGATTTTTTTCTGACACGAATATCAAATGGAGAGATGATAGAAACAGAAGCTCCATTAGTTTGATAAAACAAGAATTGTTCACATACTACAATTATGACGAAAATTGTAGTGAATTTTATCAGAAGACAAAAAAAAAAAAAAAAAAAATCCTTGCAAAGGGTCGTTCAAATGAAAAGTATTTTAAGTTGCCGGTGTCATAGGCCTATATATAATATGTCAGCAATATCTACTGTCGACCAAAGTATTATGTGCACTCGAGTTTGAAGGTTGTTTTTGAAGTAACCAATAGACCTACATAAAAGCCAAAAACATCATAATTTTCGTCGTTCAATGTTACGTTAGTTCATGTAGGTTTGGAATTTGTATTTTTTTTATTTTTTAAAATCGCAGTTGGAACACAAAAAGGGCCCGTTTTTAAGCGTGTTTCAACCATGCGTCACATTTAAGAATTATTATCTCAAAACCCCGTCATCAGATCGAAACCAAATTTAAACACAATATACATTGGAATGTTGTATAACTGGTTTATTAATTTCAAAAGTTTGTGTGTCCAAGAAACAAAGTTGTTATCATTTTATTAAGGCAAATTCTTCTCGGCCCGGGGTGGTTGGAAAATGTAGTTCTTTGTCGCGTTGTAATCCTTATACACCAAAACGTTATGCTGTATGACTGTGAAATACGTAAATTAATTCACTTATTTTATATCGGTTTGTATTTGTACGTAGAAATAAGACATGGTTCACCAGCTAGCCACTCCGGGGAAAGCTGTACAGCGTTGCGGAGATGGAACCCATCACTTCCGAGCGAGGCGCGCCATGACGCGTGATGGGCTCCATCTTGGCAACGCTGTACAGATTTCCACGGAGCGGCTAGCTGGTGAACCATGCCTTATTTCCCCGAACAAATACAAACCGATATAAAATAAGTGAATTAATTTACGTATTTCACAATCATACAGCATAACGTTTTGATGTATAAGGATTACAACACGACCAAGATTTACATTTTCCAACCTCTCCTGGCCGAGAAAAAGTTACTTTACAAAAATGATAACAACTTTGTTTCTTGGACATACACACTTTTGAAATTAATAAACCAGTTATACAACATTCCAATGTTTATTGTGTTAAAATTTGGATTCGATCTGATGGCGGATTTTTGAGATAATAAATCTTAAATGTGACGCATGGTTGAAACACGCTTTAAAACGAGCCTTTTTGTGTTCCAACTGCGATACAAAATATTAAAATATAAATTAAAAATTCCAAACCTACATGAACTAACGTAAAATAAAACGACGAAAATGATGATGTTATTGGATTTTATGTTGGTCTATTGGTTACTTCACAAACAACCTTCAAATTCGAGTGTACATAATATTTTGGTCGACAGTAGTTTTAATTTTGTGTGTTTGATTATATAATGTTTATTTTTATACATGTGTATTATTTATTACAAGATTAACAACCTTGATAAAACAATAAATGCTTTGGGAAAGTGTTCCGTTTTTCCATTCTTGAAATTTGGTAACCCTACTGATAACCTGTGTTTCTATGGTGACTGTTGCAGTGTGTGTCATCATCATCATGATTTACTAAAGGCAAAGCCTAGTCGCTGCAGCCACATTTGACGGCTTCCTGCTAGTCTCTTCATGCTGCCATAAGGACTACATGCAGTTCTTGATGTACGACATCCTTGGACGTCCCCTAGGTTTCTTTCTCAATACTTTGCCCTCGATAATGGTTTGGAGAAGAGATGACGATGATGATAATTGTTGTTTTAAGGGGCCTAACATCTAGGTTATTGGCCCCTAATGGTTTGGGTGATAGTGAAATTACAAACTTACATACTAGAAGAAGAAATGGTTAACAAACAAAGGATAAGGCAAATAAAGGACAGGAAGAAAAGAAATGCCCTCAACCCTCGAAGAATGAGGATTGAGGGACTTGGAAGGAAGGAGAGCCATGAAAGGCAGATAGGAAAGGGAAAGAGGAGAGGGCCTGCCCCAAGGTCAGAGGAAAATGGAAGAGAAAAAAAACCCGGACCCAGCTCAGGAATCCCTCGGGATCGCCAACTCCCGAACTCACCAGCCGTGAGCCCCTGAGGGTGTAGCAATATCCAGGGTGCACCAGAAGTGGTGGGGCTACATACACCCTGCCTCCTTGAGCAAAAGGCAGGAGACTATATGAAAAGAAAAAGAAGGCTGACCCCTCGAAGAATGAGGGTATCAGAAAATATGAGACAAGGGCCAATTAAGGCGGGAAAGTGAAAGACTCCCTAGGCCTCGGATACCCTAATACCGCCAGGGTCGGAAGAGACCAATATTTGACCAAGAGAGGTCGACAGGGAAGAAGACGGAGAGGAGCCTGGCACAAGTATGTGGAAACAATGCCGGTCTCAGCTGGGGTCCCATGGTCGCCAACCCACGTCGCACTTGATGTGAGTTCCTGGGGGGTGGAGTAGAGAGTCATGCCATAATACATGTCCAAGGAACTTGGTTTTCCTCTTCTTTATTGTTTTTAATAAACATCGATCTTCCTTCACGTCCTGCAGAACAAGATCATTTAGCAAGTGCTCAACCACTGGCCGCAATATCTCAGGTGGGATGATGGCTACCTCCCTCGCAATGTTCATCTTCAAACGCCAACATGTGTCAGTGTCCCATTGCTCGTGTGGTCATGCGGTTACTTAACACATTTGGCGAAAAACGCATCGTCGGCCGATCATTCCCCACTGCGTGGCCACCAAGATCCCCAGATTTGAACTTGTGGGATTTCTGGCTGTGGAGTTACCTTAAGGACAGGATTATAATAAGTAATAATTAAAATGCGGCTTCGGTGGGGAAGTTGGTTGTATGCTGAACTGCTGTGCCCAAGATCGAGGATTCAAACCCGACCAAAGTCGACGGATTTTTTAAAAGCGTCAAAGTCCTTCAGTATGTCTTCCTTCGGAGGGGAAGTAAAGCTGGCGGTCCCATGTCACAGATTTATGGCATGTAAAAGATCCTTCCACAGACTAAACTTGTGTGAAGCTAAATTTCTTTCAAAGTTCCAACGTTCACCACTAGGTGTCAGTGACATCTGGTATCAAAAGTTGGAACTACTTGAAATTGAGCGGAACGTGTAGCTCACCCCATGGGTGTCCACTTGAAGCAGCTATAGCCTCTTGCCAGCCGAACATGACCTCGGACACTCCCGGCACTAAAAGCCATACGATAAATAAAATAAATAAATAAATAAATATTTTTTTCCCTTTCAATCGTTTAATCGTTATGTCTCTTCCGTATTAGGGGCAGATGACCTCGTAGTTCCGCCCCTCAAAACAACAATAACTAACTAACTCTCTTCCGCATGTCCTGCCAAACGTTTCCTCACCGTTTCATTGTCCTACGATCCCTCGTTTGCCCATGGGGGGAGGGGCTCGCAAATAGCGCAAGTTTAATTATAACCACCCTGTATTCGGGAAGCATAATGGCAGAAGACAGGAGGTGAAAACTCGTATCACAATTGCCAAGGAGGCATTTGATAAAAAGAGGAGGCTTCTTTGTGGGTAAATGGAGGGGGTGGAGACTGGCAGAGTGCTTTATATGGAGCTGAGACATGGACAATGAGGAAAGGGGAAGAAAGACGATTGGAAACATTTGATATGGAAGGATTTCAATGAGTACAACGAGTGAGAAATGAGGAGGTGCTGAGAAGAGTTAGAGAAGAGAAAAGAATATTAAAGGTAATCAGGATGAGAAAGCACAATTGGCTTGGACACTGGATTAAAAGAGATTCCATACTGTTGGGTGCTATGAAAGAAGACGAAGGGGACGGAGAAGAAGATAAATGATGATAGTAATTGTTGTTTTAAGGGGCCTAACATATAGGTTATCGCTCGGCCCCTAATGGTTTGGGTGATAGTGAAAATGATAATGTAATGTAAACTATAACTAAAACTCACTGCCGACTTACATACTAGAATAATTACAGTATTATTTAGTGTGTGGCTTTTAGTACCGGGAGTGTCCGGGGACATGTTCGGCTCGCCAGAGGCTGTAGCTGCTTCAAGCGGACACCCATGGGGTGAGCTATAAGTTCCGTTCAATTTCAAGTAGTTCCAACTTTCGCCACCAGATGTCACTGACTCCTAGTGGTGAACGTTGGAACTATGATAGAGCGTTTCAACGAAATCTAACCTAGAAAGTTAGCTTCATACAAGTTTAGTTAGTGAAAGGATCTTTTACATGCCATAAATCTATGACATGGGTCCACCGGCTTTACTCCCCTCCGAAGGAAGGCATACTGAAGGATTTTAACGCTCTTAAAAACTCCGACGACTTCGGCGGGTTTGAACCTGCGATCTTGGGCACAGCAGTTCAGCATGCTACCAACTACGCCACCGAAGCCACTTACATAGAATACTAGAAGAAGAAATGAAAAAAAAAAAAGAAGAATGAGGTAAGTAAACGACAGGAGAAACAGAAATGCCCTCAACCCTCGAGGATTGATGGACTTGGAAGGAAGGAGTGCCATGAAAGGCAGATAGGAAAGGGAAAGAGGAGAGAGTCCATCCCGAAGGCAATGGAAAAAGGGGAAAAACACGGACCCACTTCAGGAATCCCTCAGGGTCGCTAACTCCCGAATTCACCAGCCGTGAGCCTTTGAGGGTGTAGCACTATCCAGGGTGGGGATACATACACCTTGCCTTCTTTAGGGCCTTGAGCAGAAGGCAGGAGATATCAATAAGAGAAAAGAAGAGCCAACGTTGGAACTACTTGAAATGGAACTTGTTGGCAGCCCTCGGATGTTCAATCAAGGATACCCAGCTATGTCCATTGGCCGCAATTCATCTTATATATAAAAGTGAAAGTCTGTATGTATGTGGGTTGGTTCCTTATACAAATCCACACCGTTCCACCAATCTCAACCAAATTTTGCATACACATAGTTTAGGACCCAGAAGGAACCGCTGGCTACATGAATTCTGATAGTCTTTCTCATTCTTCTGATTTCGGCCCTTTTGCACTCAAGAGCAGGCTAATCAAATCATAAAAAAGTCCTCTCGGCACGCCGGAAGGCGGAGGTAGATTTAATGGGGCAAACTTGGGGATAGGCGAAAATAGGCACAATATGCACGTTTTCGCAGAAGGATCCGACCTCATTTATTGCGAGAAAGTATTTTATAATTGGAACTTAATTAACTTTGTTTTTCGTCATTTTATGCATATTTTAAAATTTTATTGTCTTATGGGGACGGAAAACTTCTTGTCATTTGGGGTACATTTTTATACTTGTGGTCACACTGTCCTTATGCAAGGTTTCGACACTGATGAGTAACTATGTAACGGTCTGTTACTTCTTCACGCAAAATTATATCTCCCGCAGAGATTTTGGTTGGTTCCTCAGTTTAGGGACTGCGTCAACGCGGTCATGTAACCCCGTGTACCTTGGGTGAGTGTAGACTCTGTCTAATAAACAGTGTGAATTGTGATGGCTGTATTAGTCTGTAATTCAGGTGAGGACTGCAGACGGTCAATTTCAAGCAGCTCCTAATGTTGTTACCAGATTCTACCGTCAACGACACCTAGCTCTGAACTTGGCTACGAGATGCCACCGCAACCAGCAACTCGCAACGAACGTTGGATCTTCCCTCCAATGGAAAGCATACTGAGGGATTTTTAGCGCTCTTAGAAAATCCGACGACTTCGGCCGGCTTTGAACCCGCGATCTTGGGCACAGAAGTTCAGCATACTACCAGTTACGTCACCGAGGCCGCTTCTCACTTAGTCAGATCGAAAACTGAATGTGATCGCGTGCAAGTGCGTTGTCATGGCAACGTCTGATGGCTCATCCCTCATCAATTTAGTAGTGTTGTCATGGCAACCTCTGATAGCTCTTGGCATTTTCTTATAATTCCGAAATCATTTTTCTCATCCCTTGGCGTAATGGTGGGTCATATCAAAAATTCTTTCAGACAAAAGTTTTAGGTAATTATTAGGGGAATATTGTCCATTTTGTACGGTTTTGATATTGTGCCTATTAAGAGAGATATGATTAATGTTTCCCGAAAAAAACACCTTTTCCCACACCTTTGGTCAATGGTTGGTGCTATCAAAAAACTCTTCAAACATAAATTTTTGGGCCTTATTTGACACATAGTATGAACTTTGAATGGATTCGATATTTGCAAATATTAAGAGAGTTATAGCGATATTTCATCGAAGAAAGACCCCCATTTTCACCCCCGTCAACCGATTGTGCCCATTAACGAACTCGACCGAGATTTTATAGGGATACATATTATGTAAAAAATTCAAATTGATTGGTGCAAAATTGCGGTAGTTATCGTGTCCACAAGAAACTGATATGTGTATATCTTTATATATATAATTCTTCGACACGTGTGTATGTGACTGAACTCCTCCTAAACGACTGAACCGATTTTGATGGAATTTGGGATGTATATTAGTGTGGGTCCATGTATGGTTTAGATTCACAATCCGACACGGTAGGTGGAATGAACACAATTTTAGAACCACAATTTACACACAATTTTACAACCACAATATACAGTCAAAAAAAAAAAATCCTCTCGGCACGCCGGAAGGCGGAGGTAGATTTCACCGGGCAAACTAGGGGATTGGCTATAATAGGCAAAATATGCAGGTTTTCGTAGGAGGATCAGACCTCATTGATTGCAAGAAAGTATTTTAAATTTGGAGGTTAAAAATCAACTTTTTTTCGTTTTTGTATGCATATTTTTATCATTTTATTGTCTATGCGGATGGTAACCTTCTTGTCATTCGGGGTTCATTTTTATACTTCTGATCACACTGTCCTTATGCAAGGTTTGGAACTGATGTGTAACTATCTGACAGTCTGTTACTTCTTCTCGCAAAATTTTATCTCCCGCAGAGATTTTTGTTGGTTCCTCAGTTTAGGGGCTGCGACAACGTGGTCATGTAACCCCGGGTGTGTAGAATCTGATAAACGGTGTTAATTTTGATGACTGTTTTAGTGTGTAATTCAGGTAAGGTCTGCAGACGGTCAATTTTAAGTAGTAGTTCCTAATTTTGTACCATATCCTAACGTGAACGACACCTAGCTGTGAACTTGGCTACTAGATGCCACCGCAACCAGCAACTTGCAACAAACGTTGGAACTTCTCCTCCAAAGGAAAGAATGCTGAGGGTTTTTTAGCGCTCTTAGAAAATCCGACGACTTTGGCCGGCTTTGAACCAGCGACCTTGGGCATATAAGTTCAGCATGCTACCAGTTAGCCACTTCCCACAGTCAGATGGAAAAATGAATGTGATCTCGTGCAATGGCGTTGTCTTGGCAACCTCTGATAGCTCATCCCTCATCAATTTAGAAGCGTTGTCACGGTAACCTCTGATGGCACTTGGCATGTTCTTTAATTCCGAAATCATTTTTCTCATCCCTTGGCGTAATGGTAGGTCAGATCAAAAATTATTTCAGACAAAGTTTTAGGTAATTATTAGGGGAATATTTTCCATTATGTACGGGTTTGATATTGTGCCTATTAAGAGAGATATGATTAATGTTTCCCGAAAAAAACACTTTTTTCCACCCCTTTGGTCAATGGTTGGTGCTATCAAAAAACCTATTTGACATAAATTTTTGGCACTTATCCGACAAATATTATGAACTTTGAATTGATTCGATATTTCACGTATTAAGAGAGTTATAGCGACATTTCACTTTTTCGAAAAAAAAAGCCCCCCCCCCCCCATTTTCACCCCCTTTAACCGATTTTGCCCATTAACGAACTCGACCGATTTTTTAAGGGGTTACATATTATGTAAAACATTAAAGTGATTGGTGCAAAATTACGGCAGTTATCGTGTCCACAACAAACTGATATATATGCATATATATACACACACATATATATAAACTTTTGAACTGACGGTGGTTTGGGGGATGTGAAACACGAAGATATGTCGACATTTTCCGGAAGTCGAAACATGGCACCCATTGCAATAGTTAGCTTTCTGATGAAATCTACCTAAAATAGGCTACATAATTTAAAATACTACCATCAACGACACCTAGCTGTGAACTTGGCTACTAGATGCCACCGAAACCATCAACTCGCAATGAACGTTGGAACTTCCCCTCCGAAGGAAAGCATACTCAGGTTTTTTTGGCGCTCTTAGTAAATCCGACGACTTCAGCCGGGTTTGAACCCGCGACCTTGGGCATAGAAGTTCAGCATGCTACCAGTTCCGATACCGAAGTCGCTTCCCACAGACATATGAAAACAGAATGTGATCTCGTGCAGTGGCGTTGTCATAGCAACTGCTGATGGCTCAACCCGTATCAATTAAAAGTAAAGTTGTCATGGCAACCACTCTTGGCACTTGGAATTTTCTTATAACTTAAATCATTTTGCTCACTCCGTGGCGTAATGGTGGGTCATATCGAAAATTCTTTCAGACAAAAGTTTTAGGTCATTATTGGAGGAATATTGTCCATTTTGTACGGTTTTGATATTGTGCCTATTAAGAGAGATATGATTAATGTTTCCCGAAAACCCCACTTTTTTCCACCCCTTTGGTCAATGGTTGGTGCTATCAAAAAACTTATTTGACATAAATTTTTGGCACTTATACGACACATATTATGAACTTTGAATGGATTCGATATTTCACGTATTAAGAGAGTTATAGCGAAATTTCACTTTTTCGAAAAAAAGCCCCCCATTTTCACCCCCTTCGACCGATTTTGCCCATTAACGAACTCGACCGAGATTTTATAGGGATACATGTTATGTAAAAAATTCAAAGTGATTGGTGCACAATTACGGCAGTTATCGTGTCCACAAGAAACTGATATATATATAGATACATATATACATAAATTATATATAAACTTTTGAACTGACGGTGG
Source organism: Meconema thalassinum (assembly GCA_946902985.2). Taxonomy (NCBI): domain Eukaryota; kingdom Metazoa; phylum Arthropoda; class Insecta; order Orthoptera; family Tettigoniidae; genus Meconema; species Meconema thalassinum. The sequence continues at coordinate 74,697,310 of OX336400.1, forward strand.
TTTTGGGGTCTGGGGGATGTGAAACGCGAAGATATGTCGAAATTTTCCGGAAGTCGAAACATGGTACCCATTGCAATAGTTAGCTTTCTAATGAAATCTACCTAACAGTCGTCATGGAAACCACTAGCCTTGGCCTTGGTGAAAGCTGATGTCTTTGGACGGAATGTCTCTGCACGTTAGAGCCACCTGGTCTCAATCTGTGCAACTACCGCCATTACTTACACTCCGCCCGTGGCGAAAAGTTGTGTTTTATACCAAAGGTGGCAGTGATGTCGAATTGTACTGTTTGTATCTGCACGTTAGCGTTTCAAAGTCCCGTATGCGTTCATATACCATTCATCCGATTGCAATAAAACTTGGGTGAGATGTTGTGTACACTTACGTAAGGGTTTCTAACTTAGTAAATCCTATTTACAATAGGTAGCTCACGAGTAGATTCAACAAATGAGCAACGTCGCGCGAACTTTTAATCAAAGTCCCGTATGCGTTCATATACCATTCATCCGATTGCAATGAAACTTGGGTGAGATGTTGTGTACACTTATGTGAGGGTTTCTAACTTAGTAAATCAATTTCACAGGAGGTTTCGCACGAGTAGATTCAACAAATAAGCGACGACGCGCGAAGCGTTTCAATAAGGTCCCGTATGCGTTCAAATACCATTCGTCCGATTACGATGAAACTTTGGTGAATTGTTGTGTACATTCCAGGAAATGTTTCTGTCTTAGTAAGTCCAGTTTTAATAAGTAGCGCACGAGTAGATTCAACAAATGAGCGACGGCGCGCGAATCGTTTCCACAATGTCCCGTATGCGGTCATATATCATTTATCCGATTGCGATCAAACCTTGGTGAATCATTGAGTACACGCCTGAGAAGGTTTCAGGCTTAGTAAATCTATTTTACAATGGGCAGCGCATGAGTAGATTCAATAAATGAGTGACGGCACGCGAATCATTTAAAGAAAATCACTTATGCGTTCATATGTCATTCATCCAATTCCGATGAAACTTTGATGAGTTGTTGTGTACACGCCAGGGAAGGTGTTCAACTTGGTAAATCTATTTTACAATATTGGTAGCGCACGAGTAGACGTAACAAATGAGTGACGACGCGCGAAGCGTTCCAACAAAATCCTGTATACGTTCATATACTATTCATCGATTGCGATGAAACATTGATGAGTTGTTGTGTACTCTTACGTGAAGCTTTCTAACTTAGTAAATCCATTTCGCAGTTGGAAGAGCGCGAGTAGATTCAACAAATGAGTGACAGCGTACGAATCATTTAAACCAAATCGAGTATGCGTTAAATGCCATTTATCCGTTTGCGATGAAACTTTGGAGAATTGTTGTGCACGCTCCAACGAATGTTTCTAAATTAGTTAATTCAATTCACGATAGTTTAGAGGCAGTTAACAGAAATTGAAAAATATATTGTGTATCCAAAAGCACTTCAAGAAACAAAGTTACAACACTTTCTTTGATTGGCAGGACAACGCCTGCCGGGTCAGCTTGTCTATATATACATAAATTACATATAAACGTTTTAACTGACGGTGGTTTTGGGGTCTAGGGGATGTGAAACGTGAAGATATGTCGAAATTTTCCGGAAGTCGAAACATGGTACCCATTGCAATAGTTAGCTTTCTAATGAAATCTACCTAATATACTCATGAAGGAATGGCATGGCAGATAGTTTTCATGGCAACATAGCTCAAGTCGAGACACGGCCGTCTGGATGCCAGTTGCGCTCTGCACTACCGGTATAGAAAATGAGGATCTTTACTTGAAATCCCGTTAGTTACTCACCTACTCACACAGCACTGTCAACCAAGTTTAGCACAACAAAGACTTGACACTATCTTCTACTATATATTTGTCAAATACCACTCACTCACTCACTCACTCATTCATCCATCACGAAATCTCAGAAACCACCGAACGGATTGGAATGAAATTTGGTATGCTGCTTCCCCAAGGGCCGTAAATGCCCAGTAAGAGAGGATTTTTGTATATTCAGGTTATAAAGGGGTGTTAAGGGGGTAGACCTGCATTTCATTGAATAGCAATATCTCCCGATTGGTTTCATTGGGGGATGTGATACTCGGTACATAAACTCATCATTAAAAATAAGAAGACACTAGTCTGAGGGTTTTTCGATATGGCATATATTATGAGGTGAAGGGGGGTGAAAAGTGGGGATTGAAAGATTCCTAACGGAGCGTGTATCTCTTAAACGACATAGGCGAGGAGTTTGAAACTCAGCGGGAAAAAATCAGCATAAAAATAAGTAAATATGTGTTTGACCGTTTTTTTCATAAATCCAATTTAAGGAGCCCATGGGGAGGGGTGAAATTCTGGGGGGGGGGGGGGGGGGGGAGGAGCAGGAAAGAAAGTGTCCTAACTGATTGACTGACTGACTCACTCATCAAACTCAGGGGGAAAAACTGCTTTAAAGTAAGTAAATAGCTATTCGACAGTTTTTTTTATCAATCAAATTGAAGGGGTTCATCGGGAGGGGTGAAATTCTGAAGAAAAACAAATGAAAGAAAATGTACTGACTCATTCACTCACTCATCATCGCCCAGCCAAAAATATTGAAGTTGGAAACAAGGCATTTTGGGGATATGTTCGTTGTATGTCAAAACCATACACTAAGGGAGGATTTTTGAATATTCAGGCTCTAAAGGGGTCTTAAGGGGGTTAAACCTGCATTTCATTGAATGACAATATCTCACGAGTGGTTTCATTTGTGGATGTGATACTCGGCATATAAACTAATCATTAAAAATAAGCAGACATGTGTCTAAGGGTTTTTCGATGTGGTGTATTATTATGTGGTGAAAGGGGTGAATAGTGGGGGTTGAAGGATTCCTAACGGAGCGTGTAGGCCTATCTCTTAAACGACATAGGCGAGAAATTTGAAACTCAGCGAAAACAATCAGCTAAATAAATAAGTAAATCGGTGTTCGACCGTTTTTTCATAAATTAATTTAAGGGGCCCATGGGGAGGGTTGAAATTCTGGTAAAAATAATTGAAAGAAAATGTCCTGTCTGACTCACTCACTCATCACGCCCAGCGAAAACTATAAAAGTTGGATAAATGAAATTTTGGGAATATGTTCGCTGTATGTCGAAAACGTCAACTAAGGAATGTTTTTTGTTTATTCGGGGTTTAAAGAGATGATAAGGGGGGTAAACGTGCATTTCATTGAATAACGATATCTCATGAGTTGTTTCTTTGGTGATGTGATATTCGGTATAGAAACTAATCATTAAAAATAATCAGACATATATCTAAGGGTTTATCGATGTGGTGTATATTATGAGGTGAAAGGGATGAAAATTGGGGGTTGAGGGATTCTTAACGGAGCGTGAATCTCTTAAACGACATGGGCGAGAAGTTTGAAATTCGACGGGAAAAACAGCTTAAAATACAAGTAAATAGGTGTTCGACCGTTTTTTCATAAATCCAATTTAAGGGGCCCTTGGAGAGGGGTGAAATTCTGGGGGAAAAAAAAACAGGAAAGAAAGTGTCCTAACTGATTGACTCACTTACTCACTCATCAAACTCAGGGCGAAAACAGCTTTAAATAAGTAAATAGGTGTTCGACCGTTTGTTTCATAAATCCAATTTAAAGGGTTCATGGGGAGGGGTAAAATTATCAAAAATAAATGAAAGATAATGTCCTGACTCACTCACTCACTCATCATCGCCAAGCCAAAATTATTGAAGTTAGTAACATGAAATTTTGGGGATATGTTCGTTGTATGTCGAAAACGTCCACTAAGGAAAGAGTTTTGAATATTCTGGTTCTAAATAGGTGTTAAGGAGGTAAACGTGCATTTCGTTGAATAACAATATCTCACGAGTGGTTTCATTTGGGGATGTGATACTTGGCATATATACTAATCAATTAAAATAAGCTGACACATGTCTAATGGTTTTTCGATGTAGTGTATATTATGAGGTGAAAGGGATGAAAAGTGGGGGTTGGAAGATTCTTAACGGAGCGAGTATCTCTTAAACGACATAGGCGAGGAGTTTGAAACTCGGAGGAAATCAATCAGCTTAAAAATAAATAAATAAATAAATAAATAAAATAGGTGTTCAACCGTTTTTTCATAAATCCAATTTAAGTGGCCTATGGGGAGGGGTGAAATTCTGGAAGAAAAACGTCCACTAAGGAAGGATTTTTGTATGTTTACTCTCATCGACCAACCCAAACTATTAATGTTAGCAGAATGATATTTTGGGGATATGTTTGTTGTGTGTCGAAAACGTCTACTAAGGAGGGATTTTTGGATATTCAGGTTCTAAAGGGGTGTTAACGGGGCTAAACCTGCATTTCGTTGAATAACAATATGACACGACTATGACGCGAGAGAAGCGAGGCTAAAAATGAGATGGAGTGTGTCTGTGTATTACTCAATCACGCAAGTACCACTGGTCCGATTTACATGAATTTTACATGGAAGTAGCTGACTTACCTGGTTAACATATAGGTTACTTTTGATTTCAATACTTTGCACTATTTAAAGATGGCGACCATTTTAGTGACGTCACTACACCCTTTGGTTTCAAACTTTCATATTTCCATTTCAAATAAAAAGAGAACGCTAAGAAATAGCAAACTTTTGATGGCATATACGAGGTTTAAAATTACATTTTCTATCCGAAAGGTATCTCCAACCGTTAGCGATTAAAACCTAAATTTGTGCTATAAAACACGGTCCACGCCGAGCGGTGCAGTTGGACAGAATGTTCCATCCTTAATTTCCCTCTGCGCAGCACCTCGCCTATCCCCTGTTTTAATTGTCACCTTCACATATTATTTTATTTATGACGCGTAGCGAAGCACGGGTACTTCAGCTAGTATATAACAAATAGCAATATTATTAAGAAAATTCAAAAAGCGCGACATCTAGCGTCTTAAATAAATCAACTGCAACCAGAACCTGCAATCGGACAGACTGGAGCCTCAGTACGCACGCATCCCCCAGACCCAGACAACATAAGGTGACCCCGAGTATATCGTAGAGGTTGACAAGTAATGGTTTACGTGCTAATTGGACTCTACCCCCTTAAAAGAATAGCTTTCCCTTGTATTAAAGGAGCATTGGCATGCAAGGATCACCCACAAGGACCGAGGGAAAGCGTCACGTAGTGTGTGTGTAATGTGGCTATAAGAGTCAGTGAGAGGACTCCTCAGTGCCAGATCCTGTAAGGACCTTCCAGCCAACAACAACACACCCACCGACATGAAGCTACTGGTGAGCCAATCCTACTCTATGTTTCAAGCGTTAAGCGTTACACGTAAAGCCGCAATCACCGACCGTGACTTTTAATGTTGAAACCATTTTTAAATGACACTAAGGACCGTTTTCACCGAAGTCAATTATCTCTAAATTCATAATTAAAGGTCATTTAACTTTGCACTAGCATTTCATCAAACAGAAACGCTCGCTAGCTTACCACTAATAAGGCATTACGTTAAATGGCCAAATCTTACTACTGAACTCTCTAAAGCATCGTTTAAGTGGAGGGAAACAACTGGATTCTACCTCGTGTATCTCTCAATGGCGGTCTGTTTCTAAGTTCCACACGTTCATTCATCCATATGAATAAACAATATGTTTATGACAATAATAGACTAATATCGTATGGCCTCGGTGCCGTGTGCAAGCTTTTCTTTCCTTCTTTCTTTCTTTCTTTCTTTCTCTCTCTTTTTCTTTCTTTCTTTATTTATTTCTTTCTTAAATTCTTTCTCTTTTTCTTTCTTACTTTCTCTTTTTCTTTCTTCCTTTCGTTATCGTTTTCTTCCCTTCTTTCTTTCTTTCTCTTTCTTTCTTTCTTTCTTTCTTTCTTTCTTCCTTTCTCGTTTTCCTTATTTCTTATGTCCATTCATAGAGCGCGTTGAAACTTGTTAGTTGGCTTGATGACTAGGGAGTGGATTTTTAGATTTTTAAAATTGTCATTTTAGCATTTCAAAAACATAAAATAGTTTTGTTTTTGTTTTTAATGGGTAGAATACGTTTTTAAAAATGTTTTTATATTTAAAGTGTAGTAAAAGTTGACAAATTCGGCAAAGCTTAAAATTAATGCCTAATTGTTAGTAGAAAATCTGATCGCAACGAGAGTGTAAATATTTTACATAATGATACGTCATTTATAAAATTATCACCGAGAACTTCACCCTTTTAGGCAATATTCGATCTTCTTAAATATGTTAGTTATACAAATTCAATAAAACCAAGGATGTCAGAGGTGATTTCCACACTCTGGCCTGTTTAATTAATTTTGTTTATTTAGAATATAGGGAACTTGGAAACAATATGAGATTTATCCCCATTTTCCTGACAGTAAATAACCAAACAGTAAGATACAAGCTGAAAGCGCTGAAAGTATTTGAACTTTCTGGCAGGTAGGATTTCTCTCAACAACTAGAACTAGGAATAAACACTATCTTGCTTTTGAAAATTATGGACTAAAAATTCAAATAAACTACAATAAATGGAACAAAACTGCAATTAGGTATTTTTAGGTACAGTAAAAACTCGATTAACCGACATCGTCGGGACCTTGGTCGTGACGGTTGAGCGAATAGACGGATAACACAAACACTGTATTATTCCTCCAAAACATGACCTCAATCAATTATATTATAGACAGATATCTATATCAGTAATGCAATATATTTCGGAATGAAAAGAAATTATACACGATTGTAATAGCAAATAAAACTATTAAAACTCAGCAATTCTTCTAGGTTTGTGCCGGTCTTGTGTGGGGTTTCGCCTAGGACACCAAGCTGGCTCATCGGCGGGTTCTTGGTGTCCCCGCCCGGACCCCCACAGGAGTATCGAACTGCGCGATACTTTCCTTTATATAGAGTGCAACTGCACTCCTTGACTGTGAGAACCAAAAGCTCAAGCAACCTCAACCTCCCTATGAAGGCTTCCAAAAAGATGGTATATTGGCTTTCACGGCCGGTGAATTAAAACTCAGCAATTCTTCTACGTTTATGCCGTGTCTTGTGTGGGGTTTCGCCTAGGACGCCAATCTGGCTCATCGGCGGGCTCTTGGTGTCCCCACCCGGACCCCCACAGGAGTAACGAACTGCGCGCTACCTCCCTTTATATACAGTACAACTGCACTCCTTGACTGCGAGAACCAAAAGGTCAAGCAGCCTCAACCTCCCTATGAAGGCTCCCAAAAAGATGGTATATTGGCTTTCACGGCCGGTGAATTAAAACTCAGCAATTCTTCTAGGTTTATGCCGTGTCTTGTGTGGGGTTTCGCCTAGGACTCAGCTATTCTTCTGAGTTTTAATTCACCGGCCGTGAAAGCCAATATACCATCTTTTTGGAAGCCTTCATAGTGAGGTTGAGGCTGCTTGAGCTTTTGGTTCTCGCAGTCAAGGAGTGCAGTTGCACTCTATATAAAGGGAGGTATCGTGCAGTTCGATACTCCTGTGGGGGTCCCGGCGGGGACACCAAGAGCCCGCCGATGAGCCAGCTTGGTGTCCTAGGTGAAACCCCACACAAGACACGGCACAAACCTAGAAGAATTGCTGAGTTTTAATTCACCGGCCGTGAAAGCCAATATACCATCATTTTAGAAGCCTTCATAGGGAGGTTGAGGCTGCTTGAGCTTTTGGTTCTCGCAGTCAAGGAGTGCAGTTGCATTCTATATAAAGGGAGGTATCGCGCAGTTCGTTACTCCTGTGGGGGTCCCGGTGGGGACACTAAGAGCCCGCCGATGAGCCAGCTTGTATCCTAGGTGAAACCCCACACAAGACACGGCACAAACCTGGAAGAATTGCTGAGTTTTAATTCACCGGCCGTGAAAGCCAATATACCATCATTTTAGAAGCCTTCATAGGGAGGTTGAGGCTGCTTGAGCTTTTGGTTCTCGCAGTCAAGGAGTGCAGTTGTACTGTATATAAAGGGGGGTATCGCGCAGTTCGTTACTCCTGTGGGGGTCCCGGCGGGGACACCAAGAGCCCGCCGATGAGCCAGCTTGTGTCCTAGGCGAAACCCCACACAAGACACGGCACAAACCTGGAAGAATTGCTGAGTTTTAATTCACCGGCCGTGAAAGCCAATATACCAAATAAAACTATTTATTACACGATAAAACATCCGTACAGTAACTACAAATGTGACAAAATTATGGACAGTACAGTAATATAAACTTACAGGTGAAATAGTTCATGTAGCTTGAAAATAGTCAGCCATTTTCTTCTGCCTCTTTGATGCTCGAGCTTTCACTGCGGCAATATTTCGTATTTTTCGGAGCAGTAGTGTCTGCGTTGCATTGGCCTCTTCTTGACTTTCAAACCATTCTATACACTTGGACAGCATTGTTTCAGCCTCTGAGTGGCTAATAGTTTGTTTTTCATCATGGTTTGAACACTCTTCTTCTTCTTCTTCTTCTTCTTCTTTGGTGGCACTTACGCTGACAACAATTTCGTCATCACTCAAATTTGAATCCCCCCGTCCACTCTGTCACGCTCTAACCACTCTGATACTTTTTCCAACATCAAATTTGTACTGATTTGCAAATTATTGCACAAATTGACCATCTCGTCAACTGTCACACTCTCAGGTTCCTCAGTATTATTATGCTATTACAGCAATGACGGTTAACAGGAACTGACGGTTTAAAGAGTGACGGTTAAACGAAGTTTTACTGTACTCGCATATCATTTAGGTTTTCTTAGGTAGTAGAGAATTCATGAATATGACTCTTTTGAGTGTGATTCTGTATGTGTGTGTCCCCCTATCAACTCCTGAACGGCTGTAGCTATCGAAACCAAATTTGGTATGAGTAGAGATCTATAATGAAATTTCAGCTCCATGTTGGATATCTTGGAAATTATGCATGGGAGTTACTTCAAAATTGCCACACATATAGATAATAATATGTCAGTTTAATTTCCAGGAGGCCATACATGACAGTGTCGCCAACATGATTCTAAGCCTGCCGATAGGTCCAATTTTCAAATGCATGTAACTTCTACAGTATCAATTGGATTTCAACCAAATGTCGTATGTGCTTTGTGTACCATAACAGATATGACCATGCGTATTCTTAAGAGCAACCAGGGCTGCCAACTGTTAATAAATCCTCTCTATATTTTCTTTTATCCTAATGCCAATATATCAGAAAGTATGCAAGCTAACAGCTCTAAACTTTGCACACGTAGGTATAGTACCTGACACACTAGATTAATTTGGAATAACTGATAAATGTAAGTGCTGCCAACATGATTCTAAGCCTGCAAAATTGGGACAATAATAGATCATAATATTTCAGATTAATTCTGACCAACACATACATGACATTGTTGCCAACATGATTTTACGGGTTCTGATAGATCCAATGTAACATTTCATTTCTGATATATAGATTATTCATTGGCATGAATCTTAAATTTTAAGAAAAGTAGGCTCTTTAGTTCGTCATGGAACTACTTATTTTTTATAATATTTTTCTCTTTTTTTTAAGTTAATTTTTAGTTTTATTAGTTATAACTGTAATATATTCATTTAATTTAGGGCTCTTATTTTTATATGTTTTATATGGGTTTATAAAGTAATAACTGGTGGACGATCTTCTAACTCTAATTATGCTTTATTGGGAGGTCTTCGAGCTGTAGCTCAAAGGTCTTAACTTAGAAGAGCCGCTAATAATAAACATGGCATACAGTTTTTGCTATACAAGCGCAGCGTGTTAGCGACTGTTTGAACTACGTCAGTGTATGTTCGCACTTTCCACAGATTACCTACTACGCACTTTCTCTTCAGGCCGCTGCGTTTTCTTTTTCTTTTATAAGTCATTGGATCGTTGAAATGATTGGCGAATATAAAAGTGTCGCTCGCGGCAAAAATCTTGCACTAATTCCTGAAACAGTCGCTAGATGGCATGAGCTACTAAATCACGATAATAGATTTAATGTAATGTCTGAAAATGTGAATTTAGCACCGCGGCGTAAAAACAAAAACAAGGCTAAGATGTTGAAATTGGTACGTGGTCCATAGCAGGCTTCAAGAGAAATAATAATAATAATGATAATAATAATAATAATAGTAATAATAATAATTAGGGAACCTATGTGTGAAATCTCGCATGTGCATAGGCCACCCGCCCGGCTTCACTGTTTTGCGGACTGGATGCAGCACAGTTTTGCCAGAGGCCATTTTTTTAAACGCACTTTTTTAAACAAAGAAATATTTTTATTACCGTTGAATTTCAAGAAATGCAAATATTTGCATGTGCAATTGAGACGATTTGGAAGATTTTGGTACAAACCGGACATTCTAACTCCCTCTGGTTTAGGAGCATGAGTTTTGTGAAACATACACCTTAGAGTTTTCTTCTTTATTTGTTTCACCCAACTTTGGGATACATGGAATCAATCGTTTTTTTTTATTGCTTTGAGCTTTCATTTTAGCCCCTTTTTGGTTAGTCTACTTGAATTGATTATATTATTTTATTTTTTGGGAGGAGAAACTTCCCAGTTACTTCTGAAGACTAGCCTGGAACCATTTATCACATTACTTCAGGCTACCGACAGCCGTGGCTGCGCTGGCTAAAGCGCAGCGTTAGGTCATGGGGCCAAGCTCTCTGCTGACTCGGTAGACGCGTGGGTTCGAGCCCCACCGTCGGCCGTCCTTGAAATGGTTTTCCGTGGTTTCCCATTTTCAACACCAGGCAAATGCTCGGACGGTACCTTCTGACAGGCCACGGCCGCTTCCTTTCACATCCTTGCCCAGTTTCATTCATCTTCATCCATTCCATCTATCTTCCTGACGAGCTGGTCGCCCTCGGGCGTCGACTAGAACGACCTGCACTCGGTCTCTCAGGAGGTCACACGACAAAAAAAAACAACTTTAGGCTAGAGCCATTTTACGAAGGTGGATCAAAAACTTAGTTGCACTAACGCGCTGCAGCAGGGCGCTGTGTATCGCAAACGTGGGCACAGCGGAGAAAGGGACAGACACTGCCCACACGTCTGTTAGGCAGGTCGCTGTGGTGTCTCGTCTTGTATGGTGTGAACAGCGACCAAATGCAATGGCGCGTCGACTGGACGTTCTCTCCAAATATAAGGTGCGTGCGACAATCCGATTCCTATGGGCCAATGGGAAGAATTGCACAATTAAAAAGAAGCGCCGGGGGAAATTGAGCGCCGGTGTGATTTTGTTGCACGATAACGCAACACCTCAAAAGGCCCGCCAAACGAGCGAACTGCTGCAGCGTTTCTAGTGGGAGGTTTGGCAAAATCCACCCTACAGTCCCGACCTAGCACCATGTGACTTTCATCTGTTCGATAAGCTCAAAACGGAGCTCGGTGGTCGACGTTTCCAGACCGATGAGGAGGTGAAGGCCACTGTCTCTGTGTGGTTGCAGGACACTGGAGGAACTTTCTATGCATCCGGCATCGACAAGTTGGCTATGCGTTCGCAGAAATGTTTGGAGTCTCTTGGAAACTATGTGGAAAAGTGACGTTACATTGTATGTCGTTATAGGCGTGTTGCTGTTGTATAGGTGGTGTAATAAAAGGCTATAACTGGGAAGTGCAACTTATTTTTTGATCTGCCCTCGTATCTTTGCCCGTAGGACACTCTTCCGTAGTGAATTATCTTCAGTGGCGATCCAGATCTGTGTTCTTTGTTCGGAGGATGTTTCAACAAATCTTCCTACCAGCTTCCAATTTTCTTAATTTTGTAGCATCACCGCAACAGTATTGTCAGGAGATATCTCTACCTCAATGTGCTCTTGAAGAGACTGTCTATTTTGGACCCACCGTCCACAACAGATGAAGGTGTGATTAGCATTATCTAGTTGATTAATACAGTAGATGGAATCTGGTGAATCCACCTTCCCCATCTTCTTAAGATGGTCAAGAACTGAGTGAGATAACAACCAACCTCACCATGTTTCCTCTCTGTCCGAACCTGCACCTGAGGGATCATGGGTTGCCGCAGGATTTTTTGCAGGGAGGGGGGAAGTAATATTTTTCATTTCATTAGACGTACTCCCCTCCCTAATTTTCGTTTCATTTCTTACTTGCTTCGTGATATTCATTATTTGGCTGCTCTGAAACCGTTGGGTACATTATCTTTATGGCATGAATGGGAGGAATAGTTTTTTTAGTTCAGAGTTTTTGTCCATAGAAGTTCGCTTTTCTTTGTGAATCATCGTCATCTCATAATGTTCATTTCTTAAAAACAGGTAAAAAGTAGTTGTACCACCCTGTATCGACAAAAATAAAAATCAAGCATTTCATTAAAATGGTAATGTTAATCCAGTTCGCTGATTTTCTAAATAACTGGAGATATTTTCAAATAATCCCAAATTACTAAGTTAAATAAAGCTGTTGAATTATCCCTACGGGCACCCTTGTGAGGGTTCATTCCACTGGCTTCGGTCTCCTTGCTTCCATTTGATCTGCGAATTATGAAGGGCTTGTACTCTTGCTGTTCGTCTTGCATTTTGTAAACCCACATCAGATTTCCTCCAGTAAATATCCTTGCGTACTTTCGCAACAAAGAAAATTGGAATAATCCCGGCAATAACATAAACTGCCTCTTCAGATTATATGATAATAATAATAATAATAATAATAATAATGACAATAATAATAATAATAATAATAATAATAATAATAATAATAAATTGCAACGAGGACAGAACTAAACATTTCGAAAGATAAGAAAACTAAATATATGAAAGGAACTAAATCAGGATTCAACAACCACCATTCAAGCGCCAAATTTTAAATATCTCCCAAGTAAATAAATCCAAGTATTTAAACGAAATTACGCAGCCATGAGGCTTAAATTAGCACTTAGAGCGCGGGCGCTGTAATAATTCGTTCGAAGGTAACTTTTTAAAACTGCGGCGAGCGTAATATTACGTTGATCGATTTCTCGCGCTTTGTGTTGGAGACGAACGTAATATTACAGCTCTAGCACTCGCGTGTGCAATCTGTGCGCGTGTGGGTGCCAGTAAGCATGAAGTTGCACATACTATCGCTAGATAGCACCACGTCACTGATCAGCGGAAGAATATCGATCTGTTCGAAGGCAAGCGATGCAAGTTCAAGTAGGTCAAATCTGTTTCCCTTTCCTTTGTTTTTATTCTTTGTGGCCAGATTTTTATCTCGAAAAACGTTGAGTTTATTCTATGACTAGTAGGCTATATATATTTGGGGTTATAATTCGCATTACAGATTCTGAATCTGACGCAACCGAAGAGACAATTCTCCCTTCTACTTCTGCCTGCGCGCCCGCTCGTTCCAGGACGAGAGCGCGCGCAACAGCTGTTTACGGCATTTTTTTTTTACATTATAGTTTTATTTTCAACCGTGTCGGATTTTTATTAAATTTGTAGTGTAAGGGTTCGGAAATCGAACGGACTTTTCAATTTATTTGTAACTCAAACCACATTCAGTTTGTGCCATTCTGAACATAGCCATAAATTCTGGAAATCAGCCAGCACAGGGGTGAGGAGCAACATTTAAGGCGTCAGCAGGGTAAGTGTTAAGAAACCCACAAGGAAAAAGTTTCAAAATAAAAAATAAAATAAAAATAAAAGCCAAACCACGGAAAATTACCTGGAAAAGGTAAATTAATAATCCATATCACACAATGCAAATTTGTGACATTGCAATACTGTGGTAAAATTAGAAGCAGTTTCCTTTGATAATTAGAGTCAGATCACAAGTTAAAACAGGAGAGAAAATCCCTAAAAAAAATGTTAGAACCAAAATACAAAAACGAGGTTTGGATCAAAAGGAAGCCACATGAAATCTATGGAAAGTATATCAATCAAAGTCTCAAAGGAGACTGAGATTTAATGGTCACATATTCAGAAAGAAAGGTCACGGTGGCCAAGAGTACTAACGCGCTAATTTGTGCCTCGCTGGCATTAGGAGAGCGTGGGTTCGAATCCCATCATGGCCGTCTTGAAAATGGTTTTCGTGGTTTTCCAATTTTCACCAGTGGCAGATGACCTCTTAGTTAAGCCCCTTAAAGCAACAATAACTAACTAACTAACTAACCATTTTCACCACCAGGCAAATACCGGGACGGTTCCTTTCAACAGGTCCACGACCTGATCTTTCCCTGACCTTTCCTTAATCAGACCCAAGTTAGCGGTCGCCTGTCCTCATCCCCAGTTGTATCTGCAGACAAAGTGTGTTCAGCTCCCAGACACCGTCGTTGCGACGGTAGAGGAATGATCCCTCGCAGAGTCCGTGGCTGGAGCCGAGCTGGGAAGATAAGCTATTTTTAAAAAGAGGAAAAAGTATGTACAGGGTCATCGAAAATAATGCCAACATTTTAAAACATTATAGCACCGAAACCCTTTATGTTAAACGTGTAATTCTTTCACTGAACGCCAGCTGGTTAAAGTAAGTTTTGTTTTGGAGGGGACGCGACCTTGGTATGCACACACTAGATGCGCAGTAGCGAAGGTCGGCCGGGGGCGCGCGCGCCAATGAAGTCCTGACCTCACCCCGTTGGATTTTTTTTTCTGGGGGTATATTAAAAGCATTGTGTATGCAAAAGAAATTCGGGATTTGGAGCACCTGCGGGAGCGAATTTCTGCCGCCATCTTGACAGTTACTCCTGATATGATTGCACGTACCAATCCAGCCATTGGGAAAGCGTGCGTTCAATGCTAATGTTGATGGTCGGCCTGGCCTAGATTCTTCGTCTACAGTCCTTGTTTCCTTAAACTGATTAAACCATCGAATGACAGCTTTGCAATCAGGTGCAGTTTGTCGGGCGGTGCAGTCATTGGCGCGCGCGCCCCCGGCCGACCTTGGCTACTACGCATATAGTGTGCGCATAGCAAGGTCACGTCCCCTCCAACTTACTTTAACCAGCTGGCGTTCAGTGAAAGAATTACACGTTTAACATAAAGGGTGTCGGTGCTATAATTTTTTGAAATGTTGGCATTATTTTTCGATGACCCTGTATCTTTATCTTTCAAAAGACTTGGCTTTCACCGGGTTCGATTCCCGGCACTGCCAAGAAATTTAAATCTGGTCTGAGGGATGGAAAGGGGTACACTCAGCCTTGTGAGGCAAAACTGAGAAGAGGTGTGTTCGATTCCCACCTCAGCTATCTTGGAGTAGTTTTCCGTGTTTTTCCCCACTTCTACTCCAGGCAAATGCCGGGATGGTTCCTAAATTAAGGCCACGGCCACCTCCTTCCCAATCCTGATCTGAATTATAATTACACCCACTAATGCAATCATCACAATCACACAAATTCCAAACACATACACCCAACTACACAGGGCTACATGGCGACGATGTCACAATGTCCCTAAAAGAATCAACAGCAACAACAAGAACACCAACTCTTTCAAAAGCAGGCGATGTAAAGTTTGGGGGATCTACAAAAGCATCTACAATCATTTAGAATGTTGATATTATGAAATCACTCGAAGTATGACTTGATTTTCCATGTCCATATAATGAGTCTATGTTGTCAGATTCAAATATGCCAATTTAAAAAGTAATTTAGCGCCTTCGGTGGCGTAGTTGGTAGCATGCTGAGCTTCTATGCCCAAGGTCGCGGGTTCAAACCCGTCCGAAGTTGTCGGATTTTTAAGAGTGTTAAAATCCCTCAGTACGCCTTCCTTCGGAGGGGAAGTAAAGCCGGCAGGCCCATGTCTTAGATTTATGGCTTATAAAAGAACCTTCCACTTACTAAACTTGTGTGAAGCAAAATTTGTAGGTTAGGTTCGATTAATGCTCTTAAGTTCCAATGTTCGTCACCAGGCGCTGGTTGCGATGGCAGCTAGTAGTAGCCAAGTTCACAGATAGGTGTCGTGGACGGTAGCATTCAGTAGCGAAAGTAGGAACTATTTGAAATTATCGTCTAGAGTCGTTACTTGCCACGGTGCGTGTGTGGTTATAGTGTCGGACTGCCAACCCCCCAAGCTTGCAGGTTCGCTCCTGGCCATGGTAAGTGATTTTTGAAAGGCGACAAAAATCACGATACTCATGTCATACGTTGTTGGCATGTTAAAGAAACCATTTGAATTCAGTAGGCCGTGTTCATAATGGCAAAATTAATCTCGGGTTTTTCCGCCAACACAAAGTTCCTCATTTCTCTACTAGAAAGCGGTATAGCGTCAAGGAGTTTAGATATCTAACCTCCTTGACAATCATAGCGCTCCAAGGAGAATTAAATTCGACATGCAAGCTGCCCTCTGGGTGTCAATTAACAAAGCTTACACCCGGCACCCGAGGCCATAGGATATTATTATTATTATTATTATTATTACTTGAATTAAAAACATATAACACACACTAATACAGTCATCACAATTAACACCGGTTGTCAGACAGATTCTACACAAACCCAAAGTACACGGGGCTACATGACCGCGTTGTCGCAGCCCCTAAACCGAGGAACCAACCAAAATGTTATTCCGGAGTGGAGGAACCAAGAAAAACGACCCACAAAATGTATAGACACTTGTCGCTACCGTCACGTATTATGAAAGCGATCGACACCAAAGCAAATATTTGCCACCTTGTTGTCCAATACTGGAGTGGAATTGCCAATGAGAAAGTACACATGTCCCTTCTTCACAGTGAGATATCGTTCTACATTGAGGTGAACCTGTTCTTCACGCTCTCCCATTAGCGTTCCTTAGCCTCATTTGTCTTCCACAAACAGGATTAGTGTTAATGTTAGTGTCGTGACAGAGGGGAATGGAAATGAACGGATTAAAAGTTGCACAACATTCATTGCTATGACTAGGGCTGGGATTTTTAGGTTCAAAAAATCAGGAAAATATTTAATTTTTATGTATTAAAATACCTGAAATATGTGACAAAAGTGTAAAAATTCTTGATTATAATTTAGTTTATTAATGTGAATATAAACAGAGCCTCCGTGGCTTAGGCGGCAGCACGCCGGCCTCTCACCGCTGGGTCCGTGGTTCAAATCCCGGTCACTCCATGTGAGATCTGTGCTGGACAAAACGGAGGCAGACAGGTTTTTCTCCGGGTACTCCGGTTTTCCCTGTCAAAATTTCATTCCAGCAACACTCTCCACTATCATTTCATTTCATCTGTCATTCATTTAATCATTGCCCCAGAGGAGTGCGTCAGGCCTCGGCAGCCGGCACAGTTCATACCCTCGCCGCTAGATGGGGGCTTCATTCATTCCATTCCTGACCCGGTCGGAGACTGGAAGCAGGCTGTGGATTTTCAATGTGAATATAAACAATATGCAGTGCTCACGAATGCAATTTATGCTATGCTCACTGACTGCTGAAGAATTACAATACACAATGATATACATCTTCAGGTTGTCCATCACAAATGACCAACAATAATCGCGAATCACTATTTTTGAAGGTACGAAACTGCGGCAATATGTTTCTTGCCATGCACTTTTATCCAGAGATTGAAAAACAGACTCTTAATAATTCATAATTGTTTTCAGCAAATATGATTTAATGAATATTTTGACACCAAAGAACGACAACTTGATGATGATTCATTGTAGAAATATCTGTAAAGGCGCCTCCAAACCTTGAAGTAATCCGTATGTTATATACATTCCACATGGTACCACTGCCAGCTGGATCGGATCGCATTCACCAGCCAGGAGGGATGCGATCTTGCTTGCAATGCATCTTACACACTTCCGACAGATCCACTTCCGTGCATTTCTCAAAATCACTCCCACAAAAATATCCTGCAACCAAGTGGGACGATGTTACACATGAAAAAATGTAAATGATGTATTTTATGTGCTAATAAGTGAAAAGCAGGAATTTATGTATTTATAGAAAAATGCTTAAAATATGAATTTACATTTAAAAAATATTCATTTAGTACCCTAAAAATCCGAGCCCTAGCTATGACAGTCAGTGGTGGCTCATGGTTTTCTTTTTGCCTAGGGTGTTGTATTACCCTCCTTCCAGAGCGGGTGGAGGGTTAATTGTATTAATCGTGAATATCGCAAAGGATTAATAATAATAATAAAACTCAGCAATTTTTCTAGGTCTGTGCCATGTCTTGTGTGGCGTTTTGCCTAGGACACCAAGCTGGCTCATCAGTGGGCTCTTGGTGTCCCCGTCTAGACCCCACAGGAGTAGCGAACTGTGCGCTACCTCCATTTTTATGAAGCTCGCCTGCGCCTCTTTACTGCGAGAACTGAAAGCTCAAGCAGCCATAACCTCCCTATGAAGGCTTCCAAAAAGATGGTCCGGGCGGGGACGCCAAGAGCCCGCTGATGAGCCAGCTTGGTGTCCTAGACACTAGACACGGCACAAACCTTGAAAAATTGCTGAGTTTTAATTCACTGGCCTTGAAAGCCAGTAATAATAATAATAATAATAATAATAATAATAATAATAATGGTATTGGTTTACGTCTCTTTTAAGTACTGTGGCTTTTCTTGGAGACGCGCGGGGTACAGAAATTTTGCCCCGAAGGGGTTCTTTAACGTGCCAGTAAATCTACAGACACGGCTTCTTCACAATTTGGCACCCTCAAATGCCAGCTGACTGCGCCAGGATTCAATCCTGCAACCTTGGGGACAGCAGGCGTGAACGGTAACGGTGATCGACGCAGCCAGTCGCAAAGGATTACAAAGGATTTATTATTATTATTATTATTAATATTATAATAATAATATCAGATTTACAAGAAGTGAGAATTACAGGCAACGATATTTGGGAACGTGCCACACTTAAACAAAAACTAACAGCACACCGATGTTTCCAAGAAAAGCCAAAGCTTCCAACTGGTAAGAAGTGGACTGCAGAAAGGAAACAACATCATCGAGAACTAACGCGAAAGTACTGGGAGGATGTTAAAGCTCGATGCAGCAAGAAGCAGTTGAAATGTCGTGGTCCTTAGATGGCCGAATCGAAAGAAGAAGAATATGGTATGGCCTAGGGGGGCTGGTGCAACCTTTGCTATTTGACACCCAGAGGGTAGCTTGCATGTCGAATTTCGTTGTTCCTTGACTATGAGGTTAGATGTTAGATATCTAAGCTCCTTGAAAACTATAGCGCTTTCTAGTAGATAAATGAGGAACTTTGTGTTGGCGGAAACTCCCGAGATTAAAACTCAGCAATTCTTCTAGGCCATTATGAACTCGGCCTACTGATTTCAAATGGGTTCTTTGACATGCCAACATCGTATGACATGCGTATCGTATTTTTGCCGCCTTTCAAAAATCACTTACCATGGCCAGGAGCGAACCTGCAATTTTGGGGTTAGTAGACCGACACGCTATCCACTCACCCACCGTGGCAACCGATTATATGTGTATTATTATTATTATATACAATGTGTTTGTCCCTCTAAGGAGCACGTAGAACCATCATTTAGCATTGGACGTCTTGTTCTTCTTATCTTCCCAAAACTTCCTCATCCCTTCGCTATGTGCCTGCCTTCTTTCTTGTGTCCATGCAGCTTTGAGTTTCAAATTCCTTCCCGTAGGGAACTTGGGTGGACACTTATAAAAATTTACTTTCTGTCTATATGCAGTCTGTGTCGTTGTTAGTGGGTCATTGTTGATTTCAGTGATGGCATTTTGGGTGTCGGCTACAATGAACGATTACCGGTATTTCCCTTTTCCATTCCTTGGAACTTTGGTTGGTTGGTTCCTCAATTTAGGGGCTGCGACAACGCGGTGATGTAGCCCCGTGTACTTTGGGTTGTGTGTAGAATCTGTCTGATAACCGATGTTAATTGTAATGGCTGTATTAGTGTGTGTTATCTGTTTTTAATTCAAGTAAGGACTGCAAACATTTGATTTTCAAGTAGTTACAACTTTTGCTACCAAACTCCACTGTCATCGACCAACTAGTTCTGAACTTTGTTACTAAATGCCATCGCCATCGGCTCCTGGCGACGAACGTTGGAACCTAAGAGCGTTAGTCAAATATAAGCTATAATTTAGCTTCACACAGGTGGAAGGTTCTTTATCATGCCATAAATCTATGTATCACTAAAACGCAATCACAAAATAAACAAACGTACAAAACCAGACCATTTTTTTTTTGGCAAGCCACATGGATAGAAATTTGATGCGTTTAGCGCACCAAAAATATTCGTACAAATTGCAACGGCGTGTTTTGCGACTTTTACATCGAGCTTCGAGAAAAGTATCAAGATACGTTACAGTTTCGGCAAGTCGAGTTGGTACCGACAAAGGGAGAAAGTCACAGCTTAAATTGCCAACCAAGCTTGCAGTTTGGACGTCGGCAATTTTTTTTTGGTGCGAAAAAAGCCCCAAATTCCTATCCGTGCATTGCTGCACATTCATCGTGACATCACTATAAACATCGATTCGGTAATCACAAGGTTTGCTAAACAAAATAGGCGAGTTGATTTTGTTATATAAATAATCGTTTTTATATAACAGGTATGAAGTTGTAAATATGTACAGTTGTAACAGAACATAATAATTGCAATAAAGATATTTTCAGTATTGAATAAAATGAAAAAAAAAAAAAGTTTTTCAGTTAAAATTCGTTAAGTTTTATTTGTCTGGTAATTGTGTTATTGAGTTTGCAAAAAAAAAAAAAATTGGTCTCCGTTTGGGGGAGGGGGGGGGGGGAGGGTCATGACCACCGTGACCCCCTCCCCCCTTGAATCCGCGCATGGGTTTTCGCTCCTCTGAAGACCAAGTGTCGCACTTGAGAAAAAGAAAGCAGGCTCCAATAGGTTTCACTAACGAGAATGACACACCTCTGGCCATCATTTATATGAGTGTTGAAACACGGCTGTGCATTAAATGAAAGTTATATGATGTTTGCAATGTACAATATATCATCACGTGTTTCACACCTTGTCTAAGCGAGTTCTAACACGCGATGCTGTCCCCTAAAGGCTCTGTATTCTCACAAGTCACGTACCATAATACGATATCTTGCTTACAATAACGTTGTTTGAGTCTTCAATCTTTTGAATGGTTTGATGCAGCTTTCCAAGTCTCTCTGTCCTGATCTAATCATTTCATCCCCACATAGCTAGCACACCGTATATCTGAGACAATAGTGGCTTCGGTGGCATAGTCGGTAACATGCTGAGCTTCTATGCCCAAGATCGCGGGTTCAAGCCCGGCCGAAGTCGTCGAAGAGCTTTAAAATTCTCCAATATGCATTTCTTCGGCGGTCCCATGCCATAGATTTATGGCATGTAAAAGAACCTTCCACTAATTAAACTTGTGTGAAGCTAAATTTTACAGGTTAGGTTTCGTTGTAACGCTCTGTCAAAGTTCCAGCGTTCACCACTAGGTGCAGTGACATCTGGTAGCGAAAGTTGGAACTACTTTTAAATTGAACGGAACTTGTAGCTCACCCTTTAGGGTGTCCGCTGAAGCAGCTACAGACTCAGGCGAGCCGAACATGTCCTCGGACACTCCCGGCACTAAAAGCCATACGATAAAAAAATAGTACCAGTCGCCAGAAAAATCTCTCCTCTCCCACTCGTCTTAATATTTCTTCATTTGTTACTCTATAACCCATCTGATCTTCATCATTCTCCTGTAACACCACATTTCAAACTCTTCAATTCTCCTCTTTTCTGCTGCGCCAACAGTCCAAGTTTCACTTCCATACTGCGCCACGCTCCAGGCAAAGGCCTTCAAAATGACTTGTAAATACTTTAAATAATGTGCCGGTTTACCATCCCTTGAATATTCTACATTTGCAGGGACTCACATCTAGTGGGACGTGGGTTGGCGACCACGGGACCGGAGCTGAGTCCGGCATTGCTTCCACTTACTTGTGCCGGGGTCCTTTCAGTTATCTTTTCTGTCGACCTCTCTTGGTCAACTCTTGTTCTTTGTCGACCCCGACGGTATTAGGGTATCCGAGGCCTAGGTAGTCTCCTCATTTCCCGCCTTAATTGGCCCTTGTCTCATCTTTCCTGATACCCTCTTCTTCGAGGGGTCAGCCTTTTTTAAATTTTCATGTTAACTCCTGCCTTCTGCACAAGGCCCTCAAGAAGGCACCCTGGATAGTGCTACGCCCTCAAGGCCTCACGGCTGGTGATTTTGGGAGTTGGCGACCCAAAGGGTTTTCTGCTAGGTCCGGTTTTTCCCCTTTTTCCACTGACTTTGGGTCGTTAGGGCATTTCTTGTTCTCTGGTCGTTTGCATGCCTTATCCTTCTTTTGTCTTCCATTTCCTCTTCTATTATGTACTGTATGTTAGTAGTTAGTTTTAGTTTACATTTCATTATCATCTTCATGATCACCCAAAACATTAGGAGTCTATAACCTAGATGTTAGGCCCCTTAAAACAACAATTATCA
The DNA here is from genome assembly GCA_946902985.2 of Meconema thalassinum. Classification (NCBI taxonomy): domain Eukaryota; kingdom Metazoa; phylum Arthropoda; class Insecta; order Orthoptera; family Tettigoniidae; genus Meconema; species Meconema thalassinum. The sequence continues at coordinate 74,719,628 of OX336400.1, forward strand.
TCATCATTTGGCTATTGGCACAGGCTAGATTAAAATGTGTTTTTTCACCGATGTCTCAATCTCATTTATGGCTGCGATTATATGTACGTTTTTGTTGTTGTTGTTGTTGTTGTTGAATTAAGAGCCTTTGCGACATCGTGGTCATGTAGCCTCGTGTACGTGGGTGTGTGTAGAAGTTGTCTGATAACGTGTGTCACTGTGATGTCTGTACTAGTGTGTGTATTTGTAATCGAGGTGGATTTGGGTAGGAGGTGGCCGTGGCCTTAAGTTAGGCACCATCCTGGCATTTGCTTGGAGTAAGAATGGGAAGCCACTTCCAGGATGCCTGAGGTAGGAATCAAACCCGTCTCCTCTCAGTTTTGCCTCACAAGGCAGAGTGTATCCACTTCTAGCCCTCAGATCAGAATTAAATTTCTTGACGCAACGACGCGGACAATATCTGGAGGCTAATGAAGTAAGAGTGGTGCTGAGTAATGGCCTTCAGGGCACAGCTAGTGTCTGTGTGTAGTGTGTACTGTGAAGGTTCTACTCCTAGGTTTGGTTGGTACTGCTGTAATGATTCAGTGAGGAAAGTAATGGCAAACTACCTTACTTATCACCTTGCCGAGTACGCCTCATTATAGTGCTGTCTTCGGTAGTACGTTTTGTAGATTCGACCAGCGTCCGGGCTGATAACCTAACAGACAGGCATACACACAGACAGACAGACAGACAGACATACTGTTGCACTTAAGTGTTATACATATCAGGAGCTGGGAGAAGAAAGGGTGAATATGGTATGTGATCTTATTGCAGATTCGCCCTTTCTCCTCCCAGCTGAAAGGGCGAATATTGTATGTGATCTTATTGAAGATTCTCCCAGTCTCCTCCCAGCTGAAAGGGCGAATATTGTATGTGATCTTATTGCAGATTCGCCCAGTCTCCTCCCAGCTGAAAGGGCGAATATTGTATGTGATCTTATTGAAGATTCACCCAGTCTCCTCCCAGCTGAAAGGACGAATATTGTATGAGATCTTATTGAAGATTCACCCAGTCTCCTCCCAGCTGAAAGGGCGAATATTGTATGTGATCTTATTGCAGATTCACCCAGTCTCCTCCCAGCTGAAAGGGCGAATATTGTATGTGATCTTATTGAAGATTCACCCAGTCTCCTCCCAGCTGAAAGGACGAATATTGTATGAGATCTTATTGAAGATTCACCCAGTCTCCTCCCAGCTGAAAGGGCGAATATTGTATGTGATCTTATTGCAGATTCGTCCAGTCTCCTCCCAGCTGAAAGGGCGAATATTGTATGTGATCTTATTGAAGATTCACCCAGTCTCCTCCCAGCTGAAAGGACGAATATTGTATGAGATCTTATTGAAGATTCACCCTGTCTCCTCCCAGCTGAAAGGGCGAATATTGTATGTGATCTTATTGAAGATTCACCCAGTCACCTCCCAGCTGAAAGGACGAATATTGTATGAGATCTTATTGAAGATTCACCCAGTCTCCTCCCAGCTGAAAGGGCGAATATTGTATGAGATCTTATTGAAGATTCACCCAGTCTCCTCCCAGCTGAAAGGGCGAATATTGTATGTAATCTTATTGCCGATTCGCCCAGTCTCCTCCCGGCTGAAATGGCGAATATTGTATGTGATCTTATTGAAGATTCACCCAGTCTCCTCCCAGCTGAAATGGCGAATATTGTATGTAATCTTATTGAAGATTCGCCCTGTCTCCTCCCAGCTGAAAAGGTGAATATAGTATGTAATCTTATTGAAGATTCGCCCTGTCTCCTCCCAGCTGAAATGCCGAATATTGTAGCCTATGTAATCTTATTGTTGATTCGCCCTGTCCCCTCCTAGCTGAAATGGCGAATATTGTATGTAATATTATTGCAGATTCACCCTTTCTCCTCCCCGCTCCTGATATGTCCCGAACCACTTCTAAGATCTAAACCTAAGTGAACATCATCTGATGATGACCACTTGACGATCGAAACATGTCATACAGTTATGATGTCGATAATTTTTGTTTTAAGAGGTCTAACATCTAGGTTATCGGCCTCTAATGGTGATAGTGAAAGATGAGTAGGCCTATGTAATGTTAACTATAACTAAAACTAACTATGAACTTACATACTAGAAGAAGAAATGGAAAACCAAAGAAGAAGGCAAATGAAGGGCAGGAGGAAAAGAAATGCCCTCAACCCTCGGAGAATGAGGATTGAGAGACTTGTAAGGTAGTAGAGCCATGAAAGGCAGATAGGGAACGGAAAGAGGAGATGGTTCACCCCGAAGGCAATGGAAAAAGGGGGAATATAATGGGCCCAGCTCAGGAATCCCTCGAGGTCACCACCTCCCGAACTCACCAGCCGTGAGGCCTTGAGGGTGTAGCAATATCCAGGGTGCACCAGAAGTGGTGGAGCTAAACACGCCCTGCCTCCATTAGGGCCTTCAGCAGAAGGCAGGAGATATCATGAAAAGAAAAACAAGAGGTCTGACCTCTCGAAGAATGAGGGATCAGGAAAGATGAGACAAGGGTCAATTAAGGCGGAAAAGTAAAAGTCTCCCTAGGTCTCGGATACCCTAATGCCGTCGGGGTCGGAAAAGAACAAGAGTTGACCAAGGGAGGTGGACAGGAAAGATGACAGAGGGGAGCCCAGCACAAGTGAGTAGAAGTAATGCCGGATTCAGCTGGGGTCCCGTGGTCGTCAACCCACGTCCTAATAGTCGTAAGCCCCCGTGGTGTCATCCGATTAAACAACCCCCCCCCCATCCTTGGTATAAATTAAAAATAAATAGCCTTTTTTTGCGTTAGAATTTCGAGATTTCACTCATGAATAGCCTTAAGGATATTAACCACTACGCCATGATGAGTGAGCAGTCAATCTTTCAGTAATGCCAACCTTAACGATCTGTTGCAGGTCTGTATTCTGCTCATCACTGCAATAGTGACAACGGCTACCAAACCTGAAGAAGTGGACTCTTCAAAAGGCTCGGAGCCCTCCAGCAGACTGAAGAAACGTGGTGTACTAGGGCTTGGATTAGGATACCCTGCGCTTGGGTACCCTGCCACTTTGGGGTATCCCGCTCTACCAGCTACATACCCCTACCCAGCTTATGTACCCTCCACGACATTCCCCGGGTACTTCGGGCTTCGCTACCCACCATATTACCCAGCATTCACCACATACACTTATACTTTCAGTGGATAACATGTTTACATGTAATTACGTTCTCATTCAATAAAATGTTATATGTTTTGTAACTGGTTCATTATTTTCTTCTTCTTCTTCTTCTTCTTCTTCTCCTCGTATTATTATTACTATTATTATTGTTTTTATTATTATTATTATTATTATTCTGGCTCAGTGGAAACTCAATCAGGTAATGCGACGGTTGAGTGGTTGGATTTGGATGAACGCTCATGGTCTGAATTTAGCTATGACGAAAACTGAAATATATAGTAATCTTAACTAGGAGGAGAATGGACACTAAAATTTCCATGAAAGTTGGAGAGGTGGTCGTTCGAACTGAAGCCACTGCAAAGTACTTGGTAATTACTCTTGACACGAAACTGACATACTGGTCTTATATACGGAAGGCAGCTGACAGGGCGGAAGTAGTGACAGCTGCCATAATAGACTCATGACTAATGTGAATGGCCCTTGACAAAGCAAGCGTCGACTACTGTTGCCCACGCAGTCTATTCTCCTGTATGGAGCGGAGATTTGGTCTCATTCGCTGAGGATTGACGTCCGAAACGGGGGAGGAGCTTACGGTCAGCTGTTTGCAATATGGCGGCGATATGGTGACGTGAAGTAATTGGGTGTGCGTTTGTTATGGCTTCTAATTTATGATGACAAAATACTACATATTTCCTTTCATTGATAGAAATATTTTTATAATCAATTTAAATGCAGTGCCTAATTACTACCAGTTAAAAATATTACCCACATGTAGATAGTTAATTTACTGTCTGCTGTTACATATATGAAGCCTGTACTTCGGAGCCTAGCGGTATCGATGTTTTTTTTATTAATTTCACAATATATATATATCTCACATAACACAAAGGATGACTCCCTGATAATAAATTGAATCAAGCAACCCTGAATTTGCATGAATGTTTTGGGTTCAAAGAAGCGTTACTTGGGATGCTCAAATCATACTTCAATATTGCAAATATTGACCTACATACTTGCTGTTCAAAGGCAAGAATGTTAATTTATTAATCTCTTGCCACAGGCAAGTTAAAATGGAGGCATCCTCTTTATCAATATATTTAATTAAATATTTAAAATACAGATATTTAACAAAGCTGGAGTCTTCATTTGAACTTGCCATAAGCAAACGGAACAGATCAAAAACTACACTAAAAGCCAAACCAAATTCACTCCTCAGCTCGACATAAACCATAATACCAATTAAAACCTATACAAAACATACTCTCCTTACTGTTGTACAACTTTCAAACCAACTATTCGCACTCAAAACTGTAAAACCCTGAAATGAGAACTAATTAAAGTTAGAATAGCCTAGGCCGATCCGGTCTCCCACTACATTACCGCATATGTAGCCTATACTTAACATCACTATAACTTTAAAATTACGACTAAGTGACCTATCTGCCTGAGTAGTATAGGTGTTACCGGCCTGCCTGGGATGATGGGTCACCAAACCGGTACTTAAAACTAAGATTTTACATTTTAATTAACTAAATTCAACAGTAGGGAGATCATAGCGAAAAACACAATTTAAGCCAAATCATACTTCAATGACCTACATACTTGCTGTTCAAAGGTAAGAATATAAATTCTCTGGCAAATTAAGGCTAGGAACAGCATTTTTCTTAAGTTTTCTAACCATTCGGCTATTGTCAATCGGAAGAACCCCTTAAATAAGTTGACGAAGAGCGGATTACATTCTTTGTACGGCACAGAAGTAATAGGCTATAAGTTTATCAGTATTTTTGATGTAGCTAAATCCATGTGAATACAAATTAGAGACAATAACTATCAATAATCAACAATACCGGTGGAAAGAAGTCGTCTTCACAAAAATGCAGGCTGCACACTGTCATGTAACATGTAACACGTTTTCCAATTGACAGCGGCAAAACCCATCTTTCTCTCTGAACTTTTTGTACAGGAAAGTAGTGAAGATATTTCGTAGCCGTTTTATACGTTTTGCAACCTTATACAGAGCAGTACCTCCTCGATTTTGACAATTTTTTTTCTGTTTCCATCACGACGTCAATGCTTCACCATCTAAATAAATCTCACCAATCACAATGTTACAGCTTCAACATTCTGCCGCGTGGCTGCGCCATCCAACTTTTCTGACGTCAATAGAGAAGTATAGGAAACGCCTAGCTGCAATTCGGAGGAGAAGAGCTCTGAGGGTGGCGTGTGCTTACCGTACAGTTTCGGAACCTGCAGTTATGGTTGTCTCAGGTGTTGCACCAATTGACTTACTCGCGCAAGAACGTAAAGAAGTATACCTCCGACGAGTAGAACTGGGCAAGACTCAAGCCCTGAAGGAAGATGGAACTTTGGCAGCAGAGGTGGAATGACGATCTCAGAGGAAGATGGACAGCTCGGCTGATACCAAGTCTGGTTGAGTGGACAAGAAAAAAACATGGGGAAACTAATTCCTTTCTGAATCAGATGTTGACAGGTCATGGCTACTTTCGGTGTTAACTTCATCGTATGGCCAAAGTAAGGAGTCCAGTATATTGTATTTACTGCGAGAACGAACGAGATAACGTAGCCTATATCATGCGTTCTTTGTCTGGGGTCGTTGGGCAGCTGAAAAACAACGACTTGAAGCTGAGGCTGGTCCAATAAAGCCGGACAATATAGTTGGAATTATGCTGAGGAACGAGCTCAGCTGGGATACGGTCGCTTTCTTCGTCGAGATGGTCCTTCGTCAGAATAAGTCGGACGGGGAATTACACGATTTAGTTGATAGTCTGCGATCCGTGGACTGTGAATTGTGAAGTAAGAAGGTGGTTGTGAAGCAAAGAAAATGGCTCCTAAAGTAATACGAAAGTGGTCCAGGGATGGGTTTTGTCAAGAGGATAGGGTGTGTTTTTTAGTGGCTAAGAATCGCACACACTTGAGGAGTGCGGATCCTTCTCTAAGTCCACTTCCCTCGTAGAAAAAAAAAAAAAAAAAAGATATCATCATAAAACGCTAAGGTGTAGTTTCACAGAACTCAAGTTAGAAGGTGCGGTTTGCACCAGAATCTTCCAAATCGTTTCAATGTTACAGGAAATATTTTGCATTCTGTGAAAGGCTAACGAAAATACATTTATTTGTTTATAAAGTGCGTTAAAACAAATAAACACGACGATAGCCCCTGTGTGTCGCGTCCAGCCTGCATAACAGTAAGACTGGGTATGTGGTCTATACACTATAATAATTTTTATGTTCGACGATGTCGAACTGTAAATATTATATAACAGAAAACTGTAACATAAAGGGGTCATTATAGTACTACTTTACAATTTGATAAAGAAGAAGAGGAAGATTGTAGTTTTAGTTGACCGTTAATCTCGAGATCACGAGCCATAGGACCTCATTTTTACGTGGAATCCGAACCACAGGATATGGCATTTCACTTTGAAATTCTCACATGCATTGACCGGGAATCGAACCTGGTCCGCCGTGGTGAGAGGCCAACAGCTTGACCGCTGTGCCACCCCACCCAACACCACCTAGAGAGAAGGCCATGCTATACGTTTTGAATAAGCGAGTGACGTCACTGCCCAACGGCTGTGTGGCCATGGAGAGACAGGAATAATATTCGTGTTTATGGTGTGTTTAGTGTTTACGGTCCCGGTACTGATTTTCTCGGAATTCCTATTCGCTTATACTTCATGGTTATCAGTGCAGTGTTACGTTATGCCTAATAAATGCAGTGTGCCAAATTGTTAAGGCAATTAAACCAATGGACCTTTTCCTAATTATGAAGGGAAGAATTCGAAATCGGTACGAGCTATTCACCGCAATATATTCCTACAAAATATTCCAAGGTATGTATAAACCGAGACTGATTAAAGATTAGTAAACAGATAGTCAGGCTAGCCCCTCTGTTCGTGAAAATTCATTTAGTTATAAAATTCAGAATTTTCTAACCAAAATTATGTGTTACCGTACAGGTTATGTCGTTAGGCCTTAGCAGGTTTTGATTAATCCGTTTTTCTATTCCACTAATCTCATTCATTACATTTATTATTGGGGTGGGGGGAAGAGTGGTGTGTGAATCAGGTTTGAGATTGAATAAATTTAGAATAAATAGAGTACCGGTAACTAATGTAATACAAGGTGATAAAATTATTGTTTCGTCATGTTCGAATGAAATTCCTAGGAGCAGTCCCTTCTCGGTTCCACAACTGCCCAGAGTATTTAACTGGCACTGCAATATTGTCTGCCGAAAAGATCCAGATAGGTGGTGAAGGATTGAAAATGTTTATCATAGGCTCTTGCTGAATGTATGCAGACATTGGCGAAGAATCTGGAAACAGTTTATTTATCAACTTTCAGGAACTGAAGGTGAAGTTAAACAGTGCGTGTCTTCATCCTGAGGGGAATTACATTCAAGAGGAATCGTGCAGCCTATATATTTTATTTTAATTGACACTTGAATGAACACTTGCGTTGCTGCATTAAGATAACAGAAGGTTTGAGTGCCTCCTTGTATGTATAAAATACAGCAGTGAAACGTTGTAATAGCATATATTTACTAAGACAGTTAGGTGCAATGCTAGAAATTGAGGAACTTATACGGAATGCCCATTCAGTGTATGCACATGAGCATCAAAGTGTTGAGGATACTGTACCTGTTATACGTGAATCAACAAGTTTGTTCTTTGGTAAATGTTCTCATGTCTCCTTAAGACTGCTGCTCTGTTCCATTTCAGTAGTTAGCCTTTTCTGGGCCCAAGATCGCGAGTTCAAACCCGGACGAAGTCGTCGGATTTTTAAGAGCGTTAACAATCCCTCAGAATACCTTCCTTTGGTAAAGCCGGCGGGCCCATGTCATAGACTTAAGGAATGCAAAAGAACCTTTCACTAACTATAATTGTGTTAAGCTGAATTTGTAGGTTAGATTTGATTTTCGCTCTATTAAGTTCCAACGTTCACCACCATAAGCCGGTTGCGGTAGCATCTAGTAGCCAAGTTCATAGCTAGGTGTCGTTGACGGTAGCATTTGATAGCAAAAATAGGAACTACTTGACATTGATCGTCGGCAGTCCTTACCTGAATAAATTACACATAACACGCACTAATACAACCATCACAATTAACACCGATTAGCAGACAGATTCTACACACACCCAAGGTACACGGGGCTATATGACCGCGTTGTCGCAGCTCCTAAGCTGAGGAACCAATCAACCAACCTTTTCTGTCATAGGCATTATAATTATTACCAGCCTGGTTTCTCATCACGCATCGTGAGTGGGTTAGGACATCACTGTCATCAGCCATGTGTACTCGGATGCGGGTAGAATTTGTATGTGTATTGTATGTGATAGTGTGTGTATTGTGATGCTAGAATTGGGAAGGAAGTGACCATGGTCTTCTGTTAGGAAAAATCCCAGCATTTACCTGGAGGAGAAAGGAGAATCGAACCCACTTCTTCTCAGTTCAGTGAGGCTGAATTAATTTAGTTTCAAACCTCAAATCAGAATTACATTTCCCGGCAGAGGTGGGAATCAAACCTGGACCTATAGTAATTTCTGTTTTAACTGTTACAGATTAATTGGTTATTTGTGTATGTGTCTTTTCTTGTAGTCGACATTTCACGTTAAAATGGGCTGAATATCTTGCAAAGTTTTTGATTGAATACTTCTATATATCGCATTTATTGCTGAGACAACAGTGTCTTCGGTCAAGTTCAAACTCGCAAAGTTCGAAATGCATACTTATCGAGTTTGATGGAAAACGTCGATTTATTTGCGTAATGTACCGATCGCATCAACTTCTGCCCATGTTTCATATATGGTCTCGTTATTTATTTATTCGCGTCTGTAGAACGTAATTTTAAAAGTAAACACTCAGTCTCGTTTCCTCACAGCTGGGTAACGCGCTCGCTGATGGCCGGAAGGCTATGACGTTATAAATCCTATTGCATGGCCTTCTCTCTCCGTGGTGTTGCCACACCCCCTCATTAGGATACAGTTTCTCCAGCCAATCAGAGCTCAATATTTTCATTTATTGGCCAATTAGGTAAGGATAGCTTCGCACATGCAATCAAAATCCAAAATGTCGGACATGAATTACATGATTTTAAAGTTGACAATGTAGCCTATATTGGATCAACCATTGTAGTTACAATGCCACACACAAAGACAAAACCAGCACGAACCTTTACAGTAACAGGAAAATACTGTGAAATATGCAATATATTTAGGAATCTACGTCCAGAAGTTTGCAACACCATCCTTCCAGTCATTACCGACATGGAATGTGTGCACCGTCCCTAAGTTTTGCATAAACAACTAGGCAATCTTGCAAAAGAAATAACACTGCACCTTAATATCCGCAACTCCAATTTCTACACAGGGCATTACATTCGTAGGATTTCGCCGATAATTTTAGTGAATGCTGTTGTTGACATAAACACACCAGAACGTCATGGAGGAAGCAAGCCTATGACATTAGTTCCACGGAAATTATAATCCAGCTCTTTGTTCAGTAAATGGACTTCTTATGCGAAACTTTCCCGCCAGATGTCATAACTGTTCTATTTGGGAATCAATTGATTAGCCTTCCGTCGAATCTATACGCATCAAATTTGAAGAATAACTAGTTGATAATACCACTCATTTTAATTTTAAAGTGTTTGTCTCAGCCTATTTTGTGTTACTTGACCAAAATAACAAAAAGATCCAGCATAGTATCTGTGCTCTATCTGTTGGTGCTACTTCAGGATAAACAATGTTTCAAAGCTTTGTAATTCGTTATTGGGTAGAGATCAAATACTAAGACCAGAAATTCCCAAGTAGAAGTCAACTGATAGAATCTCGACATATACTTATGAATATTTATGTTAGAATATATAATAACATTATAATTATCGTCGAACATAAACAGTCGTATGCAAATCTCATATGGAAATTGTAAATCATACTCGTGTCTTAATTATTGCCATTATAGGCTCGTTGCATAATCAGACAAATTCTAACGTACACGATATTGGTATAACGTCCCTTTTAACTACTGAGGCTTTTATTGACGCCGGGCTGCCGGAATTTTGCCCCTAAGGGGATCGTTAACATGCCCGTTCCCTAGCATTGGCGCACCCTTAAATGCCAACTGACTGCGTCAGGATTAGATCCTGCAATCTTGGACACAACAGACGAGAACGTTAACACTGCTTGTTAGTGGGTCAATAGTGATAGCTAAGAAGACTTCTCCCTCTTGTCTAAGCCCTCTAAGCTCAGTGATCTTCTACACACTGCTACCTAGATACTCAAACATGCACAGGTCTTCTCCCTCTTGTCTAAGCCCTCTAAGCTCAGTGATCTTCTACACACTGCTACCTAGATACTCAAACATGCACAGGTCTCCCTCTTGTCTAAGCCCTCAAAGCTCAGTGATCTTCTACACACTGCTACCTAGATACTCAAACATGCACAGGTCTTCTCCCTCTTGTCTAAGCCCTCAAAGCTCAGTGATCTTCTACACACTGCTACCTAGATACTCAAACATGCACAGGTCTTCTCCCTCTTGTCTAAGCCCTCAAAGCTCAGTGATCTTCTACACACTGCTATCCAGATACTCAAACATGCACAGGTCTTCTCCCTCTTGTCTAAGCCCTCTAAGCTCAGTGATCTTCTACACACTGCTACCTAGATACTCAAACATGCACAGGTCTTCTCCCTCTTGTCTAAGCCCTCTAAGCTCAGTGATCTTCTACACACTGCTACCTAGATACTCAAACATGCACAGGTCTCCCTCTTGTCTAAGCCCTCAAAGCTCAGTGATCTTCTACACACTGCTACCTAGATACTCAAACATGCACAGGTCTTCTCCCTCTTGTCTAAGCCCTCAAAGCTCAGTGATCTTCTACACACTGCTACCTAGATACTCAAACATGCACAGGTCTTCTCCCTCTTGTCTAAGCCCTCAAAGCTCAGTGATCTTCTACACACTGCTACCTAGATACTCAAACATGCACAGGTCTTCTCCCTCTTGTCTAAGCCCTCTAAGCTCAGTGATCTTCTACACACTGCTACCTAGATACTCAAACATGCACAGGTCTTCTCCCTCTTGTCTAAGCCCTCAAAGCTCAGTGATCTTCTACACACCGCTACCTAGAAACTCAAACATGCACAGGTCTTCTCTCTCTTGTCTAAGCCTTCTAAGCTCAGTGATCTTCTACACACTGCTACCTAGATACTCAAACATGCACAGGTCTTCTCCCTCTTGTCTAAGCCCTCAAAGCTCAGTGATCTTCTACACACCGCTACCTAGAAACTCAAACATGCACAGATCTTCTCTCTCTTGTCTAAGCCTTCTAAGCTCAGTGATCTACTACACACTGCTACCTAGATACTTAAACATGCACTGGACTTCTCCCTCTTGTCTAAGCCTTCTAAGCTCAGTGATCTTCTACACACTGCTACCTAGATACTCAAACATGCACAGGTCTTCTCCCTCTTGTCTAAGCCCTCTATGCTCAGTGATCTTCTACACACTGCTACCTAGATACTCAAACATGCACAGGTCTTCTCCCTCTTGTCTAAGCCCTCTAAGCTCAGTGACCTACTACACACTGCTACCTAGATACTCAAACATGCACAGGTCTTCTCTCTCTTGTCTAAGCCCTCTAAACTCAGTGACCTTCTACACACTGCTACCTAGATACTCAAACATGCACAGGTCTTCTCCCTCTTGTCTAAGCCTTCTAAGCTCAGTGACCTACTACACACTGCTACCTAGATACTCAAACATGCACAGGTCTTCTCCCTCTTGTCTAAGCCTTCTAAGCTCAGTGATCTTCTACACACTGCTACCTAGATACTCAAACATGCACAGGTCTTCTCCCTCTTGTCTAAGCCCTCTAAGCTCGTGACCTTCTGCGCACTGCTACCTAGATACTCAAACATTCACAGGTCTTCTCCCTCATGTCTAAGCCCTCTAAGCTCAGTGATCTTCTACACACTGCTACCTAGATACTCAAACATGCACAGGTCTTCTCCCTCTTGTCTATGCCCTCTAAGCTCGTGACCTTCTGCGCACTGCTACCTAGATACTCAAACATTCACAGGTCTTCTTCGTCTTGTCTAAGCCCTCTAAGCTCAGTGATCTTCTACACACTGCTACCTAGATACTCAAACATAAACAGGTCTTCTCCCTCTTGTCTAAGCCTTCTAAGCTCAGTGATCTTCTACACACTGCTACCTACATACTCAAACATGCAAAGGTCTTCTCTCTCTTGTCTAAGCCCTCTAAGATCAGTGACTTTCTACACACTGCTACCTAGATACCCAAACATGCACAGGTCTTCTCCCTCTTGTCTAAGCCTTCTAAGCTCAGTGATCTTCTACACACTGCTACCTAGATACTCAAACATGCACAGGTCTTCTCCCTCTTGTCTAAGCCCTCTAAGCACAGTGATCTTCTACACACTGCTACCTAGATACTCAAACATGCACAGGTCTTCTCCCTCTTGTCTAAGCCCTCTAAGCTCAGTGATCTACTACACACTGCTACCTAGATACTCAAACATGCACTGGTCTTCTCTCTCTTGTCTAAGCCCTCTAAGCTCAGTGATCTTCTACACACTGCTACCTAGATACTCAAACATGCACAGGTCTTCTCCCTCTTGTCTGAGCCCTCTAAGCACAGTGACCTTCTACACACCGCTAGCTAGATACTCAAACATGCACAGGTCTTCTCCCTCTTGTCTAAGCCTTCTAAGATCAGTGATCTTCTACACACTGCTACCTAGACTCACAAACATGCAAAGGTATTCTCTCTCTTGTCTAAGCCCTCTAAGCTCAGTGACATTCTACACACTGCTACCTAGATACTCAAACATGCACAGGTCTTCTCACTCCTGTCTAAGCCTTCTAAGCTCAGTGATCTTCTACACACTGCTACCTAGACTCTCAAACATGCACAGGTCTTCTCCCTCTTGTCTAAGCCTTCTAAGCTCAGTGATCTTCTACATACTGCTACCTAGACTCACAAACATGCAAAGGTATTCTCTCTCTTGTCTAAGCCCTCTAAGCTCAGTGACATTCTACACACTGCTACCTAGATACTCAAACATGCACAGGTCTTCTCACTCCTGTCTAAGCCTTCTAAGCTCAGTGATCTTCTACACACTGCTACCTAGACTCTCAAACATGCACAGGTCTTCTCCCTCTTGTCTAAGCCTTCTAAGCTCAGTGATCTTCTACACACTGCTACCTAGATACTCAAACATGCACAGGTCTTCTCCCTCTTGTCTAAGCCCTCTAAGCTCAGTGATCTTCTACACACTGCTACCTAGACTCTCAAACATGCACAGGTCTTCTCCCTCTTGTCTAAGCCTTCTAAGCTCAGTGATCTTCTTCACACTGCTACCTAGATACCCAAACATGCACAGGTCTTCTCCCTCTTGTCTAAGCCCTCTAAGCTCAGTGATCTACTACACACTGCTACCTAGATACTTAAACATGCACTGGTCTTCTCTCTCTTGTCTAAGCCCTCTAAGCTCAGTGATCTTCTACACACTGCTACCTAGATACTCAAACATGCACAGGTCTTCTCCCTCTTGTCTAAGCCCTCTAAGCACAGTGACCTTCTACACACCGCTAGCTAGATACTCAAACATGCACAGGTCTTCTCCCTCTTGTCTAAGCCTTCTACGCTCAGTGATCTTCTACACACTGCTACCTAGATTCTCAAACATGCAAAGGTCTTCACTCTCTTGTCTAAGCCCTCTAAGCTCAGTGACCTTCTACACACTGCTACCTAGATACTCAAACATGCACAGGTCTTCTCCCTCCTGTCTAAGCCTTCTAAGCTCAGTGATCATCTACACACCGCTACCTAGATACTCAAACATGCACAGGTCTTCTCGCTCTTGTCTAAGCCCTCTAAGCTCAGTGATCTACTACACACTGTTACCTAGATACTCAAACATGCACAGGTCTTCTCCCTCTTGTTTAAGCCCTCTAGGCTCAGTGATCTTCTACACACTGATACCTAGATACTCAAACATGCACAGGTCTTCACCCTCTTGTCTAAGCCCTATAAACTCAGTGATCTACTACACACTGCTATCCAGATACTCAAACATGCACAGGTCTTCCCCCTCTTGTCTATGCCCTCTAAGCTCAGTGATCTACTACACACTGCTATCCAGATATTCAAACATGCGCAGGTCTTCTCCCTCTTGTCTAAGCCCTCTAAGCTCAGTGACCTTCTACACACTGCTACCTAGATACTCAAACATGCACAGGTCTTCCCCCTCTTGTCTATGCCCTCTAAGCTCAGTGATCTACTACACACTGCTATCCAGATATTCAAACATGCGCAGGTCTTCCCCCTCTTGTCTATGCTCTCTAAGCTCAGTGATCTACTACACACTGCTATCCAGATATTCAAACATGCACAGGTCTTCTCCCTCTTGTCTATGCCCTCTAAGCTCAGTGACCTACTACACACTGCTACCTAGATACTCAAACATGCACAGGTCTTCCCCCTCTTGTCTAAGCCCTCTAAACTCAGTGACCTACTACACACTGCTACCTAGATACTCAAACATGCACAGGTCTTCTCCCTTTTGTCTAAGCCCACTAAGCTCAGTGATCTACTACTACACTGCTACCTAGATACTCAAACATGCACAGGTCTTCTCCCTCTTGTCTAAGCCCCTTAAACTCAGTGATCTACTACACACTGCTACCTAGATACTCAAAATGCACCGACCTTCTCCCTCTTGTCTAAGTCCTCCAAGCTCAGTGATCTAGTACACACTGCTGCCTAGATACTCAAACAATCTTGTAAAATTTGGCTCTAACTTTTAACAGGCACTGTACAGTTTCCGAGTCTGAAGGCTGTCAGAAGTCACATTAACATAATAAAGTGATGTCCAGCGCGAATCTGTTGGCTCTTGGTAGCCACAGGACGGGTTATATAACAAGCCTAAAGGCGACTGTGTCCATATGGGGGAACGCTGTCTTGTACAGACTTCAACTCTTATGTCTTTCGGAATGGCAAAGTTAAGGCTTTTGGCTCTCTCTTATAAGTTACTTTACCACGTAATATGCTACACAAGAAAGGTTATTACTCGTACGTAAGGGATAGTGAGTTAGTGTTGTTTTAAGGGGCATAACTATGAGATCATCTGCCCCTTACGTAAGGGACTACGGGATGGTTAATGCGACGGCCACCTCCTTCCCAATCCTCACCTGAATTACAAATACACACACTTATACAGACATATCAATAACACAGGTTATAAAAGTATACACACCCAAGGTCACGGGGCTACATGACCACGATGTCGCAAAGTCCCTAAAATGAATCAACAATAATAACGGCAGTCAGGAATGCTGAAAATCTTCATCAATTTCTAAATTGCAATTTTTTAAGTCATAGTAAGTAACGGACCTTTAACTTTCTAACGGTACATTTACTCTCTTCATGGCACATATTTAAGACTACATTCCTTATGCTATCCCACACGGTGCGTCCTATTGGATAACACACAATTGTTATATTTTTCACTATTAGACAACAGACATTTAAAACATTGTACTGTGTAATTTACATACATTGTACAGGGCCATCGAAAAATAATGCCAACATTTCAAAAAATTATAGCACCGAAACCCTTTATGTTAAACGTGTAATTCTTTCACTGAACGCCAGCTGGTTAAAGTAAGTTTTGTTTTGGAGGGGACGTGACCTTGCAATGCGCACACTAGATGCGCAGTAGCCAAGGTCGGCCGGGAGCGCGTGCACCAATGGCTGCACCGCCCGACAAACTGCACCTGATTACAAAGCTGTAATTCGATGGTTTAATCTGTTTAAGGAAATAGGGACTTGAGAGAAAAAATCTAGGCCAGGCCGACCATCAACATCAGCATTGAACGCACGCTTTCCCAATGGCTGGATAGGTACATGCAATCATTTCAGGAGTAACTGTCAAGATGGCGGCAGAAATTCGCTCCCGCAGGTGCTCCAAATCCCGAAGTTTTTCTTCATACACAATGTTTTTAATGTACCCCCAGAAAAAAACCAAAGGGGTGAGGTCAGAACTTCATTGGCGCGCGCGCCCGAGGCCGACCTTGGCTACTGCGCATCTAGTGTGCGCATAGCAAGGTCACGTCCCCTCCAAAACAAAACTTACTTTAACCAGCTGGCGTTCAGTGAAAGAATTACACGTTTAATATAAAGGGTTTCTGTGCTTTAAGTTTTTGAAATATTGGCATTATTTGTCGACGACCCTGCATATCAGTACAGATGGTTCCTTGCTAAGGCCGAAGCAGGATATGCCGTGATAATAATGATGATGATGATGAGAAAAATAAACAACAATAACAACAACAATAATAATACTAATAATAATCAGGGAACGGATTTCTATGTAAATACATATCTACAGTATATGGGAAGCTATTTTGTCTTATATTTACGAATCATGGCATGTGGAGTTGAAAAGTGGAGTATTTATTTTCCATATTTGGACGTTTAGCACATATGCTCCATATTCTTAGTCATTAACAATAGGGCCGATAACCTCGATGTTAGGCCCCTTAAAACAACAATTATCATCATCATCATCATCATTAACAATACCCCCCAGGGGCTCACATCTAGTGGGACGTGGGTTGGCGACCACGGGACCCCAGCTGAGTCCGGCATTGCTTCCACTTACTTGTGCCGGGCTCCTCTCCGTCTTCTTTTCTGTCGACCTCCCTTGGTCAACTCTTGTTCTTTTCCGACCCCGACGGTATTAGGGTATCCGAGGCCTAGGGAGTCTCTTCATTTCCCGCCTTTATTGGCCCTTGTCTCATCTTTTCTGATTCGCTCCTTCTGCGAGGGGTCAGCCTTCTTTTTCTTTTCATGTTATCTCCTGCCTTCTGTTCAAGGCCCTCAAGGAGGCCGGGTGTATGTAGCCCCACCACTTTTCTGCACCCTAGATAATGCTACACCCTCAGGGGCTCACGGCTGGTGAGTTCGGGAGTTGGCGACCCCGAGGGATTCCTGAGCTAGGTCCGTTTTCCCCCTTTGTCCCTTACCTGTGGGGTGGACGCTCTCCTCTTTCACTTTCCTATCTGCCTTTCATGGCTCCCCTTCCTTCCAAGTCTCTCAATCCGCATTCTTCGAGGGTTGAGCTCATTTCTTTTCCTCCTGTTCTTTTTTTTTTTGCCTTATTCTCCTTTATTTTTCAATTTCTTCTTCTAGTATGTAGTTTGGTAGTTAGTTTTAGTTTCAAGTTTGCATTTCATTTTCATCTTCACGTTCACCCAAACCATCAGGGGCCGATAACCTAGATGTTAGGCCCCTTAAAACGAACATTATTATCATCATCATCATCATTAACAATATACTGTACAGTAGTCGACATTTCGGCTAAAAAGTATTAATAATTTCATTAATGCAGCCAATGGTCATGTATTTTCTATTCAGGACGGATCAGGGAAGGGATATTGGTAGGAAATTGGCCGTAGACCTATTGAAAGAAACCGTCCCGGCATTTGCCTGGTGGTGCAAATGAGAAACCACGAAAACCATTTTCAGGACGGCCGGGGCGTGGTTTGAACCCACGCTCTCCCGATGCCAGCGAGGCACGAGGTAGTGCGTTAATGCTCTCGGCCACCGCGGCCGGTGGCTATAAAGTATTAAATTATAGTAAATTAGCAGTCCCGTCAATAATGGGGAAACAAGTTCAAACAAGAAGTTCCATGATGAACTAAAGAGCCTACATTTCTTAAAATGTAACATTCATGCCAATGAATAATCTATATGGACCTATCTGGAATAATGACGAAATTAGGTTCATAATGTCGAAATTTCTAATTAGTTGGAAATATACCTGGCGTAATGTAGCCTGATAGAGCACTACAGTTGGTAGCCCTAGTGACTGAATATATTCTTAGTTCCATCTCTTAAGGCACAGACTACCAAATTTGGTTGAAGTCCAATGGATAGCATGGACGTTACATGCAGTTAGACATTGGTACTATCAGCGAGTGTAAAATCATGTTGGCAACAATGTCATGCATGTGTTGGTCAGAAATAATCTGAAATATTATAATCTATAGTGCCAAAGGAGAGAAAGGTGTAACATCGATTGCGAATGAAGGAGTACTGGGCCAACATTAAAATGCAGAAGAAACAGTTGACATGACGTGGTCCTTGTTGGCCGTAACGAAGCAAGAAGAAGAATCTATTGTGCCAATTTTGGATGAAATCCATTTGTTAGTATAGAAGTTACATGTATTTTAAAATTGGACCTATTAGCAGCCTTAGAATCATGTTGGCAGCACTGACGTATATTAGTAACTCCAAATTAATCTTGAATGTCAGGTACTATACGTGTGCATAGTTTAAAGTTGTCGGCTTGCATACTTTCTGATATATTAGTATTTGGATAAAAACAAATACAGAAAGAATTTATTAACAGTTGGCAGCTCTGGTAGCTCTTCAGAAAACGCTCAGTCATATCTGTTCATGTACACATAGTACATACGACATTTGGTTGAAATCCAGTGGATAGTGTAGACGATATAAGCATTTAAAAAGTGGACTCATCAAAAGGCTTAGAATCATTTTGGTAACACTGCCATGTATGGCCTGAAAATTAAACTGAAATTATGTGTGCCAATTTTGGAATATATCCCATGTATACCTACCAAGATATCCAACATGGAGCTCAAATTTCAATTGCGTTCTTTCAGCAGTTGATAGCACTGATATCATTTTCAAATATGGCCTTTAGATATTCAGGTATAGATATTTATTCATACCAAATTTGGTTTTGATTGCTGCAGCCGTTTAGGAGTTGATAGGGGACACACGCACACAGACAAACACGTTTTCCCGGATCGAACTCATAAGTCTACTTTTTCCTAATTTTTGCAAAATGTGAAAAGTAGGCTAAAATTTAAATAGTAGTACAGGTAAAGTTGCAGATGTGACAAAAATGAAGATGGACACTGCACTTTCAAAGAACCTAAGATTCACTTTCCAGCCCTTACAAGAACATTTTGTAATCCACTGTTTTGGTAACCGAGAATAAGATATTGAGTGTTCTTCAAAGATCATATTATATTCAACGTTATGTATCAAGTAGATCTACTATCTTTAGCTGCTTTGAATTTGGGTATTAAAATAGAAATTACAGTTTTTTGTATAATATAGGCTAAATATTTCCATATTTCAATAAAAATAACTAAATATATATGTACATATTTAATTAATTATTAGTACATATGAAACCGTTCTCTGGTGTAGAAATTAGTGTCACATTTGATCCTTTCTACTTTACAATAATGGACATCAAGGTACGTAATAAGAATTTCACAAGAGCATTAAGTGGAAAATACATTTATTCCGTACAAATTACAGTCTATTACAAATGACAGATGGACACAATATACACATGAATCAGCCATGAAGGAGAGACGTCCCAAGCAACAGACACAAAGAAGTGCTGCTCTCTTGACGGACGACGGTGAGAAATGAAAATATGTGGCAATATGAATGGCACGGATAATATGTCGAGAATGTTGCCAGTAATATTTGTTGTAACAGTAATCCTGCTCATATTAGATATTGGTTAAGTTTCCTTGTCTTCAACGGTGTCTTTGTTTTGAAGAGAGAAGATGCAAATTAACGAAATGAATGGAAGTGCGATTCATTTAAAGCAATAAATAATGCATGAGAAACATAGAGAAGGCAATATGGAGAAAGTGTAAACGCTAATTAATTTGGCCAACTTTTTTTCCGGACATTAATCGAGAATAATACTATTATTTTCAGTAGCTTGCAATAAATCCTCCGGAAAGTGTGCGTCAAGAATGGATACAGTAGATTTGAAGAGATAATAGGATAGAGTATTTTTTTGCGTTTTGAATTTTAATATATTTTTGTTCTTGCTCCATGGCCAGCATGATTTCCAGACATCAATAAAAAATCTTTTCGTTTTCTGATATCTAGTAATGAAACTTTCTGAAAGAATTGCTCAAGTGAAGGATAATAATTTGTATCTTTTACAATTTGTTGATATCTCATGCTATCTGAATCGACTTCCACTTCTTCCATAACTTGCAAGCCATAACTTACTATGGCTTTCGTTGAAACGAATATTTCCTATCAATGAGCAGAATTTCAATTGTTGGCATAATACATGTTGTGTTTTGACTAAGATACTTGTACTTAAGGCAAAAATATTCCTTCTTACGTGAGCAATGAGATTTTCTGAGTGTGTTTTATGTCCTCAGAAGGTAATGAGGTGTTGGTAAGTGTTTACCATGGGTGGCCCAAAGCGATGGGTGCTGCGATGGGTGCGTGGTAGGCAGGGGCGGAAATGATGGGTGCGTGGTATGCAGGAGCGGAAATGATTGGTGCATGTGCAGAAATGATTGGTGCAGGGGCGGAGATGATTGGTGCATGGTAGGCGGGAGCTGGGATCGCAATGGGTGCTGCGTGGATTGCAGGCGCAGGTAGAGCCAGACTACTGTAGCCAATACCGTGTCCTAGACCAAGGGAGAGGCTTGAACCCAGACCGTAACCATATCCACCCAGGCCCAAGAGTCCTCGCTTCTCCGTTTTCTTCTGCGTCTCTTCAACAGGGGCGGCAAAAGCGCTGGCCACCAGGGCGAGGATCAGGCAAGACTACAACAAGACAACAAAATATAGAACAGGGTACCAAAAATTTACGATCATAAACCTTCTATATCATTGTTGAAGTTTATTTCTGCAAAACTTTGAATATAGAGACTGATGTGGGCTTGATCATTAAAACCCCTAATACAAATTAACAACAAACAACATTAATCAATTAATTTGTTTCTTTTAATATATTATGAGAATAAAAACCTTAAGTCAATAAACGTGCTTATAATCAGAGAAGTACTGGTTTCGGCTACATTGTGACCACCCTCAGCAGATCAAGTTCAGTAGCAAGTCTTACACTTATTTTTTCTAAATAAAGGTTGTTATCAAATATATATCTAAAACAATAGTAGTAATCTAAAAGCTAACAAGTCGTTCCGTCGAAGAACTATATAGCCTATTTTCATATATCCTACTCATTTTAATTGCCTCTATCTACATCAAAAATTCAGTTTGATTGCTGTAATAAATTCGCAGATATTGAGAACCGTCTAGATATTTCAGATGGTCGCCATATTGGATTTTTATACATGTAGGCCATACATTTATGTACTATTACACGAACATTATTGTGTGGGTTTATTATTGAAACTTCAATCGCATGATTAGGACACAAGAAATGAAAACAAGATTTTAAAATTTCGCACAGCCGCCATCTTGTGGTTATGAAAACAATTGAAATAAATTATATGTCATTAAGTTGAAACTTGTATAAGCATTATACCGTGCCAAGTTTCACTGCGCTCGGATGGTTAAATCGCGAGAAACGTCCATTTAAATATTTAAATTTCGCGTCGCCGCCATGTTGGATTTGTTCTCACAGGGTTGCTCATAGGTGAACTTATGTTTATAGCCTCTATCAACGTACAACATTTTAGTTTGATTTCTGTCATAGATTAATAGATATTGAGAACCGTCTAAATATTTCGGATGGTTGCCATGTTGGATTTTAATATATGTATATGCCATAGAGTTTTGTACTATTATGACCATTATTGCGTAGGTTCATTATTCAAACGTTAACTTCAATCGCATGATTAGGACACAAGAAATAAAAACTTATTTTAAAACTTTCTTACAGACGCCATCTTGAGGTTATGTAAACAATTCAAATAAATTAGATGTCAGTGCATTACAATGTGTATAAACATTTGCTCTACCATGTTTCACTGAGGTCGGATGGTTAAAGCGCGAGAAAAGTATATATAATGTTTCAGCTTCGCTTATCTGCCATGTTGGTTTTGTACTTAGGTGTTTGAATGTCACATAGTTAAACTTCTAGTAGTGCTCTTTATCACCGTACAAAATTTCAGGGTGATATCGGTAATAGCTTCTGAGATATAGAATGCCGGTGAAATATTTCGCACAACCGCCATGTTGAATTGACGAGACTCAATAAAATTTGAAGGGGACGGTCGGGGTTGGCCAAAATAGTACTATGACCTTATTGAGTTTCATTGAAATCACTCCAGCCGTTTAGAAGTTATTATGGGGGTACACACACACGCATATACGGTACACACACAGACAAAAGTTGATCTCATAACCTAAGCATATTTTTTATAAATGAAAATAGGCTTAAAATACTGTACATTTATTTAAAAATAAACTGTGTCAAAGTAAGTAAAGAACATCCCTGAAAATATTCAAATAGTTTGTGAGAAAAAAGGAGAGAAGTCGGAAATTAGTCACCGAACCCGTAACGAAGGATTATTCTAAACCGTAGAAATTGTTTCTCTGAATAGTAATAAAACCTTCTAGAGTAGTGATTGCAACTTTCCTAATTACTTTTATGATGTTGGTGATTCTTCAGGGGCTTTGCGACATTATGGTCATGTAGCCCTGTGTACTGAGATGTGTGTAGAATTTGACTGTTAACATGTTTCACTGTGATGTCTGTACTAGTGTGTGTATTTGTAATTGAGGTAGGATTTGGGGAGGAGACGACCGTGGCCTTAAGTTAGGTACCATCCCTAAATTTGCCTGGTGTAGAAGTGGGAAAACCACTGAAAACCACTTCCAGGATGGCAGAGCTGGGAATCGAACCTGGGCCTCCACGGTGACAGCCAAGAATGCTAGCCACTACATAACGAGGCAGACTGAATATCAAATTCAGCACAGTAAGGAAAGAATACATTTCAACTATACCATAGAAGGCTTGTGGGTTGTGTATTAGACCTTAAATGATCTTAAAATAAAATAAAATAAAATAAAATAATAAGAACTGTGAAATAGGAGAAGAAACAATCCAATTGGTTGGGCAAGGCTTGAAAGAAGTAGATAGTTTTAACTACTTAGGTTCAACAGTGTCCAGTGACGGCAATTCAGACATGGCAATAGCCCGCAGAGTGGAGGTAGGATGGACGAACTGGAAACGGACGTCAGGTGTATTGTGTGATAGAAGGATAAACCTGAGGACTCAAGGAATGGTGTTTAAGTCAGTAGTGAGATTTGCAATGATTTATGTAGCAGAAACATGGACACCAACTAAGGGACATTGTAAGGCAATGGATGTGGCAGAAATTAAATGTTAAGAAGAATTTGTGTCGTCACCAGAGCCGATAGGATTTGAAATGAGAGACTAAGAGGCAGTGTTAAAGTGACGGAGATATCAAATAAGGTTCAAGAGAGAAGACCGCAGTGGTATGGACATTTCATGTGAAGGGACGACACTTATGTTGGCAAGAGAATGACAGAAATGGTAGTGGAAGGTGACAGTGGAAGGGGAAGACCACGAAGAAGATGGAGGGACTGCATATGCGAAGACTTGAGAGAGAAACATCTAAGGGAATCGGACGTATGGGACCAAGGGAAATGGAGAAGACTTGCCAGGAACGTCCACCCCACTTGAGTGGGAAAAGACGAAGAAAAAGAAGAAGAAGTGCAATAGCGCAGTAAAAATAGAGGAATTTTTCATTTTTTATTAAGCTACTTTAATATACAGTCGATATCTCGAATCGGTACGGGATGCCAATATAAATTCGGCTTGTCGGATATTTAGGTTATTATAGATATCGAGGATTGGTTGGTTGGTTCCTCAGTTTAGGGGCTGCGACAACGCGGTCATGTAGCCCCGTGTACTTTTGGGTGTGTGTAGAATCTGTCTGATAACCGGTGTTAATTGTGATGGCTGTATTAGTGTGTTTATCTGTTTTAATTCAAGTAAGGACTGCAGACGATCAATTTTCAAGTAGTTCCTACTTTTGCCGCCAAACGCCACCGTCAACGACCAACTAGTTCAGAAATTAGTTACCAGATGCCACTGCAGTCGGCTCTTGACGACGAACGTAGGAACCTAAGAACGTTAGTCAAATGTTTAACCGATATTAATTTAGCTTCACACAGGTGTAATTAGTGGAAAGTTCTTTAACATGCCATAAATGTATGACATGGGACCGCCGGCTTTACTTCCCCTCCGAAGTAAGGCATTCTGAGGGATTTTTAACGTATTGAGGATTGACTGTATCTTCAATGGGATTTTTACTCTCTCGAACGCACATCTTTGCGTTATGTAGTATACCATTTGTAGATTTATGTAACTGCTTTGGCTTTGCTCTAAAGAAACATTGAACATGAAGACGTTGTCTTAATTGATACACAAGGAACCGGTTCTCCAAATGATAGCCTCAGGCAGCTGCACCTTGACTATCAAATAAAAGAAGATATTACTGCGGTTAAAATGAATTAATAGTGGTATACAGGGTGTCCAAGAATTCCTATTGCACACTTCTAGGGGTTGTAGAGAGGGCGTTGCCGATAACATTTGCATAGGGAACTGAGGCCCGGAAACGCACCACTTCAATACCACATCGATGACAAGGTCGAATTAGAACGTACCATTTCGATATTACATAGATGACAAGGTCGAATTAGAACGTACCATTTCGATACTACATAGATGACAAGGTCGAATCAGAACGTACCATTTCGATACTACTTAGATGACAAGGTCGAATCAGTAGGTACCATTTCGATACTACATAGATGACAAGGTCGAATTAGAACGTACCATTTCGATATTACATAGATGACAAGGTCGAATTAGAACGTACCATTTCGATACTACATAGATGACAAGGTCGAATTAGAACGTACCATTTCGATACTACTTAGATGACAAGGTCGAATTAGAACGTACCATTTCGATACTACATAGATGACAAGGTCGAATCAGAACGTACCATTTCGATACTACTTAGATGACAAGGTCGAATTAGAACGTACCATTTAGATACTACATAGATGACAAGGTCGAATCAGTAGGTACCATTTCGATACTACATAGATGACAAGGTCGAATTAGAACGTACCATTTCGATATTACATAGATGACAAGGTCGAATTAGAACGTACCATTTCGATACTACATAGATGACAAGGTCGAATTAGAACGTACCATTTCGATACTACTTAGATGACAAGGTCGAATTAGAACGTACCATTTCGATACTACATAGATGACAAGGTCGAATCAGAACGTACCATTTCGATACTACTTAGATGACAAGGTCGAATTAGAACGTACCATTTAGATACTACATAGATGACAAGGTCGAATCAGTAGGTACCATTTTGATATTACATAGATGACAAGGTCGAATTAGAACGCAGCATTGCGATACTACTTAGATGACAAGGTCGAATCAGAACGTACCATTTCGATACTACATAGATGACAAGATCGAATCAGAACGTACCATTTCGATACTACTTAGATGACAAGGTCGAATCAGAACGTACCATTTCGATACTACTTAAATGACAAGATCGAATTAGAACGCAG
Source organism: Meconema thalassinum (assembly GCA_946902985.2). Taxonomy (NCBI): domain Eukaryota; kingdom Metazoa; phylum Arthropoda; class Insecta; order Orthoptera; family Tettigoniidae; genus Meconema; species Meconema thalassinum. The sequence goes on from OX336400.1 coordinate 74,745,253, forward strand.
CATTGCGATACTACATAGATGACAAGATCGAATCAGTAGGTACCATTTTGATATTACATAGATGACAAGGTCGAATTAGAACGCAGCATTGCGATACTACATAGATGACAAGATCGAATCAGTAGGTACCATTTTGATATTACATAGATGGCAAGGTCGAATTAGAACGCAGCATTGCGATACTACATAGATGACAAGATCGAATTAGAACGCAGCATTGCGATACTACATAGATGACAAGATCGAATCAGTAGGTACCATTTTGATATTACATAGATGACAAGGTCGAATTAGAACGCAGCATTGCGATACTACATAGATGACAAGATCGAATCAGTAGGTACCATTTTGATATTACATAGATGACAAGGTCGAATTAGAACGCAGCATTGCGATACTACATAGATGACAAGATCGAATCAGTAGGTACCATTTTGATTTACATAGATGACAAGGTCGAATCAGAACGTACCATTTCGATACTACATACATGACAAGATCGAATCAGAACGTACCATTTCGATACTACTTAGATGACAAGGTCGAATTAGATCGCAGCATTGCGATACTACATAGATGACAAGATCGAATCAGTAGGTACCATTTTGATATTACATAGATGACAAGATCGAATCAGAACGTACCATTTCGATACTACTTAGATGACAAGGTCGAATTAGAACGCAGCATTGCGATACTACATAGATGACAAGATCGAATCAGTAGGTACCATTTCGATATTACATAGATGACAAGGTCGAATCAGAACGTACCTTTTCGATACTACATACATGACAAGATCGAATCAGAACATACCATTTCGATACTGTACATAGATAACAAGGTCAAATCACTAGGTACCATTTCGATACTGCATACATGTCAAGTTCGAATCAGAACGTACCATTTCGATACTACATACATGACAAGGTCGAATCAGAACGTACCATTTCGATACTACATACATGACAAGATCGAATCAGAACGTACCATTTCGATACTACTTAGATGACAAGGTCGAATTAGAACGCAGCATTGCGATACTACATAGATGACAAGATCGAATCAGTAGGTACCATTTCGATATTACATAGATGACAAGATCGAATCAGAACGTACCATTTCGATACTACTTAGATGACAAGGTCGAATTAGAACGCAGCATTGCGATACTACATAGATGCCAAGGTCGAATCAGTGGGTACCATTTCGATACTACATAAATGACAAGTTCGAATCAGAACGTACCATCTCGATGCCAACTATTGTCAAAACTCTTAAATTTGCGTTTTGGCGGAAAAACATTCTTTGAATCTTTAGGAAAGATACCACCAAGGGTAGTTGAAACCCGTCAAAACATGACGGTCAATGGGAAAATATTTACTGAAGAATTTTCTCATATAGACTACATTCTTTGTACGATTACTTTTTTGCACCATTTCAACTTTAAGGGCGTCGAAAGATCGCATTCTCGACATTGCAACATACTGCTGGCCATGACTGAAAACTTGATGAGGTAGAGACCTATACGTTCCAGAGTTTCACCTTAGCTTTATTGATTGTGATTAAGTAGTCAAGCGAATTGGAAATTGTTGTCTCTTGAGAATGGAAGTGTTTTATCGGATGGTGTTAAATCATGTCGAAGGATTAGATCTCTCTGCCTAATTTTAACTGAACTTATTATTTCCAAATCCAAGCAATTATCAAACATATTTCTTACAATTAATCTGGTTCAATTTAGGAGCCCTAGTGAAATGTTCAGATTTCTAAGGAGCATAACTATGGCTCACACTTTTATAGTAAGAATATGTGGAGAAAAAACACTTAATTTCAAGGAATTCGAGAATTCTGTACGAAACTGAAGTAAGTAGCTTTCATCAACAGTATTTAATCTCTTAACAAAGGTGTATACTATTGGATATACGTTCACAGACTTTTAAAATTAATTTAATTACAGTGTTCATTTTTTAGCGTAAGAATGCAAACTTTTGAGACATCTGCAAGCAAGGTGACCATACACGGTATTGATATGACCCAACATGAAAAGGACGTGTGCACCAAGTCGCACATTATCACTTTTGTGTTTCTGTCCTTTTCGCTCAGCAGATTGTGTGCTTTTTCCTCTTATGTACTCTACATTGATTATGATGTACTTACATACACATAGAAAAATAAACAAGTCACTACATCGCAATATTCAAAACTTTTGAACACTGTATAATGTCATATTATTGATTGCTGTAAGAATAATAGTTTTGAATTTACAATTCTAATCAAAATGAACGTCCTTACAAAAGCATTTATGAAAGTTGTTATTCATGAATTGAACTCAAAGAAGGCAATTGGTATGAAAATATTATCAGATAAACAGGACGGTACTAAAATATTATTTAAATATTATATCTTAAATTTCCATGTAATGTCAACTGGTATAGAGAATTAGGTCGTGAAGTGGTCTTGGTTTAAAGTTGATCGAATCTGTTATTTATGAAGTCTATAATTAAAATTGGAGTGGCTGATTACTATCTACTAGCAACCCGCCCCGGCGTCGAACGGTATCTTCAACGTTTACCCAGCGTAAGCTCAAAAGGCACACGAACGGCAGGTCTTTCTTCGACTCGATTCGCTGAAATCGTTACTGCTCGGCATCCTTTGGTCATAAAAGAAAGTTTTGCCACATATACCTTCCTCGAGAAATGCTTTACAGAATGGCAAAAACCTCATCAAAATCCATTCAGTGGTTCTCGAGATTACCCGTGACATCCAAGAATCGGGGACTTTGTTGTATACTATGCAAATATAATGTAGTAAAAATGTTATTATTTAAACATTAATATCTTTAATTTCCATGTAATGTCAACTGGTCGTGAAGTGGTCTTGGTTTAAAGTAAATTTAATCTGTTATTTATGAAGGCTATAGTTGAAGTTGGAGTTGTTGATTATTTCCATTTAATATTGGCTCATGTTGCGGTTAAAATGTATCTCGTCTTGTTGTCTTCTACTGTATATTCCACGCTGTACTTTGGTGGCTTCTGTTTATGTTGTCCTTGCATTAATGGAAGAATGTATTTAAACGTGTCCTTTAACGTTGAATTATTATTGTCGATAATGTCACTTTGTTGTCACAACTCCTTTGCTGCACCACTTCTACTCCAGGTAAATGCCGGGATAGTATCTAACTTAAGGCCACGGCTGCTTCCTACCCAAATCCTACCCGAATTACAAATACACACGCTAGTATAGACAACACAGTGACATCGGTTATCAGACAAATTCTACACACGCCCTAGTGCACGGGGTAAAATGGCCACAATATTCCAAAGCCCCTAAAAGAATCAACAAAAACAACAACTTGAGGGGCATGGTGGTGCAGCAGTCAAGCTGTTGGTCTCTCACCAAGTTCGATTCCCGGTTAATGCATGTGAGATTTTCAAAGTGAAATGCCATGTCCCGTGGTTCGGATTCCACGTAAAAAGGAGGTCCAATGGCTTATGATCTCTAGATTAACGGTCACGTATAACTACAAACTTATGTATTTCCTTCCTACTTCCTTTCTTAATTTACTTTAATAAAAATTTCAAAAGAACTATTCTTAACCTCAAAATGTTACATTTCAATTATTATTATTATTGTTATTATTATTATTATTATTTTTATCGTGTTGGAAACCATATTTCAAAATGTAATGTTTTTTCATTTGGTCAACATGATAATACCCAATATTAACGGGTGATCTGTAAAAAACAAAAACATAACCAACCAATCTCGTGGCGCTAGGTCTAGGCCTACTAAGAAACCGCTGCCCAGCCATTTGACCGGTAGATTATGGAGTGATGCGTGGTCAGTGCGTCGGGTCCCCTCGGCCGTTAATCTTGGTCTCCATGACCGGGGCGCTGCCTCACTTTCAGACAGCTACTCAATTGTCCTCACGAGGCTAAGTGCACCCGTTCCAGCCCTCATGTCAGTTTATAAATTCCCTGATGGTGCCGGGAGTCGACAAGAGCGCTACCCCAACACCACAAAAAAATTACATGAGATTGATATATTTATTAATCTCATTTTTTTTCCAGTAAATCGATATTTTACAATTGGGTACAATGGTGCTGACTGACTGAAAAACATTACATTTCTATTTCAATTATCTGAATATATAATTATCTGAAACTCCTTCCATCCCCAATTTTTCAGTTAAGCAACCAAGACTCTCTACTGTAAGCACAAAGTGACTTAGATGGTACTTACCAAGACCTTCATGGCTGCTTTGAGAGTTGTAGGCTGTGTATGTCCACTTGACACTGAAGCTAGAAGCTTTCTGAATATGTTCCTCAGGTTTCAGAACATCTTATATACTCGTTGATCTTCCCTTGCCTCCTCTCTGAGACCAGGAGAGTGAAATGTTGTTCGCCAATACGATAAAGGAAGAACTTTCGCCTGCCACGCCTTTTCAGGGAACTTGTCTATAAGCCCTTGTTTGATGGGTGAGAAGTCGCCTAGCCTGCGGGTAGGTTAAGTAATGTGACAGTTAACATTCCCCGGACATCCTGCCGGTCACTTGTTCGATACCATTTCTGGAGCGGAACACATCATTCAAACGTACTTGGTTACAGCAAACATGCACATTTTACAACAACAATGACGGACACCAAAGTTAGGCAATAATTTACCAAGTTGGTTGGTTCCTTGGTTTAGGGGCTGCGACAACGCGGTCATGTAGCCCCGTGTACTTTGGTTGTGTGTAGAATTAGTCTGATAACCAGTGTTAATTGTGATAGCTGTATTACTGTGTGTTATCTGTTTTAATTCAAGCGAGGATTGCAGACAATAATTTTCAAGGAGTTCCTACCTTGCTACCAAATGCTACCGTCCACGACAACTAGCTTGCGGACTTGGCTACTAGATGGCATCGCAGTTGGAATTAATAGAGCGTTATCAATTCTAACCTACAAATTTTGGCTTCTCACAAGTGTAGTTAGTGGAAGGTTCTTTTTCATGCCACAAATCTATGACATTGGACCACCGGCTTAAATTCCCCTCCGAAGGAAGGCATACTGAGGGATTTTTAACGCTCTCAAAAATTCCGACGTCTTCGGCCGGGTTTAAACCCGCGACCTTGGGCACAGAAGCTCAGCATGCTACCTACTACGCCACCCAAGCCGCCTTCATAGATAGGCTTTGCGATATTGTGATCGTGTAGCCCGTGTACTTGGGTGTGTGTGGAATTTGTCTGATAACCTGTGACAGTAGCCTATTAGTGTGTGTAGTTGTAATTCCGACGAGGATTGGGAAGCAGGCGGCCGTGGTCTTAATTTAGAAATCATCCCGACATTTACCTGGAGTAGAAGTGGGGAAACCACGGAAAACCACTTCCAGGATGGCTGAGGTGGGAATTGAACCCACCTCCTTGCCTCACGAGGCTGAGTGTACCCCGACCGAGCACTCAGACCAGAATTTTTCTTTTTGGCAGAGCCGGGAATCGAATTCGGGCCTCCTCGGTAACAGCCATGAATGCTAGGCACTACGCAGGCAAATGCTGAGATGGTACCTTCTACAAGGCCACGGCCGCTTCCTTCCACATCCTTGCTCAGTATCATTCATCTTCATTCATTCCATCTCTCATTAACTCCTCTCATGAGGTTGGCATCAGGAAGGGCATTCGGCCGTAAAAATCATCCGCCACATTAGAATTCCATCGCATCTCATCCCCGACCCCGTTGGAAACGGGAATATTAAGGGGTAGGCATACATTATACACACATCAAAAAAAGTTTTGCATCACCTCGGTTCCCAGATCTCCGGCATATAGACGTTGACTGTGTATATTGTATCCAAGATACAGTCCCTTTGACTGTTCATAGATGTCACTAAAACTGTTCAAAGATGTAAACAACCATGCATGAGCAGGGCCTATTAGACGGAGGGGGTACGACAGCCGATCAGTTCCAGTCATTCCACCAGGACGAAGGTACGCTGCTCATGTTGTCTGTAGTTCTACCATGCCTAGAAGGTCAATACCGCAGTTCGATCGCGTCCGCATTGTTACTTTGTGTCAAGAAGGGCTCTCAACAAGGGAAGTTTCCAGGCGTCTCAGAGTGAACCAAAGCGATGTTGTTCGGACATGGAGGAGGTACAGAGATACAGGAACTGTCGATGACAGGCCTCGCTCAGGCCGCCCAAGGGCTACTACTGTAGTGGATGACCGCTACTTACGGATTGCCGCTCGGAGGAACCCTGACAGCAATGCCACCATGTTGAATAATGCGTTTCGTTCAGCCACAGGACGTCGTGTTTCAACTCAAACTGTGCGCAATAGGCTGCATGATGCGCAACTTCACTCCCGACGTCCATGGCGAGGTCCAGCTTTGCAACCCCGACACCATGCAGCGCGGTACAGATGGGCCCAACAACATGCTGAATGGACCCCACGGAATTGGCATCACGTTCTCTTCACCGACGAGTGTCGCATATGCCTTCAACCAGACAATCGTCGGAGACGTGTTTGGAGGCACCCTGGTCAGGCTGAACGTCTTAGACACACTGTCCAGCGAGTGCAGCAAGGTGGTGGTTCCCTGATGTTTTGGGGTGGCATTATGTGGGGCCGACGTACGCCACTGGTGGTCATGGAAGGCTCCGAAACGGCTTTACGATACCTGAATGACATCCTCCGACCCATAGTGCAACCATATCGGCAGAATATTGGAGAGGCATTTGTCTTCATGGACGACAATTCTCGACCTCATCGTGCACATCTTGTGAATGCGTTCCTTCAAGATAACGACATCGCTCGACTACAGTGGCCAGCATGTTCGCCAGACATGAACCCTATCGAACATGCCTGGGATATGTTGAAAAGGGCTGTTTATGGACGTCTTGACCCACCAACCACTGAGAGAGATTTACGCCGAATTGTCGTTGAGGAGTGGGACAATTTGGACCAACAGTGTCTTGATGAACTTGTGGATAGTATGCCACGGCGAATACAGGCATGCATCAATGCAAGAGGACGTGCTACTGGGTATTAGAGGTAGTGGTGTGTACTGCAATCTGGACCACAAATGCTGAAAGTCTAGCTGTATGATGGTACAACATGCAATGTGTGGGTCTCATGAGCAATAAAACGAGCTGAAATGTTGTTTGTGTTGATCTCTATTCCCTTTGTATTTCACGGTTCCGGAACTCTTGGAACCGAGGTGATGCAAAACTTTTTTTGATGTGTGTATTTCCGATACGAGTAACTGTCACCGTAGAGGGCCGGGTTCGATTCCCGACTCTGCCAAGAAATTTTATTCTGGTCTGAGGGCTCGAAAGGGGGGCACTCAGCCTCGTAACGCAAAACTGAGAAGAGGCGGGTTCAATTCCCACCTCAGCCATCCTGAACATGGTTTTCCGTGGTTTCCCCACTTCTCCAGGCAAATGCTGGGATAGTTCCTAACTTAAAGCCATGGCCGTTTCCTACCAAAATCCTACGTCAATTACAAATACACACACTACCACTACCATCACAATAACATAAGTTATCAGACAATTTCTACACACACCCAAGTACACGGGGCTACACGATCACGATGTCGCAAAGCCTCTCAAAGAATCAACAACAACGATTCAAGTAAATAAAACCACAACAATAAACATTTCTTTTCAGACAAAATATTTTGGATGTTGTTAAAATATGTTGTATTTCTAGTTATTGACAGTAGCATAATTCCGGTGGTTTTAAGGGGACACGGAACGCCCTATGCTGATAATATTAAATCATGCTTCACAAAGGTACACTTTTCTCAAAACCTATTAGAGACATAAAGCTGAAATGAATATCTATGACTTTTGTCATTAGTCTAGATTTTCCCGTATTGATTATGATTTATTACACCAGTATCCACTTTACAATACAAAAATGTTTTTATGCGATGTCCTTACACTCTTTGATGATACATGTTTCGGCTCTTTGAGCCTTCTTCAGTCAAACACATAATGATTCTCATATGACAGTCTATATGTTGATCTTGTTAAGACACTTAAAAAAAAATATTTTTACAATCGTCAAAGTTATTTAAAAATGGATATAAAATGCTTAAAGAATTCGACTATGTGCAGAAGTTCAAGGCATAGGCCCTTTGTCGTTGAAATCCCAATTCAAACCCAGAACCCCATTGTGCCAGTATCTTGTAAAAAATCGTGTATGAAAAATCCTTGTGGCTACGGGTGAACGGAAGTTCCTTGCTTAAAACTTTGTCATTTTGGTTCAACAACCATAGATTTGAAGATGCTGGAGATAACACCTCACTATTTGAAATATATACAACAGATGTGTTGGTTGAAAATTACACAGCATGTACCTACATATCTTGGCTTGTTACTGAAATAACAGCTTGCGAGTTATATGAAATACTTTTTGATTTTTGAATTATTATTTTGAAGTTACAAATTTTGACATATTTTTCATTTCATATCTCTTCTCTTAGTCGTTTACCCTCCAGGTTGGTGGAACCCACGGACTCAGCGAGGGAACTCACCACTACCGCCTCGACGGGCAGTGTCCTAGAGCTGGGAACATCTAATCGGAGGGGATACAACTGGTGAGGTGTGATTGGCAACTCGCCCAGGCAGCCTCACCTGCAAAGCGAACAGGGGCCTCATGAGGGAAGGTAATGGAAGGTCAGGATGGATAGGCAAGGAAGAGGGAAGGAGGCGGCCGTGGCCTTGAAGAAGGTACTGCCCCCGTAAATTGAATTATATTGGGACCACGATGGCTGTATTGACATAAATATGAATAAAGTTATGGATGTCATAGTTGTGACGTGTATATTCATGACGTAGGCACGGATGACGCAGAATTCATGCAAGTAGGCTGGTTGAGCTGAGATTCTTGGTGACGTCATGATTTTGTTCGAGAAAGATCTGAGATTTACGACGCAGTCGCAGGAAACAAGGTATTGTGCTAAGGAAGAAGTTACGCTATTGGAGGAGAGACTCGAACCAATGAACGATAGTTTGGAAGGAAGACGGAGATTGCTGAAACTACGATATTTGATTGCTTTTGGCATGCAGATTTGTGGAAAACTATTTTCAGTTATGGCATTGATTTGGAATTTTGAAGAAATTAATTTTGAGTTTTTGAAATTTGAAAATCCGTCAAGTATAGCCAAAGTTAAAACTTCTAGCAATGACGGAGCAACGAGCTATGGAAGGGATGGATACGCCCCTTAAGAAGTTGATAAAAGGTCGTGCACAGGAGAGAGGAGCTCTCATATCTCTCATAACCGCATATCTCTGATATTCTGATAACGCATATATATTTCAGATGTCAGAGAGTCATTTTCGAGTGAATAAGTGAAGCAAGTTGTCTTTAGCGTGTGGTTAAAGCCCGGCGCATCGAACGAACACGGAGCAGTTCCATTTTACGCTGTTCGAAACTAGGTGAAGTTGTAACGCTCACATTAATGTTTCTACCAGATAAGATATCAATAGTTAACTTCTGCCTTCATTATAATTCAATTGGGCAGTACAACATTGAGGTGTGTAGAACATTTGAACAATTTCACAGTTATACTTTGAAAGATATTGACACTTTAAGGCGGCAGACAAAAGTGATTTTCTCGCCACCTGAGAAGCACTTTTAAAATTCTACATTATACACTACGGCTGACACGTGCATCGCAACCGTGATATTGGAGAATACGTTTGGTAATACAACGATACATTCTATTATGGAACATTATAATCTTGCAGTGCTTTCAATGATTATAACAGAAGTTGAGATGGAAGGCTAAGGCTTTAATGCAATTGGGACATATATCGATGGAGTGAAGTAACAGCATGGAACTTCGTTAATCGTCATTCTACAAAAGCGAGCATGTAGTGAACATCCAACTACACTCATGCTTCGTGAATCCATCGCTGAATTATATCAAATGACAGTGGAAATATCATCATACTCCACGATTATGAATATTTCTGCGGAAATAACTGCAATAAACTTCATGGCGAATTACGACTGGAACTTCAGGGAACTTTCAAGAGAGGCCAGGGAGGACCCGGCTCACAAAGAAGAATTTTGCCAGAAGGATGTCTTTCGTATACATGGAGCAGTGCAATTTCCGGAGGAGGAAGCAGTTCGATTCTCCGAGGACGCTGATTCCAGGTTCGAGGTCGGAGCACATCTTTACGCTGGTGAAATGGAACCAACAGCAGTTTTCTTTGAAAACTTTCCTCTAGAACTTCAATCAACAGATAAGGTAGTCGTGAACGTTTCTTGTATTATTTGAGTCATGTAGCGATATCTGAGCAACCATTTTCCCATATTTTTGTCCTATCTTTTGCCCCATTTTCTTGATTAACATTTCTGTACTCAGTACACTTCGATGATTTATGCCTTTTTCTTCGATTTGCTGAGACATTGTTATGTCATTGGCATACTTAAATAATTTTGGATCAGTTGAGACTGATAATTTAGATTCTTTCATTAATTCGCATATTTTTGTAGTCACGATTTGACTGTAAAGCTAACGATTTGCTATGGCAGATTTGAATTCAGACAGCGTGTCATTTTATTAAAGTAATTCTATTCAGTAAATTACTTTGACCAATTTTCTGTCATCCTCAAGAAAGAAGAATGATTAAAAGATTTTAGAGCGTTAAAATCTATTACGTTATCGACGATCTTTGAAATACTAGTCGTCTTATGAACATGATTGCAACATAGACATGTATCATTGCATTATAGACAATTTTATGAAATATGAACTTTGAATACGATTTATTGAATACACTATAGTAATGAACTTTTGATAGGAGTTTTTCTCAATTATAGATTGGAACAATAATGTTTGCATTCCACAGTCTAATTGTATTCTATTCGACTATTTATGCAGTTTAGATGAACTTTGATTGAAGATAGTATTTTTATACTGCGTTACTTTGAAGATATTAATCTCAATTTTGATAGACCAGGGAGGAGTGTCTAATCGTATTTGCTATTAAATTTATTTGTGATTGGCAAATTTTTACTTCATATCGATTCATGAATGAAACCCACGAAGGTTAAATAATAACAGACATTAATACAATTGATGAATATAAGAATTTTTAAAGAGGAACAATGGATGTATAATCGTTAGTTCAGTGGACGTGTAAAAGTCGCTGTTGAATAATGCCCTTGAATAATGAAGGAGGTTCCCACAGTAATTAATGAAGTTGTTGAATTTATGAGTGGAGGTTTTTGTATGTAATTTGGAAGATTTTGATGCCATATATATGAAGATATATGATGAATTCTGGGCCTATTGTTGAGCAATTTTGTGCGTTTTGAGCGAAGTATTTTTCCGCTGAATGTATTGTCCTGATTCTTTGAAAGTTATTCATGTGAAGATACTGTTAAAGTTAACAAGAGTGTTAAATAATTTGAGATGAAGATTTTGATTGGAGGTTACCGTCACAAATAATTATAATAATTATTAAACCTTATTAAACCTGAATTTGACATTTAAATATAACTAACCTTCATTGGTCGATTATATCATCACGATTTGAGTAATTATCAACCGGATAAACGTGTGGTTTAATGTATTTCTTGTATAAATAATATAAACAATATTAATATTGTAAATAATTTTGTAAATATCTTTGATAACAATTTGTAATGAAAGTGATTAATAGAGGCGTGTATAAAATTTTCAATTGTCGTTTGACATTGTTATAAACAATTTATTATTGTTATAAATAATTAATGAACTTTTGTTATTAACATTTGGAGTTTTGTTATTATACTCTAAACAACGCTAATTAAGCAAGTGGATTGAACAATTAAACATGATTTGGGAGTATTAGAGTATTCCACTGGTGTTTGAATGGAGCATTTAAAACATTTGCGTGATAATATTTAAGTTGAGATGTGGACATTTAACGTGTTTTGAAAGGAGAGCTAAGCTCTGATGTAACTCGCATATGCTAGGGTTGAACGGAGGGGTGAGTCCACTTTGACGATGCAGGTGCATTGCAGCTGGCCCGGACAACTGTATGATAGAGGCCAAGGACGTCTCCATAATAGCCTTGTGGCTATAAATAAAATGTGATGTGTATAAACACGCAAACCAATTGATATATGTGTCTCGTCCCAAATCCCGTTTCCATTCCAAGTGCATTATTATAATTACGTTATTTTGAGCTTGAGAAAGCTGAAACATTGTATGTAGAGTATACCAGTCCTACAGGAGGACATGGTTATGTGGTCGATGGCTTCTGATTGCCACGTGGATTTTGTTGTTTATTTTTGTTAAATTCATTCTTTTTGTGAAATAAATTATTGTGCAGTTTAAAGTTTCTCGTCTTCGTTGTGGTTCATTTTAAATATCATGGTGGAGGTTATTGTGTGAGCATACTTTAAGTGATCCAGTTGACAACCCAGTCCCCGAGATAAATTTAAGAGGTAAGTAAAGGTAAGTATGAACCCCCGTATATTTTGGTGTGTTCCACAATAATTTCTTGTTAACTATTGTGCTCTAATCTCGATAGTATCTGTCAGTGCCATTTTCATTGATGTAGCTGTGCCGGTGCGTTTGATTATTGGCAATCCGATTGAGGGGGCGGATATCTGACAGTCTACTATCCTGATAACGGGGACAGTACCATCCCGGCATTTTCCCGAAGACGAAGTGTGAAACCACGGAAAACCACTTCGAGGATGGCTGAGGTGGGAATCAAACCCCCTCTACTCATTTGGAACACCCGAGGCTGAGTAGACCCCGTTCCAGTCCTCATACCACTTTTCAAATTTCGGGGCAGAGCCGGGAATCGAACCCAGGACCTCCGGGGCGGCAGCTAACCATGCTGACCGCTACGCTACGGAGGCGACTTTATCATTTCATACTCTAGTAAGATACCTAATATCTGACCTACAGCAGGTATAGTTCTTTCAGCATGCACACAACAACATTGGAAAGGAACCCTAAAAGTTTGAATTCTCAGTATCTCGCACAACCTGAGAAAATGTTCCTTATGTATTAAAAAAACTAACTTTCGGGTAATGGCCTTAGTCACTGCATTAGTGCATGCCTGCTCCAAAGCTTGGATTATCGATGTCCTCTTCCATTTTATCTTCTAGTCTTCTCTTACTAGCTCTCCTGACTTGCATGGCCTTCTGATGCAAAGTTTTGACAGCTATTTCGGCATATCTTTGTGAGTCTTTCTAAGTCGAGTCGCAGCATGGTGTCCCGAGTATGAGAGCCAATGCTTAGCCCCAGTCTTTGTAGTACTTGACATTTTGTGATGTTTCCCTGGTTAAATGATGCCACACCGTCATATACACCAAAACGAAGGGTCCTTATTAGCACAAACACAGTTTTTGGCAGGAGAGGGGTAAATTTAAATAGAGGTGGGAAATATATTGTTGTGGAATTTCTTTGTGGAAGCATTGTCATGGATTCGATTGTTGACTGTAATTTGCTTGCCTTGTTGATGATGTGACGTGGTACTCCTGGCATATATAGTACTAGCTGTTACCCGCGGCTTCGCCCGCAATAACATTTGGAATCCCGTTATAACATTAGTTAAATAGACAAGCATGGGTCCTAGTGGAAAATAATTCTATCATCTGAAACCAAAAGTGCATGGGACGAAAAAAAAACCATCAAAATATCATGTTGGTTTCGGACCCGAAAAGACGTGAAAAATATAATAAAAGTGTAAAAAAAACTATTTTTGAAATTTCATTCGAATCAATTTTATGTCATTCCTGGGACTTTGAAAATTCCGGCCAAAAAGTACAAAATCATTAATAATTCCCTAAGTATTCGTCGTATGATGAAATAGCAAGAGACAAAAAAGATGTAATGATTGTCTTATTGTCTACAACATAGGCCATGTATAATTTTACACTCAGACATATTACGTCCCCCACCCCCAAAAAAAATTTCACCCCTCCTCATGGGCCCCTTAAATTGGATTTATGAAAAAAAACGGTCAAACGCCTATTTACTTATTTTTATGATGATTTTTTTACGCTGAGTTCTAAACTCCTCGCCTATGTCGTTTAAGAGATACACGCTCCGTTAGGAATCCTTCAACCCCCACTTTTCACCCCTTTCACCTCATAATATACACCACATCGAAAAACCCTCAGACACGTGTCTTCTTATTTTTAATGATGAGTTTATATGCCGAGTATCACATCCCCCCAATGAAACCAATCGGGAGATATTGCTATTCAATGAAATGCAGGTTTACCCCCTTAACACCCCTTTAGAACCCGAATATCCAAAAATCCTTTCATAGTGGGCGTTTGCGGCCCTTGAGGAAGCTGCATACCAAATTTCATTCCGATCCGTTCGGTGGTTTCTGAGATTTCGTGATGAATGAATGAGTCAGTCAGTCAGTCAGTCAGTAAGTGGTATTTGAGCTTTATATAGTAGATAAAGAATACAGCTTTTATCAGTCTAAATGTCAAATAACCTGTCTTGCAAGAGCATGGAGCCTATGCATCATATTACAAAAACAATTATTAAAAGTACTTCCAAGAGGAGATTATCATAATTTATACACTATTGGATAGGGAAATGATCACAGTTACAGAATTCAAAATAATAAAATGGCATTTTCATATGATTTTTCATTCCGTGTCCCCTTAAGACTTGGTTTGGCTGTGGCCTTTCTCTGTGGCCTTCGGTGGCGTAGTTGGTAGCATGCTGAACTGCTTTGCCCAAGAAAGCGGGTTCAAATCCGGCCGAAGTCGTAGGATTATTTTAAGAGCGTTAAAAATCCTTCCGTACTCCTTCCTTCGGAGGGGAAGAAAAGCCGGCGGTCCCGTGTCATAGATTTATGGCACATAAAAGATCCTTCCACAGACTAAACTTGTGTGAAGCTAAATTTCTAGGTTAGATTTCGTTGGAAAGCTTTATCAAAGATCCAAATTTCACCACTAGGTATCAGTGACACCTGGTAGCGAAAGTTGGAACTACTTGAAATTGAACGGAACTTGTACTGTAGCTCACCCCTCGCTTGAAGCAGCTACAGCATCTGGCGAGCCGAACATGTCCACGGACACTCCCGGCATAAAAGCCATACGATAAATAAATATATAAATAAAAAAAGATACGAGCCTTACAGTAGTCGCATATGGTGTGTAACATCTGGCATGTTATCCTACTCGTATACTACACAGCTTGGACATTCTTAAAATGTTAATTTACACTCCATTTTCATACTGGTACTATGATGATTGTATAGATTGAATTGGAGATATGCTACTGTCACATTTGTGGCGCAGCGGTCAAGCTGTTAGTCTCTCACTAAGGAAGACCGGGTTTGATTCCCGGTCAATACATGTGAGATTTTCGAATTGAAATGCCATGTCCTGTGGTTCGCATTCCACGTAAAAGGGAGGTACCGTGGATCATGATCGTGAGATTAACGGACACGCAAAACTACAAGCTTCCTACCTTCCTTTTACATTAATAATTCATAATAACAAAGTGACACACAACGTCGACAGTACTCTCAAATACTGTGAGCACATTCCTCAGCAACTATAACATTCATTATTCTCAAGGCTCTCATGCAATTCGTCGTAAACAATCAAAACATGGCTTCCTACAATCATGAAATGACCTAGTCTCACATATGATGAAAATACAGCTTTTATTCCACTCATATAACAACATTCTGTTATGCATTTAATATTTGACTACTCACTCACAGCTTGACAATAATGCCGCTTACTTAAATGTCATTTCTCGTCTTTGTCCTACCCCATGTAATATTCAACCTTGAACGTGAAGCTTCATAAACTGCTCAATGACAAATGAAAGTCGGTGAAACATTTACCACTGTGCTCGTCAAACCAGTGCCTGCTAAATGCACTGCCTACTGTATTGCCATAACATTCTCGCGCTACAGAGCACACACTGCCTTGTTTCCAATACACACATTTTCAATTGTACATCCAGCTGGCAGTGCGTCTTTACTTCCGTCCGATCCACTTCCGCCCAATTCACCTCCGTCCCCAATTTTCAAAATCACTCCCACAAAACTATCCAGCAACCGAGCGGAAAGATGTTACACATCAATCAATCAATAAATAAATAAATAAATAAATAAATAAATAAATAAATAAATAAATAAATAAATAAATAAATAAATAAATAAATAAATACATAAACGTGTCTCAATGAGAATAGTGACCAGGTGAGATTTCCAACGTCAAGCAACTGCCATTTAATTGGGACGACCTACTTTCTACATGCCACTAAGTTATGGGTTTGTCGACAATTGCGGACACATTTTATAAACTTGCTACTTTATTATATTACACCCTGATTTAATAGCACCAATAAAATATTTTACGCTGGGACGTAAATCTAATCTATTACCCTGAGGCACGCGAGGGAAAACACAAGTTATGGCGAGAAATTGTGACTACTGTGTTTCAATTAGCAAGTGATTACAGACAGATAAATAAACAAGCAGTTCCGCGAAGACTTAATAGCCTGTTTTCATATATCCTGCTTATGCTAATTGCCAGGGGTGTATTCTTAGGGCTACCGGCGGTAGCCCAAGAAAATTACATTAAAAATAAATAACACTTTATAACAGTTTCATCAAAGCATTCAAACAATCATGACTTTCATGCACATTCTTCTTTATCGAAAGAAATAATGGTTAGTGGGTAGTCAACGCGGCAACGCAGTAGAAACCGACCAAGAAAGCGGCAGCCTTACGCCGCTCTCCCCATCTCCCCGCACCCACCCTTGTTCCGTGCAGGCCCAGCGCTCATAGCGAGCGAGTTGCCGCTACAGTCAGCGGTTTCTTTGAAGTTAAAAGCGTTTAAAGCAACAAATGGCGTACAATAAATATACATTATCGTGTGCTTCAGTAGCGTAGCCAGGATTTTAGTTGGGGGGGGGGGGGCATTAGGTCCTCATCTATTACTGCCAGAGTTTTTATATTTTAGCCTATTTTCATTTATGAAAAATAGTAGGCTTATGAGATCACCCCCCCCCCCCCCTATAATGAAATCTAAACGACCGGAGCGATTTCAAGGAAACTCGGTAAGCACATACTACTACCTCGTCCGACCTCGACCGTGCCTTTCAAATTTCAAATTTTGATGCGTTTCACCAATTCAGTATGCGGGCCACGCGAAATATTTCACTGGCATTCTATATCTCCGCATTGGTAACAGATATCACCCTGAACTTTTGTACAGTGATAAAGGACACTACAACAAGTTTACCGATGCGACTTTATTAAACATTTAGGAGTATTACCCTTCATTTATAAAACCTGTTAAGTACAAAACGAACATGGTGGCCAAGCGAAGTTGAAACATTTTAATGGATATTTCACGCGATTTAACCATCCGAGCGCAGTGAAACTTAAAGCGGTAAATGTTTATACAAATTCTAATCTACTTACATCTAATTTAGTTAAATTGTTTACATAACCTCAAGATGGAGGCTGTGCGAAATTTTAAAATTAAGTTTTTATTTCGTGTGTCCTAATCATGCGATCGTAGTGAAAGTTTGTATAATGAACCTACACAATAATTTTCATCTAATGTTACATAACTGCATGGCCTACATCTGGCGACCATCCGAAATATTTAGACGGTTCTCAATATCTACGAATCTATTGCAGCAATCAAACTGAAATTTTGTATGCTGATTGAGGCTATTAATATAAGTTCAATAACCTGGTGAGCACAATACCAACATGGCGGCAAAGTGAAGTAAAAACATTTAAATGGAATTGACTCGCGATTTCATTATCCGAGCGCAGTGAAACTTGGTACGGTAACTGTTCACACAAAATCTACTGCCATCTAATTAAATTCAATTGTTTTATAACCCCAAGACGGCGGCAGTGTGACATTTTAAAATTGAGTTTTTATTTCTTGTGTCCTAATCATGCGATCGAAGTGAACGTTTGAATAATCTTCATCTAACGGTGCATAACTCTATGGCGTGCATACAGAACAATTCAACATGGCGTTCCGTTTCATAGGCGGGAGATTTTTCTAATAAAGAAGACCAATTGGATACATGAAAATAGGCTATATAGTTCTTTACGAAACTACTTGTTTTGAGTATAAGTACTTTAAGGTCCATTTTAACTTAGGACAAAAGATCTTCAGTCTGTTCATGTCTGTCTGAATTCTGTCCTTCGTTGCTTTATTTTGAGGCAGCTCACAGCTGTGTCAGTGTCTATATTTGTCTCTGTCGCTCCGATTTTCAATTATCCGTTATCAGAATACTACTACAATATTATGGCATATTCACACGTTTCTGTGCAGAATGTTCTTTTACATTAACACCGCACTATGTCTTGGTGTTTTATAAATAGTTAATTTTAACAGAAATGTTTTTAGTCAATTGAATGAATCTGTCAAAAAATCACATCAGGAGTAGATAACAGGAAGAAGGGACACTCATAAAGGCATCAAACAAGTACCTACGTTGCAAAATATTTAGGTATATTATTGTTAGTGTAATTTATACAGTGCTGTTTTAAGGTAAGCCTAACGGTCGCCGTGTATGGTACTGCCCCCGTAATTGAATTATGTAGAGACCACGGTGGCTATATTTGAAATTATGATTAGAGTTATGGCTGTCATAGTTATGACGTGGGTAGTCATGACGTAAGCACGGATGACGTAAATGTTATGCCAGCAAGCTACTTGAGCTGAGATTCTCAGTGACGTCAGCATTTTAGTCCAGAATGTTCCAAGATGTACGACGCAGTCGCAGGAAACGAGGAATTCTGCTGAGGAAGAAACTATGCTATTGGAGGAGAGGCAGGAACCAATGAACGATAGTTTAAAGGAAGACGGAGATTGCTGAAACTATGGTATTTATATGACTTTTTGAATGTAGAATTGTGGAAATACATTTGCAGTAATAGCATTGATTTGGAATTTTGATGAAATTTATTTTCAGTTTTTGAATTTTGAAAATCCGTCATGTATTAACGAAGTTGGAAGTTCTAGCGATGACGTAGTATCACGCTTTGGAAGGGATGGTAACGCCCCTCGAGAAGGTAATAAAAGGGCTTGCGCAGAAGAGAGGAGCCTCTTCTCTTTCGTTCGCTGATCATTGTGAGATCTAATGCTCAGATCATCGAAGTATTTGTGAAAGTCATTTTCTTATATATTCAATATAGTGAGACATCAAAGTGAACAGCAAGTGAAAAGAATCGTTTTTATAACGCGTGGCGAGGCCACTATAGTAACGAGATACAGGTCAAACTAGGTGAAGTTGAAACGGACCTTAGAAAGCTTATATAAGTTTAGCTTCAAACAGTTAGCGGTCTCCGATAACATAATTGTATTGTGCAGTACTACATGCAATTATAGAAAAAAGCTGAACAATTTCGACCGAGTACTTCAAAAGATATTAGCTGTTTTATACGACTGACAAAAGTGATTATCTCGCCACTAGAGAAACACTTTTGTATAAGCCAGAAACAACGCAAGGCTAACGCTGTGAGTGGAGTAGAAAGACTTCAGATTGCTTGCTTACAGAACGATACAGTATAATGGAGCATTTGAATACGGCAGTTTGTTCTTTTGACACTACAACTGAAGTGCAAATGGAAGGCTAAGAAGGCTTATTGCAATTGGGACATACTTCAATGGAGTAAGATAGCGACATGGAACTTCGCTAATTGCTATTCCACATAAGCGAACATGCGGTGAATACCATCTACACCCATGTTTCGTAAGTAAAGGCTGAATATCATCGAACAGCCATAGAAACAATTTCATACTCTGAATATGAATAATTTCTTCGGAAATTTCTACAAAACGTCATGATGATTGTCTACTGGAACTTCAGGGAATTTTTCAAGAGAGGTCAGGGTAGTCCCGACTCACAATGAAGATTATTGCCGGAAGGATGTCTATTCGTTTTCGAGGAGCAGAGAGATTCACGGAGAAGGAAGCAGTTCGATTCTTCGAGGGTGCTATTTCCTATTTCGAGGATGGAGCTCAGCTTTAACGTGGTGAAATGGATCCATCAGCAGTCTTCTTTGGGGAATTTTCCTCTGGAACGTCAATCGGCAGATAAGGTAGTCGTGAACGTTTATTGTATTTGAGTAACCTAGTAATGTTTGAGCAACCATTTTTCCCATATTTTTATCCTCATGTATTTTGCCTTATTTTCTTGTTGAGATTCTTATTCTCAGTTCACCTTGTTGAGTTTTGCATTTTTCGACGATTTATTAAGACATTGTTATGTCATGGGCATAGTTAACGATTTTGAATCAGTTGAGACTGATATTTAGATTTTCCAGTAATTAATTTTTTTTGTAGTCACGATTGGACTGTAAGTTAATGATTTTTATGGCAGATTTAAATTCAGACAGCGTGTCATTTTATTAAAGTAATTCAACCCCAGTTTAATTACTTTGAACAATTTTCTGTCATCATCAAGAAGGAAGAACAGTTAAATGATTTTAGAGCGTTAAAATCTCTTACGTTATCGACGATCTTGGAAATACTAGTCGTTATTTGTATTGATTGCAACACAGACATTTATCGTCAGTTATGAATGAACATTGCATCATAGACAATTTTGTGAAAGAGTAATGTTAATAATGAATTATTGAATGCATTAAAGTCAAGTACTTTTGTTAGGAGTTTTTCTCAATTAGAGAATTATATAACGATGTTTGCATTCCCCAGTCTAATTGGATTCTATTCGACTACTTTGCAGTTTAGTCGCACTTTATTTGAAGATAGTATTTTCATACTACAATTATTTCTTTTAAGATGTTAGTCTTAAATTTTGATAGACCAGATAGGCGTATATAAGCGTATTCACTATTAAATTTGTTTGTGATTGGCAAGTTTTGACTTCATTTCAGTTCATGAATGAAATCTACGAAGGTTAAATAGAAAAACAGTTTTGAAACAAATTATGATTATAAAATTTTTAAGTGGAACTATGAATGTATAATCGCTAGTGCAGCGCGTGTTGAAAGTCGCTGAAATATAATGCCCTTGAATATGAAGGAGGTTCCCACAGGAATAAATGTTAAAGAATTATTTGTGGAAGTTTTGTAAGTGATGTGAAAGTTTTAAATGCCATATAGATTAATATATGATGATTTTGGGCATATTTGTAGTGCAGATTGTGCATTAACTTATTAGCGAAGGATTTTCCGCTGGAGTAAGATTGTTATAGTTCGTTGAAAATTAATCAAGTGATTTACTGTTATAATTAACACGAGTTTTGAAAGAATTTGAGACAAGATTATGAATGAAGGTTGCCGTCACAAATCATTATTAAAAACTTTATTAAACCGGATTGTGACATTAATATGTATAACTAACCTTCATTGGTCGATTATATTAAACCGGATTATAAAATTACCAACCGAATGAACATGTGGCTAATGTATTTATTAAATTAATAATTTAAACAATTTAAATATTAATATTGTAAATAATTGTTGTAAATATTTTTGAAAATAATGTGAAACGAGAGTGATGTTAAAGGCGTGCTTATAATATTTTTATTGTCTTTGACAAATATTATAAACAATTTCTAATTGTTATAAATAATTTATGTGATTTTGTTATAAACATTTAAGAGCTAATTAAACATTTGGATTGAAGTTAACAAGTTTAAGAAATTTATGTAATGATCCATTAGGATGTGATCAAAGTACTTGAAAGATTTGCGTAAATATAATGTGAGTTGTCTTGTAAGACATTTAAAAGCTTGAGAGTGCAGGCTGGATTCTTACGTAACATAGCGTGTGAGAAGGGAGCGCATTTGACCAGTATGCAGCAGGCTGGAAGGTAGCCCGCAGCTGTGTCAACATATGGTTTTCAGAGAGTGAGGTCGTACACTCCGGCCTTGCGACTATAAATATCATTCTCTTGTTTATTAAAAGGAAACACATGCTCTATATATGTCACACCCTGACGTCCTTTTCCAATCCAATAGTGTTATGAATATTACGGTATTTGGAGCTCTTGGGAGCTAAAATGTTTTATATCATGTTGTATAATAATTTTGCAAGTCCTACTGGAGGACGTAGTCAGATTGACTTGGGCTACTGATAGCCACGTATATTTTGTTGTGTTAGGAAAATCAGACCCTTTATTAGAAATAAAGCTTTTGTACAGTTCAAAGTTCTCGTCTTCGTTTCTGGTTCATTTTTAAATGTCATGGCGGAGATTATTGTGTGAACAGACTTTTAGTGATCCTGTTGTCAACTCAAACCCCGAGATAATTAAGAGGTAAGCAACGGTAAGTATGCACCCCCGTCTATTTTAGTGTGTTCCACAATGATTTCCAGTGAATTTCTGTGCTCTTATCTCGATAGTATCTGTCAGTGCCATTTTCATTGATGTAACTGTGCCGGTGCGATTGATAATTGGCAATCCGATTGAGGGGGCGGATATCTGACAGCCTACTATCCAGGTAAACGGGGACAGTACCTCAATCTTGTTTATTGTTATTATTCAGAGGAAACTGTAGCACCCTTTAAATAATAAAATAAATACGAACCTTTAAAAAAAATGGAATAACTTTACATTCTATCAGTGAGAATTGCGTCTTTCTCGTTCAGAGCAAATTATTTGTGAAAGCTGTGCCTATATAATGAAATGGGGGCCTCAATTTTCTATACCTACAATAAAAGCTTTTCATAACTTACCGAAGATGTGTCCAGTTTTGTCTTCTTTATGACAAATCTTAACAGTCGCTAATGTGACAAAAAGAAGAAAGAAAAGAGCAACTAACAAACAACTCTGGACTCTTCCCCAATACTAACACTCACAAACGGTATATCTCCTCTCGCACAGACACACGATCACCGTAAATCTCGACATTGGCGACAATCAACCACGCTGAGCCAGTATTGTTGCCTGGGACATTTTAACACTGCTATTTCCAGGAAATGGAAATTAAAAGCTGACAAGATATAATTGGCCCCCTCCAGTGAGGTCTCCTGCGTTCTCCTAATTTCTTGGTAGACTTTTGTATCCCCAGTACTCAGGCACCTACTGTTCTTGGAAAATCCCCCTCCCCCATGTCACAATCCTAATTGCTACCCTGTTATTTGAGCTCCTCCAAGCAGTGCAGGCACGGAAATGATGACAGGCCGTGAAAAGATTGGTAGTACATTCTTTGCCAAAGCATTTACTGTATTTAACATTTCGTTGTAGGTTCTAAATTTGTTCGAGCCGTAAGAAAATGTGAAGGCTTATGTCAACCCCAATTTCTGGATTTATTTGGGGGGGGGGGGGCAGCCCCCCCCCCCCCTCTGGCGTGTATAGATGTGAATATGTTTTAGAAGTTGTAGTATTTTCAATGTGTGATTTATTTAAGTGTGTGTATGCTGAAGAATCTTTATGTAGTGTTTTGTTTTAACGGTGCCAGTTGTGATTTTGTAAGAAGAATATGCAACAAACACATGCGGGGGCTTTAAATGCCAATGACTGTATAATAGTTTGTTATAAGCTATACACGTCATTTCACATCATCTATATATGCTAGGTGGAATAGGTTATCTGACAGTTCTATACTGTCTAAATTGTATTGCTGGCCGTGTTTGTTATTGAGTCGTGAAGTATAACGGAGCAAGTTAGACCTGAACCTTCCAATGCGCATGTGCGTCCACGTGCATTACGTCATCCCCCCGCTAGGATTCTTTGTCAAGCAGTGAGCGCATACTTTGCCACGCGCTAGTTAGATGTTGCCAAGTGGTCATTCTTCCCAGAACCTTGGCAGAGTACAGATGATGTCAAGACATGCGATACAAGACGGAGCGGTTCTGTTCTTTGACAAGCACGGAAACAAGCTTGCGGTTAGGAGTGTGTGAAGTAGGCGCACTCTCAGTTCACCACGTGCTACCTTCTTTGAGTTGAGTTGAGTCGTTACAGCAAAGAGGGGAAATCGCGCGCCTAGTCATCCCACCACTTCTCCGCCTTGACGAGAATCCGCCATGACAGGCCAGGTCTAACTTGCCACGCTATAAATGTATGGCAAAGGAAGGGTTTACAGATATGAACTCTTTTCGCACGGCAGTTCAAAAGCATGTTTTGTGTAATATTAAGCTCAGTGGTAGCCCAGATCTTCAGACCAGTATACGCCACTGCTAATTGCCTCTATCAACATACAACATTTCAGTTTGATTGCTGGGGGCGTGGTGGCTCAGCGGTCTAGCTGTATGCCTCTCACCAAGGCGGTCCAGGTTCGATTCCCGGTCAATGCATGTGAGATTTTCGAAGTGAAATGCCATGTCCTGTGGTTCGGATTCCACGTAAAAAGGAGGTCCCGTGGCTCATGATCTCGAGATTTACGGTCACGTTAAACTACAAGCTTCCTTTCAGTTTGATTGCTGTAATAGATTCGTAGATATTGAGAACCGTCTAAATATTTCGGATTAAATTTTTATATATGAAGGCCATAGAGTTATGTAGTATTAGATGAATATTATTGTGGAGGTTTATTACTCAAACTTCAATCGCATGATTAGGACACAAGACGTAATAAAAACGAGATTTTAAAATTTCGCTCTGTCACCATCTTGAGGTTATTAAAACAATTGAAATGAATTAGATGTCAGTGAATTAAAACTTGCATAAACATTTACCGTGCCAAGTTTCACTGCGCTCGAATGGTTAAATCGCGAGAAACGTCATTTAAATATTTATGCGTCACTGCCATATTGGATTTATGCTCATCAGGTTATTGAACGTCCCATAGGTGAACTTATGTTCATTGCCTTTATCAACATACAAAATTTCAGCTTGATTGCTCTCATATGTATTAGTAGATATTGAGAACCGTCTAAATATTTCGGATGGTCACCATATTGGATTTTTATATAAGTAGTCCACAGAGGCCATAGATGACGATTAATGCGTAGGTTCATTATTCAAACGTTGGCTTCGATTGCATGATTAGGACACAAGAAATAAAACTTAATTTCAAAATTTTGCACAGCGGCCATCTTGAGGTTATGTAAACAATTGAACTAAAATAGAGGTCAGTGCATTACAATGTGTATAAAAATTTGCTGTACCAAGTTTTATTGCGCTCGGATGGTTAAATCGCGAGAAAAGTCTATTTACATGTTGAAAGTTCGCTTGGCCACCATGTTCGTTTTGTACGTAACAGGTTTTTGAAAGTCACGTAGGTAAACTTCTAGTAATGTTTATATAAGATTTAATCTACTGATATCTAATTTGATTCAATTGTTTTCATAACCTCAAGATGGCGGCTGTGCGAAAGATAAAAATTAAGTTTTTATTTCTTGTGTCCGAATCACTAGATCGAAGTGAACGCTTGGATAATAAACCTACGCAATAATCATCATCAAATGGTACATAGCATCATGGCCTATATATATAAAATCCCACATGGCGACCATCCAAAATATTTAAACGGTTCTCAATATCCAAGAATTTATTAAAGCAATCAAACTGACATTTTGTATGTTGATAGATGCTATTAACTTAAGATCACCTATGGGATGTTATAACCTAATGAGCACAAAACCAACATGGCGGCCATGTGAAGTTAAAACATTTAAATGGTAATTACTCACGATTTAATCATCCGAGCGTACTGAAACTTGGTACGGTAAATGTGTATTCAAAATTTGATCTACTGGCATCTAAGTTAATTCAATTGTTTTCAATTGTGGGAAAGTTTGAAATTACGATTTTATTTCTTCCTATGGCCTGCATA
Organism: Meconema thalassinum; assembly: GCA_946902985.2. Lineage (NCBI taxonomy): Eukaryota > Metazoa > Arthropoda > Insecta > Orthoptera > Tettigoniidae > Meconema > Meconema thalassinum. The sequence goes on from OX336400.1 coordinate 74,770,947, forward strand.
TAGGCCTATAACAATCCAGCATTGCTAACCATCCGCAATAATTAGACGGTTCTGGAACATTCAGACTACACATCCAAGACAGAGCAGTGGCCTGCTTGAAAGCCATGTACGACATTATCAATCTACAGCAGCTATCCTTAAAAACAGCTATGCATCTGTTTGACGCAAAGATCCTACCAATTCTCACGTACGGGATCCACTTGATATGGGACCGACTAACGAAGCGAGATCTGGCCACCATCGAAAGAGTTAAAGCCCAATTCCTGAAAACCATAATGGGCATCTCAAAATACACGCGCTCCCGTCTAACATATGAATTAGCACGGGAACCCTTCCTCGTCGAAGAAATAAGGACAAAATTACAGCTTCCATCAACAAAGAATGCTGAAGCGCACCTAGCAGAGAGAAGAGAAGAGAGAAGGCATTCCGCTAGAATTTTACAGCACAGATGCCATGATCAACTGGAACTGGACCAGCGCCAATCAGAAACTAAGACATGTGGTGATAAAGTTAGCAGTGCATGGGTACCACCATAAAATTTGCAAAAACATGTCCTACCACGCCCCAAATGTCTGCGTGTGCTCGTTATGTGACCAGTTCTGTGACACATATCACATCATACGATGTAAAAATAACCAGAAATCACTCTGTGATTATGGCAAGGACTAACATTTAAACTGAACAAAGCATCATACAGTGTTGCTCTATTTCACAAATAACATTCAATTAACAATATAATGACTGGTCACTGCTTTAATGCACACTTTCCTGATTGATTACTGGATCATGATGTTTTTCACATCAATTAACTCTTTTGTAACATGTACTAGTGTAAATCTATGTTATGCACATTCATGCGCTTTTCCGTTAATAATATCTTAGAATCTATTACAGCAATCAAGCTGCAATTTTGTATGTTGATTGACGCTATTAACATAAGATCACCTATAGGACTTTCAATAACCTGGTGATCACAAAACCAACATGGCGGCGACGCTAAATTTAAATATTTAAGTGGATTTTTCTCGTGACTTTTCATCCGAGCGCTGTGAAGCTTTGCACCGTATATCTTCATATACAGGGTCTTTCATATAAAATAAGAGCGCCAAGCGGCGGCTTTGTTAACCGCGGCTGCGGTCACCTTGGCCGAGCTTTCGGCGCGCCAAGGCCCCCTGCTTTAAGCATGTGTACAATCCTATATGATGCAGCGGCCTTGCTAGCGTGTGTACAATGCTGAAATCTTACTTTAGTTAGTTATTTAGTTGTTGATGATGAAACCTAAACACCTACTTGTGCTAATTTTGTGAGTGATTTATTCGGAGACCGCTCAACATTCTCGCCAATGTCATCTAGCTCATCCTCTGTTAAAACTGTTCGTGTGCGGGCATGTTTTTTATTGAGCACCGAGCAATTACGTGAATCTGTGCTAGTGAAGGTGGCACTTCATCAGGAAATTGCTGAACAAATGCATCACGTTCCCGCCGAGCCGACTCGTACTTAAAATAAGTTTTACATAAAAAATACGATGTTGTAATGATAACTGTCTCACCATGTTAGCACTTGAGGTTTAGACTGGCGACTGAGCAACTGCACGCTTATTGCAAGGTCAAGTTTGGTAATGCCAATCTGTTATTTTTATACAGTCCATCGGAACTTAAAAAAAAAAAAAAAAAAAAAAAAAACCAGCCATCGTATGTACTATGCGCGCGCTTTCAATACTATAGGGGTTTCGGTTTCATCAACAATAACTAACTAACTAACTAAAGTAAGATTTCAGCATTGTACTCACGCTAGCAAGGCCGCTGCATCATATAGGATTGTACACACGCTTAAAGCAGGGGGCCTTGGCGCGCCAAAAGCTCGGCCAAGGTGACCGCAGCTGCGGTTAACAAAGCCGCCGCTTGGCGCTCTTATTTTATATGAAAGACCCTGTATAACCCCTGGGACTACAGCCCATGAAGGGCCTAAGCCTACCAAGCGACCGCTGTATAGCCATTTAGCCCGCATATATTGGGATGACGCGTGGCCAGCGCATTTGGTCCCCTCGGCCGTTTATATTGGTTTTCGTGACCGGGGCGTTGCCTCACTGTCAGACAGCTATTCAATTGTCCTCACGAGTTCAAGTGCACCCCGTTCCAGCCCTCACGTCTGCTTTTAAAAACCCTGATGGGACCGGGAATCAAACGCGGGCATAGGCACCAGTGCTACCCCAACACCACGGGGCCAGTGGTATATCTTCATACAACCCCCTTCATATACTGACATTAAGGTCACCACGTACACTTCCACGACGAAAAATTCTATTTTTGTGGCATCACTCTACTAAGTATTTTCTGGGTTTATGCTAAAGGTACAGCTATGATTCTTGTCACATTTAAGAAGCGGTATATTCTGAGCTGTGTTTGACCATGCAGTGCTACTTTGCTTTTATAGGATGTGTGAAATGAATACAAATTTGGACAGATACATTTTCAAAAAAATGTTGTTTAAGTTGCTTCAAGTACACATTTCTCAGTTGTTTTTCAATCAAATATTCTCAAATTTTGTTCACATACTTGGAATGGATCATGGCAGATAAGTATTCACTTTGTTTCATTATTACTGGGACAGAATGCAAGAAAAAAAATCCGAACTCTTTCTTTTTAAATTTATTCAATAATATGTATCAATTTTTCTCTTCCCAATCCATGCCTACTATGTTTTGGAAGTAAAAATAGGCTAACATTCAAGTACTCCATTAGGCAAGTTAATGTAAAAAAAATTAGCTCTCTATCTTAAATGGTTTCCTAGTTACTGATACCTAAACATGACAAATGAGTATTAAGGGAAAACAGCTGGCAAAGTTAAAAGTGTATTATTCAGAGCATGGGACGCCAAATAAAAGAACGAATTTAAGGTAGTTGTAGACATCAAACCCCCAACAAACTATATATATATATATATATATATATATATATATATATATATATTTGGATTCAGAAAAGAATGAAGAATTTTATGGCGCCAAAATAAAAAAATCGATTTCTTCATCATGCAAGAGTACGTGGTGTCCTTAATTTAATGGAATTCTATAAGAACTTAAAAATGGCAATTATTTCAAATTCTCGTTTTTATTTCTCGTGTCCTAATCAAGCAATTAATGTAGGTTGGTATAATGAACTATCATTGGAATATTCATCTACTGGCATATAGTTCTTTAACCTATATATGAAACAGTCGTACGTGGCGTCCATACAATACATGAAACGTCTGGTATCAAGATACATCACTTTTTTGCAATGTTTCGATTACGACTGATTTAACAAGTCCCAAATGCCCTCTTTACATCTGGGAAGAGATAGGTATTCAAAACAGGACACATCATGCTGTTTTTAAATGCTGAAGTAGTCGGTTGGTTTCAAAATAAGAAAAGTAGCCTAAATGAAAGAGTATCAAAACAAGACATATCTTGGCAGGGTCTATTGCGCATCGACCAGCGCATCACCTGAAAGGGCGCTCTCTGGATGCTACTTATGCAATTGTTTCGTGTTCTGTTAGTGCCGGTTTGTTTACATTCGTATTGGTGTGATAAATCTACTTTATACTTGTGAAGAGTGATTATTTTATTTTCAAAATAAGATACATCCGATTACTGAGTTGCAAAACAAGATACATCAAACCAAATAAGACACATCAAATATTAAAACGCTTATAAAAAGGAAAATAAAACGGCAAGAGTTATGAAACTTTTGGGAAATATTTATCTATATCACTTACAACTTTCAAAAGAGAGGCATATTTATGTCAGTAAACAAAGGATTTATTCCTAATTTAGTGTCTCCTGAAAAATGTTGTTGAAGCGATGCGTCTCCTTTTGATACCAGACGCCTTATATTCCACCGGTCCACAACATTTCCGAAATCATTGAAGCAATCAAACTGAATTTGTGTATGGTGACTATCTTGAATTTTCGAAAACAATTGAATATGAAGTGTTTCTATGAACAAAGATTCGTTTAACATCATTGTTTTCAAAATTCAAGATGGCATCAGTTCGAAATTTTTCAAGCGCTGGAAGAGAGGATTCGTATGTTAGGTTATTATAATAATCATAATCTAATGCCACTAAATTATGTTCGCCTTCGCAGATGACTTTTGGATTCACGTTCCCGGAGAGTGTTTATGAACCGACCCATAAGGAAGCTTGCATTTCATCTTACCATTCATTCCCCTTCTAATAAGGTAGCTTTGGGTTTCAGCTTCTTTCCCGTTCCCGTTCTCGTTCCCGTTACCGGAGAGTGATTATGAACCAACCCATAAAGTAGCTTTGGGTTTCAGCTTCTTTCCCGTTCCCGTTCTCGTTACCGGAGAGTGATTATGAATCAACCCATAAGGTAGCTTTGAATTTCTTCTTATTTACGGTTCTCGGAGAGTGATTTTGAACGTACCCATAAGGCAGATTTGAATTTCATGTTTCCGGTTCATGTTCCCGTTCCAGTTCTCGTTTCAATTCCCGTTCTCGGAGAGTGATTGTGTACCTACCCAAAAGGTAGCTTTGAATTTAATCTTCTTTCCCGTTCCCGGAGAGTGATTATGTATCAATCCACCGTTCCAGTTCCCGGAGATTGATTTTGAACCAACCCATCGTTCCAGTTCCCGTTCCCGGAGAGTTATTATGAACCAACCAATAAGGTGGCTTTGAATTACATCTAATTTCCCGTTCCCGTTCCCGTTCCCGGAGACTGATTGAGAACCAACCCGTGAAGTAGCGGGCATTTCATCGTCTCGTTCCCGTTCCCGGAGAGTGATTGTAAACCAACCCGTGAAGTAGCGTGCATTTCATCTTCCTTCACATTCCCAGGCGACTGTGAACTCTGACGATGACCTACATCTTATCGCAAATCACGAGGGAGTGGTGTGTTGACTAACCTTTAGGCTGGACAGATGAAAATGCTGACCGGCATGTTGAACAGCGGGTGTCAGATTGGCATCATTTGTCAGTAGGATTACAGCTTCGTTGTGTAACCAAACATTATAATGCAACACGCGTGGTCCCATTAATGTCCAGTTGATCTTGATGAGTTGGAAATAAGTGACAACCTTTAAGATAAATGTTGAATGTTATGTGAAAGAGATTTGGGAATTGTAGTAATATGTTAAAATTCTTTCATTACAAGGTCTTGGCTGAGTGTTTTCAAGGTTATCGCCCCCTTACATCAGAGGTTATCCACCTTTCTTTACTCCAGGTGAGTGATTCTCAACCTTGAATATCCCCCCGCGTAGCAGAGTGGGTTAAATGGCACACCACGACTGCGAAGATGACTTCTTTAATTTCGGTTGGTTGATTCCTCAGTTTAGGGGCTACGAAGATGTGGTCATGTAGCCCCATGTACTTAGGGTGTGTGTTGGTTGGTTCCTCAGTTTAGGGGCTGCGACGATGTGGTCATGTAGCCCCATGTACTTTGGGCGTGTGTTGGTTGGTTCCTCAGTTTAGGGGCTGCGACGATGTGGTCATGTAGCCCCATGTACTTTGGGCGGGTGTTGGTTGGTTCCTCAGTTTAGGGGCTGCGACGATGTGGTCATGTAGCCCCATGTACTTTGGGTGTGTGTTGGTTGGTTCCTCAGTTTAGGGGCTGCGACGATGTGGTCATGTAGCCCCATGTACTTTGGGCGTGTGTTGGTTGGTTCCTCAGTTTAGGGGCTGCGACGATGTGGTCATGTAGCCCCGTGTACTTTGGGTGTGTGTTGGTTGGTTCCTTAGTTTAGGGGCTGCGACGATGTGGTCATGTAGCCCCATGTACTTTGGGCGTGTGTTGGTTGGTTCCTCAGTTTAGGGGCTGCGACGATGTGGTCATGTAGCCCCATGTACTTTGGGTGTGTGTTGGTTGGTTCCTGAGTTTAGGGGCTGCGACGATGTGGTCATGTAGCCCCATGTACTTTGGGCGTGTGTTGGTTGGTTCCTCAGTTTAGGGGCTGCGACGATGTGGTCATGTAGTCCCATGTACTTTGGGCGTGTGTTGGTTGGTTCCTCAGTTTAGGGGCTGCGACGATGTGGTCATGTAGCCCCATGTACTTTGGGCGTGTGTTGGTTGGTTCCTCAGTTTAGGGGCTGCGACAATGTGGTCATGTAGCCCCATGTACTTTGGGCGTGTGTTGGTTGGTTCCTCAGTTTAGGGGCTGCGACAATGTGGTCATGTAGCCCCATGTACTTTGGGGTCTGTTGGTTGGTTCCTCAATTTAGGGGCTGCGACAACGCGGTCATGTAGCCCCGTGTACTTTGGGTGTGTGTTGGTTGGTTCCTTAGTATAGGGGCTGCGACAACGCGGTCATGTAGCCCCGTGTACTTTGGGTGTATGTTGGTTGGTTCCTCAGTTTAGGGGCTGCGACAACGCGGTCATGTAGCCCCATGTACTTTGGGTGTATGTTGGTTGGTTCCTCAGTTTAGGGGCTGCGACAACGCGGTCATGTAGCCCCATGTACTTTGGGTGTATGTTGGTTGGTTCCTCAGTTTAGGGACTGCGACAACGCGGTCATGTAGCCCCATGTACTTTGGGTGTATGTTGGTTGGTTCCTCAGTTTAGGGGCTGCGACAACGCGGTCATGTAGCCCCATGTACTTTGGGTGTATGTTGGTTGGTTCCTCAGTTTAGGGGCTGCGACAACGCGGTCATGTAGCCCCATGTACTTTGGGTGTGTGTAGAATCTGTCTGATAACCGGTGTTAATTGTGATGGCTGTATTAGTGTGTGTTATCTGTTTTTAATTCAAGTAAGGACTGAAGACATTGACTTTTCAAGTATTTCGTATTTTTGCTACCAAACGCCACCGTCAACGACCAACTAGTTCTGAACTTCGTTACTAGATGCCACCGCAGTCGGCTCCTGGCGACAAACGTTGGAACCTACGTGCGTTAGTCAAATGTTTAACCTATATTAATTTAGCTTCACACAGGTGTAATTATTGGAAGGTTCTTTAACATGCCATAAATCTATGACATGGGACCGCTGGCTTTACTTTCCCTCCGAAGGAAGACATACTGAGGGATTTTTAACGCTCTTAAAAAATCCGACGACTTCGGCCTGGTTTGAACCCGCTATCTTGGGCATAGAAACTCAGCATGCTATAACCTACGCCACCGACCCCGCCGATTCAAGCATTACCTCCAGATAGATAATAATTCCTGGCACTACGGCCCATGAAGGGCCGAGGCCTACCAAGCGATCGCTGCCCAGCCATATTGCCTGGATATATTGGAGTGACGTGTGGTCAGCGCATCGGGTCCCCTCGGTCGTTAATCTTGGTTTTCATGACCGGGGCGCTGCCTCACTGTCGGACTCAATTACCCTCACGAGGCTGAGTGCACCCCATTTCAGCCCCCACGTAAGTTTCTAAAATCCCTGACGGAGCCGGGAATCGAACCCGGGGCCTCCGCTGAGTTGCAGGCACGCTAACCCAACACCACATTGAGAGGAGACTCCACTGAAAAATTTAACTTCTCTCCTTCTGCATCGATTTCAAATTAAGTTTATTATTAAAGATAAATCGCACAAATTGTGCATATTGATGATAACAAACTGTCATTCACAAATCATCACAACGGATGATCCCCGATTTGCACAAGAAATTACGTGGTATCTACTACATTGCACCCCGCATAATTTACATACGCAGGATTCATCAGGGTCATGAAAGTATTCGGTATTACACAGTTTATGGTGATACCCATGTACCGCCATCGAATTGACTAAGTGTCGCAAGTCTTGATTTGTGTTCATCCATGTCCTAGTCATCATGGCCTCCGTGGTGTAAAACTCGAACCAGATTTCATCCCTTTTCTGTATTCTTTCCTGCATTAGTTTTTTCCAGGCGTCTGTGGATGGTAGCCCTCTCTTCATCCGAAGGTCCTCAATGAAGAATTTAACTTTGTGATCATATATATCACGTACAGATGTAGCAATGTCTAAGGTTTGTAGGCCATAACTTGAATGGTTTTTGAATTATTAAACTTGAATGTTGTTTTTAATGGCATTTTTGAAAACCAACTTTTGGTACTCAGATATCAATTTTTTTACAGTTCAATTTCTTCACACACAGTAACATGACATAGTTTAAGAGTTCTGTGCAATTATTTTGTGAGAATGTTTGTTTATTTACCCTTAGTTCCTTTTTCAAATTCCAATTTTTTTTTCAAATAATTTGACACAAGTGTCATAAAAATCATATTTTTTTTGTCGTGTGGCCTCCTGAGGGACCGAGTGCAGGTCTTACTAGTCGACGCCCGTAGGCGACCTGCATGTTGGGATGAGAGATGGACTGGATGAAGAGGAATGAAACTGGGCATGGATGTGGAAGGAAGCGGCCATGGCCTATCAGAAGGTACCGTCCCAGCATTTGCCTGGCGCTGAAATGGGAAACCACGGAAAACCATTTCAAGGACGGCCGACGGTGGGGATCGAACCCACGCGTCTACCGAGTCAGCAGAGAGCTTGGCCCCATGACCTAATGCTGCGCTTTAGCCAGCATAGCCACTGATGTCGGTATAAAAATCATTGAAACTGCAGATCATTTAATATTAATGCACAGAAGTTTGCAAATACCTCATGACTACTTTCTGCAAAAATTTCACAGAGATTGGTTTATATTTAGGATAAAAAGTTGGTATTGATGTTAGAAAATAATTTTTTTAAGGAAAATTGATTTTAAAACATTAGTTGATATCACTAGTTCAGATTTTTATCACCAGGAATCGCTACATTTAAATGAAAGCAAAGAGCCAACTTTGGAACAAAAATTGTACGATTGGTGAAAAGATGGTCGTGTGTGATGGTGACAACATCAAATACTATCTTTGACATTGTGGTGTTTGAAGCCATATTTTCAGTGTTGCCTTAGTAAACAAGAGTTTAGTGCTTTTCAGTCGGTCAACACGAATGTACCCAAAAGAGATGGGTTATGCCCTAATCCTGAAATAAATTATTAATCTCATGTAATTTATTTCAGGATTAGGGCATAACCCATCTCTTTTGGGTACATTCGTGTTGACCGACTGAAAAGCACTAAACTCTTGTGACTATCTTTGACAGCTGCTAGTGAGCCACGCCTCCCTCATGCAGTCCATATATCAAATATTATTTAGACTTTTTTATAAGGTGCGTTCAAAAAGGAACGAGCTGGAGGCATAATTACAGAAACCAGTAGCCTACCTGTATGTTAGAAGTATTGGCTCTGGCTGTTGAGGCACTTGTCCCACTGTGACACGAGGCGGTGAATGGCTGTCTCATAAAATTCCCTGGGCGGCGATGTGAACTAGTTCCGCACGTACAGCTGGACGTCGGCGTCCGAGGTGAATCGTTGGCCCAGTAGACCTTTTCAGGGGATCAAACATGGCGTAATCACAGGGAGAAAGTCTGGACTGTATGTAGGGTGGCCGAGAACCTCCCATTTGAATTTATGCAGGAGTGCCGCGACTGTGTTGGCCGTATGAGGTCGCGCATTGTCGTGGAGTGACCACGGCGGCTATGGCGTTTATTGTCACTCGGCGGTCCTGGGTAATGAGTGCATCAACCAGCTGGACGTTGTCATCGGCAATGCAGGGGGTAGCCCCAGACCGGGCATCATCGGCTAACGACACCCGTCCTTCCCTGAAGGGACATGCAGTGTTCGTCGTACACTTGTGACATTCGGCGATGAATGTCCATTCCCCCTACTCTTTCCACTGTCAGAAACCGAACAACACCTCTTTGCTCTTCGGTTGACACCTCCATGTCACTGTTTGCAATGTGACTGGCAGCGTTGGACGATTGATGCATCCTGCTCCTCGCTTTGTATCATCACGTGACGTGCACGCGTGCCCTCTAGCGATGGGCTGTGACCTTCCACGCTCTGGTCGGAACCACACCTCGTTACACACGCCACGATTAGCCGATGTCGTCACTGGTTTGCGCATTCAAGCCTCCGGCTTGTTACTTTTCGAACGCACCTTATATCTTTGACACCTTTCAGTGTGCCACGCCACCCTCATGCAGTTCATATATCAAATATTATTTAGACTTATTTATAATTCGAATAGAACCAAATCTTTTTGGGATCTAAGGGAAAACACTCTAAGGGTCTGACTCTGGATACTGATAATGAATGCCACTTACGTCAACTTTTATTTCACTCTCTAGCCTAGCAGAATGGACACTGTTTTCGAATAGTTTTGTATGATAGGTTGGTAGGACACTTACTAAGACATCCAAGATTAGCAAACTTAGTTATAGAGGGAAGGGTCGAGGATAAGAACTGTAGGGGTAGACCAAGGTTAGAATATGTTAAACAGATTGCCTCGGATGTAGGGTGTGGTAGCTATGTACAGATGATATGATTAGCTCAGGACAAGGAGGCATTGATAGCTGCATCAAACCAGTCAAAAGACTGAAGACTCAAACACACTAATGTTTCCTAGTGAGAGAAGTTAGAGTGGAACCATTCTTCAACCAGGAAGACTCGGGAGAAAGTACGCACGGGCTCGTTGGCAGATTTTAATATCTGCTCCATCCGTCAAGAACCATGTTAATATTTGGTTGGTTCCTCAGTTTAGGGGCTGCGACAATGCGGTCATGTAGCCCCGTTTACTTTGGGTGTGTGTAGAATCTGTCTGATAACCGGTGTTAACTGTGATGACAGTATTAGTGTGTGTATCTGTTTTAATTAAAGTAACGACTGCAGAAGATCAATTTTCAAGTAGTTCTTATTTATGCCGCCAAACGCCACCGTCAACGACCAACTAGTTCAGAAATTAGTTACCAGATGCCACCGCAGTCGGCTCTTGACAACGAACTTAGGAACCTAAGAACGTTAGTCAAATGTTTAACCTATATTAATTTAGCTTCACACAGGTGTAATTAGTGGAAGGTTCTTTAACATGCCATAAATCTATGACATGGGACCGCTGGCTTTACTTTCCCTCCGAAGGAAGACATACTGAGGGATTTTTAACGTTCTTAAAAAATCCGACGATTTCGGCTGGGTTTGAACCCGCGATCTTCGGCATAGAAACTCATCAGGTTACCAACTACGCCACTGAAGCCGCTCATGTTAATATTGTTATGTGCCACCACCATAGTGGCACTTTTGTTAACTGGATTACGGTGGGTAGAAAGCACAAGACCAATTACCGCTTTAAAGAAATAATTAACTTTATTGTGGCCAGAAAGATACACTACTCAACAGCAAATACAAGCAATTATTACCTTACTCCAGTTTCCTCACGTCGAGAATACTTCCCCTTTCACTTGTCAACAGACCACAGTTAATCCTCTCGCTAATGAGTCCGGCCCCGTACGCTGGCTGGAAATAGCTGCACTAGGTCTGTCACTCACTGTTTTGCAACTCACCACAATGACCTCCTTCGCACTAGGTAAGCACACTCGCTCAAAACACAGGCAGTCCCCTGTAAGCTCCTCACTCCCTTCGCTGTCAAGAGAATTGGCTTCACTAGGGGTTTCGCAAGTCTCCACACTTCTGTCGCTCAGGATAAGCGCTCGCACTCGCTCGTAAAACACAACAACAATCACTGCTTGACAGGTCGCTCTTATATAGCAGGCAGGTGACTCAATAAATGCTTCTAGATCCATCCAGGGTTCACGGCTTCTCGAGGTTTCCATCGCTGGCTCAGTCACGAATATTCTGGACCATCCCTTTGTCCTAGTAGCCCTGTTGCATAAGGCACACGCAATACACGAGGCAGGGCACAGCCCAGCCCTGGGGCAGTTGTGACTCATGCGGCGAGCGATGACACAAACTCACAGCCGTAACACCACCCCCTTCCTAAGAAGGCTGATCGTCCCGATCAATCATTGGTCCGCCTGTGTCCCTCCGTAGGCTGCCAGGCGATCTCGATGCACGATCTTCATCTTCGCCCTCGGGCTCCCCTGGATCCTGTAGACGACATCGTTGATCCGTTTCACGACTCGGTACGAGCCCTCCCAGGACTTCTGCAGTTTGGGTGAAAGGCCTTTCTTCCGTAATGGGTTGAAGAGCCAGACCAGGTCGTCCTCGTGGAATCCGCCGGCATCCGTCTGCTGGTCGTATCGGGTCTTCATTCGGTCGGTCTCGATCCGCAGTTTCCTCCTCGCGAACGCGTGCACGTCCTCCAGTTGGTCGACCAGTTCTTGACAATACTGGCTTACCGGGATCGGATCATTCCCAGGTCGGCCGAAGGCAAGATCGACAGGTAGACGGAGCTTCCTCCCAAACATGGCCCGGGCTGGTGTGCACCCGGTGGATTCATGCACGGCGGCGCGGTAGACCAGGAGAAATAGTGGAAGATGTTTGTCCCAATCCCTCTGGTGCTTGCTGACGACTATTCGGAGATGGTTCTCGATGGTGCGATTGAATTGCTCTACCATCCCGTCGGACTGAGGGTGTAGCGGCGTTGTCCTTGTCTTCCGGATTCCGAGCAGCTGGCATAGGTTCTGGAACACCTGCGACTCGAAGTTTCTCCCTTCGTCGGAGTGCAGCTCCAGGGGTACTCCGTACCGGCTGACGAATTCCTTCACCAGGGTCTCTGCAATCGTCGCGGCTTCTTGGTTAGGGAGCGCATACGCCTCCGGCCATTTGGTAAAGTAGTCGCTGACGACTAATATGTAGCGGTTCCCTGCCTCGCTTAACGGGAATGGCCCAGCAACATCGATGGCCACTCTCTCCATGGGGCCGCCCACGTTGTAGGTCTTCAGTGGACTCCGCCGACTTCGTCCTGGGCCCTTGCTGGCTGCGCAGTCGTGACACCTCGCGCAGTGGTTCTCCACGTCGGTTCGGCATCCGATCCAGTAGAACCGCTCTCTCAGCTTCTCCAGGGTCTTCTTTATCCCTAGGTGTCCACCAGATGATCCTCCATGAACTTCCTTCAGGACTTCCTCCGTCATAGCCTTTGGAACGACGACTTGTTCCCGAGATGTCTTCCCGTCGGTGCTCTCCCAGGTACGGCAGATGAGGCCATCCCTTACAATCAGCGAGTCCCACTGCGCCCAGTAGGACTTAAACTTTGGGCTGCAGTCACTCACAATGTTCCACCCGGGTCTGGGGACACAGGCCCTCTTCCATTCGGCTATCAGTCCCTGTCATCATCTTCTGCCTGTGCCCGCGTGAAAGATTCGCGGCTCCAGCTCCCTTGATGTTCCAAGGTAATCCTTCGGCACTGTATCCCGGTGTTCTCCTCCCTCGTAGTACAGAAGGTGCAGTCTTCGGGGCACGGTCTTCGTGACAGGGCGTCGGCGTTAGAATGCGGTTGGCCTTTCCTGTACTGAATCTCAAAGTTGTACTGTTGAAGCCTCTCTAACCACCGCGCGAGTTGACCCTCGGGCTGCTTGAAGTTCAGGAGCCACCGCAGGGATGCATGGTCGGTCCTGATGAGAAATTCTTGCCCGTACAGGTACTTGTGGAAGTGTTCAATGGTCTTCACGATGGCGAGCAGCTCCTTCCTGGTGACGCAGTAGTTCCTTTATGACTTTGACAAGGCCTTGCTGAAGTAGGCCACTACTCTCTCCTCGCCGTCCACTACTTGCGACAGGATTCCCCCTATGCCAAAGTGGCTGGCATCGGTATCGACGATGAACCTTGTTCCAGGTCTGGGGTAGGACAGAATAGGTGCACAGAGCCTGTTCGAGTTGTTCGAAGGCACTGTGGCATTCTGCTGTCCACGTGAAGAGTTGGTCCTTCTCAGTCAGTCGATGTAAAGGTTTGGCGATGTCAGCGAATCCTTTCACGAAGCGACGGTAATAAGTGCAGAGTCCCAGGAAGCTTCGTAGTTGGGACTTGTCCTTCGGAACTGGCCACTCCCTCACAGCTGCGGTCTTCTCTGGGTCGGTGCGCACCCCTTCCTCGGAGACGATATGCCCAAGGTACTGGACCCGCTTCTGGAAGAGCTGACACTTCTTGGGGCTCAACTTCAGCTGGGCAGCCCGTAGCTTCAACAAGATCTCCTTCAGGTTGCTGTAGTGCTCCTCGAAGCTTCTCCCCAGAACGATGACGTCGTCTAGGTAGACCAGGCAGGTTTTCCAGTGTAGTCCCCTCAGAATGGACTCCATTAGCCTTTCGAAGGTCGCAGGGGCGTTGCACAGACCGAATGGCATGACGGTGAACTGCCGGAGTCCGCTGCCCACAGAGAACGCAGTTTTCTCGCAGTCGTTAGGGTGGACCTCCACCTGCCAGTAGCCACTCTTCAAATCCAAGGTGGAGAACCATCTCGACCCTGATATAGTGTCCAGGGTGTCGTCGATCCGGGGTAGAGGGTAGCTGTCCTTCTTCGTGACGTCATTCACCCTCCTGTAATCCACGCAGAACCTGGTGGAACCGTCCTTCTTCTTCACTAGCACGACCGGAGAACTCCAAGGACTATGTGATGGCTCGATCACCCCTTGCTCCTTCATCTCTTCTACCATCCGGTCGACTTCGGCTTGCTTGGCGAGCGGGACACGTCGGAATGGGGCCCTAATCGGTGCGCTGTCCCCAACGTCGATTCTGTGCTGGACCAAGCTTGTCCTGCCGAAGTCTTGGCTCCCCACGGAGAAGACATCCTGGAATTCGTGTAGCAGGTCCCGAAATTGGCGTGATTGTTCCACGTCTAAATGGTCCTGGGATCCTTGGTACAGCTTCTGTAGTTCTTCTGGCAGGGCGCGTCTTCTTCGGTTGTCCGTCTGCAGGTGTCCGTCCGTCGTGTCTGTGATGCGGGCAATCCAGGTAACGGGCTCGCAGACTCCTAGGTTGGTGTCCCGGTGAACCGTAATATCGTAGTCGTTCAGGTTGGACAGGCGGACGTACGGCCGTGACGTCGTGTTGATGAGAGTCTTGGCAACTAGCAATCCATTTGTCTGGATGTCCTCATATTTTGGCTCGATGACAGCCGCCACTCCCTCAGCAGTTCCGTCGACAATTACGGCAGCGCTGACTTCCGTCCTGGCGGGAACGATGACGTCCTCTCTCAGCCTTACTCGTCGTGCGGCGACGGCCTTGTGTGCTGGTTGCAAAGCAAGTTCCTCACTTCCGAAGTGCAGAGTGTTGGTACTCAGATCCAAGATGATGTTATTCTGGTCCAGGAAGTCCAGTCCGATGATCACTTCATTTGATACGTCAGCCACAAGCACTGGATGCTTTATCGCCCGTCGACCAATGACGAACTCCAGTGATGCTTCGCCATGTACCGGTGCGGTCTCTCCGGTCGCGGTTATTAGCTGGAGGTTCCTTTGTGTGGGTTGAACTCTCCAATTCGGGATCACGGTGGGACTGACGATGGTCCTCGATGCTCCTGTGTCGATTAGCATGGGCCAGCTCTCTCCGTTGACGACTCCGTCAACCATCAGGCTGCTATTATCCCTCCGTAACTGCGTCACACGAACTTGGACTGCCGAGGCTTGACGACTGTCACAAGCCAACCTTTGCCCCCCCTAGGCTGGCTGATACTTGCTTTCCTGGGCCGCGCGGTTTCCCTACGAGTGACTGTCCCGACGGAAACCCTTGGCGGCGGCGATCACCGCAGTCCTTGCTCAGGTGGCCTCTCTTACGGCAGGTCCAGCAGGTCGGTAGTCCTCTTCCGGGCCGCCTCTCCGGATGTCCTTCGGCTACGTTTTTGTTGCTGGTACTGCGATTCTCTAAGAAACGGCTTAGCGCCTCCATCAATTCGTCGGCCAGGGGCTTGGTCTCGTTGGTTTTTGCTGGTTCGTCGACGTCCACTTGACGCACCCGCGCGTGCATTCTAGATGCCTGTTTTGCCGTCTCGAACTCAAGTGCGTGGCTCAGCGCATTTGCCAGGGGTTTATTGCGCGCGAGTCGCAGCGCCTGTTGAGTGTCAGAGTCCCGTAGCCCGTCGGTGAAGGCCTGCGTCGCAATCTGTTCCAGAAAGTCGGCCGGCGCTGTTGGATAGGCGAGCCTTACTAGGCGTGTGATGTCCATCTCGAACTCCTGCAGGGTTTCCGCGTTCTTCTGTACCCGGGTCCGGAGCTGCATCTGGTAGGCCTGCTGAAGATGGCTATCTCCATATCGGGACTCCATATGGGCGATCAGTGAAGCGTAGTCCTGGGATCCAGTCGGGATGGCCTGAAGAACGTTAAGGGCGTCCCCTCTCAGCGCTACAATGAGAGCTGTAGCCTTTTCCGTGCTGTTCCAGTTGTTTATTGAACAGGCTGCCTCGAACTGACGTAAATAGGTGCTCCACGGGACCTTTCCGTCGAAGGTTGGGGGCGTCACTCTGCTCTGTCCCGTTCCTGATATTCCCGGTGTACCTGTGGGCGGGCGTCGGTGCAGCTCGGCAACTTCCTCTCGACGAGCGTTGAATCTCGCTTCCATCCCCGTCGACGGGCGTTGGTTCAGCTCAGAAATTTCCTTTTGTAAAGCGTTGATTTTTTCTTCCACCCCCGTCAGTGGGCGTTGGCGCAGTTCGGCAACTTCCTCTTGTAAGGCGTCGAACTTCTTTTCTACTGCTGTGACTTCCTCACGTAGGCCCTGGCAGACCCTGTTCCAATTACTTTTGACTTTCCTGTAATTTCGTCAGCAGACACTCTTCCAGATTTTTCTGGCCATCTAGAAATTTGGCGGTTAGGTCCTCTGCTAGCTTATTCTGACCGTGTTCTAATTTGGAAGTTAGGTCCTCGGCTAAACGTTTCTGGCTGTCTTCCATCTTCTTCAGGTCCTCCGCTAACTTATTTTGACCGTCTTCCATCTTCTTCTGGCCGTCTTCTAGCTTCTTCTGGCCGTCTTCTAATTTGGCAGTTAGGTCCTTGGTTAAATTCTTCTGTCCGTCCTCCATCTTCTTCTGGCAGTCTTCTAATTTGGCAGTTAGGTCCTTGGTTAAATTCTTCTGGCCGTCCTCCATCTTCTTCTGGCCGTCTTCCATCTTCTTCTGGCCGGCCTCCATTCTGGTTTCCAAGCCATTTAACTTTTCTAGCAATGCTGCCAATTGCGCCTCCATTTTAGTTGTTTGTCTTGTAAAGGGCATGCACTCACAGGAAAATTAGAGAAAATGACCTGCTAGGGTTTTGAAACCAGGACCGTCAGGTGTTGTGCTTGAGTTCGTAATCCGGCTTCTGACACCAGTTGTTACGTGCCACCCCCTAGTGGCACTTTTGTTAACTGGATTACGGTGGGTAGAAAGCACAACACCAATTACTGCTTTAAAGAAATAATTAACTTTATTGTGGCCAGAAAGATACACTACTCAACAGCAAATACAAGCAATTATTACCTTACACCAGATTCCTCACGTCGAGAATACTTCCCCTTTCACTTGTCAACAGACCACAGTTAATCCTCTCGCTAATGAGTCCGGCCCCGTACGCTGGCTGGAAATAGCTGCACTAGGTCTGTCACTCACTGTTTTGCAATTCACCACAATGACCTCCTTCGCACTAGGTAAACACACTCGCTCAAAACACAGGCAGTCCCCTGTAAGCTCCTCACTCCCTTCGCTGTCAAGAGAATCGGCTTCACTAGGGGTTTCGCAAGTCTCCACACTTCTGTCGCTCAGGATAAGCGCTCGCACTCACTCGTAAAACACAACAACAACCACTGCTTGACAGGTCGCTCTTATATAGCAGGCCGGTGACTCAATAAATGCTTCTAGATCCATCCAGGGTTCACGGCTTCTCGAGGTTTCCATCGCTGGCTCAGTCACGAATATTCTGGACCATCCCTTTGTCCTAGTAGCCCTGTTGCATAAGGCGCACGCAATACACGAGGCAGGGCACAGCCCAGCCCTGGGGCATTTGTGACTCATGCGGCGAGCGATGACACAAACTCACAGCCGTAACAATATTTGACACATTAAAGATTCCATTCCCCTTACGGTCAGCATCCTAGACCATCTGTTGGACTGGGTTGTATGGAACTGCGCCCAAGCTTCAATAATGACCCTGGTCATTAGCATCAACCTTCGGAAAGTTGCAGTGGAACTGCGCCCATTGAGAGCGGTCAGGTAGCTTCCCTCCCTCCACCCCTCTACAGAATTATGTTGTGTCGAGTGGTGTGAATTTGAAGTGACTCATTTCAAATCGGTTGTGTCTTGATTGCGAACAAGTCAAAGACCGTCCAGATTGCGAACAACTAAATATACCCTGCCCAGATTGCGGACAAGAGATTAGTGTTGGCTTGGGATACATAAAACAGGTACAGTTTTCAAATCAGACTAATATTTAATTTTTGTTCTAGCAATATTAGCATTAACTGGTACATTGGGATGTTTTCGACAACCTAACCATATTTTAAAAATAGTTTTGTTATTGCAAATGTTTAATAATCTAGTTTGAGGTAATCTTACCATTTAGAAGATTATTATATTTTTTTATTGTATAACAAAACTAGAGGGGTAGTTATTTATGGTGGATTAGAGAGAGTTGTATTATTTTTATTATTATTATTAGTGTAGCCTCCGTGGCTTAGGCAGCAGCGCGCCGGCCTCTCACCGCTGGGTTCCGTGGTTCAAATCCTTGTCACTCCATGTGAGATTTGTGCTGGGCAAAGCGGAGGCGGGACAGGTTTTTCTCCGGGTACTCCGGTTTTCCTTGTCATATTTCATTCCAGCAACACTCTCCATTATCATTTCATTTGTCATTCATTAATCATTGTCCCAGAGGAGTGCGACAGGCTTCGGAAGCCGGCACAAGGCCTATCCTCGCCGCTAGATGGGGGCTTCACTCATTCCAAACCTGACCCGGTCCAATGACTGGAAGAAGGCTGTGGATTTTTTAAATTATTATTATTATTATTATTATTATTATTATTATTCGCCTCTGTGGTGTAGTGGTTAGTGTGATTAGCTGCCACCCCCGGAGGCCCGTAGTACAGCTGCTTATCGGGACGGGGGACTACCTCTTATACTCAGCAGTGCAAAAGCTAATGGTGGGAGACAGTCCGTCACTTCCTCTAACAGCCGACTTGACTATGGGCGCAGTTCAATCGACCTAATTAAAAGGATCTGGAAATACCACTGATTATGGGCGCAGTTCCATATCTCCCGTTGGACTAGAGTCCAGAGGTCCTCAAAGTGGTGGGAAGGGGTGGTGGGAGGAGGGGGTGGAGGTGGGGGGCGCAGAGGGTTATAAGGGGGGCGCCTAATTTGATTGAAATATTTATATTTCATATTCTGTAATATGAAGTCAGGAAGCTCCCATGACCGTTCAACATTAATAACGACGTACTTTTGCTGTCTTATTTCACAAAAACTGACTGCATTATAGAACTAAATCAACACTGGTGACAGACAGATAATTAGAGAAATATAAAAAAAATTGTTCAATTCCAATAACTGCATATGCATCAGTTTTTCTTTATAAAGGTGGCTTCGATGGCGTAGTTGGTAGCATGCTGAGCTTCTATGCCCCAGATCGCGCATTCAAACCCGGCCAAAGTTGTCCAAGTTTTTAAGAGCGTGTTAAATAACCTTCCACTAATTACACCTGTGTGAAGTTAAATTAAATTATAGGTTCCTACGTTCGTCGCCAGGAGCCGACTGTGGTGGCGTCTGGTAGCCAAGTTCTGATCTAGTAGTCGTTGACGGTGGTGGCAAATGTAGGACCTACTTGAAATTCAATGCCTGCGGTCCTTACTTGAATTAAAAACAGATAACACCCCACACTAATACAGACATCACAATTAACACCGGTTATCATACAGATTCTACACACTCCCAAAGTACACGGGGCTACATGACTGCGTTGTCGCAGCCCCTAAACTAAGGAACCAACCTACCAACTTCTTTACAAGCAAGGAGGAATACTTTACTTTCAACACCTTGGAGTAATACAAATGCATGTTTTTATTTTACAAAAAGTTGTTGAACTTGATGTGCTCAAAGAATAGTAAATTGTGTCTAATTATTATTATTATTATTATTACCGATTTTTTTGGGCGTAAGTCCGAACTTCCCAAAACCTCTTCATTAATTCACCATGGTTTTTCTTCATTTCCTCTGTCCATTTAATCATTTATGAAAAAAAGGCTTATGATCACCTTTTGACCGTGTGTCTGTCTGTGTGTGCGTGTGTGATGGTGTGTGTCCTCCCTAATAACTTCTAAACTGCAGGAGCGATTTCATGGAAACTCGGTAAGTTTATAGCACTATTCCGGACGACCCCGACCGTGCCCTTCAAATTTTGGTACGTCTCACCAATCCTACTGTACATGGCGGCTGTACGAAATATTTCACCAGCATTCAATATCTCCGAAACTGTTACCGATATCACCTTGGAATATTTTACGGTGATAAAGGGAACTACGAGAAGTTCACCTATGTAGCTTTTGAAAACCTGGTAACTACAATAAAGAAACGAGCCGGGGGCATAATTACAGAAAGCAGTACCTGTATGTTAGGAGTATTGGCCCTGGCTGTTGAGGCACTTGTCCCCCTGTGACACGAGGCGGTGAATGGCTGTCTCATAAAATTCCCTGGGCTGCGATGTGAACCAGTTCCGCACGTACAGCTGGACGTCGGCGTCTGAGGTGAATCGTAGGCCCCGCAGAGCCCTTTTCAGGGGACCAAACATGGCGTAATCAAAGGGAGAGAGGTCTGGACTGTATGGAGGGTGGCCGAGAACCTCCCATTTGAATTTTTGCAGGAGTGCCGCGACTGTGTTGGCGGTATGAAGTTGTGCATTGTCGTGGAGCAGAATGACCCCACGGGTGAGATTGCCTGGTCGTTTTGTTTTGATCGCTTGTCGAAGGGTGGTCAAAGTTTGCGAGTAACGCTGGGCATTCACTTTTGTCCCGTGCGACATGAAGTGTATCAGAAGGGGGCCATCTTGGTCAAAGAAGCACGTCAGCATTACCTTTCCTGCACTCGTGTAGATGGCCTTTCCTTTTTTTTTGGGTGGTGGTGACCCTGGATTCTTCCACTGGAGGATTTGTCGTTTGGATTCTGGCTCGAAGAGATGACACCATGACTCATCTCCAGCCACCACTCGTGCAAGGGACATGCAGTGTTTGCCGTACACTTGTGGCATTCGGCGATGAATGTCCGTTCCCTCTATTCCTTCCGCTGTCAGAAACCGAACAACACCTCTTTGCTCTTCGTTTGACGCCTCCATGTCACTGTTTGCACTGCGATTGGCAGCGTTGGACGATTGATGAATGCTGCTGCTCGGTTTGTATCGCCACGTGACGTGCACGCGTGCCCTCTAGCGACGGGCTGTGACCTTCCACGCTCTGGTCGGAACCGCACCTCATTACACACGCCAGGATTAGCCGATGTCGTCACCGGTTTGCGCATTCCAGCCTCCAGCTCGTTACTTTTTGAATGCACCTTATAGATGCCACCGCAACCAGCAACATGAAACAAAGTTTGGACTTTCCCTCCGAAGGAAAGCATACTGAGGGATTTTTAGCGCTATTAGAAAATCCGACGATTTCGGGCTAGAAGTTACGTCACCGAAGCCGCTTTCCACAGAGTCAGATGGAAAACTGAATGTGATCTCGTGCAATGGCGTTGTCATGGCATTCTCTGATAGCTCATCCCTCATCAATTTAGAAGCGTTGCCATGGTAACCTCTGATGGCTCCTGGCATTTTCTTATAATTCCGAGGTGGCTTCGGTGGCATAGTTGGTAGCATGCTGAGCTTCTGTGCCCAAGATCGCGGGTTCAAATCCAGCCGAAGTCGTCGGATTTTTTAAGAGCGTTAACAATCCCTCAGTATGCCTTCTTCGGAGGGGAAGTAAAGCTGGCGGTCCCATGTCATAGATTTATGTCATGTTAAAGAACATTCCACTAATTACACCTGTGTGAAGCTAAATTGTATAGGTTATGAACGTAAACAACGCTCTTAGGTTCCTACGTTCGCTGCCAAGAGCCGACTGCGGTGGCGTCTGGTAACTAAGTTCTGAACTAGTAGTCGTTGACGGTGGCGGTTGGTGGCAAAAATAGGAACTATTAGAAAAATTCAAAAGTCTGCAGTCCTTACTTGAATTAAAAAACAGTTAACATAAACTAATACAGTCATCACAATTAACACCGGTTATCAGACAGATTCTACACACACCCAAAGTACACGGGGTTATATGACCGCGTTGTCGCATTCCCTCAACATAAGAACCAACCAACCATAATTCCAAAATCATTTTTCTCACCTCTTGGCGTAATGGTGGGTCATATCAAAAATTCTTTCAGACCAAAGATTTAGGTAATTATTGGGGGAATATTGTCCATTTCGTACGGTTTTGATATTGTGCCTATTGAGAGGCATATGATTAATGCATCCCGAAAAACCCACTTTTTTCCACCCCTTTGGTCAACGGTTGGTGCTATCAAAAAACCTTTTAAACATATATTTTTGGCACTTATCCGACACATAATATGAACTTAGAATGGATTCGATATTTCATATATTATAAAAGTTATAGTGATATTTCACTTTTTGGAAAGAAGCCCCCCCATTTTCACCCCCCACCCCCCTCGACAGTTTTGCCCATTTACGAACTCGACCGGGATTTTATGGTGATTTATAGTGATTCAAAGTGATTTGTGCAAAATTACGGCAGTTACCGTGTCCACAAGAAACTGATATATGTATACATATGCAAATATACTATATTGTGCCCGTTTGTCCACCTGGGATGGACAGGCGATCACATGCGAGGAAACATGAGAACAATGTGAACACGAGATCAGGTCTCAGGGCGTCCTGGGTTTTGCTAGCTTACTACACACTGCCCTCATGCTCCCCGGCAAGGATAAAGGAACAAGAAACAACACAAACATGAAGTGAGAACACAAGCAGAAGATACAATCAATTCACCAAATGTATTAATTAAAAAACACTTCCTTCCAGCAACACATGAAAAACACGACAATCCTTAACAATAACTGCCCCGTGCTTATGGAATCAATGCACATCGGTGTAGCAATGGGGCTCGTGATTGTGCACATCATTAATAGAAAACATAGACCGTTCTTGATACAGTTCATTTGGTTGACTATGGTAGACGCTGAACAACAATAATGTTTACTCTACACAGGCTAGATTGCACAATCATACAACGACTTAGAAAGAAAAATGTCAGCATTGATAGATGCTGCCTGTTGTTGTTTCAGTCTTCAGTCTTTAGACTGGTTTGATGCAGTCCTCCATGCCTCCCTGTCCTGAGCTAATCGTTTCATTTCAACATAGCTAACCACATCCTACATCCGAGGCAATCTGTTTAACATATTCTAACCTTGGTCTACCCCTACAGTTCTTGTCCTCAATCCTTCCTTCCATAACTAAGCTAGCTATTCCTGGAAGTCTTAGTATGTGTCCTACCAACCTATTTCTTCTCTTCATTAGCAGTCGCCAGAAACATCTCTCCTCTCCCACTAGTCTCAATACCTCTTCGTTTGTGACTATCTACCCATCTGATCTTCATCATTATCCTGTAACACCACATTTCAAACGCTTCAATTCTCCTCTTTTCTGCTGCACCAATAGTCCAAGTTTCACTTCCATAGAGCGCCACGCTCCAGACAAAGGCCTTCAAAAATGACTTCCTAATACCTAAATCTACTGTATAATCGATGTCAACAGATTCCTTTTCTGTAGAAATGCTTTCCTTGCCTGAGCTAACCTACTTTTTATATCCTCTTTGCTTCGTCCATCACTGGTTATTTTGCTTCCTAAGTAACAGAATTCTCCTACTTCCTTTAGCTTTTCACCTGCCAATTTGATGTCCATAGAGGTTTCTGATTTATTTCGGATGCATTCCAATATTTTAGTTTTACATTTATTAATTTTCATCATGAATTGTTTCCTCAAGACGGAGTACATGCCATTCAAAAACTCATTCAAATCCTCAGGCGTGTCGGCCAAGATGACTATGTCATCGGCAAATCTCAGAGTTGAAATTATTTCTCCTTGAATCTTCACTCCCACTTAACATTTTTTTCCAATTTCCTTCGTTGCTTGTTCAATGTAAAGATTGAAAAGTATGGGTGATAAGTTGCAGCCTTGCCTTTCACCTTTCTGAATACCTGCTTCTCTCTCATGCCCTTCAGCTCGAATGACTGCTATCTGGTTTCTGTATAGATTGTAGATCACCCTCCTATCCCTGTACTTTATTCCAATCGTTTTCAAAATGTCAAACATTTTAGTCTAATCAACGTTATCAAAAGCCTTTTCTAAGTCTACAAATGCCATGAACGTTCTCTTATCTTTCCTTATTCTACCTTCCAAAATCAGCCTAAGACTCAGTACAGCTTCCCTTGTACCTACATTTCTCCTGACACCAAACTGGTCTTCACCCAACTCCGTTTCTATCTGGCTTTCGACCCTCTTGTAAATTATTCTAGACAGGATCTTTGAAGCATGAGTAATCAAGCTGATTGTACGGTAATCTTCACATCTGTCAGCTCTTACTTTCTTCGGTATAGGGATGATAACATTCTTCTTGAAATCAGAGGGTACCTCACCTGTCTCATAAGTCCTACACACCAAGTGATATAACCTGATCAGATCTTCATCTCTTATGCAGCGTAGCAACTCAATCGGTATATCATCTATGCATGGTGCTTTGTTCCTGTCTAAGTCTTCCAATGCTCTGTCAAATTCTGATCTCAATATTAAATCTCCTTTCGCATCCTCATCAATTTCCTCCTCCCTTTCCATTACATGATTCTCAATCTCCTTTCCCTTATACATACACTCTATGTAAGCTTTCCATCTCTCAACCTTTTCTTCCCTATCTGTTAGAGGCTTTCCATTTATGTCCTTAATATTACAGCACTTAGGCTTCCTTTCTCCAAAAGTATTTTTAATCCTTCGATAAGATGTGTCTACTTTTCCTAATTTCAGACAATTTTCTATACCTGCACATTTCTCTTTCAACCATTCTTCTTTCGCTTCCTTGCACCTCTTGTTAACCTCATTTCTCAGACGTCTGTATTCTGCTTTCCCCTTTTCATCTCTTATATTCTTGTGTTTCCGCCTTTCGTCCATCAATTCTAGTATATCCTGTGTGATCCACGGTTTTCTACCTATTCTTTCTTTCCTACCAATGTTTTCTTCTGCGGATTTTCTTATTTCATTCTTCAAAAGTGCCCATTCGTCTGCAATTGAAGTTTGTTTAGGGGTTTTCATTAGTCCTTCCTTTATACTCTTCTTGAATCTTTCGTTTACATCCTTCTCTTTCAGTCTGTCAATTGCCCATCTTTTTGACTTTTGACTTTTCTTCAGTTTCTTCAACTTTAATCTGCATTTCATAACAACCAAATTGTGGTCAGAGTTTATGTCAGCACCAGGATATGTTTTACAATCCAAAATCTGGTTTCGAAAGTTCTGCTTGACCATAATGAAGTCGATTTGGTAACGCCCTGTATCTCCTGGTCTCATCCATGTGTATATTCTTCTATTGTGGTTATTGAATAAGGTGTTAGCTATGGCCAACTCATGCTCGGTACAGAATTCTATCAGTCTGCTTCCTCGATCATTCCTTTCACCTAATCCAAAATCTCCTACTATCTTCCCTTCTCTTCCTTTTCCTACCACAGCATTCCAATCTCCCATTGCTATAACATTTTCATCACCCATGATATACCTCAGAATTTCATCTATTTCTTCGTAGACCTTTTCAACATCTTCATCATCAGCTTGACTGGTAGGCATATAGACTTGTACCACTGTGGTGCACGTAGGTTTTGTAATGATTTTTGCTACAATAATCCGTTCACTATATTGCTCATAATATTCCACCCGCTGCCCATGTTTTCTACTCAATATGAGACCAACCCCTGCTTGGCCATTGTTTGATTTAGTGCTAATGACCCTATAGTCTCCTGACCAGAAGTCCTGTTCTTCCTGCCAGCGCATTTCACTAATCCCAACCAAATACAACCTCAACCTATCCATTTCCCTTTCAACGTTTTCTAACCTTCCACTTCCCAGCAGACTTCTAACATTCCACGCTCCTATCCGTAGAATGTCAGATTTCCTCTTCGTCACTTCTGTGATGCTGCCTATGACTTTCCTATTCTAATATTTACATTATATTTACAATTTTAACAATTTCAAGGTAGTTTCACACACAGATCGATGTTTATTATTTTACGTAATTATCATTAGTTTGAAGATTCATAATAGATTTTTAGCCTACTTTTTACATTTTGCAAAAATGAGGAAAAAGTAGACTTATGAGATCGATCCGGGCAAATGTGTGTCTGTCTGTCCTTCTGTCTGTCTGTCTGTCTGTCTGTGTGTCCCCCCTATCAACTCCTAAACGGCTGCAACAATCGAAACAAAATTTGGTAGGTGTAAAGATCTACACCTGATTATCTCAATGCCGTATTTGAAAATAATGGCAGTGCTACCAACTACTGAAACATCGCAATTGAAATTTGAGCACCATGTTGGATATCTTGGAAGGTATGAATGGGAGCTATTTCAAAATTGGCAAATGTATAGATAATAATATTTCAGTTTAACTTCCAGGAGGCCATACATGGCAGTGTTGCCAAAATGATTATAAGCCTGCTGATACGTCCAATTTTTAAATGCTTATAACTTCTACACTATCAATTGGAATGCATCCACATTTCGTATGTGCTATGTGTACATAACTCGATATGACTGAGCGTATTCTTAAGAGCCAACAGGGCTGCCAACCGTTAATAAATGCTCTCAATTTATTTTATCCAAATACCAATATATCAGAAAGTATGCAAGCCGACAGCTTCGAACTATGCACACGTATAGTACCTGGCATTCTATATTAATCTGAAGTAACTAATATACGTCAGTGCTGCCAACATGATTCTAAGCCTGCTGATAGGTCCAATTTTAAAATGTATATAACTTATATACTAACTAATGGATTTCATTCAAAATTGGCACAACAATAGATCATATTATTTCAGATTATTTCTGACCAATACATGCATGACATTGTTGCCAACATGATTTTACGCGCGCTGGTTGATCCAATGTTTAACTGCATGTAACGTGCTATCCATTGGACTTCAACCACATGTTGTATTCTGTACCATAAGAGATGGAACTAAGAATATATTCAGTCACCAGGGCTGCCAACTGTTGTGCTCTATTAGGCTACATTATGCCAAGTATACAGTATTTCGAACTAATTAGGAATTTCGATATCACCAACTTAATTTCGTCATTATTCTAGATAGATCCATATAGATTAATCATTGGCACGAATCTTAAATTTCAAGAAAAGTTGGCTCTTTAGTTCGTCACGGAACTTCTTATTAGGAATGGCATTAATTGACACAACATATCAAAATTTTCCTGGGTCTGACACTTGACACTACCAGTGTTTAGATGCACACATGTTTTCGATGAATAGTAAATTGGAGGCTGGATTTAGACAGCTCCATAACCCGGTCCATGAGGCAATTATAATTGGCTACATGGATAATTCTTGCCAGGCGCGTCCACGTCGCGGGGGTGGGCAACGGTACTGTAATATACCATGGAACTACAGTACCGGCTAAGTTCTGGTGTGGACCCAGTCCTATGGGGTATAACATAGGCCCCTTGCACAGGGTTACGTGCGAAGACCTCAACGGAATCTGCAGCCGAGAAGATGGACTTCCGAACGGTGGAGATTGCGGAAGATGCAACCCAGTACTCAGGGAATAGTATGAGTACAGCATCAATCGGCAGCTTCTGTTTCCCATGTTAGGGGCGGCTGCAAGGGCGTCTGTTCTCCTTGTTAGGGGTGGCCTGAATAATAGCTGGCAGTAGCTTCATAAAATGCCTTTGGAAGTGGCGTTTCCATCGTAATAATAGCCTAAAATGGAAATGGCACTTCCAATGATTCGGAGAAGGTTAGGGCGTACCCTGCTGGCGACGCGCAGTTCCTTTGGTACTGGGTGAACTGTGCAAAATGGGCGACCAGTAACCGAAATGAAAGTGGGAATCATGAATGTCTTGACCCTGACAGGCAAGGTGGAGGAGGTGGTAGACTTCATAGAGAGGGAGAAGGTTGGAATGATGGGGCTGAGTGAAGTGAAATGGAAAGGTAAAGGAAGGAAGAAATTGAGGAAAGGATATAAATTATACTGGAGTGGTGGCCAAGAGGCCAAAAATGGCGTGGGACTGATAAACTCGAAACAACTGGAGGAGTATGTTGAAGTGGTAGAGTGTGTGAGTGACAGAATAATGAAAATTAGAATGAAGATGAAGAATGACGCGATGGACTTCATACAAGTGTATGCACCACAGACTGGAAACAGAGAAGAAGATATTGAAGTATTCCTGGAGGATGTAGAAAGAGTAATTTCAGATGTAGAAGTGGTGATCATGGGAGATATGAATGCACAAGTCGGAAACGAGAGACAAGGAAAGGAAGAAGTCATTGGACCATATGGATATGGGAAAAAGAACCGGGAAGGAGAGGAACTTGTAAACTTTTGTGAAAGGAATGGACTGATAGTGGGTAATTCATGGTTTCGGAAGAAAAACAGCAGGAAAATTACGAGATATTGATGGGGTGATAGAAGAACAAAATCAGTAATTGACTACTTTCTGGTGGAAAGGACGAATCACAGAAAGCTGATAGATGTGACAGCTTTACCAGGAGAAGCATTTGATGGGTACCATAGAGCTGTGATGGCAAAATTTAGATGGGGAAAATTGGAAAACCGAAAGGAGATCAGAGAAAGTAAAATAAAAGTATGGAAATTGAAAGACAAAACTGTACAGGAAGATCTTCAGGAGAGATTGAAGCAACAAATCCCAGTTACTGAAGTGGTAAACGTAGAAGATAAATGGTCCCACTTTAAAAAGGCATTTGCTGGTGCAGCCGAGAGTGCTTGTGGTAGGACGTCAACAAGAGTGAAAGAGAAGGAGACACCATGGTGGAATGAGGAAGTGAGGAAAGCAGTGAAAGAAAAGAAGTCTGCACGGAAAGAATGGAATCGAGATCAAACAGAAGAAAGCAAAAGGAAGTATCATAACAACAAACGGAGGTGTAAGAAAGTGGTAGGAGAAGAAAAGAAGAAAAGTTGGGAAGAATTTACACGAAGAATGGAAACAGATGTAAGTGGCAGTAAAAGGATGCTGTATGGACTTCTAAGAAGTAAGAGGAAAGAAAGAGTTACTACAAAGCTGGTGAAAAAGGAAGATGGAGAGTTGTTAACTCACCCAGAAGATATAAAGGGACAATGGAAGGAGTATTTCGATAAGGTATTGAATGTAAACAATTGTACAGGTGAGATGGAAGTGACACAGCCTGACGACTATATAACAGAAGATGATATAACAATGCTGGAGGTGGAATTAGCAGTACAGAAAATGAAGATGGGAAAAGCAACAGGGGTGGATGAAATCAGTGTAGAAATGATAAAGGCTGCTGGACCTGTTGGTATGCAATGGTTGTATCGACTGCTAAAGTGTGTGTGGAAACGGAAATGTGTACCAGAAGACTGGGAGAAAGGGCTAATAATACCAGTGTTTAAGAAGGGGGACGATAACAATAGAGGGATCACCCTCATATCACAGATAGTAAAAATACTGGAAAGGATATTAGAAAGAAGAATGAGAAGAAAGGTGGAAGGAGAGTTGCAAGAGAAACAGTATGGCTTCAGGAGTGGAAGATCCACTGTGGACCCAATCTTTAGCTTGAGGCAGGTGATGGAAAAGAACTGGGAATACGGAGAGGATTTGGTCATGACTTTCATAGATCTAGAAAAGGCATATGATAGTGTCCCCAGAGAGAAGGTATGGGAAACCATGGTTAGGAAGAGACTGGGAAGAGAAATGTTGGAAATGGTGCAAACAATGTACAACGACTGTGTTAGCAGGGTACTGACCCCCAGTTGGAAAGACAGATTGATTTAGGAACAAGACTGGACTAAGACAGGGGAGTATGCTGTCACCTCTTTTGTTCATAATGGTAATGGATGAAATTGTAAAGGAAGCAAAGGAAGCATATGGACATAAAGAAATGAAGTTACTATTATTTGCAGACGATATTGTGGTCTGGGGAAGGAACACCGAAGAAGTGCAAAAACAACTAGATGCACTGAACGAAAATATTCAGAAGTACGGCCTGAAAATCAGTATAGAGAAAAGCAAGACCATGGTGATGACAAGTGGTGAAAGACAAGGAAAGGGCACTGTGAAAATTGGAAGTCAGAGATTGGAAATTGTGGACACGTTCAAATACCTAGGAAGTGAATTGATGCAAACTGGTAGTTTGTACATGGAGATTGGCAGGAGGGTACAGCAGAGCAATGCATTCTATCAAAGTGTAAGAAAACTTGTTTGGGATGAGGAAGTACCAAGGAAAAGCAAGGAGGTAATGTATAAAGTGTACTATGTACCCATATTGACTTATGCAGCTGAGACTTGGACCCTGACAACCAGGCAAGAGAGTAGAATCCAAGCCAGTGAAATGAAATTCCTAAGAAGTATGATAGGAAGGACAAGGAAAGACAGAGTGAGGAATGAAGATGTTAGGAAGGAAGTTGGGACGGGAAAACTAAATTAGAGAATTGAGAAGAATAAACTAACGTGGTTTGGACATGTAAAGAGGATGGAGGAAAATAGAATACCAAGACAGATGCTGGAGGCCAATTGTAAGGGTAAGAGAGCAAGGGGATGACCTAGAACAAGGTGGATCGATTCAGTGAAGAACAGCGTGAGAAAATAAATCTGGACTGGGACAAGATCGTGGAAGAAGAATTGTGGAAGGAAAGAGGAAAGTGGAGAAGTGCCATAAATACCCCGACCCGGCAGGAGCTGAATAAGGGGAAATGATGATGATGATGAGTAAATTGGAGAATAATAATAATTATAATAACATTTTTGCACTTCCTAATGCCATCCATAATACCTGGCTGTACTTTCTATAACACAACACTAGATTTAGTGTATAAAGAACATCACTCTTCTTTTACTCTTCATAATCAGCCAACACAAGAATTGGCAAGAAAAAATTCACTTGACATGACGTCATTATATTTTCTAGATGAATTTGATGATAATTATAAAGTTCATGGATTTGTATTTTTATGTAATTGGATTGACGTACTGTATTTAAATATCTGAAGAAATTAATATAAATCGTGGGTCAAGATAATTACTCCCGCATTAATTCCCATTTTCTCAGAGGACAAACCCTCAAAACATTTGAGCTATACTCAGCAAATAACCAGTGAGTAGGGAATTTCATACTTCTCCCAATGCCATCACTTTCCACTTAATAGTAGAACCATTACGCTTCATTTATAATATCCAATAATAAGCTAAGGATCATGAGATCTCTTACTTTTACATAATTTGTTTATAAAAAATACCATTATTGTTTATTTCAACAAGGAACCTAGCAAATGGTTAAGGTTCAATAGAATACCGTATTCAATCATGATCATGATGTAGAATTATTATTATTATCAATGGGGGTGAAGATTATTCCTGCACGTGGTGCCTCTGCATAGGTACATGGTCTATTCTCCAGTACTGAACTGAACGTCAGCACTCCAAAAGCATTGCATTGAAAGTTTCATAATGATTGGAAACCTACGGTCTTTATCAAGACCACTTCTTGTGATCGTATCGGTCAACGTAGAAGGCTTGTCTGTTGCCAAAGAAGAACTCCTACAACATATTGTCAATGAACCTAGGTATGATGTTTTATGTACGCAAGAAAATATCGAGATGACACCTTGAGAAGACCGAAAATTCTTGGGATGAAACTGGCAGTTGAGCGATCCCATAGACAGTATGGTAGTGCTATCTAGCTGTCCTCTCTTCCTCACATACAGAAGTCAAATATATTGGAATACTGTTTGTGGAACTAAATGGTTGTATTGTATCGTCATTCTACAAATCTCCAGGAGCAGACCTCCAGACAACTACAACAATCAACAAGTTCACTTTATTGCTGGAGATGTCAATAGTCACAGTACCGTTTGGGGTTATGTTGAGGACGACAGTAATGGTAAAGCAAGCAGTTTTGACTTGGGCTGATAGCAACCAACTTAATCTTGTCCACGATAATAAACTTCCACCATTTTGAACAGTGGGGGTTGGAAACGTGGGTACAATCCCGACTTAATTTTTGTAAGCGTGAACATAGCTCGCCAATGCAGAAAAACTGTTTAAAGTCCGATACCAAATACTCAACACCGCCCCATATGCTGCCAAGTGTTTGCAGCTATTAGTCCTAGATTCACACCATTCCGAAGGATATATAATTTCAAGAAAGCAGATTGGCAAAAGTTTGCTGATCTTCTTGATTCAGAAATTCTCGCATAACACCCTCAGTTTCCAACTATGAAGAGTTTGTGGAAGTCGTGAAAACACCGTCAAGGCTCTCTACTCCCAGAGGTTGTCGAGTAAGCTATATACCTGGCTTGACAGAAGAATCCCGGAAGCATCTACATAACTATATCCGGCTCTTCAACGATAATTCTTACAGCATGGAAACCATAACCGCTGGCCAAACTTTGTCCATAGCCTTAGCCAAATCCAAAATAGAACGATGTATAGAGTTACTTGAGAACCTTGATATGTCTAAAAGCAGTCAGAAAGCCTGGCCGTTGCTGCGACGCTTGAACAACGACCCCATCCACAATCATGATCATGCAAATATTACACCAGATCAAATTGCTCTTCAGCTTGTTCAGAATGGATGGGCCAATTTTTCTAAAGATAGAACAGAACTCTAAAAAGATCCTGACTGTGAAAGCAACCACCTATCAAATGACTTCAGCCTGCATGAACTTAGAACAGCAGTTAAGAATTGCAAAAATGGTAAAGCGCCTGGTCTAGATGACCTAATGATTGAGCAAATTAAACATTTTGGTCCCATCACGGAGAGATGGCTTCTGAAATTCTATAATTATTGCCTGAAGCAGAAACAGATCCCTGCCATCTGGAGGAAAACCAAAGTTATTGCCTTACTCAAGCCTGGAAAGTATACAGCTGTTCCAAAGAACTATCGACCCATTTCGCTTCTTTGCCATTTGTATAAAATCTATGAAAGGATATTGCTAAATAGACTTACTCCCATTGCTGAACATTATCTCGTACCTCAACAAGCCGGTTTCCGACCTGGAAAGAATTGTACAGCACAAGTTCTTAATTTGACAGAACACATTGAAGTGGGATATGAAAGAGGATACATTTCTGGGGCTGTCTTCGTGGATCTCACAGCAGCATATGATACCATTCAGCATCAACAACTACTGCACAAAGTCTACTACATCACCAGAGACATTAATTTCACCAGAACTGTGCAGACGCTTTTAGAAAATCGGAGATTCAAAAAGAGTAGATGGAGAAGTCAAAGGAATGGCTTGCCTCAGGGTAGTGCCCTTTCCCCCATATTGTTCAACATATTTACAAATGATCAGCCTCAACCATCTCTTACAAAGAGCTTCATCTATGCTGATGATCTTGCTTTAGTCACACAGGCCAGAGATTTTGAGGCAGTAGAAAACCAGTTGACTATTGTTCTGAAGGACCTCTCTGAGTACTTTACAGTCAATAATTTGAGACCGAACCCTGCTAAAACTCAAATTGTGCTTTCCACCTAGGCAATCGAGAAGCCTATAGAAAGCTTACAGTGTTATGGGAAGATAAAGAGCTTGAACATTGTTTCTACCCCTAATATCTGGTGTTACCTTATTAGATCGAACGTTGACCTACAGTAAACACTGCACTAACACCAAGCAGAAAGTTGCTGCTCGTAACGACATCTTGCGGAAGCTTACTGGCAGTATATGGGGTGCAGAACCCAATTTACTAAGAACATCAGCCTTGGCTTTGTGTTATTCTGCAGCTGAATATGCATGCCCTGTGTGGTGCAAATCATCTCATGCAAAGCAAGTTGATGTGGCCCTAAATGAAACCTGCAGGATAGTAACGGGATGTCTCAAAGCTACACCTATTGATAAACTCCACAAGCTAGCGGGGATTGCTCCTCCAGATGTAAGGCGTGAAGTTGCAGCCAAACGTGAGAGACATAAAGCAGAACATGACACTGATCATCTGTTACATGGTTACCAGCCACCACTTAGTTTCAAATCAAGGAAGAGCTTCATGAGAACTACTACTCCCCTCACCGGTCAGCCTGGAGCAGCCAGATTATCTCATTGGACAGCAAGATCTGATTGTAATGATTGGATGTCTCCTTCTGAGAACCTTCCTCCTGGTGGAAATCAAGTCTGGAGAGTGTGGAAGTCCTTAAATCGGCACAGGAGTGGCGTCGGACGAACTAAGGACAACCTGTTCAAATGGCGTTTTTTGAAGGAATCTTCCACCTTGTGTGACTGCGGTGAGGAACAGACAACTAAACACTTAATTAACTGTCCTAGATGTCCTACATAATGTTCCACACAAGAGCTTGTTGATGCTTCAGACAACGCTGTTACTGTTGCACAATTTTGGGCTGATATTGTTTAGTTTGTCATTTAAGATTTGTGTTACATTGTATTATAATTTATCAACCTTTGGTTTGTTTCCTATGTTACTTTTTTGCTATGCTTATGACTCGAAATAAATAAAATTATTATTAATATTATTAAGAAAAATATTTTATTATTATTATTATTATTATTCGAGGTGTGTTCTAAACAGTGTCAACGTTTAAAGGTATCAATAATCCTGCTGCCACTTAATAAGTATGGGTAAGACATCCCAGCCTACTAGATTATATTGAAAGAAAATATTATACGAGCCTTACAGTAGTCGCATATGATGTGTAACATGTGACATGTCCCTGGGAGCACAAATCCCTTGTTGACAGTGAACTCTGTTAGTCATTGAAATAACTACTTGTGAAACTCCAGTGACAAATCCTGACCGTAATGAATCATAATTGTTATTTGCCGTGGCGGAAGCAATCCACTGCCTACTTGATGCGAGCTGCGCTCTATACCGGCCAGTTAGTGAACCCATGCCAGCGATGTTATTGAAAATGGCATCGTTTAGCCGATAGAGCGCACTACCAAGTATAGGCGCGATTAAAAATTAGGTGTGCGGAAAGTATATTAAATGTGTTTCTCCCAGTGATATGTTTAGACCAACGAAGTTTCAATTATTGTTAGTAGTCGGCGTTAATATACTGAATTTCTACGTTGTTTGGAGTGTCTGTTGATGCGATATAGATACCACATAGCCACATGGCCGACAGTACATCGAGTGCTTGCATTAAATAAGAATACAGCAAAAGTGTGAAGATTTAATAAATCGTAATTGTTTTCAGCAAATATGATAAAATGAAAATTTTCAGACCAAAGAACGACAACTTGAAGATGATTTATTGTGGGAATATCTTAAATGGGGTCTCAAACTGTATGCGATATACATTCCCCATAGCCACATGACCTACAGTACGTCGTTGTACCGATCTCCGCCACCACGCGCGCTTCTTGTTTCCGTCCCATGCACCTCCGTCCCATCCATTTCCATCCCTTTTCCAAAATCACTCCCACAAACATGTCCAGCTACCAAGCGCCACAAAAATATCCAGGTACTGAGTGGAAAGATGTTACACATCAATAAATTTGAGGATCTACCTCACCTACTAGTTTAAATTGTTCGCCGGACATGAAAGACAGAATTCAAATAAAGTAACAAAGTCAACGATGTGTTGGAAAGTTCAACGGAATGTAAGGAAATTCATGGCTCGAAAATAAGATTCACTTAATAAGTCGGAAGGCTTCTACCTTAGATGTTCTGTGGCGTAGGATCATCCCACGGTGCGGGTCAGAACCTGGCACCACGGACCTGGGATGGCTTCATCCTAGGGACGGGTAGTATCCCAACATTCGTCTTAATGCCGTATCCTCGTTCACAGCAACGTTCACGGAATACGCATGGCTTCCGGTCCTCCATCATGGAATATTGGTCTCGCTCAACCCACCTGGGGCCTGTCCTAGTCGACCATCACTTTCGAACAGCTGGATGATGACGTCAAACTCCTATCAAGCCGCCCTTGGCTGGTCCACATATTCTTATGCGCGTCCGGCATTTTGCCGGTATAGTTCACAGTTTAATGAATTATAAATTTGACTGTCTCGGATATACAGCAATATTACGTTAATAATTCCAAGTGTCCGTGTGATATTATATTATGCCTGACCTATATTAAGCACAGAATTCCTTACAAATTGATCGTGACATTTTATAAGTCTTTGACATCGCATTGGATCACTACTTCTTCAGAGTTCGACATATGGTTCCAGTCCAATAGTGTAAATTGTGTTGACGACATTCATAAACAGTCAAATATACAGTCAGTGGTTGTATAATAAGTCTATGTCCACATACCTTCAGGTTTCCAATATCACACAAGAGGTAGATTTTTCACAAGCACAAGAATAATTTGTGAAGCACAACAACACTTACACCTTTACACGCACTGGTGTAAAATAATAACTTTGCCACAGAATAAGATTCCGAACAGGGGCGCAGAGTAACGTAGTAATGACGAAAATTATAACAGAGGTCTAGACTCGCACAGCACTTCTGCAGAATGACGAGTAGCGTGGCGTCACAAACAAGTCAACATGTATCGTGACCACGACATGTAGACAATAACATGCCTTGGCACTTGGAGAGCTGGTTTTTTATACCACACCAAGGTCAGATATCGACTCTCGTAGCCACATTACGTAATTCGATATCTTCCTTGCTATTGGCTCCCGCGGTGGAAGTTGCTAGAAGGATTCCTTTTCTGCAAGTAATCATTGTATAATGAATACGGGAACAACTCCAAACGATATCCCAAGTCGCTGATATAATCCATTTCGGTTGGTTGGTTCTTAAGTTTAGGGGCTGCGACAACGCGGTCATGTAGCCCCATGTACTTTGGGTGTGTGTAGAATCTGTCTCGTAAACGGTGTTAATTTTGATGACTGCATTAGTGTGTGTTAGTAGTGGTTTTTGGGGGGTTCAGATGCCTCCACCTCCACATTCTTCCACACAAGATGGCGGCGGCGCGATATCTCTCGAATGCATTGTCGTATTTTGACGAATGAGGTGTCATTGAACTCAAGCTGACACCCTCTTTCCAATGAACAACATATTTCAACCCCAAAATAAAACCTACCCCTACTAGGGGGTGAAATTGTAATTTCATTTTGAAAATCTCGCTTTTCAAGTGCAACATGTGAGAGTTTGAATGCCAATATGGAATTAAACGTTGTTCTACATAAAGTGCATGTGTACGGTGGATAGCCACTATGAATTAACATGCTTGTTTTTTTGTTTTTTACGCATGCCCACTCATGGCTTTTGTAAGAGGGTGGGGGAGTGGATCCCTGTGGACGGGTCATTGTTGACAGGTCATTGTTGGCAGTTCATTGTTGACAGGTCATTGTTGACAGGTCATTGTTGACAGGTCATTGATGACAGGTCATTGTTGACAAGTCCTTGTGGACGAGTCCTTGTTGACGAGTCCTTGTTGAGAGGTCCTTGTGGATGAGTCCTTGTTGATGAGTCCCTTTGGACTGATCCCTTTGGACCGGTCCCTTTGGACTGGTTCCTACGGACCAGCCCATGAATTTATTTAAATTATGTCAAAGGGCCTAACTACAATTTGCGTGTAAAGCAGTGTGTTGAACTGACGTTGTTCACTAGTCCCCCACTACTATAATGTCAACAGGGACCAGTTCGAAGGGACAAATCAACAGGGATCAATCAAAATGGGTTATCGCCTCAAGGTCTGACATACTCCTCTTTGATTATTGGTTTGCCTATCGACAAGCGCTGCTTGGAATGCTTTTTAATCACACCTCATGGGTTGGGTTAGGTTCGGTTAGATTACACTACGGCCGCCATCTTTAAAAAGTACGCCCTCTTAAAAAAGTCATGAATGGGCATGCGCAAAAACAAAAACAAAAAACTCTAGACCCTCCTCCACATTCCTCCACTAAGTCGTTGCGCGCCGACGCCATCTTGTGAGGAGGAATGTTTTTAATCTCTTATGATTCATTCTTGTGGCTTGAAGACTGAGTGTATGTTACAACTTCATTATCACTTTATCCTAATTAAAATGCACAGGTATCCCACAAGCGTCAACTACAAATACCTACACTCCACTTCTCCAAAAGTGATACAATCGTCATCACCATCATCATTAATCATTAAGAGCCATCAACATTAGCCACCAACACAAACCATCAACATAAACCATCAACAAAAGCCATCAACATAAGTCGCCAACATATGTCATCAACATAAGCCACCACCATAAGCCACCACCTTAAGCCACTAACATAAGCCACCAACATAAGCCACCAACCTAAGACATTAACCTAAGCCATTAACATAAATCATCAACATAGGCCACCAGCATAAACCATCAACATATGCCCCCACCATAAGCCAACAGCATGTCATCAACATAAGCCACCAACATAAGCTATCAACATAAGTCACCAACATATGTCATTCTCATAAGCC
Organism: Meconema thalassinum; assembly: GCA_946902985.2. Lineage (NCBI taxonomy): Eukaryota > Metazoa > Arthropoda > Insecta > Orthoptera > Tettigoniidae > Meconema > Meconema thalassinum. Next base: position 74,809,289 of record OX336400.1, read on the forward strand.
ACCACCATAAACCACCACCATAAGCCACTAACATAAGCCACCACCATAAGCCACCAACATAAGCCATCAACCTAAGCCATCAACCTAAGACATTAACCTAAGCCATTAACATAAACCATCAACATAGGCCACCAACATAAACCATCAACATAAGCCACCACCATAAGCCAACAACATATGTCATCAACATAAGCCACCAACATAACCTATCAACATAAGTCACCAACATATGTCATCAACATAAGCCACTAACATAAGCCACCAACATAAGCCATCAACATAAGCCACCACCATAAACCATCAACATAAGCCACCAAAATAAGCCAACAACATATGGCATCAACATAAGCCACCCACACAAGCCACCCACATAAACCACCCACATATGCCACCAACATCATCCTGCATAAAACGTCAACACAACATCATTCTTTCACCACAAGTGTTCAGACGTTTGTAGTAGGCGGATCGACTATACAAGTCAGTGGCTACTATGGAATATACTATAACCAATAAAGGTAAACCACGTGCCCTTTATCATGGGTACTCTTATAACTATAAGCGAGAAAATGCGAATGGCATCATATTTTGGCAGTGCTCAAAACAAAGAACAACAAAATGTCTAGGTCATCTAAAAAGTAAACATGGTGAGGTCTTAAGTGTGGGTACTCATCAATGTGGTATACCAAATGAAACACCGTTAGTGTTAACAAAACATGATCAAAAGAACAAGAAAAAGCAAGCTCAACAAAAACATAGTGTTACTCAACATAGTGACTTCCTTGTGAAAAAACATTTATCTCCTCAAAAAGGTCATGTTAGGACAGTTGTCAACGTTCAAAAAAACCGTAACACTATCAGAAACAACGCAGACTCTTCAAGAGGTCCCTTTTGAAAAGGAAAAAAAAGGAATTGGATAGTTCTAGTGATTTTGAGGATGATGATGATAATGACGGTGACAATGACTATAATAATTATGAAGATAATATTTATAATGATGATGATGATGATGATGAAAAAGAAGAGGATGAGGGTTTAATGTCTATAAAACCATTGCGGCTTCCCCAGTTTTTAAGAACAAGAGTACCTGGAGAAAGTTATAAAATGATCTACAACAAGTGTTGTGTTTAAAATCTATATCAAACAATGGTAAAGAGATAGAAAGTTGTATTCAGTGTGTAAATATTGTAAAAAAAACAACAACCTAAATAAATAAAAATATTGTATGGGTATTGGCTATTTTTTCTTAATTGCTATCCCCATGTCTCACTATTAATGCAATTGTTAACCATCAACAGTCCCTGACTATGTTCATAAAGAGAGTGCCTTAAGCAATACACTCTGTCTATGGTTTGTGTACCGAGTATCATAATAATACAGTGTGGCCAAGCAATGTTAAGTCAATAGTTATGTCAGGTAAGGGATTCGAACCCTTGCTTCCTTGTACAGAAAATTTGATCTTAAGTTAAACACCTTAACCACTCGGCCAACCTAACAGTTACTAATTTAATTAGTCTTGTGGACTTGAGTGCTTACAAAACTTTTCCCAGTATACATTGATTAAACCACTTGCTTGTTTTGAAATATAGATTTTGTTTTGTTTTACCATAACATTGCAGTTATGAGTCTTGTGAACTTGGTGTTTAATATAGGGTTAAAGGCATTTTAAAATAATTTTAGAAAAGCTCTTAGGTATCGTGTCATGGGTTTTAGTAATGCATTACTGTTCGTTGACTATCATTTACCGTTACACAACATTATTTTGATGAGCTTACATGTTGTTGTTTGAGTCTTTAGTCTTTTGACTGGTTTGCTGCAGATCTCAATGCCCCCCCCCCCCCCCCTGCCCCGAGCTAATCGTTTCATCTCTATATAGCTACCACACCCTACATTCAAGACTATCTGTTTAACATATTCTAACCTTGGTCTCCCCCTACAAGCTCTTGGGTTCAATTCCTAGCTTTAACACAAAATTTTAAAAGTGGTATGAGGACTAAAACAAGTATACTCAGTCTCGGGTGGTCCAAAATAAGTAGGGTTTGATTCACGCCTCAACCATACAGCACCATGTTTTTTAATTTTTTAAAAATAATGATAGCTATTTGTTCATTTTCACATTTCACACACTACAATTTGTCAATTTTCCATTTGTATTTCTTTTAAATGTCAGTTTAAAGTTTTTGAATTTCATGATATAGAAACATGGGTTTACCAATTTGTTGTTTACACATTTTATTTTTATTTTGTTTATGTCAAAAGTTCATATTTGCGAAACATGATTTTTTCATTTTAAGATTTTGTAAATGGTGCTAAAGTGAGTGCTTGGCCATGGCGATGGTACAGTCTGTCTATGTGTATGCAAAACATAGAGGTCTACTATTACTACTGCAGGTAAGGCTGTTTTTACACACTCTCTCTCTCTCTCTTTCTGTGTAGTCATACATCCACACAACCATGCCTGTCTTTGAGAACAAACACACAACCACTCTATTTATCCCTAAAAACATCATTGACATGCACACTCATCCCAAAGAACTTTAATTATACATTTAACATTTACCATTACAAAAATAAATGGTTTCCACTATTTACAAAAAATTAACTATTTACAATTACAAAAATAAATATTTACAAAATACTAAATCACTTAAATCTACTGGTTACAAAAGCCATGTCTCTAAACAATAAAATATAGAAATCACACCTCCTCCTCGTGGTTATAACCCCTTGGTAGGCTAATGCGTAGGTTATTCGTCTGCACACATTTGTTATCCATCAAGGCAAAAGTGCATTTTCTCTGTTCCACAAGATACGAATTATAGTTGCTGGATTGTATCCTGCACCGTTTATGCGAAATCCCTAGGTAGTTCTCTACATATAGCTCTACATATGGCTTCCTTACAGCTAGTGTGCGATAGGCAGCATTAACTGTATATCACACCCAGTCCACCTTTGTATTTGTAATCCAAGTAATAATTTGAAAAGAGACTAGTGTAATCGGTTTAAAACATTATCTCTGCTTTTTTATATGTTTATGACATGTGTATTAACCTGAAATCAAACCCTAGTCCACTTTAGTGAAAGGCTAACAGCTTAACCACTGCGCCACCATGCCCTTCTTTCTTAGTTTGATTCGTTCTAGGACTTAGAGCTTGAAATCGAGTTAAAATCTCTAGTGTAAGTGGCACATGTGCTCGCCACTGCAGCACAAAATGGTTAGCTGGTAACATTAGACAACCGGAAATGATTGTAGTTCTGTTGGCCAAGCATTTCTGTCATCTGCCTACAGTGTGAGCACTGTCTGCAAGACAGTTTAGTTTAGAACAAGTGTGTGTTTGTGTGTATGTGAGTGTGTGTGTGTAGATTATTAGCCTCAAGTATTTAACGCTTGTTGTGTGTAGCGACCATCTTGTCCCAGTAACCACTGAGCAAGTTTTAACAGTCAACCCATAAAAACAGTATAGGTTAGTTGTGTGTGGTTCATGTACTTGTGTGTGTGCATTAGCATCATGCACTAGCTTTACCTTACCCTCTAAGGTAGAGCGTTATCCCTTTCCTTTCTGACATTACCAATGACCACATTCACCCACAAGTTTTACACTTAAACCATTGGCTTGTTTTTGATTAAGTTTTGTTCGGTTTAGTTGGGTTTGATTCAGCTTGGATCAGTTTAGTTCGATATAGTCACCATTTTGGATTTTAGCTATACTCTTTAACCAATCAATTAAACATTGTCTACTCTTATTTCTTGAATCGATAAATCAGATTTTGTATACACCATTTGTTATTTATTATCCCATACCTACAACCTATACTCTCTCTGTACTGCAGTCTGATCTGAAAACAAGTTCCAATGGCGAAAGACTTGTCAGTCACCATACATGTAGCCTACAATAATTCTTTCGCTACCTAGCTATGTTTCATCACTCACGGTAAACATTTCACATGCCCATATCCGATTATCTATATATATAAAAGAAAGTCGTGTTAGTTACACTATTTATAACTCAAGAACGGCTGAACCGATCTGGCTAAAAATTGGTGTGGAGGTAGCTTAGCACCAGGAGACGGACATAGGATACTTTTTAACCCGTGACGTGACATAAAACGTCAAGGAGAATACAGGTCTCTATAAAACGTAACGCAAATGACAGCTAAAATAAACTCATGAAGGGATGGCAAGGCAAGTCGTTTCCAGGCAACAGTAGCTCTTGAAGAGACACGGCCGACTGGATGCGATTAGCGCTCTCCACTGCCGGTATAGAAAATGAGGCTCTTAATATGAAATCCCGTTAGTTACTCAACGTATTTTGTAATCTCTTTGAATCATCATTAGCAATGCAGCGACAAAGATGATCGAATCATCTTTCCCGACAAAGCCATAATGTAAGAATGATACGAACCATTGCGAATGAAAGGACTGAAGAAGAACAAGAAATTGCCCGTTAAGAGCGCCCTGATAGTATGGATCGACTTCGAGCTTCTCAATCACAAGAGCAAAGTGAGGCAGCCCGTGAAACGGCTCGGTTGGCAATGCGAAATCGTCAAGCGAACAACAGAGATCAAGAAGTAGATAATTTTCGACGCACAAGAAGAGATTGCTGGTTTGAATCGAGCAGCGTTTCGATGCGATTGCAGCACTGATTACTGCTTGCATCCGAGCGTTTGCATTGGGCCAATGGACGTTGTTTGCGAGTATTGTGGTGCATTGAAGTTTTCCGGAGAAACGCCCGGATTGTGCTGCCTTATTGGGAAAGTGAAATTGCCATTATTGACTCCGCCACCTGAGCCATTGCATTCATTGCTTTGTGGCGAAACACCCGACTCACGTCATTTTCTTGCAAGCACTCAAAAATACAATGGTTGTTTCCAAATGACCTCATTTGGGGCAGACATTATCGAAGAACGAGGATTTAATCCGACATTCAAGGTCATACTTTCTATCGAACCCATCTAACCTGTGGCACAAATACAAGGATAATATGTCAGAAGATATTTTACATCAAATTCGTGTCAGTTCCAGAAATCACGATCTTGAGATAAATGAGGAGATACATAATCGGGCTTTACTTTTGATCGAAGACATGTGTTTGTTACCTCATGTGCGGTAGTTTATTAGTCACGTTAGGAATGCCAGCGCCAAATCGTGAAATGAATGACGCATTTAATCAAGAATTGGGACGGGAACGTGAATATGATCACCAGGAATTAGATTTCGTAGTTCAAACGAATGTACCCCTGTTGAATCCCCAACAAAAGGAAGTTTATGATACATTAATGAAGGCAATTGATGATGGAAATGGTGGTTTATATTTCCTGGATGCCCCTGGTGGAACTGGTAAAACATTCCTCATGTCAGTAGTTTTAGCCACTTTTCGTGTGAAATCCAACATTGCGGTTGCAGTTGCTTCTTCTGGAATAGCAGCCAGATTGTTAGAAGGATGTCGTACGGCTCATTCAGCATTACAATTGCCGTTAAATCTTCAAACTATTGAAGAACCAGCATGTAATATTGCACACAAAAAAACCAGCAATGGCCAATGTTTTATCAGCATCGAAAATCATCATCTCGGACGAATGCACAATGGCGCATAAACGTGCATTAGAAGCACTTAACCGAACATTGAAAGATCTACGCAATGACTCCAGATGTTTTGGAGGAGTAATGATTTTACTGTCTGGCGATTTCCGCCAAACACTGCCAGTAATTCAAAGATCAACGGCTGCCGACGAAATAAACGCTTGCCGCAAATCATCGAATATATGGCGCTATGTGAATAAACTTCATCTGACAACAAACATGAGAGTTGCATTGCTTAATGATACATCTGCTGGAGATTTCTCTGAGCAATTGCTGACTATCGGTAATGGTCGAGTACCTGTCGACGAATCGAGTGGATTGATTTCATTTCCTCATAATTTCTGTAACTTTGTCTCATCGAAAGACGAACTTATCAACAAAGTATTCCCAAACATCATTACTAATTACAAAAATAATGAATGGTTGAGTGAGCGAGCAATTTTAGTGGCTAAGAATGAAGATGTAGATGACCTAAACTACATAATTCAGAATGAGATCATTGGAACAATGCATTCATTCAAATCTATTGACTGTGTAACAAATGAAGATGAAGCCACCAACTATCCAATTGAATTTTTAAACTCCTTGGATGTGCTTGGCTTACCACCGCACAATTTACGCCTAAAGGTTGACTCCGTAGTAATCACGCTTCGAAACATAAACCAACCATAACTGTGCAACGGTACGCGTTTGGTTGTAAGTAAATTGATGAACAATGTGATTTACGCGACGATACTCAAAGGAAAATTCGAAGGTGAGGAAGTTCTCATTCCGAGGATCCCGATGATCCCAATCGATATGCCGTTTGAGTTTAAAATACTTCAATTTACGATCCGTCTTGCAATCGCCATGACCATTAACAAATCACGAGGCCAATTCTTGAAAGTTTGTGGTTTGAATCTGGAATATCCATGTTTTTCCTATGGTCAATTATATGTGGCATGTTCACGGGTCGGAAGACCATCTGCGTCGTTTGTTCTTGCGCCTGATAATAAAACAAAACATATCGTGTATCACAAGGTACTTAACTGAAGAGTGCAACCTATGCACCAAAATACATGAACAATAAAGAATCATTAAAATACTTAATTTTTAAATTTGTATTTCCTAATAAAAAATTGAACTTAATAAAATCGAAAATCTGCTTATTTATTGCCTCTAAGGCGGAACAGAGTTCGCCGGGTCACCTAGTTAGTTTATAAAATCTCAGGTCGATGACCTTGATGTATTGGGTATTTTGGGTAAATCCATTAGCCATGGGAAAGGGTTGACCATTCTAAGTCCTATGACACCTCACTTGACCCTCTCTAATGATAAGTTTATAAAATCTCAGGTCAATGACCTTGCTGTTTTGGATTTTTGGGGTAAATTCATTGGTCATGGGAAAGGGTTAACCATTCGTAGTCCTATGGCACCTCACTTGACCCTCTCTAATGATAAGTTTATAAAATCTTAGGTCAATGACCTGGCTGTTTTGGGTATTTTGGGTAAATTCGTTGGTCATGGAAAAGGGTTGGCCATCCTGAGTCTCGTGACACCTCACTTGTCCATCTCTGATTATTAGTTGATAAAATCTTAGGTCAATGACCTTGCTGTTTTTTTTTTGGGGTACATTCATTGGTCATGGGGAAGGGTTGGTCATTTTAAGTCCTATGACACCTCACTTGACCCTCTGTGATTATTAGTTAGCGAGATATTAACGAAAGTGCAGTTAGGCTCTTTTGACAAAAAATGAATAATATATTCAAAAACAGGGCGTCACTCCAAGTCCAACGACCCCTCATACAAGTCCCTAACCTTCTTAGTTCATAAGATATTAAAAAGCCGATGACCTATTAGTTTATGGATCTTTGGTTAATTTGTTAAAAAAACGCATCTATAAATCATTATTCAAAAAGCCCGCCCTCTTACAAAAACCCCAATTGCGCATTCGTAAAACAAAAAACAAAAATGATAAATCATAGCGGCATTCAGTTGTATGCATGCACTTTATGTGGAACGAGTTTAATTTCATATTGGCATACAAACTCCCACATGTTGCACATGGAAAGCGGCTTTTACCTAAACATTATTATTTCACGCCCTAGTAGGGGTAGATTTTATTTTGGAGTGGAAATAAGTTGTCCATAGGAAAGGGGTTGTCTGCCCGAGTAATTTGACTACTCGTACATGTCTCTAGCCTTAATCCCACCACAGTCAAAGACAGGTTGTGACTTGTTAGCTCTTATCGTGCATGTGCACAGTGAACACTTGTGTGTTAGGTCATATTACACATGAACTTGCATTTTCTCACGTATGAACCAAAACAGGATGTGACTTGTTTCACAAGGAGGACGGTAATAAGGTCATCTCACACGTGTTCACATGTATTTCTTCACTTTCATTTTATATCGATATCACATTATAGTAGTGGGGGACTGGTGAACAACGTCAGTTCAACACACTGCTTTACACGCAAAATGTAGTTAGGCCCTTTGACATAATTTAAATAAATTCATGGGCTAGTCCGTAGGAACCAGTCCAAAGGGACCGGTCCAAAGGGATCAGTCCAAAGGGACTCATCAACAAGGACTCATCCACAAGGACTCGTCAACAAGGACTCGTCCAGGAGGACCTGTCTACAAGGACTTGTCCACAAGGACTTGTCAACAATGACCTGTCAACAATGACCTGTCAACAATCACCCGCCAACAATGACCTGTCAACAATGACCCGTCCACAAGGATCCGCTCCCCCACCCTCTTACAAAAGCCATGAGTGGGCATGCGTAAAAAACAAAAAACAAGCATGTTAATTCGTAGTGGCTATCCACCGTACACATGCACTTTATGTAGAACAACGTTTAATTCCATATTGGCATTCAAACTCTCACATGTTGCACTTGAAAAGCGAGATTTTCAAAAAGAAATTACAATTTCACCCCCTAATAGAGGTAGGTTTTATTTTGGGGTTGAAATATGTTGTTCATTGGAAAGAGGGTGTCAGCCTGAGTTCAATGACACCTCATTCGCCAAAATCCGACCATGCGTTCGAGAGACATCGCACCGCCGCCATCTTGTGTGGAGGAATGTGGAGGTGGAGGCATCTGAACCCCCCAAAAACCACTACTTGTGTTATCTATAATCCATTTCCATATATATACACACATCAAAAAAAGTTTTGCATCACCTCGGTTCCAAGAGTTCCGGAACCGTTAAATACAAAGGGAATAGAGATCAACACAAACAACATTTCAGCTCGTTTTATTGCTCATGAGACCCACACATTAGCATGTTGTACCATCATACAGCTAGACGTTCAGCATTTGTGGTCCAGATTGCAGTACACACCACTACCTCTAATACCCAGTAGCACGTCCTCTTGCATTGATGCATGCCTGTATTCGCCGTGGCATACTATCCACAAGTTCATCAAGACACTGTTGGTCCAAATTGTCCCACTCCTCAACGACAATTCGGCGTAAATCTCTCAGAGTGGTTGGTGGGTCAAGACGTCCATAAACAGCCCTTTTCAACATATCCCAGGCATGTTCGATAGGGTTCATGTCTGGCGAACATGCTGGCCACTGTAGTCGAGCGATGTCGTTATCTTGAAGGAACGCATTCACAAGATGTGCACGATGAGGTCGAGAATTGTCGTCCATGAAGACAAATGCCTCTCCAATATTCTGCCGATATGGTTGCACTATGGGTCGGAGGATGTCATTCAGGTATCGTAAAGCCGTTTCGGAGCCTTCCATGACCACCAGTGGCGTACGTCGGCCCCACATAATGCCACCCCAAAACATCAGGGAACCACCACCTTGCTGCACTCGCTGGACAGTGTGTCTAAGACGTTCAGCCTGACCAGGGTGCCTCCAAACACGTCTCCGACGATTGTCTGGTTGAAGGCATATGCGACACTCATCGGTGAAGAGAACGTGATGCCAATTCCGTGGGGTCCATTCAGCATGTTGTTGGGCCCATCTGTACCGCGCTGCATGGTGTCGGGGTTGCAAAGCTGGACCTCGCCATGGACGTCGGGAGTGAAGTTGCGCATCATGCAGCCTATTGCGCACAGTTTGAGTTGAAACACGACGTCCTGTGGCTGAACGAAACGCATTATTCAACATGGTGGCATTGCTGTCAGGGTTCCTCCGAGCGGCAATCCGTAAGTAGCGGTCATCCACTACAGTAGTAGCCCTTGGGCGGCCTGAGCGAGGCCTGTCATCGACAGTTCCTGTATCTCTGTACCTCCTCCATGTCCGAACAACATCGCTTTGGTTCACTCTGAGACGCCTGGAAACTTCCCTTGTTGAGAGCCCTTCTTGACACAAAGTAACAATGCGGACGCGATCGAACTGCGGTATTGACCTTCTAGGCATGGTAGAACTACAGACAACATGAGCAGCGTACCTTCGTCCTGGTGGAATGACTGGAACTGATCGGCTGTCGTACCCCCTCCGTCTAATAGGCCCTGCTCATGCATGGTTGTTTACATCTTTGAGCAGTTTTAGTGACATCTATGAACAGTCAAAGGGACTGTATCTTGGATACAATATACACAGTCAACGTCTATATGCCGGAGATCTGGGAACCGAGGTGATGCAAAACTTTTTTTGATGTGTGTATATGAAAAAAGACAAGTATATCTGCATCAGTATCCTGGCAGCTTCACGTGACAAGAGCCAACTTCAAATTATAGCAGGGTGACATCTTGTAGCGACTCCGGCCTCACCTCAGCGCGCTAGATTCAAAACCTTGAGTTACGCCAGCCTCTGCGCTCCGTCCCATAAGTCACATGAGGGCACAATATATATACATACATAGGCTTGCCATATTTTTGGTGAGTTTAACCGGGACACATTAATATGGGATGGACTTACCGGGGGTTCGGGGGGTAATTGAGCGGGGGGTCCGGGAAATCTTTTAAAAATTAGAATCAAAATGGTGAGTTTTAAGCCATTTTTAAGCCTCCCAATTGACGGGAGGGGGATTTGGCACCGTAAATTGTTAGTTCTACACACCTTTTAAGAATAAAAAAGGAATTTTTGCTACATAAAAATGTATAATTTTTCCTCTTTAATGATAATTTTTCCAGGTCTACCATCTAGAAAGATGTGTTAATAAAATACAATTTATGATACTTCATAAAATTGTTTAACTGAAAAATTACTAAGTCTTATTATTTTTTTGAAAAACTACAACTTTTTGTCTAACTACAAAAACAATTACAAAAAAAGATGTTGATTGTTGAAAAGCAACCGATTCATAAAAGATTCTTAAACACTTTTTACATCTTACAGTTGTTTTCCGGGACATTGATAAAACCGGGCGGGACACCGGGACAAGAACAAAATACCGGGACTGTCCCGGTCAAACCGGGACGTATGGCAAGCCTATACATACATCATATATAAACTTTTGAACTGACGGTGGTTTTGGGGTCTGGGGGATGTGAAACGCGAAGATAATATGTCGAAATTTTCCGGAAGTCGAAACATGGTACCCATTGCAATAGTTAGCTTTCTAATGAAATCTACCTAAAATCCGAAGACTTCGGCCGGGGTTGAACCGTGACCTTACCATGCTACCAACTACACCACTGAAGCCGCTAATAATGAATATTTTCCACAAGATATGAATGAAATTTTGAATAACCAGCAAAATAGACGAATCTTCAGATTAATAAGAACAAGACTAAGTAGGCCTACATGCCAGTATCCATGAAAGGCTATCCTAATAAACCATCAACCATAGAAATTGGTTCATGTAATTTTGAAGTTGTGCATAGCTTCACATACCTTGGATCAGGTTAATTGTAAGATCAATGCAAGGTCAGACGTACAGAAGCGGATATTTTATGCTGATAAATGCTATCATGGTCTCAGAAAATATCATGTGTCCAAGTTATTGTTCAAGAAAACTAAGATGATGATCTACAAAATCTTAGTGGGGTCAGTATTATGGTGCAGAGACATGGGCGCTATCTAAATCAGATGTAATACATCTGGGTATGTTTGAGATAAGGGTCTTGAGGTACATTCTTGGGCCAGTGTAAGAAAATGGAGTCTGGAGAAGAAGATTTAATTGTAAATTATTCAACATATCCGGCAAAAAAAACTCCCCGGTTTGAGCAAGCCACCGCGAGAGTTGTAGTGGGGGTAGAGATGTGGAGGGGGTATATTCCGTAGCGGCGTACGTGCCATTTTCAGTGTTCGCCATGGCTTGGCTCGGTGAGCATCGGGCGTTTGTTGTGGAGGAGTTTATTAAAAATGGCGGTTCTCTGATTTCTACTCAACGAGCGTTTCGGATTCGATTCGAACTTGGCCGACGTGATAGTGTTCCTGACGCGAAAACGATTAGACTGTGGGTGTCAAACTTTAGGCAAACAGGGTCAGCACTAAAAAGAAAGCCAACTGGCCGACCTCGTACTGCAATAACACCGGAGAATGTGGCGCGAGTGAGAACATCCATCCAACAGTCTCCAAAGCGTTCAGCGGTTAAACATGCAGCTGCCCTGGGATTGTCAGAAAAGAGTGTAAGGAGAATTCTGCATAAAGAACTTCATCTGCATCCCTACAAAATAATGGTTGCCCAAAAGTTGTTTGAAGCAGATTATGAAACTCGCAGGGCTGCATGTGATGACATTTTGCAGAACATTCCCCCAGATGCTGTCTTCATTTCTTCTGATGAAGCCCACTTCCACTTGTGTGGAACTGTTAACAAACAGAATTTCCGCTACTGGGCTGCAGAAAATCCTACGGAACTCCACCAACAACCACTACACAGCCCAAAAGTCACAGTTTGGTGCGCCGTTGCGGAATTTGGTGTGTGGGGACCGTACTTTTTTGAAGAAGATGGACAAACTGTAACGGTCAATGCCGATCGCTATTGTCACATGATAGAGACATTTCTCCGACCCAAGATCAACCAGTTTGTTTTAGACCATGAGGAAGAAGAAGTTTGGTTCCAATAGGACGGAGCCACGGCTCACACTGCTCGGCGGTCCATGGGAATGTTAAGAGAGTTGTTCCCTGGACGTCTTGTTTCTTCAGGAGGAGACATTTCCTGGCCCCCAAGGTCACCCGACTTATCACCTTGTGATTTCTTTCTGTGGGGCTACCTAAAGGCTGAAGTGTACAAACATCGCCCCAGAACTCTGCAATAACTAAAAGATGCCATTAGGCAGGAAGTGGCAGCCATTCCAAGGGAAGTTACACGAAGAACTATGGACAACTTCAGGGAAAGACTTCGTGAATGTCTTAACAATGGGGGACATCATTTATCGGACATAATTTTCAAAACCAAATAAAGTGTACTAAGTGATGTCAAATGGCATCATATAGGCTATTCACAAATATAAGTAATTGTTCTGTATGTTTCTTATTCTTTTTGAAAATGCCTATTGAAATCAGGGAGTTTTTTTTTTGCCGGACCCTGTACAATGAAGCAGACATTGCCAGATTTGTAAAGATCGGAAGGCTGGAGTGGGAGAGCCATGTGCAATGCGCTGGTGATCAGAAAAACATATTTGATGCAATACCAGAGGGATGGTTGGTTGGTTCCTTAGTTTAGGGGCAGCGACAACGTGGTCATGTAGCCCCGTGTACTTTGGGTGTGTGTAGAATCTGACTGATAACCGGTGTTAATTGTGATGGCTGTATTAGTGTGTCCTATCTGTTTCTAATTCAAGTACGGACTGCAGACATTCAATTTTCAAGTAGTTCCTACTTTTGCTACCAAAAACCACCGTCAACGATAACTAGTTCTGAACTTGGGTAACCAGATGCCACCGCTGTAGGAACCTAAGAGCGTTAGTCAAATCTAACCTCTAATATAGCTCCACACAAGTTAGTGTAATTAGTGGAAGGTAATATACGGTTCCAAGTTTACTCTGAGAACGACAGAAATCGTTTCCGCAATCTGAACAATGGTTTCCCACAAGGTTCGGTTCTCTCTCCAGTTCTGTTTAATTTGTACACTCATGATCTGCCTAAAACAGTGTCCCGCAAATTCATATATGAAGATGATATCAACCTCACAGTTCAGCGCACCAATTTTGCAGATGCTGAGAAAATTCTAACTCAAGATCTTCTAGATCTGGACGACTACTTTAGGAAATGGCGCTTAGAACCCAATCCTCGCAAAAGTGAAATAACTGATTTTCCCCTGGACAATAGACACGCAAATTATCAGCCCAGAATCTATTTTATGGGTAAAGCACTACTGTACAATGATACCCCTACATATTTGGGAATGACTGTAGATAGAACCCTAACATACAGAGCCCACTTACGTAAATCTGCTGCGAAACTGAAGAGCCGAAATAACCTTCTTCAGCGCCTAGCTGGAACATCATGGGGAGGGGGGCTGATGCCAACACATTACGTACGACTGCTTAAGGGGACCGGTACAGTAAACCACCTTCAAAATTTCGATTTTTCAATGTATTTTTTAATGTGCAGCCACACTCTTCTAGTTCATTTTGGTGAAAGAATTATTTAAATATCTGCAATAGTTTAGGAGTTACGATTTAAAATGCTAGACATTGCATAGGTCATTTAAAGAGCTCTGCGGTACTTTGTGGTTCACTTACTCAAAACTATATTTTTCGAATCCGTTTTACTTGTAACTCCTAAATTATACATCGTATTACAATGATACTTTTCTGTAATGTTCTAAGTGTTAGAGATTACAAAAATGACCAAACTCATGTTCCTAGGTTGATAATTATTGGGATAAAAAATTATTTACATCACAAAAATTGACCAAAATATGCCATTTTTAAATAACACAAAATTAAAAATACTAATTTAAGCCATAAATCTATGACATGGGACCGCCGACTTTACTTCCCCTCCGAAGAAAGGCATACAGAGGGATTTTTAACGCTCCTAAAAATTCCGACGACTTCGGCTGGGTTTGAACCCGCGATCTTGGGCATAGAAGCCCAGCATGCTACCAACTACGCCACCGACTCCAACAATGCCAGAAGGAACCAGGAAAGTTGGAAGAAAAAAGCTCAGATGGGAAAAAGGTTTGCGTTGAGAGAGCATTTCAAGATCCTTAATATTACCAATTGGAGAAGGTCATCACTAGACAGGGAAAAGTGGAAGACACTTCTTCAGAAGGCCAAGGGCCACATAGATAGACTAGTAGTCGTTGACGGTGGCATTTGGCGGCAAAAGTAGGAAATACTTGAAAAAAATCAATGTCTGCAGTCCTTACTTGAATTGAAAGCAGATAACACACACTAGTACCGTCACCACAATTAACACCGGTTATCAGACAGATTCTACACACACCCAAAGTACACGGGGCTACATGACCGCGTTGTCGCAGCCCCTGAATAGCAATAGCGGGTCACAGTAACGCAGACAGTCCTTATTTATTTATTTATTTATTTATTTATTTATTTATTTATTTATGTTGTGAACATTACAGGAAGCCCCAATTACATTGGTCACTACTAGAATCATATAATATACAACAATATATAAATAGAAAAACAAAAGATACATAAAGAGAGGATATAGATAGAGAAACACGTTATAAATAATAATAATAATAATAATAATAATAATAATAATAATAATAATAATAATAATAATAATAATAATAATAATTATTATTATTATTATTATTATTATAAGAAGAATAAGAAGAAGAAAAGGAAGGTTAGGTATGAGAAGGAAATGGGCTGAATACAGTGCAATATATTACAAGACATCTTGCAGTTTATCACAGGACGCTGCAAACTGGTTTTCTGACATACTGAAAATATCTAAGTCAAGATGATGAACTTTATTATAGTGGGATAAAATTCTGTTAATCGGCGAGTTTGTAACGTATGAAATGTTTTTTGAGTAAAAGCAAATCAGAAGACGGAACCACAAATCACAAACAACACGAGATCGCAAACACCACTTGGAATCGCAATCCAAAGAAAGCAAACAACTCCCGCCGATCGGCTTGGTGCGAGCGGGACCTTGGTACTAAAGTTAATTCATCAGACCTGAACGAACGCAGCTTTACAGCAACTCATTCGCTCCCTATTTAGGGTCGTTTACACCGAAGATAATCCCGCTGTCAAACGGCCACAAGTGAAACTAATTGGTGGCCTGCAATAACTGCTTGCACTTTAAACGCTCTTTATTTGAACTACTATAAATTGATGGCTTCAAAATCTTCATAAGAGTAACACCAACGCAAAGCGCATAATAAACTATCGAAATACCTCCATAATTTTCTAGTTTGGCCTAAGTCTACTAAATCGTTCGGCGAAAAATAAATATTTCGTTCTAACAGATTCATAAAAGTGGAGTATATAAGTCAATACTAAGAGCATTATGACTTTTAAATATAAACACTCACATGTCTTGGATCACTGTCGAGGTATAAATAAGCTGACATAGAAATGTATTGCTGCAATCCAGCTGCAATCCATGAAAACACTCTGTAGTTCTAGTGTCATCGGACACTTGTCCTAATATTGAATAGTTGTGCTAACGCTGAAAGCAAACGTAGTAATATTTAATGGTGGTAATTGTACTGCATTGTTACCAACAATTGTTTAGTGTAAGATAAAAACAAGATGTTCAGTAAAGAACATATAGCCTATTTACTCCTAAATGTATGAGTATAGTTATAACTCGTTGTTTCTATCAAAGAGTATAGTAGATTCAATTCTTGGTTGAAGACCTTAGAAACTATTTACCTCTACCAAACACCACAACCTCGAAAACAACTGCTACCATCATTGAAGAAAGAAAGAAAAGAAGTATCTAAAGAATGTTATGGATCTGGAGACATAATCGACCGGACTGGCTGCGTGGCTCAGCGGTAACGTTCTCGCTAGCTGGGCCCTATGTTGCAGGTTAGTATCCTGGCGCAGTCAGCTGGCATTTGAGGGTGCACAAATGCGAGGGAGCCGTGTTAGTAGATTTACTGGCGCGTTTAAGATCCCCTTCGGGGCAAAATTCCGGCACCCCGGCGTCTCTAAATGCAACAGCAGTTAAAAGGGACGTAAAACCAATAACATTATTATTATTATTATTATTATTATTATTACATAATCGGCCTGACGCGGGCAACATCCAACTTTGAGTTGAGGCGTGTCTTTACACGTCTGGCTGTGCATGGCTTTCACAACCCTATTTGAATTAACAAATCTTTCCATGATCCTACAGAGACGTGTGTATACCAACTATGTGGATATTTTCGATTGCTATTTGACTGCAATGAAAGTATTAATTAATATCCTGAACTAGCGCCAACGGCTAGAGTTCAGGTACTATGCGAAATCGATTTGTTCTTTACTTCAATTAACATTTTCAAATAACGCACAATGGGCTGTTACAAACCGGCCAGATGCGGGCAACATCCAACTTTGAGTTGAGGCATGTCTTTACACGTCTGGCTGTGCATGCCTTTCACAATCCTAATTGAATTAACAAATCTTTCCATGATCCTACAGAGACGTAAAACCAATAACATTATTATTATTATTATTATTATTATTATTACATAATCGGCCTGACGTGGGCAACATCCAACTTTGAGTTGAGGCATGTCTTTACACGTCTGGCTGTGCATGGCTTTCACAACCCTAATTGAATTAACATATCTTTCCATGATCCTTCAGAGACGTGTGTATACCGATGTGCCGATGGTATACTAATAAATGGAGTCCCATGTAGACCAGTCGTGACATCTAATGGAGAAGTATCGAACAAGATGATCCTAACAGGGGGAGTGCATTCTAGCGGCCTTAAACATAAACTTTTCAATAAAATCTGTAAGTTAATCTTGGTTAATCTGTTGGCGGCGTGCAGTTCGCCATGATAATTCACTTTTTCGTTCCTAGATGCCTCGTGCAAATCTGCTGGCGAAATTTGTTTTAATTATATATTTTTCATCGTACTATGCACAATATAACGATTAATTTTAAAACGTCTGAGTCATTACAAAACAATAAATATAAAGTAATGCAAGCAAAAAAACTAACTCTGATAGGGTTTGAACCATAGCCATAAGATTGATAGGATAACGCTTTACCACGGAGCCAAACGTGCGAACGGACATTGACCGATATCAAATGAGTTAAATAGAACATGTGTTAGCAATTAATGATTTACACTAAACGATTTCATCAGTGGAGTATATTATTTATATATGAAGCATTTCATACAAAGTTTATTTATTTTGTATCAGTACGCTATATTGCATGCAATACTCAAATTAGTGAAATACAAGTCAGGCACAAGATAACCGCTGCCATATTGGCTTGTACTGAGATGGCTCAGTTTTTTAAAATCACTTCTGCACCATAGTATTACAAAATAAACTTTTAATTTCGAACGTGCCTCTTCCTTTAGAACAGTTAAAACGATTCTCGGTTCGATAATCGGAACTGGTGGGTCCCATGATATGGATTATAATGTTTGCATAATTCGCACGGCCGCCGTCCTGAAATGGTACGGCAGATGACCTTGTAGTTTGGTCACAAGACGCGTCCTATATGAAGGTAAGTTGTTACCAAATTTGGTAGAGATCGGATGATTTGGTTAGTCATTATTTGATTTTACGTTTTGAACGTTTGAGTGGCCGCCATTCAGTTTTGGTAAAGATGGCGGCGATATAAAACATGACACTGAGGTGCCCTTTGCTAGTTCTACCTATGTACCAAATTTCGTTCAATTCGGTTTCACCGTGTTTGAATTGATAGGGGGGAGGGAGACATTCAGAGTACACACACTCACACACACACACACACACACACACACACACACACACACATACTCACACACATACACACACACACACATGCAGACACACAATTTTTCGCCCTGTGTAGATCTCATAAGGCGACTATCATTTTTTGCAAAAATCGAAAGTAGGCTAAAAACACTGAGAAGTTACTACTAGACCGCATTATCTCAACAGCACATATTAGTCAACTCTACTACAACGTGACATCTGACCGAGCATATTATTACAGCACTACCAACTCGATTGTTAGTGACTAATCAAGACCCTAATACAATAGTCGCATCAACATAAACTTCGCCAGACTTTAACCTACACCATGCCGGGAACTCCGGTTCCCACCGGCACCGGGAAGAGCGCTAGTAGCTCTCCCAGCCGGAAACGACGGGACCGCAAGAAGAGGAACCGGGACAGAGAAGCCGCCATGGAGCCGACCACTGCCGAGCCACTCCTAGGACAGGACATCCGCCCAGCCGCAGAGTCCGACTCCAAGAGTGACACGGACCCCAACATCGCCACAAACCGTCGCAGCCGCTCCAAGAAGAGGACCACCGCTCCGACATTCACCTCACCGTTTGACATCGTGTGCGGTAATTATCCGACGACACCAGTGTTCCCAAACCCACCTCCCGTTGACTCCGTCTCTTACCCCCCTCTCACCTCCTGCACGGTAACTCTTTCCGCAGACCCCATCCCTACTACCACATATGCCACCATTGCTGCCCCCACCCAGCCCATCTCCACTATTCCCTTCATCTCTAATCAATCACCCATAATGTCCACCCCCAACTTACCTACCTCACAGCCTTCTTTTTCTCCTTCCTCCTTTCCTCCTTTCCAATTTAATCTCCCTTCGAATATCCCCAACTACTTCCAACCCGCAAGCCAATCCAGACCCCAACCCATTCCATCTTCATTTGCTCTCCCACAATCCACTCCTCCCTCTCCTCCACCTCTTCTGAGCCAAACCATCCCTCCTCCAACCACCCCCACCACTCAACATCAAGACTCCACCTGCACTTACAGACTGTCCAACTTCAGCAAACCACGTCCTGAAATCCGGCGAGTAGCCGCCATTCTCCGGTCCTTTCTTCCAGCTACTTCCATTCTCCAACTTATTCCCCAACCCCATGGCATCATCCTCAAAACCCGAGGTGATGCCAGAACCACTCTCATCCACAAGATGGGTCTGGCTCGTCTAGGAGAACACGTCTCTCTTGAACTCCTTCCCCCAAAGTCTTCCATTCTCCCCCCAATAATCCGCCGTGACCCTCTCCTCTCCGTAGTCATTTGCGGAGTGGACACCAGTTAGAGTGACGCTGACATTCTTAAAGAATTGCAGTATAACACCCTTAATATACATAAAGTATTGCGCATCAAGAGCGGCCCTGGTCCCACCTCCCTAATGCTCGTCCTTACCCCCGACCGCTCCACTATCGACCGTCTTCTTTCCGAGGGAGCCTACTTGTACTGGCAGCGCCACCGAGTAGAGCCCTCCCATACCAACATGCCTGCTACCCTCCGCTGTGACCGATGCCAGGTATAAACTCCCATGCAACCGCCCATTGCCCAAGGTTCGTCTCAGACTCGAAAGAGGAAGGACACCTTACCAGTGGCAGCAGAAGACCAGCCTAAGTTGTTGTAACAGCTCACCAGGATGGAAACTACGAGTAGCGGGACCAGCGAGTGGAGGAAGCAGAGGACTGGTGAGCCAGCCAGGGGTAAGGCGGCGCAACCGCACCCGGAGAGGTAGAGGGACGCGATCGGCAGGCTCCTTGTGTGGGGAGTTAACCTCCACTGAAATTCAAGGCATTCTTACACTTGGTAATGAAAGAATTGGAAGGGTTTCATCATATAAATATTTAGGATGTCAAATCAATGATAACTGGGACTTAAATCAAGAAATTCGCTGTAGAATTGAGCAGGCCAGAAGTTCTTTCATGAAAATGAGAAATGTTTTGATCAGCCGCGATTTAAGTCTGTCATTACGCACCCGACTGCTTTGATGCTACGTTTTTAGTGTCCTGCTCTTTGGAGTTGAATCATAGACACTTACCGAGGTTTTAAATAAGAAACTGACAGCATTTGAAATGTAAACGTATCGCAGGATTTTAAGGATATCATGGACAGCTAAAGTCACAAATGTGGAAGTACTGCGGCGTATGAACAAACACTTGGAAATTCTCAGTATCATCAAAAGGAGAAAACTAGAAAACTTTGGTCATTTTATGCGCAACAACAAATGCCACCTCTTGCAATTAATTATCCAAGGGAAGATTGATGGCATTAGGGGTCCAGGACGCAGACAAATATCCTGGCTAAAGAACTTAAGCCAGTGGTTTGGACTTAATACAGTGTCACTGTTTAGAACAGCAATGGACAGACAGCAGATCATGCTACTGATCGCCAATGTTCATGGACGACGAGACACTTGAAGAAGAAGAAGAAGAAGAAGAAGAAGAAGAAGAGCCCTCTCCTCCGGTCACGCGGGCACGCCAGCAAGCCCCTGGTGAGAAGACGCCAGCAGCGCAGAAGCCGCCAGCCGTTGAAGAGGTACGGGTGCCTCACAGCCCGGCTAGCGCACTCAACGCTGGAGCAGCACCCGGCCCGGGGAGCATAGGTAGCCCGGACATAACGCAGGTCTCCCTGCGGTCCGAGTCAACCGACGCCTCCCCTAGCCCCTCCGAGCTAGCCGTGTCCGAGAAGAGCGGGACCCCAGGAACGGCTAGCCAGCCGCGACAGGACAGCAGCAGCACCACCGAACCCCTGGGCAGCTGGGCGAGCGATGTGAGCTCGGACACAGCGCATGGGCGCCCTGAGGCCACTCCCCAGGCTCCGAGCTAGCATGCAGCTACGACCCCAGCTCCCGGGCTATGCTTGGTTATTACAGGTCAGGCGAACCAGAGGAAGAAGAATGGCAACACAACAAGGACTGCCTGGACATGGGCCACGACTTCATGACGAGAGGAGCTTAACGTGCCCGCGAGGACATCGAAGCCTTCCTCCCCACCGGAGTTCTTGTCAGGCCACACCTGACTTACACCTTCGACCAGTATCTCCGAAACCTGTCAAAGGTCTGGCAGGTGGCGGACATCCCAGGCACCACGCAGGAGTACCTCCCACTGGTCCTCCAGCCCAGCCGTGAGCGGACAGTGGAGTCCTCAACCCAGACTGACGTCACGAAGCCGGCCAGGGCCCAGGCGGGCCCCCGGACCTCCAGGGCAGCGCAGACGCAGCAGCCAGATCCAGGTCCTCAGGCGAGGCATTTAGCGGAGCAATCTGCGCCCGCCACCCAGGAGGACGGACGCCCAGCACCTCAAGCGGGGACATTAGCGGGGCAACTCGCGCCCGCCATCCAGGAGGAGCCTCAGGTGGGGCCAGGAAGGGGACACCAGAGACGGTCGGGGCCACCAGGAAGGCCCCACAGCAGCGGAAGAAGGCGGAACGCAGCAGCCTAGAGGATCGTCGCCCACCGCACTCCCAGGATGGGGAGCCAGGACGCCGCGAGGCAACCAGCCGCAGCCAGGAACAGCCACTACAATCAGGTCGTATGAGGCCCCGCTCAGGCCAGCTTTACAGTGTTTTCGTTGCCTGAGATGCGGCCAATCCAAGGGATCTTGCTGCTCTCCAGTCCACTGTAACCGGTGTTCAGGTGCCCATCACCACACCAGCTGCACGGTGCCGCGAGACGCGCCGGTGTGTGCCAACTGCATGGGTGAACATCCATCATCCCATCGCCGTTGCCCAGTCTACAGGTCCATGGCAAGAGCAGAGAGGAAGGTGGCTCGTTCCCATGGACCGGCCGCTAGGTCCCTGCTCCGGTAGGCGAGGCCCCCCCTCCACTCTCCGGTGACGGAGGCTCGGTACCAGGGACCCCATGGATATCAGGTAGTGGCGCAGGTTCTCCAGATACTTGTTCCACTGCATGGTAGCCGGCAAGGCCCGCGCTGATCCCAGCAGTGCCGAGTTCTAACGGATTTCCCGGAGACGAACTGGCGAGAAGACGGACATGGATCTGGTGCATGATACCTTCTCCCAATTAACAACAACCTACTCATTTCCATACCCACATTCCTTGCATGTGGCAACAACCAAGCCGCCAGGTTTTACGTGTAGGCAATCTTTCCTTTCTGCCTCTGCGGTTTTCCCTGGCCCTTAAATCCAACACTTATATATGTGTACATACTTATATGTGCACATATTGTGCCCGCTGGCCGAAGGTTTCGGGGAGCCACCGGTTTCAAGTGACCCTTCCGAGACCCTCTTCCAGTTAACACACAAGTATAGGGGACGACACATTCATAGGATGGTGTTGCACAAAAGTCTGCATTCGGGGGTATCGGGAATTGGTGAGGTTCGATTCTTAACCAGCTCAGAGGAATGCATCGATAACAAAACTAAAAATGAAAAGAGAGGTCAGTCGTATGTTAGAATCACGAATACATTTTATTCAGAACAGACCCCTAGCCTAGCATGAGAGTTGCAAACGGCTAGTCCGATACTATTCTGCCCTCAAAGAAAATATGAAAAAGTTCTAATCAAGATCTAAAATACTCTCATGGTCCTAATACAAAATTCTAAATAAGAACGAACAAGCTAAGAGAATGGCACGTAAGATCAGCCCTAAGCAAATACATCGAAAATGCCTACGGGAGGATCAAACATCAAAAGAATCTACTGCATAGCAAGACATTTACTTGTTTACAAATACTAGAAACATTTACATTTAACAGCAAGGGGAAGATTTGTCCTATGCTATGATGGTGCCATCTCTAACATTTATCTCTAAATTTTCGTGTTTAGCTAGTCCTAAATATCGTTAATTAATAAACGAGACGCGTTTATTACAAAGAAAATCAAGCTATGTACACAACGTTGCTGAATAAAAAAAAAGAGATATGCTAATACAACACAAATGCATACAATCATCCGGCACTCCTCTGGTTGTTCAATTGGCACTGCCTGCGTACTCAATTTGTTACTGTTTGTAACAAATGGTCATAGTTACAAAG
Organism: Meconema thalassinum; assembly: GCA_946902985.2. Taxonomy (NCBI): domain Eukaryota; kingdom Metazoa; phylum Arthropoda; class Insecta; order Orthoptera; family Tettigoniidae; genus Meconema; species Meconema thalassinum. Next base: position 74,832,631 of record OX336400.1, read on the forward strand.
TGTTAAGAAAATAGAAAAATAGGAAAGCCTGCAAATGCGATGGTAATTAAACAATTACATCGACTCATATTGCTACCATTCTGTTTTTTTTTTGTCGTGTAGCCTCGTGAGAGGCCGTGTGCAGGTCTTTCTAGTCGTCGCCCGTGGGCGACCTGCGCGTCGAGATGAGAGATGGAATGGATGAAGATGAATGGAAGTGGCCAAGGATGTGGAAGGAAGCGGCCGTGGCCTGTCAGAAGGTACTGTCCCAGCATTTGCCTGGTGTTGAAAATGGGAAACCACGGGAAACCATTTCAAGGACAGCCGACGGTGGGGCTTGAACCCACGCGTCTACCGAGTCAGCAGAGAGCTTGGCCCCTCGACCTAACGCTGCGCTTTAGCCCACGTAGCCACTACTGTCGGTACCATTCTGATGTGTGTGCTATAGTTATCACATCATCAATTGATTGTCGACTAATCATGTATGTATCAAAATGTATCTAAAATAACTTAACAATAACTAAATGTCGAACATTTGGTCCAGAGAACTTGATTTAAGTTCAGGGGGAATTATGAGATTTGTTTAGTTTCACAAAATCCTATCTTTGATTATTAAAGCTTCACACAATTATTTATTCCTCACAGCATAGTTGTTCAGTTTATGGACCTTTAAATAGCGTTCAGTGTACTCAGGTAACGTGTGTATCCAAGTAATGCATAATAACTTAATGGTTTAATAGACACCCTGTGTTTCCACCAATCCCTTCCCTTCCTTCGGCTTGTCCCAATTAATAGGGGTCGCCGGAGCCAACCAGGCTCATTTTGGTTTTGGCCGGGGATTTAAGGCCGGATGCCCTTCCTGACGCCACGTGATTTTCCAGGTGAAAATTCCACCCCGCTGTCACCGGGATTCGAACCCCGGCCGTCCGGGTGAAAGGCGAGAAGCTAAGCCACTGCGCCATCACGCTCCCCCCAGTGTTTCCACCAATACTTCATTATTATTATTAGACACCCTGTGTCTCCACCAATACTTCATTATTATTAGACACCCTGTGTCTCACTCTTACAATTACGGATTCGTTAATCCTGGCAACATCGGTTTGGTACGACTGCAGTAGCTATTTACCACCGGAATAACCACAATAACAATGTCGGAGGTATTAATCCACCATCACGACTCATATCAATAATACAATACTAATGTTAATTACAATAAGTGTGGATCCCTGAATTATACACGTTTTAAATACTGGTCATAAAGGTTATGTGTGTAGAAAACACATTCTAACAACGCTTTGAATTAACATGAAGGCTTCTGATACAAAATAAAGTGTGAGATTGTGCATTCATTAAATTGCCTCTTCCCTGAATGAAGTCGAACCTATGTTCTCTGGTTACAAAATACTGTTGCTTTCATTGCCTGTCTGGCTTCTCGTAAATAAATAAACCTGTTTTCAAGTATTGATCTGGCTAAACAAATGTGAATAACGGAACTCTGCATTCCGATTATATGATACTTGGAATGTCACAGCCTTCTAAATAAATAATGCACTTCCTAAGATCTAGTGTGCTGTGTAGTGGTTTGGCTTGTTTCAATGTAACCTTGGCCTTGTTTCAACATCTGCCAAAACTAGTTTCTTTGTCATCAGCTTGACAAAATAAAAGTAAATAATAACTGTTTTGAAATGATACGAAATGGACATTGAAATATACTGCCTTCATGGCGTTTATAAATTTATAACGAAACTGTAACTTTCCACACGTGGTCTTATCTTAGCTACCTGCGTTGTGCACTTAAAATGAAACCATACTAAAATTAATCTACTGTTTCCAACTCATTACAATTACGCTACTGATGCATGATCTGACTTACAGATTGCAGTGACCCTCGTTCGAGACCCGCCGTGAGGTGTTATAAGCGGTCTCCTCTATGGTCTTAAATCATCACATCATCGTATCGGGCATCTTCCGTCATCAATTCCCTACGCATGACTTAGTAATCCATATCCATTGCGTGGTTGGGGTTATATTCCAAAGATAGATGATTTAGTAGCTCCATAATGTTACCGTTGGTTATATAATTACACATATTTAAAGTAAGATTGCACTCACAGGCTCTAAGGTGCGGTAATAAATTGCCCATTTTTTCACTCCGCCACTGGCGTTAAATTATCGCTTTTGCGATGCTCACTCGCAAATTCACTAATTATTTACACAAAAATATAAATCAAAATGACTGCCCATCCGGCAAAACATAAAATATACTTCTAGATTGTCACAGTTTATCAGTTTCACAGTTTATGATGCACTTAGGTTTGACCATGCGGTCGTAATGTTTGCGTACACGCTTCCATCGTTTCACCTCGTGAATCAAAAATATCTCACAGTTTAAATGTTAATAAATGTATCCAATCACTAGATTGTTAGATTATGCACTGATGGCTGTCCATTCGACAAATACACTTGGATTTTTCCATAGCACATGGGCTCCAGTCACGGAACGTGTCCTTGCTCATGCTTCAACGTGCACATAGGTGTTGCTTCATCAAACGACAAGTAGGTACTGGCTTCACAGAGCATGGCATTCACTCAGGGCATGAGTTAGCCGCGTAAATTGACGGTTTCGCTGATCTGCGAAGTATACCGTATTTTAAATAAGCAGAATTACGCTGATTAAATTATTGTTGATTTATGGAATGTCTAAAGTGCATAAAAATGTTATTATAAGCGATATTGCTTCGGCTTCTTCCCGCCGCTCGCAGGGTATGTTCAGTTACTTTTCAGCATGGATCTTGGTCTTTATTAGCTGTGCAAACATGCGTCAACTGGCGCAATATATAATATATACCAATGTTAATGAATACTCATTATGCCTGGTAAATCGCGACCGCGATCGGACAGGCACTAAGTCCTAAATGACATTCCTTATCCAATCTCCTATGCTTTCTCTTCTACTATCGTAGTTTAACTGCATGTTGGAGGCACCAGTAGTAAGGTCGGTTGCCACGCGGGGGGTGCGGGTACTCTTTTCGGGCCTCCCCCACGAAAAAAGAAAGCCCATTGCCCAAGGTTCGTCTCAGACTCGTTACAGGAAGGACACCTTGCCAGTGGCAGCAGCGGACCAGCCTAAGTTGTTGTAATAGCTCACCAGGATGGAAACTACGAGCAGCGGGACCATCGAGTGGAGGAAGCAGAGGACCGGCAGACCAGCTAGGGGTCGAGCAGGCGCAACCGCGCCCGGAGAGGTAGAGGGCTGCGATCGCCAGGCTCCTTGGGTGGGGAGTTAACCTCCACTGAGTCCCCTCCTCCAGTCACGCGGGCCCGCCAGCAGGCCCTTAGCGAGAAGACGCCAGCGCCGCAGAAACCGCCAGCCATTGAAGAGGTAGGGGTGCCTCAAACCCCGGCTGGCGCACTCAACGCTGGAGCAGCACCCGGCCCGGGGAGCATAGGTAGCCCGGACATAACGCAGGTCTCCCTGTGGTCCGAGTCAACCGACGCCTCCCCTAGGCCCTCTGAGCTAGCCGAGTCCGAGAAGAATCGGACACCGGGACCGGCTAGCTCCCCGCGACCGGACATCAGCAGTAGCCCCGAGTCCGGGTTCAGCTGGGCGAGTGATGTGAGCTCGGACACACCGCATGGACGCCCTGGGGCCACTTCCCCGGGCTCCGAGCAAGCATGTAGCTACGACCCCAGCGCCTGGGCCATGTTTGTTTATTGCAGGCCTCTCGAACCAGAGGCAGAAGAAAGGTGGCACATCAGGGACTGCCTGGACAGTGGCCACGACGCCATGACGAGAGGAGCTGAACGTGCCTACGAGGACACCGAAGCATACCTCCCCACCGGAGTTCTTGTCAGGCCACACCTGACTTGGACCTTCGGCCAATACTTCCAACAGCTGACAAAGGTCTGGCAGGTGGCGATCATCCCAGGCACCACACAGGAGTGCCTCCCACGCGTCCTCCAGCCCAGCAGTGCGTGGACAGTGGAGGTCACTACCCAGACTGACGTCACGAAGCCGGCAGAGGTAGGGACCCAGGCGGGCCTTCTGACCTTCTCCAAGACAGCGCAGACGCAGCAGCCAGGTCCTCAGGCGAGGCATTTAGCGGAGCAATCTGCGCCCTCCACCATGGAGGACGGACGTCCAGCACCTCAGGCGGTGCCTTTAGCGGGGCAACTCGCGCCCGCCACCACTGCCATGGAGGGGACACCAGTGACGGACGGGGCCAAAAGGACGGCCCGACAGAAGCAGCAGAAGAAGAAACGCAGGAATCCAGACGACCGCCGCCCACCGCCAGGACACCGCGAGGCCACCAGCTGCAGATAGGGACAGCAGCAATCAGGTAATATGAGGCCCCGCTCAGAACGGCTATCACAGTGTTTTCTCTGTCTGAGATGCGGCCACTCCCAGGGATCTTGCGGCTCTCCAGTCCGCTGTAACCGGTGCTCAGGTGTCCATCACCACACCGGCTGCACGGTGCCGCAAGACGCGCTGGTGTGCGCCAATTGCATGGGTGACCAACCGTCATGCCATCGCCGTTGCCCAGTCTACAAGTCCATGGCAAGAGCAGAGAGGAAGGTGGCTCGTTCCCATGGACCGACCGCTAGGTCCCTGCTCCGGCAGGCGAGGCCCCACCCCCTCCACTCTCCGGTGACGGAGGCTCGGTACCAGGGACCCCATGGAGATCAGGTAGTGGCGCAGGTTCTCCGGATACTTGTTCCACTGCTTGGTAGCCGGCAATGCCCGCGCTGATCCCAGCAGTGCCGAGTTTTAACGGATTCCCCGGAGACGAACTGGCGAGAAGACGGACATGGATCTGGTGCATGATACCTTCTCCCAATTAACAACAACCTACTCATTTCCATACCCACAATCCTTTCAGGTGGAAATAACCAAGCCGCCAGGTTTTACGTGTAGACAATCTTTCCTTTCTGCCTATGCGGTTTTCCCTGGCCCTACTATCCAACCCTTATAATATATACCAATGTTAATGAATACTCATTATGCCTGGTAAATCGCGACCGCGATCGGACAGGCACTAAGTCCTAAATGACATTCCCTATCCAATCCCCTATGCTTTCTCTTCTACCATCGTAGTTTAACTGCGTGTCGGTGGCACCAGTAGTAAGGTCGGGTCCACGCGGGAGTTGCGGGTACTCTTTCGCCCCCCCCCCCCCCCACGAAAAAGAAAAAAAGCCCATTGCACCACTCGCCAACCGGTTTGTGCCCACTGTGGTCAACCCCACATGACCCGCAATTGTCCCAATCTCCAACTTCTCCCCAAATGCACTCAGTGCCAGGGTACCCACCCAGCTTACTCTCCCCGTTGCCCTAACCGCCCCACTGCTGACGTTTCTAAACTGGAATTCACTGCCACTGTTCGTACCATCGACCCCGTAACTCCCCCTCAATCATCTGTTTCTCTTTCACCCCCCTCCATCGAGGATATGATCCGTTTTACGGCCATATGCTTACAGAACCTGCTTCCCTTCAACCACCCCCGGGTATTGGAAATTTTATGTTGCAGCCCGTCCTCTGGCCAGAAAATTCATTTTCACTTCCAGCCAATGTCCAATATTCAAACCATTATGGCTAGTATGGGAAATAGAGTACCCTCCGTTGGCGCGCTTTACCATAACATCTGCTTCCTGAAAACAAATCGCCCCTTCTTCGATCTCCAAATTCAAATATACAATCCCGCAATCTTCATACTCAACGAAACTTTTCTGACCAGTAATCAGGAACCTGTCTTTCCCCAATATACCCTTCACCGTGTTGATCAGCCCAACGCCGCTCGGGGAGGAGTAGCCATTGGAGTCCATAAGTTTTTCCCATCCCGTCTTCTTCAACCCCAATGTTTTGTTCATATTCCTGAAATATTAACAGTCATGGTTTACTTTCCCTCTGCCCCTGTAATCGTTGCCACAGCATATAGTTCTCCACGTCCTCGCCCACCTTTTGAATACCTTGCATTTCTGGACAACACTTTTCAACACTATATGTTCGCTGACGATATTAACATCAATTGCTTCAATACAGCTGAGGAGGATTTACTCGAAACCTTCACCACTTCCATGGACGGCAAACGAATAGCTATTCCCCCCATACCATGGTAAGATTTCAGAGCACCCCGGAGATAGTCTTCGCTTCCTGCACTATAGCTCAGAATTGTTCTATTGATTACGCTGGCCCTGCCGGTAAAGACCATGATCCTTTCTCTATTAAGCTTCCCACCCTCACTCTCCCCCGTTCCCTCTCCGCCCCACCTCCATCATTTATGAGACCAAATTTTCTAAAGACAAATTGGGAAGCTTATCGTACATACATTGAAGAATCACTTTCTCAGGCTGCAGTCCCACAGAATACCGAACAACAGTTCGATTTAATCACACTTCCGGAAACCACCATAGCCTCCGCTGACCGACTGCATGTCCCCAAGACCAAAATTACCCCGAGCAAGCCACCTATTCCGGCCAAAGCAATCCAACTTCTGAAGTAAAAATGTATACTTTCACGACCGGCGTTGAAATAGGAATCTCCGTTTCGCGGGCTTATAGGTCGTGTTCCAAGGACATTTTGTCGTCCTGACGTTTCGCTGAATACTGCGTTCAGCATGTTCACAGGTTACATAAAGCGAGGTAAAACAAGTAAACAGAAGATATATAAATAGTCAACAACCCACACATAGAGGCTACCATAGCAACGGCGTACCACATAAAAGTAATGCATCAAGGACAGGGCTGCTCGTCTGTTGCATCTTCTCGTCTACGACGGTCAATAAGGGCAGGCTTGAGGGGATTAAGGACTGGAAGCCAAGCTCTGTTCACACGTTCTGCTTCCTCCTTAAGATTGAAGCTGTTAGTATGCTTCAGGATTTCAATGGCCTCCCTTTGTAGCCTGGCATGATAAGACACCGTGGTGGACAGAACTTCGGTGTCTCCATATCTTATATCGTGACCTACAAGTAGCGAGTGTGCTGCTACAGTGGATTTATCTGTTTGTCCCAGCCGGCTGTGTCGTTCGTGCTCCTTGAGGCGAGTGGCAATACTTCTTTTCGTTGTTCCAATATATACTTGGCCACAATCACACGGGATTTTATAAACCCCTGCCGCGGTATGAGGATGTCGCTTATCTTTAGCGGACCTGAACATGTCCTTAATTTTTCGTGTAGGCCTGTATATGGTCTTTATATCATGGGACTCGAGTAGCCTCCCTATTCTGTCCGTGACCTTTTTTATATATGGAAGAAAAGCTCTAGCCAGGGGCTGCTTGTCTCCAATTACCCTAGTAGTTGGACGTCTCGGATGGAGTGCTCGCTGGATATCTTTCTGGCTGTACCCATTCGCGCGTAAGGCCTCGTTGAGGTGTTCAATTTCTTGTTTCAGGCACTGCTTATCACAAATTCTCTTAGCGCGGTCAGCCAGTGTTTTTATAACTCCGTATTTCTGTCGTGGGTGGTGGTTGGACGTCTTATGTAGATATCGGTCAGTATGGGTCGGCTTACGGTAAACTGTATGTCCCAAAGTTAGATCAGCGGTCTTCGTTACCATAACGTCGAGAAACGCGATTTTCTGTTCATTTTCTAACTCCATGGTAAACTGAATGTTCGAGTTCTGGCTGTTAAGATGTTGTAAAAACAGATTTAATTGATCTTTACCATGGCCCCATATTACAAAGGTATCGTCCACGTATCGTAGCCACACTTTAGGTTTCAAAGGTGCGGTCTCTAGTGCTATTTGTTCAAATTGTTCCATGAAGAAATTCGCGATCACCGGACTAAGGGGACCGCCCATGGCGACCCCATCAATTTGTTCATAGAAATCACCCTTCCACAGGAAATAGCTAGCGGTGAGGCAGTGGCGGAATAAGGCGGTGATATCATCAGGAAAAATCCGTGCGATGTACTCCAGGGCTGCCTTTATAGGTACTTTCGTGAAAAGAGAGACCACGTCAAAACTTACTAGTAAGTCACCAGCTTCTAGTTGCATAGTTTTCAATTTTTCAATGAAATGGCCGGAATCTTTGACGAACGACTGTGTACCGCCGATATGTGGTTGAAGTAAGGTAGCTAAATGTTTGGCAATGCTATAAGTTGGTGATCCAATAGCACTCACGATAGGACGAAGAGGAACATTATCTTTGTGTATTTTAGGTAAACCATAAAGTCTTGGTGGTAAAGCTTCACTTCTGGTGGTTACCTTCTTTACGTTTTCAGGTAGCGAAGATACCTTGATCGGGCCGTTTGTTTCACGAAGAATCCGGTTGGTAGGATCTCTCAGTAGTTTGCGGTAGGTACACGGGTCTAAAAGTTCCAAAACCTTGGCAGTGTAGTCGTCCATGTCCAAGATAACCGTTGCGTTCCCTTTGTCTGCAGGAAGAATGATTATGCTCTCGTCCATGTTGAGAGTCTTTATAGCCTTTCTCTCCTGAGGTGTGAGGTTACTCTGCGGTGCCGGTGCCTTCTTGATTATACGTGAGGCTTCATGACGAATTTCATCTGCTTGTTCAGATGGTAGCTCACGGATTGCCGCTTCAATATTGGCGACAATGTCTTCCACGGGAATCGAAGGAGGGGTCACTGCGTAATTTCCTCCTTTCGCTAGTATAGAGATTTCCCACTCTGACAGGTGGCGATTGGTCAGGTTAACAATTGTCCGTGAGATGTCCAGCGTAGGCGCAGGTACCGGCGCGGGTTGGTCTCTCTGTAACCGCTCAAACTTTTTCTTCTGCCGGATGCTAGACTGTTCAAATGTTGAACGCATAGAGTAGAAGGTGATACGATCTACATTTTCCCAGTCCTGATATGAGAGTGTGCTGCTGATGTGGTAGTGCAGCTGTAAGAGTGCCTGATCTGTAGTAGCGAGCCCCTTACGTGCAAAGCTTATGCGTTCACGTAATAGCGAACGTTCAGTTCGATCATATATTCTATGGGCTCTAGCTGAGGTTAGGGGTCTCTTCATTTTAATAAACTTGGGAGTCATACCTGTGTCTCGGCATCGAAGAAGAAACGCGAGTGATGACAGAAGTTGCGACTTTTTCTTCCTTAACCTCTCAAAGCGACGAACTAAGTGTGATATTTCCTCCCCGTAGAGGCGAATTAAGTAAAAATGTAGACTTTCACGACCGGCGTTGAAATAGGAATCTCCGTTTCGCGGGCTTATAGGTCGTGTTCCAAGGACATTTTGTCGTCCTGACGTTTCGCTGAATACTGCGTTCAGCATGTTCACAGGTTACATAAAGCGAGGTAAAACAAGTAAACAGAAGATATATAAATAGTCAACAACCCACACATAGAGGCTACCATAGCAACGGCGTACCACATAAAAGTAATGCATCAAGGACAGGGCTGCTCGTCTGTTGCATCTTCTCGTCTACGACGGTCAATAAGGGCAGGCTTGAGGGGATTAAGGACTGGAAGCCAAGCTCTGTTCACACGTTCTGCTTCCTCCTTAAGATTGAAGCTGTTAGTATGCTTCAGGATTTCAATGGCCTCCCTTTGTAGCCTGGCATGATAAGACACCGTGGTGGACAGAACTTCGGTGTCTCCATATCTTATATCGTGACCTACAAGTAGCGAGTGTGCTGCTACAGTGGATTTATCTGTTTGTCCCAGCCGGCTGTGTCGTTCGTGCTCCTTGAGGCGAGTGGCAATACTTCTTTTCGTTGTTCCAATATATACTTGGCCACAATCACACGGGATTTTATAAACCCCTGCCGCGGTATGAGGATGTCGCTTATCTTTAGCGGACCTGAACATGTCCTTAATTTTTCGTGTAGGCCTGTATATGGTCTTTATATCATGGGACTCGAGTAGCCTCCCTATTCTGTCCGTGACCTTTTTTATATATGGAAGAAAAGCTCTAGCCAGGGGCTGCTTGTCTCCAATTACCCTAGTAGTTGGACGTCTCGGATGGAGTGCTCGCTGGATATCTTTCTGGCTGTACCCATTCGCGCGTAAGGCCTCGTTGAGAAGATGCAACAGACGAGCAGCCCTGTCCTTGATGCATTACTTTTATGTGGTACGCCGTTGCTATGGTAGCCTCTATGTGTGGGTTGTTGACTATTTATATATCTTCTGTTTACTTGTTTTACCTCGCTTTATGTAACCTGTGAACATGCTGAACGCAGTATTCAGCGAAACGTCAGGACGACAAAATGTCCTTGGAACACGACCTATAAGCCCGCGAAACGGAGATTCCTATTTCAACGCCGGTCGTGAAAGTCTACATTTTTACTTAATTCGCCTCTACGGGGAGGAAATATCACACTTAGTTCGTCGCTTTGAGAGGTTAAGGAAGAAAAAGTCGCAACTTCTGTCATCACTCGCGTTTCTTCTTCGATGCCGAGACACAGGTATGACTCCCAAGTTTATTAAAATGAAGAGACCCCTAACCTCAGCTAGAGCCCATAGAATATATGATCGAACTGAACGTTCGCTATTACGTGAACGCATAAGCTTTGCACGTAAGGGGCTCGCTACTACAGATCAGGCACTCTTACAGCTGCACTACCACATCAGCAGCACACTCTCATATCAGGACTGGGAAAATGTAGATCGTATCACCTTCTACTCTATGCGTTCAACATTTGAACAGTCTAGCATCCGGCAGAAGAAAAAGTTTGAGCGGTTACAGAGAGACCAACCCGCGCCGGTACCTGCGCCTACGCTGGACATCTCACGGACAATTGTTAACCTGACCAATCGCCACCTGTCAGAGTGGGAAATCTCTATACTAGCGAAAGGAGGAAATTACGCAGTGACCCCTCCTTCGATTCCCGTGGAAGACATTGTCGCCAATATTGAAGCGGCAATCCGTGAGCTACCATCTGAACAAGCAGATGAAATTCGTCATGAAGCCTCACGTATAATCAAGAAGGCACCGGCACCGCAGAGTAACCTCACACCTCAGGAGAGAAAGGCTATAAAGACTCTCAACATGGACGAGAGCATAATCATTCTTCCTGCAGACAAAGGGAACGCAACGGTTATCTTGGACATGGACGACTACACTGCCAAGGTTTTGGAACTTTTAGACCCGTGTACCTACCGCAAACTACTGAGAGATCCTACCAACCGGATTCTTCGTGAAACAAACGGCCTGATCAAGGTATCTTCGCTACCTGAAAACGTAAAGAAGGTAACCACCAGAAGTGAAGCTTTACCACCAAGACTTTATGGTTTACCTAAAATACACAAAGATAATGTTCCTCTTCGTCCTATCGTGAGTGCTATTGGATCACCAACTTATAGCATTGCCAAACATTTAGCTACCTTACTTCAACCACATATCGGCGGTACACAGTCGTTCGTCAAAGATTCCGGCCATTTCATTGAAAAATTGAAAACTATGCAACTAGAAGCTGGTGACTTACTAGTAAGTTTTGACGTGGTCTCTCTTTTCACGACAGTACCTATAAAGGCAGCCCTGGAGTACATCGCACGGATTTTTCCTGATGATATCACCGCCTTATTCCGCCACTGCCTCACCGCTAGCTATTTCCTGTGGAAGGGTGATTTCTATGAACAAATTGATGGGGTCGCCATGGGCAGTCCCCTTAGTCCGGTGATCGCGAATTTCTTCATGGAACAATTTGAACAAATAGCACTAGAGACCGCACCTTTGAAACCTAAAGTGTGGCTACGATACGTGGACGATACCTTTGTAATATGGGGCCATGGTAAAGATCAATTAAATCTGTTTTTACAACATCTTAACAGCCAGAACTCGAACATTCAGTTTACCATGGAGTTAGAAAATGAACAGAAAATCGCGTTTCTCGACGTTATGGTAACGAAGACCGCTGATCTAACTTTGGGACATACAGTTTACCGTAAGCCGACCCATACTGACCGATATCTACATAAGACGTCCAACCACCACCCACGACAGAAATACGGAGTTATAAAAACACTGGCTGACCGCGCTAAGAGAATTTGTGATAAGCAGTGCCTGAAACAAGAAATTGAACACCTCAACGAGGCCTTACGCGCGAATGGGTACAGCCAGAAAGATATCCAGCGAGCACTCCATCCGAGACGTCCAACTACTAGGGTAATTGGAGACAAGCAGCCCCTGGCTAGAGCTTTTCTTCCATATATAAAAAAGGTCACGGACAGAATAGGGAGGCTACTCGAGTCCCATGATATAAAGACCATATACAGGCCTACACGAAAAATTAAGGACATGTTCAGGTCCGCTAAAGATAAGCGACATCCTCATACCGCGGCAGGGGTTTATAAAATCCCGTGTGATTGTGGCCAAGTATATATTGGAACAACGAAAAGAAGTATTGCCACTCGCCTCAAGGAGCACGAACGACACAGCCGGCTGGGACAAACAGATAAATCCACTGTAGCAGCACACTCGCTACTTGTAGGTCACGATATAAGATATGGAGACACCGAAGTTCTGTCCACCACGGTGTCTTATCATGCCAGGCTACAAAGGGAGGCCATTGAAATCCTGAAGCATACTAACAGCTTCAATCTTAAGGAGGAAGCAGAACGTGTGAACAGAGCTTGGCTTCCAGTCCTTAATCCCCTCAAGCCTGCCCTTATTGACCGTCGTAGACGAGAAGATGCAACAGACGAGCAGCCCTGTCCTTGATGCATTACTTTTATGTGGTACGCCGTTGCTATGGTAGCCTCTATGTGTGGGTTGTTGACTATTTATATATCTTCTGTTTACTTGTTTTACCTCGCTTTATGTAACCTGTGAACATGCTGAACGCAGTATTCAGCGAAACGTCAGGACGACAAAATGTCCTTGGAACACGACCTATAAGCCCGCGAAACGGAGATTCCTATTCCAACTTCTGAAACTCTCCCGTAGCTAGTATAGGGCCTACCTCAGGACTTTGACCCAGATCTACTGACAAGACACCGACAACACCAAAGACATGCCCGGTCCTATATTAAAGCCATAAAGAAAAAGAAGTGGATTGACTCTTGCTCCCGCCTAGCACAGGAAACTCAAGCTCGCCCCTTCTAGAAAACGTTCAAACAACTTACTGGACAAAAAAAAACCAGGAAAGCCAGTACCCTATCCGAGGGCACAACGGTCATTTATTCTCCGATAAAGACAAAGCTGACACCTTTGCCCACTACTTTACTGACATCTACAGTGACGCACCCCATACCCGACATGATTACTCAAACCATGCGACCGTTTGCGAGCAAACTGACCCCATCTCACCCTCTTGACACCCAGATTTGACCACATACCAACCTTAGACCCCGAATCACCACTAAACCAACCCATTACGATCGACGACATTTCTTTCCAACTAGGCAAACGACGCAACACTGCTCCCGGGACAGACGGGGTGATTTACCAACACAGTAAACAAGCTCCTCTCATCTTCCTACATTTTCTAGCCATAGCTTACACACTAATTCTACATACCGGCAAATTCCCTTCCCATTAGAAGACAGCCAAAATTATCTTGTTTCTTAAATCAGGTAAACCTCCATCTCTTCTTTCCTCCTATCGGCCAATCAGTTTGCTGTCGGTTTTCACTAAACTGTTTGAAGCCATCTTAGCCCGTCGTCTTTACACATTCCTCAATTCCATTAACGCCCCCCCCCCCACTCAAGCAGGTTTTCGCCCTTAATTTTCCATACAAACTCAACTCTTTCGATTAGTCAGCCTTATCACTCCACATATCAACTCCGGCTATCCTGCGACCCTCCTCCTACTAGATCTTGAAAAAGCCTTCGATCTAGTATGGCAACGTGGTCTCATTTTTAAACTAATGTCCCTCCACCTCCCACGCTCCATAGTTCGCCTTCTCAGCAACTTTTTACTGGACAGGCGAGCCTTCATACAAATTAGATCTGCGTCCTCCTCCACCTTCACTCTCTTTTCAGGATTAGCTCAAGGCTCCCCGATTTCCCCGCTCCTCTAATTAATCTACGTCCATGACATGCCCCAACCCAACCAGTTCTCTCAGCTCTTTCAATTTGCGGATGATACAGCTCTGCTATCATTCGCAAATAATCTCACAACCCTCAGCAACCGTCTCCAGGCCTACCTAAATACACTGGTTGCCTGGTTCTCTAAATGGCACCTCACTATTAATACCACCAAAACCCAGTTAGTTCTATTTGGCCTCAAGTCTACCATCAGCACTACCGACCATTCCACCTCAACATATTCGACGAAGCCATTACTCCCTCCCGCCAGGCAGTGTATTTGGGAGTCACACTCTCATGGAGACCTCACATCAAACAGCAAGCCCACAGAGCGCGCCAACGTTTGGCGCTAATCCGTCGACTGAAAGGGGTTTCCTGGGGTCTTAGCCCACTTCAGCTCATCCTTACCTACAAGGTCTTCATCCGTCCATTGCTTACTTATTGCTCATTGGCCTGGATAGGGGCTAGCTTACCCCAATATCAAATTCTAAATTATATCGAACACTTCGTCTTGAAGATCGCATTTGGCCTTCGTCTTGACACGGACAGCAATCTGTTAAATTACCCCAGGACTCTCCCCTCACTCTACCGTCACCTTCACAAACTCCGCCTACGTTCCCTGCAGTCACTAGTTGACTCACGACTTCCACTTACCTATGACCTTCTCATGACGCCAATTACCCGGAGGCAACGTCGCCTAACCAAACCACTTCCCCATTCCTTGGCACTATCCCTACTCCTTCATAATATTCTCCCCGACCTCTCACACATCATTCCTCCTGACACATATTCCCCATAATTTTAACCTAAACACACCCAGTGTCTGTATGCGACATACCTGCCCCAGTTGAAACATCAGGGGATAAATGAAAATGTCAAATTAACACTAGATGATTGTATTTACAACAAGTAGTTCCGTGAAGAACTATACAACCTATTTTCATATATCCTACTCATGTTAATTGCCTCTATCAACATACAAAATTTCAGTTTGAAGGTTGTGATAGATTCGTAGATATAGAGAACCGTCTAAATATTTCAGCTGGTCGCCAGGTTGGATTTTTATTTTTGTACTATTACATTAAGATTATTGTGTACGTGTGGTATTCAGACTTCAATCGCATGACTAGAACACAAGAAGTAAAAGGAGATTTTAAAATTTCGCACAGCTGCCATCTTGTGATTATGCAAATAATTGAAATAAATTAGATGACAGTGGATTAACATTTGTATCAGCATTTAACGTGCAACGTTTCACTGCACTCGGATAGTTAATTCGCGAGAAACGTCCATTTAAATATTTATACTTCGCGTCGCCGCTATGTTGGATTTGTGATCACCAGGTTACTGAAAGTCCTATAGGTGAACATATGTTCATAGCCTCTATGAACATACAAATTTTCAGTTTGATTGCTGTAAAAGATTCATAGATATTGAGAACCGTCTAAATATTTCGGATTTTCGCCATTTTGGATTGTTATATGTATAGGTCATAGAGTTATGAACCATTAAAGGACAATTATTGTCTAGGTTCATTTTTAGCCTATTTTCAATTTTGAAAAAATAGGCTTATGAGATCACCTTTTGTTCGTGTGTGTGTGTGTGTGTGTGTGTGTGTGTGTGTGTGTGTGTGTGTGTGTGAGAGGTGTGTGTGTGTGTCCCCCTAATAAAATCTAAACGGCTGCAGCGATTTCAATGAAACTCGGTAAGTTCATAGCACTATTCCCGGCGACCTCGACCGTGCCCTTCAAATTTTGTTACGTGTCACCAATCCAACATGGCGGCTGTGCGAAATATTTCACTAGCATTCAATATCTCCGAAACTATTACCGATATCGCCCTAAAATTGTGTACGGTGATAAAGGGCACTACTAGAAGTTCACCTATGAGACTTTCAAAAACCTGGTGACTACAAAACCAACATGGCGGTCAAGCGAAATTGAGCCTTTTAAATAGACATTTCTCGCGATTTAACTATCCAAACGTAATGAAACTTGGTACAGCAAATGTTTATACACGTTGTAATGGACTGTAGTCTAATTTAGTTCAATTGTTTACATAACCTCAAAATGGCGGCTGTGCGAAATATTTCACTGACATTCTATATCTCCGAAACTATTACAGATATCATGATGGAATTTTGTACGGTGATAAAGGGTACTGATTCAAGTTTACCTATGTATATTTCATAATAGTACATTATGCAACGAGCCTATAATGGTTATAATTAAGACACGAGTATATTTATAAAACGAGCTTTAGCGAGTTTTATAATTTCCATACGAGTGTCTTAATTACCATTATAGGCGAGTTGCATACGACTGTTTATGTTCGACGATAATTATAACTTTATTACATGTTTTAACATAAATATTCATAAATATCTGTTCAGTAACTAGAATTTTGTGATCGGGTGGTGCGCTAGGTAGCACATCTCCGTGTTCCAAGCTCTTTGGCCGACCGACGCATGTGCTCTGTGTGCTTCAATGCCAGATGTGCAGATCATGAACCAGTATTCAGCAAAACTGTCATCATAGTCATTTGAAATCAACGCGCTGAGTAGAAATTGGATTTAGGTATATTAAGGTACAGTGCTATTTCTTGTTTCATATTCACCAGTTTATTTACGCGAACATATGGACGGTGCACTTTCGGTAATTTATATAGACATGTTGGATTTTGAGAGCATGCGTGAAGGTATCCTTATCTAATTGGTCAAACAAATGTTTCTTGAGCTGTGATTGGTGGGAGAAACTGTTTCATAATGAATAATAGTGTTATAATGACCATCATTATGATACAGTTTTCAGACACATAATAGTCAGGGTCGAACATAAACCTCTAAAGTACAAAACGAACATGGCGACCAAGCGAATTTGAAATATTTTAATAGACTTTTCTCGTGATTTAACTCTCTGAGTGCAGTGAAATGTGGTACAGTAAATGATTTTGCAGATTGTAATGCACTGCCATCTAATTTAATTCAATTGTTTACATAACCTCAAGATGGCGGCTGTGCGAAATTTTAAAATGAAGTTTTTATTCTTGTGTCGTAATCATGCGATCGAAATGAAAGTTTGAATAATGAAGCTAGGCAATAATTGTCCTTGAATGGTACATAACTCTATGGCCTATTCATATAACAATCCTAAATGGCGAGCTCCCGAAATATTTAGACGGTTCTCAATATCTATGAATCTTTTATAGCAACCAAACTGAATTGTTTAATGTTCATAGAGACTATGAACATTTGTTCACCTATAGGACTTTCAGTAACCTGGTGAGCACAAATCCAACATGGTGGCGACGCGAAGTATAAATATTTAAATGGACGTTTCTCGCGAATTATCTATCCGAGTCCCGTGAAACGTTGCACGTTAAATGCTTATACAAATGTTGATCCACTGGCATGTAATTTATTTCAATTGTTTGCATAATCACAAGATGGCTGGTGTGCGTACTTTTAAAATCTCGTTTTTACTTCTTGTGTTCTAATCAAGCGATTGAAGTTTGAATACTACACGTACACAATAATCTTAATGTAATAGTACAAAAATAAAAATCCATCCTGGCGACCATATGAAATATTTAGACGGTTCTCAATATCTACGAATCTGTTACAGCAATTAAACTGAAATTTTGTATGTTGATAGAGACAATTAACATGAGCAGGATACATGAAAATAGGCTGTATAGTTCTTCACGGAACTACTTGTTTAAACTTTCACTTCGATCGCAAGATTACGACACAAGAAATAAAAACTTAATTTTAAAATTTCGCACAGCCGCCATCTTGAGGTTATGGAAACAATTGAACAAAATTAGATGCCTGTACATTCCAACATGTAAAATCATTTACTGTACCACATTTCACTGCGCTCAGAGAGTTAAATCACGAGAAAAGTTTATTAAAATGTTTCAACTTCGCTTGGCCGCCATGTTCGTTTTGTACTTTACAGGTTTATGAAAGTTACATAGATATACTTGTATTAGTACCCTTTATCACCGTACAAAATTTCAGGGTGATATCTGCAATAGTTTCGGAGATATAGAATGCCAGTGTTGGATTGGTGAGACACAATAAAAATTGAAGGGCACGTTCGGGGTCAGCCAGAATAGTGCTATGATCTTGCTGAGTTTCATTGTAATCGCTCCAGCCGTTTAGAAGTTATTAGGGGGACACACACACCTCTCTCTCTCACACACACACACACACACACACGCACACACACACGGACAAAAGGTGATCTCATAAGCCTTTTTTTTTTTTCATAAAATTAAAATAGGCTAAAAATATGCATGATACAAAAGACACAACACTTGAAACGCGAAGGAGCTGTTGCTCCGAATCACAAACACATTCAGCCATGATGGTAACTACAAAACCAACATGGTGGCCAAGCAAAGTTGCGACATGTAAATAGACGTTTCTCGCGATTCAAGCAACCAAACGCAATGAAACTTGGTACAGTATATGTTTATACACATTGTAATGCACCGACATCTAACTTCGTTCAATTGTTTACATAACCTCAAGATGGTGGCAGTGCGAAATATTTCACCGGCATTCTATATCTCTGAAACTATAACCGGTATCACCATGGCATTTCGTACGGAGATAAAGAGCACTACTGGAAGTTCATCTATGGGACTTTCAAAAACCGGTTAACTACAAAACGCACATGACGGACAAACGAAGTTGAAAGTTTTAAATAGATGTTTCTCGCGTTTTAATGATCCAAACGCAATGAAATTTCGTACAGCAAATGTTTATACACATTGTAATGCACTGATATATAATTTAGTTCAATTCATTACGTAACCTCAAGATGGAGGCTGTGCGAATTTCGAAAATTAAGTTTTTATTTCTTGTGTTCTAATCGTGTGATCCAAATCAACATTTGCATAATGAACATACACAATAATCATCATCTAAGATTACATCGAACATGGCTACCATCCGAAATATTTAAACAGTTCTCAATATCTATTAATCTACTACTACTGATTTTTTTTAAGTGTGTAGAGGCTATATGCATAAGTTCACCTACGGGACATTCAATAACCTGGCGAGCACAAATCCAACATGGCGGTGAAGCGAAATTTAAATATTCAAATGGACGTTTCTTGCGTTTTAACCATCCGAGCGCAGTGAAAGTTAATACGGTATATGCTTATACAAATTTTAATCGACTGGCATCTAATTCATTTAAATTATTTTCATAACCGCAATATGGCGGCTGAGCGAAATTTTAAAATCCCACTTTTATTTCTTGTGTCCTAATCATGCGATTGAAGTTTGAATAAAACACCTACACAATAATCTTCATGTAATAGTACATAAATCTATGGTCTATAATATAAAAATCCAACATGGTGACCATCCAAAATATTTAGACGGTTCTCGATATGTACGAATCTATTACAGCAATCAAACTGACAATTGGTTTGTTGATAGAGGCAATTAATATTAGTAGGATATATGATAATAGGCTATTTAGTTCTTCACGGAACTACAGTAAACTCCCGATTATCCGAGGAATTGACTGGCGCGGATACCGCGGATAATCGTATTTCGCGGATAAGCCGCAAAATTGCTGGTAATGGTTAAACAAAGGTCGAAGGCACTAAAAACAACACACAAGCGATTTAAATAAGTTTATTATACAATAAAAGGACGTACATGATAACAAAACTCAGTCGATGTTGTGTGTGTTATTAAAAAGTCTTGTTTACTGTTTAACAAAAAGTCCGTCATTTGCTTTTGCTCTTTTGTAGTGAAAAACGTTTTATTTATTTGTGATTTGAGTTTTCTCAACACCATCTTGTCACAAAGTGATGCGTCGTCTTGCTCTTCAAGGTATAGAAGAATCCTGCCAATGTGTCCTAATGCTGCATCATGAGTAACGGTCCTCTGCATCTGCGTTTCCTCATTGTCTTCCGATACGACCGATTCAATCCCTCGTACTTGATTTATGATGTTTTCATCTGTACACGTTTAGTACTGTACATTATTAAGTGTACTGTACGGTATTTGCGATTTTCGATTTTTATTACGTTTAAGTATTTAGTAACATTATTTCAATTTTTGAGAAATAATTTTCGGTTTCAAAACCTTCCTTTTTTATAAAAATGTTCTCCTACAGGCACCACGGATAATCCGCAAAGCGGATAAACCGCCCGCGGATAATCGAGAGTTTACTGCACTTGTTTCCCTATTGTTTCTTTTCTTGAGACTTGGTCAAAATTTCTTGTTTCTGATTTTATTTCTGGATTGATTTCTGTCCTTAATATTATCTTCAGAGATTTTGAATTGTTCCAGTGTTACCTCCTGTGTTTCTCTCATCCAAACGGTCCTTAATTTGCTTGTATTAATAATGACAAAATTTTCTTAGTGAGTCTGTTTTTATCCATCCTACACAGGTGTCCATAAAACTGTAGGAGTCTTTGCCTAAATTTCTCAGTATGCCTTCCTTCGGAGGGGAAGTAAAGCACATATCATAGATTTTTGACCTGAAAAAGAACCTTCCACTAACTACAGTTGTGTGAAGCCAAAATTTGTAGGTTAGAATTGATAACGCTCTATTAGTTCCAACGTTCGCCACGAGGTGCTGACTGCGATGCCATCTAGTAGTCAAGTCCGCAAGCTAGGTGTCGTGGACGTTGGCATTTGGTGGCAAAAGTAGGAACTATTGAAATTATTGTCTGTAGTCCTTACTTGAATAAAGAAAAACAGATAACATACACTAATACAACCATCCTAATTAAACCGGTTATCAGACAGATTCTACACACTCCCAAAATACACGGGGATACATGAACGCGCTGTCGCATTCCTTAAACAAAGGAACCAACCAAATACTGTAGATCTTGTGATCCTTTTTTTGTGTGTGTGCGAAGTAACCTATAAGAAGTGCTAAGAAAGGAAAGGAGAATAACAGGGGGTGGGGGGTTGAGGGGGGAGTGGCAGGGCAGGGGGAGGGCGCAAGATATTGCATCGTTCAGAAGGGGGGCACGACAGAAACAGTTTGAGAACCCCTGAGGGAGACTCTTTTAGCAGGAAATTTAGCACATCTGGTACAAGCCCATTCCCTGTGACACTACAGCCCATGAAGGGTCTACCAAGTGACTGCTGCCCAGCCATTTGGCCTCAGAATATGGAGTGACGCATGGTCAGCGCAACGGGTCCCCTCAGCTGGGGCGCTGCCTCACTGTCAGACAGCTACTCAATTGTCCTCACGAGTCTGAGTGCTCCCCGTTCCAGCCTTCATGTCAGTTTCTAATGTCCCTGACGGAGCCGGGAATCGGACCCAAGACTTCCAGGCAGACTTTTATGTAAAAAAGAAACGTACCTCTCCTTTTTCTTGTACATAAAAGCCTGTTATTTTGTGCTAAATATCTTTGAAAACAAATACCCACAGGTATTTAATAAAACCATACACCTTAGTGCCGGCCCCATGGTGTTGGGTTATCACGCCTGCCTCTCACCCGGAGGCACCGGGTTCGATTCCCGGCTCCGTCAGGGTTTTAGAAACTGACCTGAGGGCTGGAACGGGGTGCACTCAGCCTCGTGAGGACCATTGAGTAGCTGCCTGACAGTGAGGCAGCGCCCCGATCACGAAAACCATGATTGACGGCCGAGGGGACGCGATACGCTGATTACGGGTCACCCCAATTACTGCAGGCCAAATGGCTGGGCAGCGGTCGCTTGGTAGGCCTAGGCCCTTCACGGGCTGTAGTGCCCGGCCTGCTTCCAGTCTCCGACCGGGGCAGGAATGGAATGAATGAAGACCCCATCTAGCGGCGAGAATATGAACTGTGCTAGCTGCCGAAGCCTGTCGCACTCCTCTGAGGCAATGATTAAATGAATGACAGATGAAATGATAGTGGAGAGTGTTGCTGGAAGGAAATATATTGACAGGAAAAACCGGAGTACCCGGAGAAAAACCTGTCTGCCTCCGCTTTGTCCAGCACAAATCTCACATGGAGTGACCGCGATTTGAACCACGGACCCAGCGGTGAGAGGCCGGCGTGGTGCCGCCTAAACCACGGAGGCTACACCTTAGTCAATAAAAGATTTAAATTAATGTGTATTAATTAAATACCAGGACTCAAGATTTTTAGTTTTTCTTCATTCCCAATCATTTGATTACAGACTCCACTGTGCAAAGAGTTTTTTTCATCTCATAGAAAGACCATATCAAGCATTTTTAAAGAACAATTTTTAGTCTATTTATTAAGTGACTTCGGTGGCGTAGTTGGTAGCATGCTGAGATTTTAGTCCAAGATCGCGCGGGTTCAAACCTGGCCGAAGTCGTCGGATTTTTTAAGAGTTCCAAAAAATCCCTCAGTATGCCTTCCTTCGAAGGGGAAGTAAAGCCGGCGGTCCCATGTCATAGATGTATGGCATGAAAAAGAACCTTCCACTAACTACACTTGTGTGAAGCCAAAATTTGTTGGTTAGAATTTTATTTATTATAAATCGTATGGCTTTTAGTGCCGGGAGTGTCCGAAAACATGTTCGGCACGCCTGAGTCTGTAGCTGCTTCCAGTGGACACCCTAAAGGGTGAGCTACAAGTTCCGTTCAATTTAAAGTAGTTCCAAATTTCGCCACCAGATATCAATGATACCTATTGGTGAACGTTGGAACTTTGATAGAGCGTTCTGACGAAATCTAACCTAACAATTTTGCTTTACACAAGTTTAGTCTGTGAAATGATCTTTTACATGCCATAAATCTATGACATGGGACCGCCGGCTTTACTTCCCCTCCAAAGGAAGGCATACTAAATGATTTTTAACGCTCTTAAAAATCCGACGACTTCGGCCGGGTTTGAACCCGCTATCTTGGGCACAGCAGTTCAGCATGCTACCGACTACGCCTCCGAAGCCGAATTGATAACGCTCTAATAGTTCCAACGTTCGCCACCAGGTGCCGACTGCCAAGTCCGCAAGCTAGGTGTCGTGGACAGTAGCATTCGGTAGCAAAAGTAGGAACTACTTGAAATTATTGTCTGCGGTCCTTACTTGAATTAAAACAGATAACACACACTAATACAGCCATCACAATTAACACCGGTTATCAGACAGATTCTACCAAAATACACGGGGCTACATTTCCGCGTTGTCGCAGCCCCTAAACTAAGGATCCAACCAAGTCTCTAGATTAATTTATGTAGACTATGCAAAGCGACAATCCTTTCTCCTTACAACATATCGGGAGAAAACTTTCAAGAGTAAAATTGTCAGCAGGCATTAAAAATGTAACAACTTGTCTAGCTCACGTCAGTAGTAAACCTGTTTGCAGTGACTTTCATTCATTGGTATTCCTAGCAAGTGTCATCTAACCAGTTGCGCAGAACCACCGCCACAGGACGTCACATCAGGACGATAAAACACTTCCTTCATGGTAATCTATCAGCTATGCAATTATCAGGATCAATGTGAACATTCAATTGTTTTAAATATTATTTACGAGACATGTAACTTGATACTAACAATTTCATAAATAACTTAAATAATCTAAGCTTAAGTATATTACAGTAGTAGGGAATCATTTTACAACTGGAAAATCAAACGATTACCCAGATGTGATAACTACCTGTATTATTTATCATATGATGATACAGAGTTAAAATAAAAGTTATATACACTACCTATAAAGATATACATACAGTTATATACATAGTCATAAACACAAGTTCTTGCTTTAAACTTATAATTCCAGGCCATCAATCCACTGAAGTGCCTCGATGGTTTGCAGGGTAGCTCCACGATCGCAGTTAGCAGAAGTAACCCAACCCCATTTGTGAAGCAGGAATCCACATTTTCCTTGTCCTGTACGGATCCGGTTAATGATTCTCCATTGGCGTCTGGGGAGTTTGAAACCTTCTATCCGGTAAGAAGGGTTTTCAATCAGATGTGCATTGAATACTGATGATTCTTCCCAAATAGTTTTCCATGCTTCTGAGATGTTAAATGAAGAGTCTTCAAGAAGTACTGAAGAGCGCCAAGGTGGTTTTCTTGACTTCAACCGTTGATGACCTGCTTTTGCTACATCAGTATGTATGGGTAGCTGGGGTTCTTCTGAATGGTTTTCCAGATCTTCAGGAGAGCCTCTGATCTTCGAACTTTGATTGTCAACTGAATATTTATGTTATAGTACATTATGCAACAAACCTATAATGGCAGTAATAAAGACACAAGTATGTTTATAAAACGAGCGAAGCGAGTTTTATAATTTCCATACAAGTGTCTTAATTACCATTATAGGTGAGCTGCATACGACTGTTTTTGTTCGACGATAATTACAACTTTATTTTATGTTCGAACATAAATATTCAAAAATATCTGTCGAGATTCCGCCAGTTTGGTGTATTGAACAGAGCGCATGGGACGCAGAGAATACTTTTTATACGACCATGTCCTCCTCGAATAACCCTCGATATGACACTAACCACGCAGTGAAATTTAAAATATGAGGTCGTGGAATCATTGGTCAAACAGCTGTATCGTAATGAAAACCTTGAGCTCTGATTGGTGGAGAAATTGAATCATAATGAAACTTGAACTACTGTATAATGAGCCTCTAAGGTGCAGTTCTCAGGTATATAATACTTATATTTCGGCATGGTTGAGCATAAAGGTTTTTTATTTTTCTTCATTTCTTTTATTGTATTTAATCACCCTCTTAATGATGATGATGATGATGATGATCAGTAGGGCCCGGATGTTGATCCCGTAAAAAGTTCAAAAAATGCACTTAAAATTTTCAAAAATGACTGTAATACATGACCTAAAAATTCGAAAAATGCACTATAAAATGGAGAATATTATCTTATAAAAATAAACTCGCCAATAATTCAAAAATTACATCTTATGCTCAAACTGAAATGTCTATCAAAATAGATTTCTAGCACTTAATAAAAGGTTTATGTTCACTTTAGTCTCAGTTACTCTGCACTACGGATGCCATTCTGCTGTTGTCAAATGTAAATGATCTGCGGTTATCAGCCAACAAGTTTTTATATCTCGAAAAGCTGCGTTCAACATCAACTGATGTGAATAGAGCGCAGCCTACTTGAAGTGAGAATGGTCGTTTGCTGCTGACTCTGAGAGACGTAACTCCCTCATATAAAGCTGTGACATGACTAAATTGAAAAAAAAAAAAAAAAAAAAGACCTTAAAAGGCCAATTTCTCTAAAATATGACCCAAAAAATCTACCAAACTTAAAAAAAATCTCTTAAAATGGAAAAATAGCAAAAAATGCAAAAAGATGCAAAATAAAAATGACATATTTGAAGACGGGGTGGCCCGTCCCGAGTTTCTATGTACTTCAGCATTGTTTTAGACAGCTCAGTAAAAAGATGACATGTCATCAACATCCGGACCCTAATGATGAGGATGATTGTTGTTTTAAGGGGCCAAACATCTAGGTTACGCCCCTAATGGTTTGGGTGATAGTGAAAAATGAAAATGACCTGTAATTAAATCTAACTACAAACTTACAACTAAAACCAACTACAGCTTACACACTAGAAGAAGATAAAAGGAAAACAAAAAAAGAAAGGGAAAATAAATGCCCTCAAACCTCGAAGAATGAGGATTGAAGGACTTAGTAAGAATGAGAGCCAGGACAGGCAGATAGGAAAGGGAGACGGCCCGCCCCAAAGACAATGGAAAAGGGGGAAAGAACCGGACCCAGCTCAGGAAACCCTTGGAGTCGCCAACTCCTGAACTCTCCAGCCGTGAGCCCTAGAGGGTGTAAAACTACCCAGGTGCACCATGAGACCTCCTTGAGGGCCTTGAACAGAAGGCAGGAGATACCGGAAAGAAAAACAAGAGGTCTGACCTCTCGAAGAATGAGGGATCAGGAGAGATGAGACATGAACCAATGGGGGGAGACCCAGCTTAACAGAGGAAATAAAAGGCCAATATTCATTCGATTGTTAAATATGCTGCACATATTGTTGACAAATGCTGTATACATCCCAGTATTGGTGTGCTTCCTGGCAACCAGAATCAACTTCAACAGTGTAAAAATTCTAATTATAACATTTTAAAATAACATTTTTAAAATTTCCCTCCTTTTAAACAATGTATCACTGTTTCCCTTATAAATTCCCAGTTCAAAAGAATTTTCGTACTTTTCGTTATTTAAAGTGTGTATCAAACCTCCACCTATACAATGAACCTCAATCACTAACATACACTGTGATTTAGATATTTTTATAGAGAATTTATTCTGAGCACCTGAATATTTTCAGGGGGGAAAAAGGCCAATATTCATTCGATTGTTAAATATGCTACACATATTGTTGACAAATGCTGCACATATCCCAGTATTGGTGTGCTTCCTGGCAACCAGAAGCAACCTAAATAATGTAAAAATTCTAATTATAACATTTCAAAATAACATTTTCAAAATTTTCCCGCCTTTTTTAAAATATATCACTGTTTCCCTTATAAATTCCAAGTTTATAAGATTTTTCGTCCTTTTCCTTTTTTAAAGTGTGTATCAAACCTCAACCTACAAAATGAACCTCAATCACTAACATATACTGTGATTTAGATATTTTTAAAGAGTTTTTATTCAGTTTATTTTATTTTATTCAGGTGCTCAGAATAAAAACTCTATAAAAATATCTAAATCACAGTGTATGTTAGTGATTGAGGTTTATTTTGTAGGTTTTAGTTTGATAAACACTTAAAAAAAAAAAGAAAAAAAGTACGAAAATTCTTATAAACTTGGAATTTAGAAGGGAAACGGTGATACATTATTAAAAAGGCGGGAAATTTTGAAAATTTTATTTTAAAATGTTACAATTAGAATTTTTACATTATTGAAGTTGCTTCTGGTTGCCAGGAATCATACCAATACTGGGATAAGTGTAGCATTTGTCAAGAATATGTGTAGCATATTTAACAATCGAATTGATATTGGCCTTATTTTCCTCTGTTAAGCTGGGTCTCCCCCCTTGGCGGGAAAGTAAAAGACTCCCTAGGCCTCGGATACTCTAATACCGTTGGGGTCGGAAAATAACAAGAGTTGACCAAGGAAGGTCGAAAGGAAAAATAACAGAGAGGAGCCTGGCACAAGTAAGTGGAAGCAATGCTGGACTCAGGTGGGGTCCCATAGTCGACAACCCACAAGGTGTGAGCCCCTGGGGGGGGGGGGGGGGGGGAGGGCTCAAATTAAGAATCCTGGTTGCAAACGATTTTGTAATATTCCGTTATATTAATGTTTTTTTAATGTTGAAATTTCTTTAATAATTTTTCACAGAAAAAATCTAAGTAAAATATTATTTCATATCTTTTCGTAATTACACTCGTTTCTTTTCTTTTAAACACAATTGCTGAAGAAGGCCACGAAATGGCAGAAACTGGTATTAATTAATGTTTATTAATTCAATCTTATTGACTAAGGTGTAATGATTGTATTTAATACGTACACAAGAACCTCGTTTATCCAGCCCTCAAATTTTCGGATCTCCGGTTTATCAGGATAGAAAATAATGAAACAATATTTTCAATGTACAGTATTTATTTTACGTGGCCGACTCTTCTTGAATGTCTTTTCCGCCAAAGATAGGATAGTTAAGGACAGTAATTCGGCCACGGTCTATCAAAGGTACCGTCCCGGCATTCGCCTGGAAGTGAGAACTGATGTTAGTAAAACGTCTTCGTGAACGTGCTGCACGGAAACGCTATACAAATGTAAAACAGAAAAAACTCACACATTAATTTACTGCATAAAACAGAGTCGTAAATGTAAGAAAACCGTTCTTATATTTTTTGTACAATTGAAAAAAGGTATTACAATGTATGTTAATACATTATATAACATGTATTTTTCTGGATTATCCGGATTTTCTATAATCCGGACCAGTTCCAGTCCCACTTAAACCGGATAAACGAGGTTCTTGTGTATTTGTATTTGATTAGGAAGAAATGTGTTAATAACTAATAGAAGACATTAAGGGGAATTCCGGGCCTGAATCAGTGTTTTCCCTTACTTCATCCCAATGCAGGAGTGTATATAAGGGGGAAGCTGTGGGGGCTCCTGCCCCTCCCCCTCCCCCGAAAAATAAACAATAAAATTAAGAGTGTTGTTTTGGTTAAAAAAAAAGGGAGCGTGATGGCGCTGTGGCTTAGCTGCTCGTCTTCCAACCGGACGGCCGTGGTTCGAATCCCGGTAACAGCAGAGTGGAATTTTCACTTGAGAAATCACGTGGCGTCAGGAAGAGCTTCCGGCCTTAAATCCCCGGCCAAAACCAAAATGAGCCTGGTTGGCTCCGGTGACCCCAATTAATTGGGAAAAGCCGAAGTTAGTTAGTTGTTATGGAAAAAGCATAAAATTATTGTAAATTTGGTTGAATTCTAATCTTACCTTATTGGCTAAGTTATAAACAATATTAAGATTGAAATTAGACTACCTCGTGGTATAGTGGCTAGCATTCTTGGCTGCCGAATCGATTCCCGGCTCTGCCAAGAAATATTAATTTTGGTATGAGGGCTGGAACGGGGTACACTCAGCGTTGTGAGGTAAAACTAGGAATTCCACAGTATGGTACTTTTCAGAAATGTATTAACAATTCGTAAAAAAAAAACCTGGTTACCTTTCTGCTTAATACATTGACGAATATTTAGATATTTGCCACTCATACTCCCGAGGCCATAATAGGAAGTTCATTAAGTATAAAATGTTATTTCTGTGTTATGTTGTATGTTACAACTTTTTGTATTGCCACTAATTGTTGGCTATATAAACTTAGAATTTTACAATCAACTCTTATCTAAAATAATCATACAAAGTTATATGTTCTATGATAGATTATTGGTTAATATTTCTGAGTATTTTGCGGTGACAATCCCCTGAGAATACTCACACAATTTTCCAGGATAGTCAGCTCCCCCCCCCCCCGAAAAAATTGTATATACGCCCCTGTCTCAATGCACGACATTGGTATTCCATGATCCTTGATCTTCTTCTCTTTGACTCTAGTACCTATCGCGCATGCGCCGAACTGCGATAACAGCGATGCCGGAGCAAAGTATAAAATGGGAACTTACTTTCTGGACATAACAATAATATTTTTGTAAGTACCGGTAACTGTAACACCGTTTCTTCTAAAACGTAATTTGCACAACTATAACAAGTAGCCTAGTTCCACTAAGAACAACACTTGTCAAAAAGAGTTTTGCATTTTGCAAGCTCTTGTATTTGTGGACCAAATATTATACACGTGCTTTATCTGATAACTGTTTTTATTTATTTATGTAGCGTATGGCATTACACATGGAACACAATAATAATAATAATAATAATAATAATAATAATAATAATAATAATAATAATAATAATAATGACAGCTTTACTTTGTACTGGGATCGTACTGTATTGACATACCAGTCAGCTGTGCACAGCAGACCTGATTTGGTTCTTGTTGACAAATGCATGAAGCACACCACTTTCATAGATGTGGCAATCCCAAACAGTGGCAAAATGCTAACAAAGCATGTTGAAAAGCTGTCAAAATACACAGGGCTTTCAGATCTGATAAGGAAGCAATGACACATGGCACAAGTCAGGACAGTTCCTATTATCATCTCCAGCACTGGCGTGATTCCCAACAACTTAAAGGAATCGCTCGCAGAGTTGATATAAGACCCAGGCCTTTTCAAACTGATGCAGAAAACAGCCATACTCTCTACGTATAACGTAGTAAGGCTGTTCTTGGGCAATCGGGCCTGAAGGAGTGAGGGAAATGTATAAAGCTACTACTCAATGCAGTCACCAAGAATTTGCTCCTTATGATATACAAGGTGAACAAAAAATGCCGCACTTGGAGGTCGGCATGCGAGTCCTCATCCAATTGCAAGACAAAAGTTTCAATAGCAAAATCGGATCGGGTGCTGTTTGAAATCACAAGTATGAAAACGAGAAGCTGGCAACACTGTGACATCCTGCAGTGCATCGGAATGTACAGAGAAAGCTCCCGCAGAGCGCCGAGTTCCTGCGACCTGCTTTTGGCCACGCTGCATGCACTTACAGCGTTGCCAGAGCTCCGTTTCTTAACACGCATTTCTGTTAAACCTATTGGCGGGACTAGGTTTTGCAACATAAACTTTTGCCGACCTCCAAGTGGGGCATTTTTTATTCAACCTGTATACGGTATCTGGGATTGTAAATGTTTTCTTTCCAGCAAATATGTTGAGAATGTCGAAGCGCATGCGCAAAATAAATAATAATAAGAATAATAGCAAGTACATACAAGCACAGATATCAACCTTATGCCCAGTCTATTTTCTCCAGTCCAGGCTCGATGATGTAGCACCGAAAAAGTCGTTAGGGTCTCCTAAGTACGCTCTTAGTTTGCAATCTTCGGCAATGTGCCTGATGGTCTGGTTCGAAGTACCACAATCACAGCAGGGGTTTGGCCACTTCCCCCATTTGTGCAGGTTGTATGCACAAACTCCATGTCCGAAAACAGTGTCCGGTACAAACAAACCGACGTGTTATCTTAGAGTTAACACACGAGCCAATATGCAAAAAGGAAATGTCGTCATACAGCAATTTAAATACATCATGCAATAGGCATAACATTTTTGACCAGTGTAAATAGCCTGGCTTTTTCCATTAAAATTCTCCTGCCTATTACAAGGTTTTCCGAGAGACATCTATATAAATATTTAAATTTCGCATCGCCGCCATGTTGGATTTGTGTTCATCAGATTATTGAAAGGTCCATAGGTGAACTTATGTTAATAACCTCTATCAACATACCAAATTTCAGTTTGATTGCTGTAATGGATTCGGAGTTATTGATAACCGTCGAAATATTTGGGATGATCGCCATGTTGGATTGTTCTCTATGTACGCCATAGAGTTATGTATCATTAGATGAAGAATATTACATAGGTTCATTAATTCAAATGTTCATTTCAATCGCATGATTGGGAAACAAAAAATAAAAATAATAATTTGAAAATTTCGCGCAGTCGCCATCTTGTTGTGAGAAAAATTGACTTGAATCAGATGCCAGTAGATTAAATCTTGTATACACATTGATCCTACCAAGTTTCACTGCGCTCTTTTGATTGAATCTCGAGAAAATGCCAATTGAATATTTTAAATACGCTTGGCCGCCATGTCGGTGTTCTACTTACCATGTTTTAAGCATCACATACTGCTCGAGTCCAAGCTCTATGAACTTGCGGGGTGAGGAGAAAGAGCAGGGAAAGGTCGGGCGTGAAGAGAAGGATCTGTCAACAGCCCGCCGTGATATATGGTATTCCTTTCTATTCCAATACTGCTAACATTCGGCCGTTACTCAAACCACTGTGGTGTAAGGAATGACTGAGTGAGTCACCTCATAGTCCGCGATGCACATTCCTCTCAGGTTCACGCAGCTTAGACTCGAGCAGTAGCTGAGTATTCTGTATCACAGTACAAAATTTCAGGGTGATATCAGTAATAGTATCGGAGATATAGAATGCCGGTGAAATATTTCGCACAGCCGCCATATTGGATTGGTGTGACTTATTAAAATTTGAAGGGCACGGTCGGGTTCATACAAAATAGTACTATGTCATTACCGAGTTTCATTGAAATCTCTCCAGCCGTTTAGATTTTATTACGGGGATACACATACACACACACACATACTGTGCGAGTCCAAGCTCTATGAACTTGCGGGGTGAGGAGAAAGAGCAGGGAAGGGTCAGGCGAGAAGAGAAGGGCCTGTCAACAGTCCGCAGTGTTACTTGACCTGCTCGTCTATTCCAATACTGCTAACATAGGGTCTTCTCTAAAACCAGTGTGGTGTTACGAATGAGTCAGTGAGTCACCGACCAATGTATTTGGTTCTGTAATGTGCACGGACCGAGAAACCTCATCACTCGTCAACACCGTTTCTTATAGTCCGCGATGCACATTCCTCTCAGGTTCACGCAGCTTAGACTCGAGCAGTACACACACGGACAAAAGGTGATCTCATAAGACTATTTTTTCATAAATGAAAATAGGCTAAAAATGCAGAAAAAATATCGTTGATTCTATTAATTTGCACACATTAAGATTCACAGAGAGAATAAATAAGCCGTTCTCTGATTTGGTGAATCCGGGAGAGAAAACACCATAAATGGCAGGGAGGCTTCGTGACCACTGAGGCACAACAGAAGATGAAGAGAGAGTTACGACAGATCTGAATTATTGTCCATTGCAGCGTGTGACGTAAGAGATGGCTGCTACTTTATGTAATTGGATAGGAGAAAGTAATTGACTGTCAACTACTATAAAATAACCAGGTGTCCACTTACAATAACTGAAGCTTCCGGATGGATGTATCATGTGCCAAGGGAGTCCTGCATTTTCTTTATTAACTAGAACTGCACCTTTAACTGATAAAATTCAGAACGAGATCTAAAAATTAAAGCTATATTTTCTTCTTCAGCTTAAGATTTAAGGAGTAGTTTAGGTCACGATTCCTAAACGAAATAGTGGCATCCATGACATCATGGGCGACATGAATAAAGGTTCAACGATGCGATAGGTTCTATTTGTTAATAATGCTTTACATACAAGAATAAATCTTACCTGGAGCCTACGCCCTAAAACTCCTTACAAATAGTACAAGTCTAACCTAGTAACGGCCAATGGTTTCGCCCAGACTGTCGTCTAACCTAGAAGCAAACACTAATTTCGACCAGACAGTCATTTAACCGAGAAGCACACAATGGATTCGTCCAGACAGTCGTCTAACCCCGAAACGACCAATGGTTTCGCTCATACAGTCGTCGAACCTAGTAGTGACCAATGGTTTCTCCCAGACTATCGTCGAACCTAGAAGCGACCAATGGTTTCTCCCAGACTATCGTCTAACCTAGTAGCGACCAATGGTTTCTCCCAGACTATCATCTAACCTAGAAGCGACCAATGAGTTCACTCAGACAGTCGTCTAACCTAGTAGCGACCAATGGTTTCTCCCAGACTATCGTCTAACCTAGAAGCGACCAATGGTTTTTCCCAGACTATCGTCTAACCTAGTAGCGACCAATGGTTTCTCCCAGACTATTGTCTAACCTAGAAACGACCAATGAGTTCGCTCAGACAGTCGTCTAACCTAGTAGCGACCAATGGCTTCTCCCAGACTATCGTCTAACCTAGAAGCGACCAATGGTTTCTCCCAGACTATCGTCTAACCTAGTGGCGACCAGTGGTTTCTCCCAGACTATCGTCAAACCTAGTAGCGACCAATAAGTTCGCTCAGACAGTCGTCTAACCTAGTAGCGACCAATGGTTTCTCCCAGACTATCGTCTAACCTAGAAGCGACCAATGGTTTTACCCAGACTGTCGTCTAACCTAGCAGCGACCAATGGTTTCGCCCAGACTGTCGCAAGGTACCGAAAGGTAAGTGTACAACATTTGGTTCAGATAGGTAAAACGGTATAGATTCGTGTAAGGAACAGGCAGACTTTCTGCTTTTTCTAGCATCTAGCTAGCTAGATAGATTACCGTACCTGTTTGTGTTGTGAATAATGCGTCCTTTTGGTGCATATTA